>BSBM01001192.1:0-1200000 GCA_027924585.1 Larix kaempferi
GAATATGTCACATCTTGGGTTGTGTCAACATATATGTCACAAATTGGGCACTGTCGCAATGCAACATAACCCTTGATGAATGCCACAATGCAACGTAACCCTTGATAAACATCACAATGCGACATAAACCTTGATGAATGTCAAATTTCACATTGTGAATATGTCGCATCTAACCCTTGATAAATGCACAATGTAACATAACCCTCGATAAACATCACAATGTGACATAAACCTTGATGAACGTCAAATTTCACATATTGGGCATTGTCGCAATGGGACATAACCCTTAATGAATACCATAATGCAGCATAAACCTTGATAAACATCACAATGCAACACAAACCTTAATGAACGTCAAATTTCACATTGTGAATATGTCGCATCTTGGGTTGTGTCGGCATATGTGTCACATATTGGTAATTGTCGCAATGTGACATAACCCTTGATGAATGACACAATGCAACATAACCCTTGATAAACATCACAATGCAACATAACCCTTAATAAACATCACAATGCGACATAAACCTTGATGAACGTCAAATTTCACATTGTGAATATGTCGCATCTAAGCCCTGATGAATGCCACAATGCAAGATAACCCTTGATAAACATCACAATGCAACATAAACCTTGATGAACGTCAAATTTCACATCTTGGGCATTGTCATAATGTGACATAACCCTTGATGAACGCCACAATGCAACATAAGCCTTGATAAACATCAAATTTCACATTGTGAATATGTCGCATCTTGGGTTGTGTCGACATATGTGTCACATATTGGACATTGTCACAATGCGACATAACCCTTGATAAACAACACAATGCGACATAAACATTGATGAACGTCAAATTTCACATTGTGAATATGTCGCATCTTGGGTTGTGCCATCATATACCAGACACTTTAGCAAACCATGGCTCACTTTGGTTAACCATATTTGACTTTAGCAATGCGACATAAACCTTAATGAACGTCAAATTTCACATTGTGAATATGTCGCATCTTGGGTTGTGTCAACATATGTTTCACATATTGGGCATTGTCGCAATGCGACATAAGCCTCGATAAACACCACAATGCAACATAACCCTTGATAAACATCACAATGCGACATAAACCTTGATGAACGTCAAATTTCACACATCGTGAATATGTCACATCTTGGGTTGTGTCGACATATACAAGACACTTTAGCAAACCATGACTAACTTTGGTTAACCATATTTGATTTTAATATTCAACCATATAATAAAACTATTAAAATTAAATAATTAAACTATTAAAATTAAACTAATTTTAATATTTACATATATAATAAAACTATTAAAATTAAGGTAATTTTAATATTTATATATAATATAACTATTAAAATTAAACTACATTCAAATCTCACAAAATGACAAAATGAACTATGCATTTTTTTTAGACCATCTATAAAGTTTGATATATAATTCATTATATATATATATATATATATATATATATATAACTATAATGAATTATATATCAAACGCACATCAATCTTTAACTATATATATAAACACTATTATAGAAATAGTTAAAAAATAATAATAATAAAATTAAAATTAAGTTAAAAAAATTAATAATAAATATTCCATGTTTAAAAAAATAATTCAAATAACTATATTTTCTAATAAATTCAAATAACTATATTTTCTAATTTTTAAAACTTGTAAATTTTATAATTTAATAATTCATATTTATTTATATGAGTTAGTAAACTATTTCAAAATAATTTATTAATCTATTTTAAAATTGAAATTTAAACAGCAATGTAATATCATAATTATAAAAATTAAGAAGCAATTTGAAATAATTAAACTATACTATAAACACATATACAACACAAAATATGTATAGTTTAATTTATTTACATTTACTTTTAATTATATAGTTTAATTATTTTAAATAATTTATTAATTATCTTTATTAATAAATATATTAAATAGATATTATTAATAAAATAAAAATTATGACAACTCTTTCAAAAGTTTCACAATCTATCTATATTTATATTAAAACAATATTGTAAATATAAAGTATTTAATTTTATTTTATAAAATTTTAAGTATTTAATTTAATTTTTAAAAATAATAATTGTTTATAAAAATTTTAAGTTTTTAATTTATTTTTTAAAAATAATATATATTATTTTGTCTTTATATTTATATTAAAACTATGTTTCTTACACAATATTATTATTTTGAAACTTTAAAATAAATGATAGTTTTATAAATAGTAAATTATTAAAGATTTACATTATAGTTTTCTTATAAAATTAAAATTAATACTTAAAATCCAAACAAAAAGTTTTTTTTAATTATTATATAAAAACTAAGCTTTATTATTCGTCATTTTAATTATGAGCTTAAGCTCTCAAGTCATATTAATGTTTGAAATCTAAACAAAGTCAAATTAATGTTTGAAATCTAAACAAAGTCAAAAAAATTAATAATCATATTAAACAACAATTACCTTTTTAATAATATAAAATAACAATTTCCTTTTTAATGATTATATACAACAGTTTTAATAATCATTTGAACGAGAACCAATCACATTAATGTTTCAAATCCAAACAAAAAGAATGAAGGGCTTTGAAATATAAACAACAAATTATTTAAGCCTTACCAAGGTTTGAATTCTAAACAAAATGTTTTGGCCTTCATATATATTATATCCAAACATATACCTGTTTCATATTAGGCCTCGAATTATTATATACACAAGTCAAAAAAACAAAGGTTGTGGCCTTTATACAAAGAGTTTGGAATTATTATCGACGAAGTTTAACGATGAAACTATTGAATTATTCTTCTTATATCCACATAGGCTCTTGGATGTTGTTTGGGATAGCCCATTTGTTGTTCTGCTTCCAAGTGGGAGACTCGACATGCAAATTTGAGCTACATAACGATTATTCAAAATAGACGATGCGTAACATCATACGATAAGCAGTGGTGAGGTTCTAAACAGTCCGATTGGAGAATAAGATGTCATGGTTTTGCAAGTTGCACTATAATAAACATGTGAAGAAAATTAAAAATTAAAACATGTTTTGATAAAAGCTCATTTTACATGAAGTAATTTCTCATTAAAGCTGAAAGCTCATTTTACAGACTCCTTGGAAGCGCCCTGAGAAGTCCAAAGTTTCTGTCACTGTTAGTTCTGCAATACAAATCCTGTTGGATAACATAAGTCGATGTTCTCTGAGGCACGAATCCCTTTAAATCGTGTCCATTGTATGTCACCTTCCCCAATTTCTGGAAAGGTTTCAAATAACAGAAGACCTCCATAACTCTAACATGACAACTCAACTTCAAAAAATAAATGGAGACAGTAGACAACAAACTAAAATTTACTGTTGATAACACACTTCCATCCTCGGAAGGCTCCGTTCCACTCTGGATTCAAATTTCAAGAATTTTCAACCAATAATGCAATAACATTGATAAAAACAAATCCAACTTAATCGATCAAAATTAATCTAAGAGGAAAAATCCAAGAAAGAAAGCTGAAAAATCTTCTCTATATTTGTGTTTCTCCCTCTGAAAATCAGCATATAAAAACCAATGAGACAATTAATTAAAATGACCCTTTAAACTGAATCTATTCAATCACATTCCTCACAAATCTGTTTGCCTACCTGTGAAAAGAAAAATGAACCGATTTCCATCATCTGCACCATAAACAAAAGAAAAAATAAAAGAAACTGAAATAATAATAAAATAAAAAATTACCTGCAAATCTGTTTTCCAGTATCTAGAGTCAGCGGATTTGTTAGGATGCTCTCCCTCAGAATATTTCCGGTCCCTCAGCCTGAATAAATACCATTCTTGCTCACACATATACAAAAACATAACACCGCTCTGGTACCTCGGCCTGAAGAAATACCATTCTTGCTCACATATACAAAAACGTAACACCGCTCTACTCATCTTAAGAACGGCTACCAAACAGTTGAAGTCGTTATGAGTAGGTGCTCGTTTCTAAACCGGTGGTCATTTAAGAGGACAGTTGGCACTGAATGCATGCTCCACATCTACCGCCGACTTTGCTAGATCGTCAATAACTTCCACCAAATTCCGCTATCATCAATGCCCTCCATACCGCCCAGCAATTTTTCACCGTCCACAACCGCTTGTTACCCCGATTCCACCCACCACGTGGCATACATTATTCAAATAAATCGAAGTTATGAATACCTTAACGAATTCTCAGCTCTTAACAGCAACGACAATCATAGAAACAATCTAGGCCGCATAGGTGTAAGCCTCTGCTCGATCTTGATGATCGGCTCTTCCCAATGCCTCCCAAAAAGTAACATATAAACACCTAACGGCGTAATAAAGAAAATGTGACTTCCCGGATCTAAAACGTCCCCAGAATAATGACAGCATGGCAAGTGGCTGGGCGATGGGAATTAGTGTCAAGTTAGGTTAGGTGCTATGTATATAGTAGATCCAAATTCAAGTAACAAAAGGTTACTTTAGGGCAAGGTCAAATCCAAATTTTTAAGCAAAGAAAAGCAATGCATGAAACAAGGATTTAAAGGATTAAAATCAAAACAATTTGAACCTTCTTTTGGACCTAATGATAATCAATTAAAGGTTTTGATAGATTATCCTAAAGCTTTTAAAATTGAAGAGTTCAATTTACAACAAAATCTCAGTATTACAAATGCATAGTATTTGTAATTATAATCCTAATAAAGTAAAGATCTCATGAATTTATTCTCTATTTTATTCTTCAGTAAAATGTGGATAAAACCCCAGGTCGAATTGACTAGGACAAGATGAGAGCTATCACAAACCAGATTACCCACATTATATTACTGAGATCCAAAATATGATTAATATTTTAGTTACATTTTGGATATACTATCAAAACAAATTTCTTAATAAAATCAAATTCTTGTATACTCACTGGAGGTCAAAAAAAGGCACATCAACCATCAAATAAATAACTCGGAATATCGATGTATATGAGATCAATACCCGTTTATAGTTGAAGATCAAAGCTGCAGTGTTGATTAATTTGGTGAGGGTTTTAAACTTGACTTCGATCATGAAGATAATTTTGAGATTTCAAGCTTGTAGGGTAATGACTTTGATCAGAGCGATGAGTTATTTACCCAATGAAAGAGCAATGTGGCCAGATGAACTCTGGCATTAAATCAATTTCCACAGCTGCAAATGATGGAATCCAAAGTATATTAAGCATTCCTATGACACCCCAGTAAAGTAAATATATAATAGATAATCTATGAAGGCCAAATAAGTCAAACTTAATTTTTCCACATATACAAGATGTGAACGCATTTGCACAAAGAAACACCACAATTTGCTTGATCAAAACATTTGCAGAATGAATATCGCGGAGACAAGATACCAAACCTTCATAAAGAGAAGCATAGTGTAGCTATCTAGCTAATTTAGGATCTATGGTTCTGCATAGTCTGGATCTATGAAGAATCAGCCCTCTTAAAGAAACTATACTTCTTCTTCTTGTTATAATTTAAAGTTTAAGCATAGATCGTAGAGTATGCTGATATATATATGCTACCTAGCCAAATTAGACAAGTTCCCAATGACTGTATGCCATATTAATTAACTATTTGTTTAGCATTCATTGTTGAAATCACAAATAATTAATTGATTAATCATCTTTGCTTAACATTCATTATGTGCTATAGTTGGGAACTCATTGCTTCCTAAGTAATCATTACTTGACCTTCTATAGGACTTCAATATCACCTTACCATCCCCTACTATGTCCTAAACAAAATGTTATTGATTTGTTTTCACATGAAAGGTATATTTCTTAGCCAAGATATATGGCTTTATCATTATTATATTGAACTATAATAGATCTATAACGTAACCTTACATCTAAACACAATTTCATAATCCAAATGACATCCTCATAGACATGATTAGTTGCCATATATCCTGCCTCTACAATGGACAAGGTGACCATAACATTCCCCTTTCTCACTCAAGTTAGAGGACATATGTTGCATATTTCATGATGATACTCAGTTTTTCATGTCGCTACTTAGTTTTCATGATGCATATTTCATGTGGATACTCAGTTTATTATGGTTTCTAGATGTATAGGACATGAGATACATGATACATTGATTGCTAATACTCAATTGGTAATTTATAGTTTTATTTATGGTATCTCGAAATGTAAGTTATGTGGTACATGATATGGTGTTATTACATGTTGTTCTTAGAATGATGCCTTATAGACATGTGATTCATGGTCATGCATTATTCATGTGAAATTTGATGATTGGATTGTGCTTGTGATACTTCTTGATGTTATTTCATGACGTCATGATGCTTTATAAGATAGATGACGCGTGGAACATAAAATGATATTAATTCGTGATGATATTAATTTAGCATTTTGATAGCTTTATCATGGGATCTAGAGATAAATGGCATTTGACACACAAATGGTATGAAATCATGTTGTGGTTTAATATGGTATTTTACAGCTCTGTCATGTATTAGTGGGGAATAAGAGATTCTATCAGATATTGGTATGACATGTTACCATTTCATTCTAACCCTTATTGCTCCCCGTAGAATGCATATTTGATATGATGATGGATTATGTGAGTTGTTACTCCATGTTGGTAGTACTAATGTTGAAATATGGTAGCTTATCATGGCATATTAATGAGATGCTAGTGAAATTATGAAAGTATCATGACCAGTTATGTTATAATGGTAGCACAGAGCACCTAAATGCATTAGATGTTAAAATTGGCATGACTTATCATGACAATGGCTTATGATGCAATGTAATGCAATATGAATTAGTGGCTAGACATTCTTGTTAGCACATGATTCAAGGTTGATCCATGATAATATTATATTGAGAAATGGTTACTAATGATTATTCATTATGGTAAGTGCCAGTTGTTCCAGGTGATCCACTCAAATAGCCTGATGAGGCGAATTATTCTATGATTTCGTGGGAGCCCATAACCACGAATGAGAATGGCTACTATAAATATATTATGGGCTGGGGGACAAGCCCAACAATGAGCTCTATGCCAGTAGCGCTTGACTTTTGTACCAGAAGTTGGGAAGGTGGCAATGCCACGGATACTTCCCGGAGAACTTCTGTTGTGACCAGGGTCCACGGTTGGAGACATACTCACCGGGAGGGAGGTTTATGTAGAAGGACTTCTGATGCCTGGGGTATAATGATCCTGATATCAGGATCGGGGTATTGGGAACCAGATGTTGGCTAGTACCGATGAGGCCCAAATTCCAGTTAGAATCCGATGAGGCCGTATTATTACCAGAAGTTGGGAAGGTGGAAATGCCGCAGTGACTTCCCCAGGAACTTCTGATGCCTACTGTATGATCCGTGGACAGGTTACAGTAGAGGGCATGTGCCATAGCGAGTGGGACCATCCGGAGTTGGAGGGGAGGTTTATGGAGGTTGATTGGATGGTATGATTCTCAGGGAGAGGGTGAGTAAGGAAAGAGGAAGTAAACAAACACACAGTTATTAATTATCTAATTCTTTTGTATGTATGATGCATGATTGTTGATCTAGTTGCATACTAGACTCATAGGGAATTACTTAAGAGCATGTTGTAACTTAGGGATTTTGATTGTATTAGTGTGTTTGGAGACTTCTATGTGGTGGCCACACATATAAATCTCTACTTCACAATAGTACTAGCTACCTATATATTCTAGTATTTACTTGATTGATTGATTGAATAAGTATTGTATTTATTGCTTGAATATTATAACTTCGGGACGAAGTTTCTTGAAGGGGGGGAGTACATAACAACCCTCATATACAAACATAGGGAATATTTAATATAATGTAATATAATATAATGTAAGATAATTTAAAAAACATGAAAAATAAGTAACAGAAAGCAAATTTTGCATAAAGAAAGAAATTAAATAAGAAATTAAGAAATTGGGAGAAGGAGATAAAAGGAGGAGAAGAAGTGAAGAGAGGGGTCTTTTTTTGTCTTTTGGAATTTGGAATAGGAGCTATGGAGGAGAGCAAAGCAATATAGCACTGGCATAGGGTTAATTGTTGGGGTCTTGGGGGCCTCATCCATTGGTTGGGGGTTGATTGGGTGGAGAGTCGTCCCCCCACCTTCAGTTGCACTATTGGAGCTGTCAAGGTAATGGTAGCTACTAGGTCATCTAACCAGGTATGGCTTCTTAATTTTCATAGCATATTTTTCTATTATTATTAATTAGATCCACTTTCTTTGTCAGATCTTCTATGCATGTTGTTCTTGTTTGTTTCTGGATTTTATAAGATTTTACATGTTATCAAATTCTTGTGTTGGTTCAGAGATCTGCATGCATATTTAATATTATTTGTTATTTAGTGGCTTTTATGAATTTTAGGGTTCTTACAATTGAGCCCATGTGGGAATCCTCAAGGGCCCATGCGGGCATATTTATGAGGTTTGTGCGGGAATTTCTGTAGGAGCATGCGTGCATAGTTTGAAGATCCTACGAGCATTTGATGAAGAGCCTCCAGGCATGTGGAAGGCATGAAAGAGGGTCCCTGCGGTCATCCTGAAGGGAATTTTGTGACATGACAAGGAGGTCATAGGAGTGTGGGCATTGTAGCCACTTAATGATCATATCTTGAATAAAAATGTTGTAATTATAAAATAAAAATAAAAATGTCATGTCGGCCTAGCATAATTCATGGAGAAGACTTGTATAAATAAAGGTCATTCACCTCATTTTAAAGATGAACATTGGAGTGAAGATTTCGGGTGTGTGAAGGAGGCATCTGATTTTAGGGGTTAGAGGAGTCTGAGGAGAATTTCAAGGGCAGCAGCAGTAGTAGGAGCAGCAATGAATTAATTTTTATATCTATGATTTCTGGGTTAAACTAAGGCAGCAGATTGATGAAGACATGGATAGTATGATTGTGGACAATTAATGACAGATGTTTATGGGCAGCATGACATGTTTGTGGATAGATAGGTTGATGGCATGACTGTGGACAGAATAATGATATGGACAGAATCATGATGATGTGCTTGTAGACAGATTGAGGGTCTGAGAGAGTTCGTTGGAGCTCTGAGCTTTAGAGATCTGGCCAGCAAACTAAGAATTGTTGCTTGGTCAATTGATAATGTATGTGTTTATTGTAGACTTAAGAAAATTCTGATGTATCATCTGTAAATTTGTAGTGTTGGGGTGTTGGTGCATCCCAGTCAGTTGTAGCTGACAGAATCATCTGGTGGGTGGTGCCACCTTTGGGTTGTAGCACATTTGGAGATTGAAGTCTCCAATCACAATATAAAAAGTTTACAAATCTTATCTTGTGTCTCTTGTGATGTGATGAAATAATTTGTGATGTGTCTAATGACTTATAGAAATGACATGTTTAATTTGATGAATGATGATAGCTTATGCTGAATGATGAAATCTGCCTAGTGTCGAAGTTAAATTATTAAATGATATATGTTTGAGTCTAGAAGATGTTGAAATTGGTATTAAGTGTTGGCCCACCGATTCACCCCCCCTCAGTGATCCATTGTGTTCATCATGCCCCACCAATTCCATCAGTGTGATCAAAATAAAAAACCTTAGCCTTGTGCCAAATGACTAATAAGGAAGTACAAACCATAAATCCCACAATTTTGACCTCTTTTAAACAAAGAAAATGTCTTTCCTAGAGAAATCAATAGTTACCAAATAGTGTGTTTTATATTGGGGCCATTTAGGCCTCGGTTACTCCAATATATCACTTTCATTAAAAATAATTGTATTGTGCAAGTGCACCTCATTATTCTCCAGGGCCTAGAGTGTCAAAAAAGTTTCCAAGCAACTGTGTTGGTCCAAAAGTCAACAACAATTTCATGTTTTGGTTTTTTTGAAATACCATCCATATTAATGGTTATAATGTTGTTAGAGTGAAAGAGAAGCGATGGAGAACGTATTCTCCAACTTCCACCTAATTGCATGGTCCTATAGGAGGCCCTAGAAAATTTTGGAGCCAACATCCTACTAGGGCTAGTTGTAGCTTATGCCTTGGAGATCGAAGTCTTGTGAGCTAGAGTCTTTGCACACTAAGACTTGGATGCACAGCCACTTTCTTTCCTATGCTCGACTTCATTCCAAAATACTTCACTTTCTTTGGATGCTTACAAAGACTTGGGAACAAGGGGGCCTAGATCATATGTGGCCAATCCATGATACGATGATTAGGGATTTGGTAGAGAAAGAATGTATTGGGTATATTGATGTAGAAAACTAGTTAGCAATGCACTTTTCTACCATTCCAAATGTACACAAAGTCCTTTTCTAGCTATATCTCGGGCTAAGAAGATTCAAATCGAATTTCGTAAGATGTTCTAGAAAGGGTACGGACTTTTGTTTCGCTGGTGCTAGTTTCAGAACCCGAAGTTGAAATAGTGACATGTGGTCATCTGTACAAGTTCGCTATACTAAAACAATCCATAAATAGGTCACCTTGGGAAAGTTAGCATAAGTTCCACTTGGTAAATCCAATATTGATCTAACCTATGGGGTTATATAGAGGACAAATGATACTACCTCAAGAAAAAAATTTAGACCTTGAGGAGCAGAAATTTCTAAGATACATCAGAATTAAGACCAGACAATTCAGTAGAAGAAATTGAAGAAACTAGGCATCAAATATTTTGTAGTTTTGTTCACAAATTTGGGAAAAGGAGTACATTGCTCAACTCACCTTGAGGAGGCGCATCTTTCTATCCAATCAGATTTGCAAGCCACCAAATTTGAAAAATTAGGGTTTCTCTATCAAACCTTAGGTCCACCAAATGCAGTCTTCCAAAAAAGCATTCAAGCAAGCATCCAGTTGAAGCACTCTCATTGGTAAGTCTTATTCTCTCTATTTCCATTTGAGGTTCTCATTTTAGAAAAATGACAAACAGTACCAAGCTTGAGGACAAGCTTGAAGGAGATAAGAAATTATGGGCATGGAATTATAGAGTACTTCTTATACTATAAGAGCATGATTTGGAGACAATGTACGCAAGAAGAAGCTCGATTGATAGCAAGAGAAGAGAAGATGGGTGAAGATGAAAATCAAGCCCTAACAGCTAATGCTAAGAAGAGAAAGAACAAGAAGAAAGAATATTCTCGTAAGAATAAAATATTTCAGAAGAAGGACCTCTCACAGCTCAAATGTTTCACTTGTGAGAAGAAGAAAGGACACTTTGCAAAAGATTGTCCCAAGAAGAAAGGAAAGAAGAAGAGACACCATACTCACAGAAGATGATGAACCAGTCAAGAAGAAAGCTAAAGAATATTCCTCCAGTGATGAGGAACATATATTTTGATCCAGAAGTATTCAAACCAGGAAGATGGAAGAACCTCTTATCCATTTCAGCATTGGATAGTAAGGGATGCAGTTGTGATTGGTGATGAAGAAGAAGGGACACACAGATTCAGCACCAGTACATAGTTCCATGTGATCTATGGTGTAGAAGACTTGCTTAGCATTGTCGATCATAAGCAAGAAAGGCACAGGTCCTCAGAATCAGATGATGGAGTAGAGCACACTGTCAGAGACTCCAGTAATTCCTACAAGGAGACAAGGATCAAGAGGGATCCTACCAAACAAACAAAGATAAAGTATTTGAATTGTCATTTCCTATATATCTAATTGCTTAAATGATATTGTTCAGTTGTGTACATATTTATGTTCCTAGATTTAGAAAGTGTATTATGCATGTTAGAGTGTTTGCATTGATGAACAATATACTATTAATATGCATGTGATGGGTAAGTGGCCTATAATGCTGTACAACATTCCATTGCTACTTATCTATAATGAAACCTCTTTGTTGACATGTTGGGAGTAGTGCACGCTCTTAATAATGTTCTGGTAGAGATGGAAGGCATTTAGAAAGTTACTGTATGAATGCAGGATATGGATGAATGTTATGTTGAAGCCTTGGCTAAGATAGTTGCATGAATGTGTGACCTATGTCTTTATGCATAAAAAATTGTCATATTATGAAATGTTTCTAATCAGCAACTGAATTTGACTTGTAGGAAAGATCATGTACCATCACCTACAAGAGAATAATTATGAGACTTGTTCCAAAGAACAAGTGACGATGGTTCAGCTATGACATTAAGATTTACAAAATCAAGCATACTACAAAAGTACAAAGCAAGGGTTCTCTCGGAAAGAGGGAGTCGACGATGACGAGATGTTGCTCTAGTGGCTAGACACACTTCCTCGGTGGTGGATATTACACTAGATAGCTGGTGTAATCGAAGTAGAAGTGTATATCGAGCAACCTCCAGAACTTGAGACTCTCTACAGAGAACCACATGTGTGCAGATTGAAGAAGGCTTTGTACGGGCTCAGAAGGCACCCATGGGATAGCATGATGAGCTTGAGGATCACCTAGAGTGATGAGATATCAACCTTTGCTACAAGGTTGAAGATGAGGAGCTCATAGATGGCTGCAAGAGAGAACTTGCAACAAAGTTCGAGATCTTGGTATCCAGTGACCTAGAGAGATGACATAGATGGATACATAGAATATCAACATAAGAGAAGGCTACCAGTCACTCCAGTGCAGAATGTCCCGATGCAGAGAGTACAAGATGCAGAAGGAGGATAATGCTCAGTTACAGAGGGAGCAGGAAAGCTCTACTTCAGAGGGATTGACTACAACACAGATTGAGAGACATTATCACTTAGCCTCCATCTATGGCAAAGGTTGTTTGCCTCAATATCTCAGCGATATGTTCAAAGTGATACCGGATATCTCCCCTCACAAAGAAGAAGTATATGTGGTACAGTTTGAGACAGGTACCCAAAACATGATACGGCAAGATAGATGGATTTCTGACGAGCTTGGGCTTTACCAAGAGTAAAGCAGATTCCAACCTTTACTACAAGGTTGAAGAGGGAAACCCTGTGATTCTACTGTTATATGTAGATGACTTGTTTTTTGACAAGTGATGACAATCTCATAGCAGAAACAAAGAGGAAGCTTGCCGCATAGTTTGAAGACCTAAATATGATGCACTATTTCTTAGGTCTTGAGGTGTGGCAGAATCCAAAGGAACTTTTCCTGAGTCAAGGAAAATATGCGATAGAGATCCTAAAGAGATTTGGGATGATGGATTGTAAGGCCATGGCCACACCTATGGCATCGAATATGAAGTTGTTGAGTGATACATATTTAGAACTAGTGGATGTCATGGTATATAGGAAAATGATTGGTTTGTTGATGTACTTGACGAACAAGAGACCATATTTATGCTTTGTGGTGAACACTCTAAGTCAGTATATGGTAGAGCTGATACATGTTCACCTGGCTGCAGCAAAGCATGTCTTGAGGTACCTGAAAGGTACGGTTGATTATGGTCTCAAGTATGCATCAGATCATAAGATTAACCTATAGGGTTATGTTGATGCAGATTGGGTTGAGAGTGTCACGGCTAGAAAGAGCACATCAGGTTGTTGCTTCAGTTTGGGATCGGGTATGATCTCACATTTCAGTAGGAAGCAGACGAGTGTGGCACTTTGTATAGTCGAAGCCGAGTATATGGCAGCTTGTTCAGCAAGCTGCGAACCCTGTGTTTCATGACAAGTTGAATCACATCGAGATCAAGTATCACTATATCTGGGATATGGTGCAGAAGCGAGCAGTGAGGCTCCAGTATATAGAAACAAAGGAGCAGATATTCGATGTGCTGACCATTCCTCTGTCAAGGGTGAAGTTCGAGTACTTCAAGGACAAGCTTAGAGTGGTCCATATCAAGAGGCAGTGATGAACTCGAATGAGGTAACAGGTAGTCATGGGTCATGTGACGTAATTGAGTCTCATAGGCTACGAGAGGATCTGGACAAGAGGTGAGGTAACGCAGGTGGTTGCGGTGTGCAATGTAATGGATGCTCCTGGGATGAACCCACCAGATGGCTTGCTCGGTTCGTGGATGAGGACAGTTGCATATGGTATGAAAAAGGACCAGCTCTGTGAGAAATCCCTAGATTGTATCTAGGACGCATCCAGTATGAAACAAGACTGGCTTTATGGGAGAGAAAGTCCTAGATTATATCTAGGGCGCATCCAGTATGAAATAGGACTGGCTCTGTGGGAGAGAAAGTCCTAAATTGTATCTAGGCCACATCCAATATGAAACAGGACTGACTTTGTGGCAAAGAAAGCCCTAGATTGTATATAGGCAGCATCCAGTATGAAACAGGAATGGCTCTGTGGGAGAGAAAGCCCTAGATTGTATATAGGCCGCATCTAGTATAAAACAGGACTAGCTCTACAGGATATCTACATCCAGTATGAAACAATATTGGCTCTGCAAGGTATCTACATCCAATATGAAACAGGACTGGCTCTGTAGTGGTGAGCATCCAGTATGAAACGAGACTAGCTCTGCAAGATATCTACATCCAGTATGAAACAGGATTGGCTCTGTAGTGGTTACTAGTTGTATCTCCAGGGATGGTACAACCAGGGGAGATCCCACTTTAGGTTCCCCGACGTACTGGGTTGAACTACTATAGTAGGATCTCTGACGGACTAGATTGAGCAAGTGCATGTTGATTGGTGGACTCTAATGTGGCTGGTTGTATCTCCATGGGTTGGATCCTAGTATGATTGGTCAATCACCAAGGGGAGATCCCAACGTGAAATCCCTAGATTGGATCTAGGCCACATGCAACATGAAAAAGGCTTGGCTTTGTGGAGAGTTGCATCCAGCATGAAAAGGGGTTGGCACTACAAGAGGCACATCTAGCATGAAAAAGGGATAGCTCTGTGAAACTTCTTATGATATATAGATTCGGGAGATATCAGATGTCAATAGTCCGTGTACAAGAAGTGCAGCAGCTGGAAGTCGATGGTGACGATGTCAGGAGAATACCTTCCTTGTTAAGAGGGAGTGTTGAAGAATGTAACTTCGGAAGATATTCTTATTTGTATTATTTGTATCATTTGTATCATTTGTATTGTACACCCTACATGGATTATTATTGATTTAATTCGTAATGTAAAAGTCATTGAAAGAGTCAATGTAAACCCTAACTGTTAGGTTGGCCTGGAAAGATCTAGAAAAGAATATTATTATTGTAAATTGTACAAGTTGGCCCAGTTAGGAGCATCAAGTCGACCCTGTTACTAAAAGGGTCAAGTCAGTTGATTAGTATAAATGAGGAGTTCGACCTCCTCATTTGGTCACCACTCTCACTCATTGAGCTCGCATAAGTAGGAGAGATAGAGTCAAGAGAGTAGATGCTTTTGGAGTCTTCTTTTTTTTGGGTCTTTGCATAAGGTATGCTATTGTACATTCTGACGAATCTATATAGAAGAAGTTTGCTGGGTTTTTCTACCCCGAGAGGGTTTTCCCAGGATAAATTTGTTGTGTACTATTGTCTATGATGTGCTTGTTTATCTTTCAGTGATCTTTATTGTTATTTCACTTAAAATTTAACAAAAAATACATAGGACCACTAGGGTGTTCTTAGATATCCATGAGTCACATCCCAAGATCACATGCACATGAGCTAGGTCGCTAAATTGGAACAGGAATAAGCCTTTTGTTAGGCTTCGTGTATGCATGCAAATCCAACCATGTGGCTCACATACCAGGCAAACCCAATTTTGGATAATCACTTTAAGGGGAACCCTCCCAACAAAATAACCCAAAAAATGGATCCCACTCAATTACCATACTCAAAATCATAGAATTTGATATCAATAGATTCATTACCTCATAGTACACCTTAAGTATGAACTTATTTGAACCCTCGGGTGCCATCATCAATGGCTAACCCAAATTGACCACCATGAATGACCTAAATCCATATCCAATAGCAAGCATCATGAGCTAGAGGATTTTCCATAAAAGTGCAGGAACACAAGTTTGGGGATTTTAACTTGGTAAATGCCCTAAAAGTTGATGAGAGACATTTCCCCATATCAATGGGTTGATTAAATCTAAAATGAAAGAACTATATGCTATGAGATACATAATTGACAACTTTAAAGAAATATTTATAAAGGAGATAGTTTGATTGCATGGAGTGTTAAAGAAGATTGTTTATGATAGAGATGCCCATTTTCCTTCTAACTTTTGGAAGAGCATGTTGCAGGCTATGAACACCCAATTGAATTGAAGCATAGATTCTCCTTTGTAATTTGATAGGAAACTAGAAAAAGTGAACCATATCTTGAAAGACATGTTGATGTATGTCATGGACAAGACATCCAAGTGAGAGGAGTACCTCTATCAAGTGGACTTTGTGTATAATAATGGTTAATGCATAACTTGGCATACATATAGTTGAATCACTTTGTGGGAGAGAGTGCATTACTCCTTTGATTTAGAATAATCAAACAAAAAGAGTTTTGATCGGGTTATATGTACTCAAGGATGTGATATAACATGTGAAAACGAAACAATATTTGAACATAGTCCAAGACTCCTAGACGATCTATTTAGATGTGCATAGACATTAATATGAATTTGCAATTAGGAAACCTATGTTCTCGAAGGTTAAACCTAATAAAAGATTTTTTAAGCTTGGAAGTTGCTCCAATTTTTAACCAATATATTGTGGATCATTTATATTTTGGAGTGGATTGGATTGGTTGAATATATGCTTGCATTATTACCTATTAGTATGGTGCATGTTGTTTTCATTTTTCTTTATTGAAGAGATATGCATGTGAGCCTAATCATATACTATTGAGATATTGTAACTTCAAAGAATATTATATTTGTACTTTATTATTCCGGAGATGTTTCATTCCTCCGTGAAGATCTTATTGTATATCCGGAGATGTTTATTCCTCCATCGGAATGTGGTAACTCGGGTTATTAGACTTCCCTATTGGGGGTCGACCCTGTATGTGTCATGTGGGTCAAAGGGTTATTAGACCACCCTAGAGGGGTCGGCCCAGTCAGTTGTAGTGGGGTATTTAACCCATTGGTTAAATACGAGCCTACGTGTACTTGTGTAAAAGATATGTCAGAGTAGTGTATAAATAGAGGAGGTGTGTTCCTCATTTGACACACTCACTCACTTGAGGATAGCACACTTGTGGAGGAGAGGTCTGCTATTGTGGAGGAGTAGATCATGTCTCAGGGTTTCATCTTTGTATATTGCTGGTCATCTATATTGAGGAAGCTTTGCTGGGTTTTCTACCCCATGAGGGTTTCCCAGGATAAATCTCTGTCTCATGTGTTTATGCTATGCTTGTTGTTTCTTCAGTGATCCTGTATATGCTATTATTGTGAAATGGAATGTAATGCTTCTATTTTCTGTCTTAGCATATTAAATCTTAACATGGTATCAGAGCTAACATGAAGGAAGGAAAGGTATGGCACTTACGACACTTGCTTTACTTACGACAATTTGAAGGTTAGGGTTTTACATAGAAAAAACCAGTCATCGTGGAACTTTCGCTATAAATCCATTTATGCGAAGTTTCAGGGTCTGAAAAGTTTACAGGTCGAAGCTAACATCCCCAGGTACCTTGTGTCCAAAGGGAACCCTCAGATTCGTTGTACTTTATGAGTTATGATCAGTACAAGTTAGGGTTTCTGCCTCTTCCAGATCTCAGTCAAAATCAGGTAACCTTGGCAAAAAGGTCATAACTTGGGCTAGGAAGCTCCAAATGAAATTTAGTAAAAAGTGACAAGTAGTAAACAGACTGTAATATATCAGGAAACGTTTTCAGAGGCCAAAGGTGAACCAGTGACACGTGGAACGCCGTACAAGTTCGCTCTCCTGTTTTATCCCATAAACAGATCACGTTGCGACACTTGGCATAACACTCTCTCAGAGAGTCCAATTGAGGTCAGACCTGTCAGGATAGAACGATAACAGGGCAAGCTATCTCAGGAAAAGTTTTCAGAGGCCGAAGTTCAAACAGTGACACGTGGCATGCCGTACAAGTTCGCTCTCCTGTTTTATCCCATAAACAGGTCACGTTGCGACACTTGGCATAAATCTCTCTTAGAAAATCCAATTGAGGTCAGACTTGTCAGGATGGAAAGATGACAGGTCAGGATACTGCATAAAAAAATTTCAGACCCTGTGGAGCAAAAATTTCAGAGTTATAGTAGAAACAATCGGGTGCATATTTCTGTCAAAATAGAATTATATTTGGAGCACCTTTATTCATGGCTTCCGAAATTTAGGGTTTCGGAGAAAGTTAGAATTTTTGGAATCGGAGTCCACGGCTGAATGCTACTCGGGAAAATCGAAATTTAGAGACCAAGATCAAATTTTTTGGTTGGGTAGAAGACCGGGCTTGATCAAACCCTAGTTCGGGATTTTGATCAGAAAGATGGAAAATTAGGGCTTCTGCAAAAGTTGGAATTTTTGAAGTCTGTAACCACGGCTGGAAGCTCCTTAGAAAAATAAGAGTTTAGATCCTTGGATCGAACCTTTTGATTGGACAGAAGGGTGGGCTTCATCAAACCCTAGTTCGGGTTCCTGTCCAGAAGATCCAGAAGTTTCGGAGGCAATTTTGAGGGGTCAAATTTTGGAGATTTCAAAAGTGAAGTATGCTAGTTTGATCAGCTCAGCAAGACACATCCTTCCATCCATTCAGAAGCATGAAAGTCAAAGATTGAATTTTTAGGGTTTCTCTAGCAAGCCCTAATCAAGCTCCAAATCAAGTTTCAGGGGGAGTTGAGGCTAAGGCCTTACATAAGAAGACTACAAGAAGTCTCAACATGTATGACTTAAGGAGGTTCAGGTATGTCTTGAAATATGATTCTTGATTAAGTTCATAATGTGTTTGTCTTCATATTATTTATTAGTACAATCTTGATTATTGTTAGAATTGTCTTATCACCCTAGTAACAATATGAATGCATGTGAATGATCGAAGACATTCATTGATTAGGGCTATATGATTGTACTAATGCATTATGGTGTTGTGTGAGGTTGATGTTGTCTGCTAACAAGATACAGGTACATCACAAAAGACAAATCAAGTTCCATGACCATGACAACATGAAGACAAAGACTCATCCATAATATTTGTTCTACTTACGAGGTATGTATGACTTTGTTATATTATGCTTAACCTATGAGACATGCAGGTTCTAGCTCAGGATCTCTAAATCATTGAAGAGATTGTTTAGGTATGTTGTACATAACTAATCCAGATATGTTTTCTTATTTCAAGTTAGAATCTTACCTTGTGTTAGGATCCCTTATATAAGTATACTTGTTATGATTGGTTATGCTTATTCATAAAGTTAGTAATCAAGGGTTTATGCATATTATGTCTCTTGTCTTGATGATTTAATTAACCAGAAGAGTACTATGATCAAACAAGAATATGCATGAGTAAAAGAAGACTTCCTTGAAACCCTGAATACTAATATACATATTCAAGATTATTTAGAATTAGAATGTTTGGAGAATATACTAATGAACGTATGTTTGTGTATGAGATCATGAGGATGACACTAGTGCACACTTGAGCATGCACAGTGGTACAGAATGAATACAAGTTCAAAAGACATATAGAAGATCAAGCGGGAGGCAACCACACAAACATAAAAGATAAGTATTTGAGTTGTTATTTGAAATAGTAAATGACATTGCTTGTATGCATATTTGTATTCCTAGAATATATCATGCTGAGTGTAAACATTCATAGAGCATTGAACAGTATACTACTAATATGCATATGATTGGTAAGTTGGACAAACATTCCATTGTTGCTTATCTAGAATGAAACCTCTTTGCTGACATGCTGAGAGTTGTGCACACTCTCGATTGTATGTTCTGGTAGAGATGGAAGGCATCTAGATAGCCACTGTATGCATACAGGATATGGGAAAGTGTTGTGCCAAAGTATTGGTCAAAATAGTTGCATAACTATGTAAATGATATCTGTATGCATAATAGGTTATCATGTCAATATGATTTGATGATTATGAAGTATTACTAATCATGTACTTAATTTTGATTTGTAGGAAAGATCATGATGAATGATGAACACTGAACAAGTGATGGATGTTAAACAAAAAAAAAAAGATTTTCAAATCAAAAACACTATAGAAGGCTTGTGGCTAGAAAATTCTCTTAGAAAGAAGAAGAGAATCATGATGAGATGTTTGCTCCAAGTGGCTAGATAAGACCATTCTCCTAATGGTGTAATTAAAGAAGAAGTGTGAATCGGGTTCTGTATGGGTTCTCAGGATCGATAGTAATTGATGAGAATACATGTGAGGATTGCATCATCCTTGAACACAAGTTCTAAAGTGAGCCGTAGACAAGTGTCTCCGAGAAAGAAGAGGGATTGTATCATCCTTGAACACTTGTTCTAAAGAGAGCCGTAGATGTATGTCTTCGAAAATGAAGTCCTTGGTGGACATGAGAGGATTGGATCATCCCTGGACTTCAGTCCGAAAGAAGAGCCGTAGATGTATGTCTTCGAGAATGAAGTTCTTGGTGAACATGTGAGGGGATTGGATCATCCCTGGACTTCAGTCCGAAAGAAGAGCCGTAGACGTATGTCTTCGAGAATGAAGTTCTTGGTGAACATGTGAGGGGATTGGATCATCCCTAGAATTCAGTCTGAAAGAAGAGCCGTAGACGTATGTCTTCGAGAATGAAGTTCTTGGTTAACATGTGAGGGTATTGGATCACCCCTGGACTTCAGTCCGAAAGAAGAGCCGTAGACGTATGTCTTCGTGAATGAAGTTCTTGGTGAACATGTGAGGGGATTGGATCATCCCTGGACTTCAGTCCGAAAGAAGATCCGTAGACGTATGTCTTCGTGAATGAAGTTCTTGGTGAACATGTGAGGGGACTGGATCATCCCTGGACTTCGGTCCGAAAGAAGAGTCGTAGACGTATGTCTTCGAGAATGAAGTCCTTGGTGGACGGTTGAGGATTAAGTCATCCTTCGACGTAGTCCTAAATGTACGGTTGAGAATTAATTCATCCTTGGACGTGGTCCTAAATGTACGGTGGAGGATTAAGTCATCCTTGGACGTGATCCTAAATGTACGGTTGAGGATTAAGTCATCCTTGGACGTAGTCCTAAATGTACGGTGGAGGATTAAGTCATCCTTGGACGTAGTCCTAAATGTATGGTGGAGGATTAAGTCATCCTTGGACGTGGTCCTAAATGTACGGTTGAGGATTAAGTCATCCTTGGACGTGGTCCTAAATGTACGGTTGAGGATTAATTCATCCTTGGACGTGGTCCTAAATGTATGGTGGAGGATTAAGTCATCCTTGGACATGGTCCTAAATGTACGGTTGAGGATTGAGTCATCCTTGGACGTGGTCCTAAATGTACGGTTGAGGATTGAGTCATCCTTGGACGTGGTCCTAAATGTACGGTTGAGGATTGATTCATCCTTGGACGTGGTCCTAAATGTATGGTTGAGGATTGAGTCATCCTTGGACATGGTCCTAAATGTACGGTTGTGGATTAAATCATCCTTGGACAGTAAATCCAGTAATTCCGAAAGGAAGGATAGTCCTAAATTAATTGAGTGGATTAAATCATCCTTGGACAGTAAATCCAGTAATTCCGAAAGGAAGGATAGTCCTAAATGAATTGAGTGGATTAAATCATCCTTGGACAGTAGATCCAGTAATTCCGAAAGGAAGGATAGTCCTAAATGAATTGAGTGGATTAAATCATCCTTGGACAGTAAATCCAGTAATTCCGAAAGGAAGGATAGTCCTAAATGAATTGAGTGGATTAAATCATCCTTGGACAGTAAATCCAGTAATTCTGAAAGGAAGGATAGTCCTAAATGAATTGAGTGGATTAAATCATCCTTGGACAGTAAATCCAGTAATTCGAAAGGAAGGATAGTCCTAAATGAGATTGAGTGGACTAATCATCCTGTAAATAGATTGGGATTGCCTCGTCCCTAGACATGGTGAGATGTCTTAAAGTGATAAGGACTAATCATCCTGTAAATAGATTGGGATTGCCTCGTCCCTAGACATGGTGAGATGTCTTAAAGTGATAAGGACTAATCATCCTGTAAATAGATTGGGATTGCCTCGTCCCTAGACATGGTGAGATGTCTTAAAGTGATAAGGACTAATCATCCTGTAAATAGATTGGGATTGCCTCGTCCCTAGACATGGTGAGATGTCTTAAAGTGATAAGGACTAATCATCCTGTAAATAGATTGGGATTGCCTCGTCCCTAGACATGGTGAGGTGTCTTCAAGTGATAAGGATTGATCATCCTGTAAGTTGATCTAGATTGCATCATCCATAGACATGAGACTTGTCTTAAACCGAGAGGGACTGATCATCCCGTAAGCGGATCAGGATTGTATCATCCTTGGACCTATGTCCTAAAGTGAGAGGGATTGATCATCCCGTAATTGGATCTTGTGTGTTGCAGGGTATGCTGCTATTGTGTATACTTGTATTGATGAGGATACTTGTATTGATGATGTGTATACTTGTATTGATGAGGATACTTGTATTGATGATGTGTATACTTGTATTGATGAGGATACTTGTATTGATGATGTGTATACTTGTATTGATGAGGATACTTGTATTAATGATATTTATACTTGTATTGATGATGTTGTTGATCGTGATGATCTAGATGACGATGTTGTTGATCATGATGATCTAGATGACGATGCTGTTGATCGTGATGATCTAGATGACGATGCTGCTGATCGTGATGATCTAGATGACGATGCTACTGATTGTGATGATCTAGATGACGATGCTACTGATCGTGTGATGACGATGCTGATGATCATGTGATGATGATGTTGATGATCGTGTGATGACGATGTTGATGATCGTGTGATGATGATGATGATGATCGTGTGATGACGATGCTGATGATCATGTGATGACGATGCTGATGATCGTGTGATGACGATGCTGATGATCGTGTGATGACGATGCTAATGATCGTGATGCTGATGACGATGCTGATGATCGTGTGATGACGATGCTGATGATCGTGTGATGACGATGCTGATGATCGTGAGATGATGATGCTGATGATCGTGAGGATCCAGATGTTGATGTTGCTGTAGTTGTTTGAGTGCTGCAGAAGATAAAGACTCAGTACTGAAGATGTTGATGTTTCACTATTGAAGATGTTCCAGTAACTGCTTGAGTTACTGATGATGTTGAGAAAGCTTCCAATGATTTATAGATGTATCATGTATGATGTTGATGACTCCTTGCTCGTGCAGATGCTGTTATAATATCCTTCTCGTTAAGGGGGAGTGTTGAGATATTGTAACTTCAAAGAATATTATATTTGTACTTTATTATTCCGGAGATGTTTCATTCCTCTGTGAAGATCTTATTGTATATTCGGAGATGTTTATTCCTCCGTCAGAATGTGGTAACTCGGGTTATTAGACTTCCCTAGTAGGGGTCGGCCCTGTATGTGTCATGTGGGTCAAAGGGTTATTAGACCACCCTAGAGGGGTCGGCCCAGTCAGTTGTAGTGGGGTATTTAACCCATTGGTTAAATACGAGCCTACGTGTACTTGTGTAAAAGATATGTCAGAGTAGTGTATAAATAGAGGAGTTGTGTTCCTCATTTGACACACTCACTCACTTGAGGATAGCACACTTGTGGAGGAGAGGTCTGCTATTGTGGAGGAGGAGATCATGTCTCAGGGTTTCATCTTTGTATATTGCTGGTCATCTATATTGAGGAAGCTTTGCTGGGTTTTCTACCCCATGAGGGTTTCCCAAGATAAATCTCCATCTCGTGTGTTTATGCTATGCTTGTTGTTTCTTCAGTGATCCTGTATATGCTATTATTGTGAAATGGAATGTAATGCTGCTATTTTCTATCTTAGCATATTAAATCTTAACATATACTTGATTGGTCTACGATCTAGGTGGAACTCGAGGAAGTGTTCCAAAAAGAGGGATTGTGCATCCTTGAAAAAAAAGGTCACAAAGCTTCAAAATTGAGCCATCACTTAAGTATAGGTTCAACAAAGACATTGTAGACCAGGGTATTTTTTAGGGGCAAAATTTAGCCAATTAGCTATTTTTTAGCCCTTTTATCAAAAAATAAGTTTGCTACCTGGTCATTGTTACTCTAAATAATCGCATATTTTTACATAAAATATGTTTTTTTTATAATATTTGCCAAATTTTACAAGTTTTAATAGTAAATAGTATGTTTCTTATTTAATATTCGCCTACCTATCTATATGTATGTTTTTCTCAATCCAAAATAATCACCTAGAATACTATTACTTAAATATACTATTTGAATCCTTAAAAAATACAATGTCATGGACCTGAAGTGGAAACCTCGGAAAAGGAGAATTCCATTCGAAATCATTAGCCACGACTATTTGAGGAATAAAATTGCATAGAGATCAATGTTGTTTATAATGGGGAGGGGATGAAATTTCCTAATTCTGACCCCTAGATAAATAGACATGTATAAAGCTATGTCATGCTTTCTTTAATGTACTTGGAATAAATGGATGCCCATTAGTGAAGGGTGCATTAATTAAAATTATTACATAAGTAAATTCGTTATGATGTAGTAAATTGAAATATGACACGTGCTTCAATAATACAATATATCACAACAATTGGGGTTGGGGGGCATGTGCCAAAAGTGGCATGTCCAATGCCCCTATAAATAGACCTTTAATAGGGAAAAGTGGTTCTACTCCCATTCATCATTTTTCACCCCATTTATATTGGGTAAGAACTCTCCTACTTGGAACAACATTCATGGTAGGGAAAGCTTTGGATTTCAACCATGATTTATGGATTGATGGATTGACCATTACCATATAGGATCATGATGAAGGATAAAAGAAAAAAATTTCATGGAAATGTAGGCACTTATTTCTATCTTTGTGGAGTAGCAATGAAAGGGGAGGACACTAGTGTTCCAAACCTCCAAGGAGCAATAATTCTCAAATATGAAACTAGACCTATATCAAATGGGACTGGTGAGGAGTACCAAATTGTTACGAACCCATGTCAACACTTCTATTTACTTTGTTAAGTATATTGTTGTTGGACGCATATGCTTTGTAAGTCGTCCCGTAGTATTTGTTGATCCATAGTTTGTATTATTGTTGTTGGACGCATATGCTTTGTAAGTCAACCCGTAGTAATTGTTGATCCCTATTTTGTATTGGCCCATGGTTTGTATTGTAACATGGTATTGACCCATAGTATTGGCGTCTAGACTTAGTATATAAATTTGTGTTGAGACCAATGAAGGTACCGTGAAGTTATTCGTATTGAGCTTTCTCAAAGGAGGTTGCCCCCTCGAAGTGGCATGTGATCAATATAAAAGTGATTCTGAGTTATGTTATTTCTGTTATATCGTGTGTTTTCATTAATTAATTATTGCAGGTTCTTCACATATGGTATCAGAGCACTTTCTTGGGATCGTTGTGTGGAATTTCTGCCAAATTTTTTTCGCATCTGTTGCAAGTTCGGATCTGGGAATAATCCCTATCCGTTTAACTGTGGGAAGTACTTGGGCATAAGCCCTAAAACTCATTGTGAGGAATACCACAAGAACCCCAAAGTAGCTGGCCCATTGAAAGGACCTGCCAGCGAAAAGGGCAACAACCCCTACCTGATTGACTAGTTCCCACCCGTGAGGTAAACCAAGAGTTGTCGTTTGTGGCAAAGCGGTTATCAGTTTTACCTGAGCCATGGAGTGAGGGGTACTGCTCCAATACGCAATCCGTTAGACAGCATTGGTGGCCGAGTGAAACCCCTGAACTGTTAGGAAGTTGCACATACCTGGAGTCCATATCTATTTTCAACTGAATTGTTTCCAATCACTTCCGCGGCGTTTCAAATCCATTTCGAGCCGTTTCAGATCTAGCTGTTTCATATCCATTCCAAATCCAGCCATTTCAGATCTATTCTGAAAGTTGTTTCAGATCCAGCCATTGTTTATCCATTCAGCGTCATTTCAGTTCCATTTGTTACCGATCCCTTCAGCGTCGTTGCAGATCTATCTATTTCTGATCCCTTCTGCGTCGTAACAGCTCCATTCTGAAAATATAAATAAATAAATAAAATTTCATTTTTTCGCCATATCTCCCTTGTTTTAACTTCGTTTCCCTTGAAACTTCCCTGACACCCCTGCAATCCCATTCTACATATTTCATTCCTAAGGACCCTATCCCAAATTCTACTTCCCAAAGCCAGAAATCTCACATTTGTCTATTTTTAGGGTTTTCCCTAACTTCTTCAATTTTCACCCACCTCCAAATTTTTCCACCGTGTTCATTCCCTATTTCTACTTCTTTGTCCCTCTTTGACAAATTTTCTCATTCTTTCACCCTGCTTCTGAAATCCCCATTTTTTGCTTCCATGCCCCTCAGAACCCCCAAAAAAAAAAAAACTCCTGGTTATGGTTGTCACCTGCGCAGGAGCAAAAACCATGGAGGAAGCACTTGCAACCATCCAAACCAAACTCCAAGATCTTGATGAAAAATTTCTTAGCCTCCATCTTCAGCATTCACCCATGAACAATAACAGACAGCAAGAATCTTCTGCAGCCAATGGGTTCTCTTCATCTAGCACTTTCCGTGGTCCGAAGCTTGAATTTCCTCTCTTCAATGGTACTGATCCGGCTGGATGGATCTATCGTGCAGAACAGTATTTCAATCTGCATAATACTTTTGATGTCCAAAAAGTTCCACTTGCATCCTTTGATTTGGAATAGGAATCCCTTCAATGGTACCGTTGGTACATCAAGGCTCATGACGATCCAAAATGGACAGATTTTTGCCAACTCCTTTTGCAACGATTTGGTCCTAGTGCTTTTGATGACCTCACCGGAGCACTCACTAAACTTCGTCAAATTGGCACTGTGAGAGAGTATCAAACAGAATTTGAGAAACTAGCCAACCACACAGAAGGATTGTCTGATGACTTCTACAGGAGTTGTTTTATCAGTGGTCTTAAGGATGAAATCCGCCCAGAGGTCAAAATGTTATGTCCCAACACAATGATGGAAGCCCTGGGGTTGGCTAAGTTGGCAGAAGACAAGATTACTGCCCAACAGCGCTCCAAACCCATTTTTGTTCCCTTCCGAAATATGGGTTCTCCATGACCTCCCATCTCGCCAGCTCCTCGACCAACTCCTATCAAGCATTTGTTCGAAACAGAGATGCAGGCACGCAGAGAAAAAGGGCTTTGTTATAATTGTGATGAAAAATTCACTTGGGGACATAGATGTGTTCAACAAAAGCTCTATCTCTTGGATGTGGATTCTCCGCCCGCCTCTGAAGTTGGTGAAGAGGCTCCAGATACACCGGATGATCAGGTCGACATTCAGGAGCCGCCTATTGACCTTCCATCTCAGGAATACCACCCAAAGATATCTCTCCATGCTTTATCTAGCATCACCACACCCCAAACAATGCGGGTCAGGGGTTACTTCAAGAAGCTTCCTCTTACAATACTCATTGATTCTGGTAGCACTCATAACTTCATTGACCCTCGGATCGCCAAACATGCTGATTGTTTTGTCCATCCTTGCTCCAACTTTGAAGTCATGGTTGCCAATGGGGGCACCTTACCTTGCAGAGGAAAGTGTCACAATGTGCGTATCTCTCTGGAAGATTATAACCTGCGCTCTGACATGTTTGCCTTGTCCTTAGGTGGATGTGATGTGGTTTTGGGCGTTCAATCGTTATGCACACTTGGCCCCATCTTATGGGATTTTGCTGAACTTTGGATGCAATTTTCAGTCAATGGGAAATAACACAAATTTAAGGGCTTACAACAAGGGTCTCTCCACATCATCAGTTCACATCGCCTGGAAAAGATCCTTAAGAAGAATTCACATGGTGTCATCGCTCAACTCCATTCCATTCAGATGCACCCATCAACAATCTCCCCTACTTCCTTTTATAGATATGCAGGTGTCATTGCTGAACCAGTGGGCTTGTCGCCTTCAAGAGACCTTTCTGGTAAGAATTTAGCCGCATCTACATCTCAGCAGGAAATGATGGCTATTTTGCATGCAGTACAGAAGTGGAAACCATACCTATTAGGGAATTATTTCTTTATCAAGACTGATCTCCAGAGTCTGGAAAATTTCCTGGAACAATGGGTCTCCTCCCCAGCACACCTGAAATGGGTTATCCAACTCATGGGTTGTGCCTATGCGATCACTTACAAGAAGGGTAAGGACAATATGGTGGCAGATGCTCCTTCTCACACATTTGATGGCCCAGTTTCTCTTCCAGCTATTTCTCTGCTTGTTCCAAATTGGTTGCAATCTGTTCAACAAGGCTATCTCTTCTATGCACTCCATGCGTCTTCATCGGCAGGGCACTCTGGGTTCCTCAAAATGTATGACTAGGAACAATGTAACTTCTTTTGGCAGGGACTGAAAATGACAATTCAACAAATGGTGGTTGACTATGATACTTTCCAGGACAAGAAGGGTGAAACGACACTCCTTTCGGGACTGCTCGAACCCTTTCTGATCCCTACACAGATTTGGACAACTATTTCTATGGATTTCCTAGAAGCACTCCAGTGGTACAATACCACATCTAAAAGGACATCATATGAAGCAGTCTATGGACAGGCACTACCAATTCTTCTTCCATACACCCTCAGCAGCTCCCCAGTTCAGGAAATTGACTCGGTTCTTCGAAACCGCAATCAGATTCTTCTCATTCTGCAGGACAATCTTCACATGGCAAGAATTCGACTGAAACAACAAGCCAATCAGCAACATTCTGAGTGCACTTTTCACGCAGCTGACATGGTTCTTCTTCATCTACAGCCTTCCAAGAAACCCTCCCTGAAACTCACAAGGTGTCAGTGGCTCGGAATGCAACTCGAGGATGCTACAGGGGAACCACTCCTTCAGATTCTGCATCAATTTCCCCATATAAAGCTTTGAGGACAAAGCTTTTCTAAGGGAGAGGGGATGTTACAAACCCATGTCAACCCTTTTATTTACTTTGTTAAGTATATTGTTGTTGGATGCATATGCTTTGTAAGTCGTCCCATAGTATTTGTTGATCCATAGTTTGCATTATTGTTGTTGGACGCATATGCTTTGTAAGTCATCCCGTAGTAATTGTTGATCCATATTTTGTATTGGCCCATGGTTTGTATTGACACATGGTATTGACCCATGGTATTGGAGCCTAGACTTAGTATATAAGTTTTTGTTGAGACCAATGAAGGTACCGTGAAGTTATTTGTATTGAGTTTGCTCAAAGGAGGTTGCCCCCTCGAAGTGGCCTACGATCAATATAAAAGTGATTCTGAGTTCTGTTATTTATGCTATATCGTGTGTTTTCATTAATTAATTATTGCAGGTTCTTCACACAAATACTATGGGCATGTATGTCTACAGTTATGAATTTACCAAATAGTAATTGCCTTGTGATTTAGTTGATCCCAACATGGTTCTTGTGATCTAACAAGTCTTACATGGATTTTGAAATGATTAGTCACATGTTTTGCCTACTATTTTTTTTGGTTTTGGGGTTTGAGAAAGATTTGCTTTAGGTTTGGGGTTTGAGAAAGATACATTTTTCACTCTCCATCTCTCAACTAGAGGGTGGCTCTACTAGATGCAAGGCTATAGTTTTCAAGATAAGTACTGTGTATTTGTAATTTCATGGGAGTGTTATTGTTTCGCTTTCCAAACATTTTTATGCAATTTTGAAAGTTCAAATCCCTATTGTTTTATAGTATCTTAATCCATGAATGTTTAGATCGATAGATGCATGTAGATTTTATGGGTTTAAATGTGTTTCATTGTAATAAAGGATAGAGAGAGATTGGTTGTTCTCACAATTTCAATTTCTAATAAGAGATTTACCTGAAATGCCCATAAAGGATATTAAGATCTAGCACCCCTATGTCCGAGGAAGGGCATCAAGTACATTACAAAGTCTTTTATGGTTGTATCTTGCAAGTTTCTTTATCAAGGATGATAGCAAGAGTTTCATTCATTCCACTTTTCCTTAGCCCTTAACCTAGAAGGGAGGCTAAAGAGAGATTTTTTATTTGTCTATTGTTGAAGATTGTGAAAGAGTCAACCCATGCCTAATGTTCATGTGCTAAATTGAGTGAAGCAAGTTGTTATTATATCTCAAGGTGGGAGGCATCTCAATTCATGTCCATTTATGTGTGGTTAACACTAATAAAAAATGAAAATAAAAGGAAATCCAACATCTAATTTTTTTCAATTACCATAATTATTAGAATTCTATGACTTTAATGGAAGCAAGAATTCCACAAGCTAAGGATCTAAGCAACAATGTAATCTTCACTAGATATTACAACAGATATTTGCAGAGAATTAGATAAGAAAATTAAACAAAAACACATAATAAAATAACTCAGTTTGATAAAACTGCATCATCTCATTAATGAACAATATGAGTACATTAAATAATGTTAAATTTTTAACATAGATCTGATTTGATAGCAGTAACAATCTTTTTCAAAATTTAGCAAACTTCTAGCATTTAATTTGTTGATGTATATGTAACTTCGGAATGTATTTTACCCATGTGTATTGTATTCCTATAGAGATGGTATTATTCCTCTCTATGGAAGTGTTTGTATTCCTATAGAGATGTTATTATTCCTTTATACGGAAGTGTCATCATTTATATTGTAAGTGTCGTAACTTATACATGATGGGTTATTAGACCACCTTGTTGGGGTTGGCCCTGTATAAGTCGGGGTCATCCCAATCAGCATTATGTTATGTGGTTAAGTAAAGGCCGACCTAGTAAAGGTTATTAGGCAAGTCAAGCCAAGTATAAATAGAGTGTGGGAGGCACTCTATTTGATCATTCTATTCTCTCTCACACTCTCGGGAGAGTGGCGCACTTGTGGAGGAGGAGAAGCTGCAACTAGGAGATGTCTATCTCTTATGCTTGGGTTGTATCATTGCTCTATCTATCTCTGAGGAAGTTATTGGGGTTTTTCACCTTTATAGTTTTCCCCAAGTAAACTCTGTGTCTCTTGTGTGCTTGCATTATTGTGTTCATGATTGATATGCTATAGATATGCTATACATGTTCTCTCAATTAAGATCCTATATCAGATTGAAGTAAATTCTGAAAAATTAACATGGTATCAGAGCTAGCCTAAAAGAAGGCATGTTATGGCATGTATGACACTTGTTGCAATTGCGAAGCTAGGGCTTGATATAGCAAAAACCAATAATTGTAGAACTTTCGCCATAAATACATTTTGGCGGGGTTTCAGGGTTTGAAACTCGTACAAGGAGAAGATAAGATCTCCATGTACCTTGTGTCCAAAGGACAACCTCTAATTCGTTGTAATTTGTGATTTATGATCTGTACAATATAGGGTTTCTGCCTCTTCCAGATCTCAGTCATAAACAGGTGACCTTGGAAAAAAGGTCATAACTTGGGATAGGAAGCTCCAACTGAAATTTCGTAAAAATTGACAGGTAGTGCACGGACTACACTTTCTCGAGTAATGTTTTCAGAGGCCGAAATGGAACTAGTGACACGTGGCACGCTGTACAAGTTCTCTCTCTTGTTTTATCCCATAAACAGGTCACATTGCGACACTTGGCATAACTCTCTCTTAGAGAATCCATTTGAGGTCAGACCTGTGGATTTGGAAAGATGACAGGTCGGGATATCACAGGAAAATGTTTCAGACCCTGTGGATTGAAAAGTTCAGAGTTACACCAGAAACAATCAGGTACATATTTCTGTCAAAACATAATTATTTTTGAGCACCTTCATTCATAGATTCCAGAATTTAGGGTTTCGGAGAAAGTTGGAATTTTTGTAATTGGAGACTACGGATGAATGCTACTCATCAAAATCGAAATTTAGAGACCAAGATCAAAAATTTTGGTTGGGCAGAAGGCCAGGCTTGATCAAACCCTAGTTCGAGACTTTGATCGAAAAAATGGAAAATTAGGGCTTCTACAAAAATGGAAATTTTTGAAATCTGTGACCATGGCTGGAAGCTCCTCAGAAAAATAGAAGCTTAGAGATTTGGATCAAACCTTTTGATTGGGAAGAATGGTGGGATTTATCAAACTCTAGTTCGGGGTCATGTCCAGTGAATTTGGAAGTTTCAAAGGCAAATTTGAGGGGTGAAACTTTGCAGTTTTCAAATTATGAGTATACCAGCTTGATCAGCTCATCAAGGCGCATATTTCTATCCTTTCGGAAGATTGAAATTCAAAGTTTGAATTTTTAGGGTTTCTCTGACAAACCCTAATCCTGCTCTAGATCCAGTTCCTGCAAATCAAGTGGATTGGGTTAATCCTAGAAGAGAATGGATTGGTCACCTGCATAAGTGAAAAAGTTCCTGTTTCAGAGGGAGATGAGGCTAAGGCCTTACATAAGAAGATTACAAGCAATCTCGACAGGTATGACTTACGGTACACCAAGAAAGACAAATCATGTTCTACTTCAAGAACATATGATCATGGTGACATGAAGACAAAGATTCATCCATTGTCATGGATCACATAGAAGATCTACGTACAAGGTATGTATAACTTGGTTCTACAATGGTTAACTTATGAGACATGCAAGTTACTAGCACAAGTCATTGAAGAGAACCAGAAGACATCATGCAGGTACATTAGACATAACTAGATAACATAGTAATCCAGGTATGTTTTTCCTATATCAAATTAGAATATTACCTTGTGTTAGGATCCCTTATATAAGTATGAGTGGTTATGTTTATTCATAAAGTTAGAAATGTAAGTAATCAAGGGTTTATGCATATTATGTCTCTTATCTTGATTGATGATATGACTAACCAGAAGAGTCATGAAAGTATAGGTTTGAGTAATCACGGGTTTAGGAATATTATGTTTCTTGCTTTAATTTATGATATAACTAACCATAAGAGTCCTTGAATACTAATGCTTATTATTTCTATTTGAAATGATCATGACTATACATGCTTAAGATTATTGTGTTTTGATAGCATTGAGAATATACTAATAAATGTATGATTATGTATGAGATATCGAGGATATCACAATAATGATACTTGTAAGCATGCATAGTGATCGAGGATGGATATAAGTTCAAGGACAGGTAATCCAGGAAGCAAAGATCAAGAGGGAGCACACTCCAATAGTTTCTGCAAGGATTCAGATATTCAGAGGGAGTCGACCACTTCTCACAATCCACATCAGAATGGAGTTGCAAAGATTCAGAGGGAGTCCACCCAACAACCAAACAAAGATAAGTATTTGAATTTTCATTTCTTACATATTTGTTCAATGATGTATATGCTTATGTTCCTAGACTTAGGTTGTGTATTATGCATATTAGAATAATTGCATTAATGAACAGTATACTACTAATATACATGGGTAAGTGGCCTATGGCATTGTACAACATTCCATTGCTACTTATCTAGAATGAAACCTCTTTGCTGACATGTTGGGAGTTGTGCACACTCTCAACAATGTTCTCGTAGAGATTGGAAGGCATCTAGAAAGTTACGGGATATGAATAAATGTTGTATTGAAGCATTGACTAAGATAATTGCATGACTGTATGACATATTTCTTTATGTGTAAGAATTTGTTCTGAAAACTATGAGATGTTTCTAATCATGCAATTTAACTTGTTTTGTAGGAAAGATCGTATATGAGCACCTACAAAAGAAGGACTACAACATTTGTTTCAGCAACAAAATTATCTATTGAAGATATTGAATATATTGAAGTTCCCAGGATTCGGGAAGAATGCCATGATCGAGGAGTACCAGTCGATCATGAAGAATGATGTTTGGGATGCAGTCGCAAGACCTGAAGGGAAGTCTGTTGTGACTTCCAAATGGATCTATAAGATCAAGCATGCTGCAGATGGTAGCATGGAGAAATATAAAGCAAGATTTGTAGCTCATGGCTTCTCTCAAAAAGAAGGGATTGATTATGGGCTCAAGTATGATGCGAATCAAAAGTTTAACCTGCAGGGTTATGTTGATTCATATTGAGCAAGCAGTGCTGCAGATAGGAAGAGCACATCTGGGTGCAGGAAGCAGGAAGCAACCCTGCGTAGCACTGAGTACAACCGAAGCAGAGTATGCTGTAGCTTGTTCGGCTAGTTGCGAGGCAATATGGCTCCGAAAGCTACTGTCTGAGTTATTTGATCTCCCGCTGGAGGCTACTAGTATCTTTTGTGACAACCAGAGTTGTGTGAAGCTATCTGAGAACCCGGTGTTCCACGACAGGTCGAAGTACATAGAGATCAAATATCACTATATCAGGGATATGGTACAGACAGGAGCAGTGAAGCTCCTGTATGTTGCGACAGATGAGCAGGTTGCAGATGTGCTGACGAAGCCACTAGCCAGAGTGAAGTTCGAATACTTCAGAGAGAGGCTTGGTGTTCTTCAGATTGACGACACTTCGAGGAAGAAGTGATGGAGACATTTGCTGAAGCCATTCCAAGCATGGTGGAAGGAGGATCCTTCACATGGCTATGGATGTAAGCGCTGGATGATGAGCATCAGGACGATGCTCCAGTTACTGCTATGTATATGCATCATGTTGGATGTTGGATATGATCAGTTGGATCATTTATATGTATGTATGTATGCATCATGTTGGATGTTGGATATGATTAGTTGGATCATTTATATGTATGTATGTATGCATCATGTTGGATGCTTGTTATGATCAGTTGGATCATGTATATGTATATGCATCATGTTGGATGCTTGGACCATGTATCTGTATATGTATCAGGTGGATACATTGTATGATCGAGATGATCATGTATGTTGATATATATCAGGTGGATACATTGTATGATCAGGTGGATCATGTATCTGTGTATGTATCAGGTGGATACATTACATAATCAGTTGGATTATGTGTGATGAGTTTCGAAGACACAGATGGACATGAGATTTTCGGACATGGTTGTAGATGTGTTCTCCCATGGTCGCGATGTAATTGCTGGGATTTTCCAACATGGTGGCAGATGTGTTCTCCCATGGTCATGATGTAATTTCCAGGTCCATTCGAGCATGGCTGTATATGTGTTCTCCCATGGCTGCGATATAAGTGTTGGGGCCATTCGAGCATGGTTGTAGATGTGTTCTCCCATGGATGCGATATAAGTGCTAGGGCCATTCAAGCATGGTTGTAGATGTGTTCTCCCATGCCTGTAATATAAGTGTTGGGCCATTTGAGCATGGTTATAGATGTGTTCTCCCATGGATACAATATAAGTGTTGTGCCATTCTCACATGGCCATTGTAGATGTGTTCTCCCATGGCGTAGATGTAAGTGATGTGTGATGTGCATCTGGGTTGTGCTTCGTGAACGATGATCATGAGTATCAGGATGATACTTTGTGGCCGTGGACAGGTTGTGCAGATAAGCATATAATCCAGCCCTGGGAGGTTTACAGATAGTCTTTCAAGGTTTTTCCTATGGCATGTAATGTGGCCCTGGGATATTTGTCAAACACTCTTTCGAGGTTTTTCTTTGGGAGGACATATAATCCATCCCTGGGAGATCCGATAGGTAGAGCTGTGTGCTTGTAACAGCCTGGGATGCTCTTTCGAGGTTTTGTCCTATGGCAAGTAATGTGCTCCTGGGAGATCCGACAAGTAGAGCCGAGTGCTCGTAACAGGCTGGGATGCTACAGCCAAGTTTTGCCATGACCACATGTAATATGCTCCTGGGAGATCCGACAGGTAGAGCCATGTGCTCGTAATAGCCTAGGATGCTACAGCCAGGTTTTGTGGTGAGATCACATGTAATGTGCTCCTGGGAGATCCGACAGGTAAAGCTGTCTGCTCGTAACAGCCTGGGATGCTACAGCCATGTTTTGTGATGGGGTCACATGTAATGTGCTCCTGAGAGATCTAACAGGTAGAGTTGAGTGCTCATATTAGACTGGGATGCTTCAGCTAGGTTTTGTGATGCATGTAATAAGTCCTGAGGATTCCACAGTATGGCCAGTGATGATGAAGACCTGTAGGTGGTGGGCCTACATCCAGTATGAAAAATGACTAGCTCTGTAGAACTTCCTATGACGAGTAGATTCAGAGATTGATTGAGATAGCAGCAGCAGTGATGATGATGATGATTCGATGACGATGATCCAGAGAAGAAGACTTGTGCTAGCAGATCTATGTCGAGAAATACCTTCCTAGTTAAGAGGGAGTGTTGATGTATATGTAACTTCGGAATGTATTTTACCCATGTGTATTGTATTCCTATAGAGATGGTATTATTCCTCTATATGGAAGTGTTTGTATTCCTATAGAGATGTTATTATTCCTCTATACAGAAGTGTCATCATTTATATTGTAAGTGTCGTAACTTATACTTGATGGGTTATTAGACCACCTTGTTGGGGTCGGCCCTGTATAAGTCATGTGGGTCAAAGGGTTATTAGACCACCCTATTGGGGGTCGGCCCAGTCAGCGTTATGTTATGTGGTTAAGTTAAGGCCGACCTAGTAAAGGTTATTAGGCAAGTCAAGTCAAGTATAATTAGAGTGCGGGAGGCACTCTATTTGATCATTCTATTCTCTCTCACACTCTCGGGAGAGTGGCACACTTGTGGAGGAGGATAAGCTGCTGCTAGGAGATGTCTATCTCTTATGCTTGGGTTGTATCATTGCTCTATCTATCTCTGAGAAAGTTATTTGGGTTTTTCACCTTTATGGTTTTCCCCAAGTAAACTCTGTGTCTCTTGTGTGCTTGCATTATTGTGTTCATGATTGATATGCTGTAGATATGCTATACATTTTGTTCTCTCAATTAAGATCCTATATCAGATTGAAGTAAATTCTGAAAAATTAACATAATTATGAGATTATAAGACAACAGCAATTGAAACATTGATCCACAAGAACCATACACAATAACACAAATACTTTTACCTTGGGGAAACCTTTTTAGGAATAAAACCAGCAAAGAATATCTTCCTTAATATGAGATGACTGAATTTACATAAGCATATATGGAGCATACTTTTACATCAAAGATAAACTTGCCTCTTAGGGAACATATACCAAGAAAAGCAAAAATTTAACCCACTGTAATCATTGAAGTCTGTTATAGGTGATGTCAGCCCTAAACTTGATGACATCATCCCTATAACCAACAATGGCAACCTGAAAACTGATAGCAGCATTGTATCTAGGGTTCGATCTGAGTCATAGCATCCATATAGGGCCTTATCTATTTCATAGTATCTCTATTAGGTCTTCATCACACTTAGAGCATCCCTCTTTAGGGCTTCAAGTGTCCACGGCTTCCCTCCTTGACCTGTAACAGACCTTGGCTTCCCTATTGGGTAAGGGAAGTCCCTCAAAAACCCTTAACCTATCCACAGGAGCCCTATATAGGGCCTCAAACTGTCACGAAAACCCTTTGGAAACCTTTGTTGCCTTCCAAATAAGATGACAACCCTGTTAGGGTTGAGTCTTGAGCCACAGAATCCATGTTAGGGTTGTAGAAGACCCACGGCACCCACAAAAGAAATGAAAAACATGCCTAAGATGAAGACGACAACTTGTAGGGTTTGAGACTGAATTCGGAAGCCACAAGAAGAAAGAAAAACAACCTTGTGTGTGATCCAACACCTAGATAAAAATGTTAAGATGAGGAAGATGAACAACTGCTGCAAATTACCCCAATGAATTCCTTGAACATAGATGAGGAATGAAATTGTGGTGATGATTTTCACTTAAGAGGGTTCTTCTTTTATATCTCATCATTGGGTGACTTCCTTAAGTCAAGGGATCCAAAATAATAACATAAAATTCATTGGTTAAGTCCCTTATAACTTCAATGTGGGATTTTAACACTTTGGTATATTAGTTGGGGGTTCATTGTGGGATTTTGACCCACCTTCCTTGGGTAAGTTACTCTTTGACAAGTTCTTAGCCCCTTTTCTTGGTATCGAGGATCCACGGGTGCCAATTCAAGTACATCGTCATATGTAAGGAAGATATTCTTTGGTTGTCTTGTTCTCCCTATTAACACCAAGATCATGTGCTAGGTACTTCAACAAGGGGTGTCCAGTCCCTTGAGAAGGTCCCATATACCACAGACCAAGGAGAGGAGTACATCACTTGGCTAGACCCAGTCTATGGCTTATAGTGATGACCTGGTAACTGACCATGTGCCTTAGCCCCAGGTTGAATCAAGCTGACCAAAGTCAACAACTTGGTAACTAACCAAGTGCCTCAGTCCCAGACTACATCATCTTCCTGGTAACTGACCAAGTGCCTCATCCCCAGGCTAAATCATGTTGACTAAAGTCAACAACTTGGTAACGGACCAAGTGCCTCCATTCTCCCATAGAATGGCTCAAGTTCCTGGTAACTGACCAAGTGCCTCCATTCTCCCAGAGAATGGCTCTCGATGCTGCTGAAAAATCAACACTTCCTCTCAGCAAGAGAGGCAGCGAGAGAGGAATTCTCTACAATACCAAGCTTATCTCATAAGTACACAAACTTCGTCCATGATAAAGGCTTGGTCAGCACATCGAAAATATGCTCATCTGTACAAATGTACTGAAGTCTCATGGCACCTATCTGAACCATGTCTTTGATGAAGTGATACTTCATCTCAATGTGTTTCGATCTGTCATGAAACACTGGATTCTCTAAAATCTTCATGCAACTCTGATTATCACAATGGATAATGGTTGGCTCAATCTTTTCACTAAACAAATCGGCAAGTAGCTTCCTAAGCCACACTGCTTCTCGACGGGCGTCACTGGAAACTATATATTTTGCTTCTATTGTGCTTTAGGATATAGAGCCTTGCTTCTTGCTAGACCAGGAGATCATGGTTGATCCCATACTGAAGCAATACCCGGATGTGTTTTTCTGGTCCACTACATTGCCTGCCCAATCAGAGTCAGCATAACCAAGTAACATCACTCCACTGCTGAAAGTGTATCTGAGCCCTTAAGCAATAGTGCCCCGCAGGTATCTAAGCACATGTTTCGCAGCTACCTAATGTATGTGCTTATGATCATACATAAACTGACTCAGACTCTCATTCAATAACATATATTTGGTCTATTATGTACTAGGTACATCAATAATCCAATAAGTTAATGATACAAGGTAGGATCAACTGCCTTTGAACAAGAAGCTTACTCATGTAGCTTCTTCAAGTTTGACACCATAGGTGTGCTCATGGGATTGCAGTCTTGCATCCCAAATCTTCACAATATATCAACTGCATACTTCCCTTGTGAAAGGAAGATTTCATCTGGATCTTTCCAGACCTCTAGACCAAGAAAATAGTGCATGAGACCCAAATATTTCATTTCAAATTATGAAGTGAGCTTCCTCTTACATTGAGCTATCATCTGTTCATCTCCAGTAAGGAACAAGTCATCAACATATAAGACCAAGATCAAAGGATGATTCTGAACAACCTTGAGATACAAATTTGGATCAGCAACACTCTTGGAGAAAACCAAGCTATGAAGGTAACTTTAAATTCTTGCATACCAGGCCTTGGAGACTGTTTAAGCCCATTCAAAGCTTTCTTCCGCTTTCACACATGAGATTCCATCCCATGGACCACAAAACCTTCTGGTTTCTCAATGTAGACTTCTTCTTCAACTTTTCCATTAAGAAAATTTGTCTTCACATCCTTCAGGTGAATTTTGTATCCAAAAACTGCATCGAGGAAGATAATCATTCTGATGGTGATGTATCTAGAAATTGGAGAAAAAGTTTCATCATAATCTATACCTTCCTTTTGAGAGAAACCACGAGCAAGAAACCTCACTTTATATTTTTCAATACTTCCATCAATAGCATGTTTGATTTTGTAAATCCACTTAGAAGTCACTACAGACTTCCCTTGTGGTCTTGGGACCACTTCCCATACATCATTTTTCATAATGGAATTGTATTCTTCTATCATTGCATCTTTCCATACCTGCTGACAGGATGCCTCCTCATAAGTTAAGGTTTTGCATCAATGAGGTGGCCCAACTGATTTATAAGACTAGAGTACTTCTGAGGCTTATTGCTTTCTCTGAAAGTTCCTAAAGGAGCTTTACGATTTTCTGCTTCCTGAAGAGTTTCATGAAACCAAGTAGGTCTTCTTTTGGAAGGAGGAGCCTCAAGCAATTCTTCGATAGGATAATTGGTTCTATGGAAGCATCTGGAATTGAGGGTTCATCATCCTCCTCCCTCTAATCATCTGAATGAGGAGAATCTGGAATTTCTGAAGGAGAATTTTTTGAATCATTTGGAAGCTCTAGAACATAAGAAAGCAGCTTCTTCATGCAATATCACATCTCTACTAACCTCAATGTATCTCTGACCAGGAACATAGATATGATAAGCTTTTGAGCTTTCACTGTAAGCAACAAACGTACCTTTCTTTCTGGAAGGTTCCAATTTTGTTCTCTTTCCTTTTGGCACATGGATATAGACTGGAGTGCCAAAAATACTCATGTGATCAACTGTTGGTTTCTTACCTGTAAATACTTCCTCTGGAGTCTTTTAGCATGAGGGATTATGTTCTGAATGTATACAACAGTACTCACATCCTCAACCCATAGAGATAGAGGAATATCTAGATCACATAACATGGCTTTGGAAGCTTCACATATTGTCATGTTATTTCTTTCTGCAACCCCATTATGTTGAGGGTTGCAAGGCACAGTTAGCTCCCTCTTGATCCCTGCTTCTCGGAAAAAATCATCAAACTAATGAGATTCAAACTCACCCCCATTATCTGACCTCAAGATACACATGTGCTTTCCTATCTGGTTTTCAATCAGAGCCTTGAACTCTTTGAACTTATCAAAAGTTTCATTATTATTCTTTAGTAAGTAGATCCAATATTTTTGTGAGCAATCATCTATAAAAAGTACATAATATAAACAACCACTCATAGAAGGTGCGGTCATAGGTATACATATATCTGAATGAATCAAGTCCAAGATCCTTTTAGATCTACTACTACTGTTAGGAAAATATTTCTTGGCATTCTTGCCAAGAGTACAACCTTTACAAACACCATCATGCTCAGAAGAAAACTCAGGCATACCTATTACCATCTTTTGTAGACCAAGAAGAGCTTTGTAATGAAGGTTCCCAAACCTCCGATGCCATAGCTCACAGGGGTTGATTGTATTGTGGACCAATACTTGAATGGAATTCCTATATGAATTGTAGAGGCCTCCCTTTCGAACTCCAATCACCATGGCTGAACTCATCTCTTCATTCTTTGGCCACAAGAGGGGCTTTCTATCCATGAAGATTATTGTGTAACCCTTATCTTCTAAACTTGCAACTGAGAGGAGATTCTTCTTTAATCCGGGAACATATAATATCTCCTCGATATGCAAGGTAGTCCATGAGTCAAGCTGAAATAATGTTGAACTGATTCCTTCAATGTCATAGGTGGTATCATCTCCAAATTCCACCTAAGCAGTGAAATTCTTCTTTCTGAAGTTTGTAAGAGCTTCTCGAAACCCTGTCATATGTCTGGAAGCTCCAGTGTCCACCAACCAGGATTTATCACTATTGGCAATGGATCTGGAGAGAGATGAAATCAAATAGTACTATATTCTTGGTTCTTGATCTTTGGAAGACTTATTATTTTTCTTCTTCTTAAGTTCTTCTTCTTCTACAATGAATGCTTGAAATTTCCCTCTGAACTTTCTCTTTGGCTTCTTGCAATCTCTGGCATAATTTCCCATCTTGTGACAATTGAAACATTCAATCTTTGATAAATCAATGTGCTTACCTTAAGGCTTCTTATCCTTGTTCTTTTGATGGAATAATTTCTTGCCTTTCTTTGTCTTGGCAGCAAGTGTAAGATTCCCTTCCTTATGACCACCATTTCTACTTTGCATTCTTCCTTCCTCTTATAAGCAATCGTGCTACAATATTTCAAAATATGGCTAGACTTCACGACCATTTACAGCAGATAGAAAAGTTTCCCAAGAACTAGGGAGACCATCAACAGCAGTTTGAACAAGATCAATGTTTACGGACAATCTACATGAGCGAACTCAAACATATATCCCTAGTCCAAGTGGATCTAGAACAAATAGATACACAATACCAGCTACTTTCCTAGATCAATAGAAATACTAGACAAGTCAAGACGTGGCTTACCTCAAGTCAGTAGTTCATTTCTCCTTGTTGCTCCAAGCTCCAAAGTATTCAGATATTCAAATGCAAAACCATGTCAAGCAAGTGGAAACATCCAAGCAGTAAAAGCATATGAACATGAATTGATCTAGATTAACAGTTAAGGAGGAAAATCCTAAGTATCATCAACACAACAACACTTATGGAAAGAACTTGTATTAGTGTAATAAACATAAGTACATAGGGAAGAAATGTCACAACCCAAGCCTTAATGTTGGAACTTCCATCCAACAATCCTAGCCTCAAATATAGAATGCTTTCCTCCCAAAGGATGAATGAGGATCACCTAGAGTAATTTCACCAGCATAAGAGTACTATGTTCCTTCCTCCTTTTACAATGGAGAGGGGTGTTTGTATATATAGCACTAAAGGGATAGAATAGGTTGAATATTTAGGGGAGAGATCTAAGGGATCACCCCACTAGGTTAGGAGATCGAGAGCCAAATTTCCTAGCATCTAGGGATAGACCTCCATGTCACCAAGCTTCAAGAAACTGCTCGAAGCTTCCTTTTATCCAATTTAACCAATTCCGACGCACCTTGTAGGAAGACAACCTGCGTCAGAAGTGGATCGTCGCACTGTGTACAAAGGAAGCATGCGTCACTAACGCGCTCTGCTAAGGTGCGGAGTGCATCACCAAGGGGTCAACGCTTCTTACTCAAAGGCAGGGTGCGTCGGGGGTGACAATGAAAAAATGAAAAGGAAAGGACAACAACCTTTATGTCAGTGTTATAGCCAAGGAACTTTAGGGATTAAGGCATGGGACTGATACATGACTCATGATGACGAGGTTTTGGTGTAACAGAATGCCCCCCAAAGCATGAAGTTGGTAGAATAAAACAGGTGAAATGCTTTGGAAATAAATAAAAGGGATGGAATCAGGAATCATCGGTTGGAATATACTACTGCAGAACAACTGACTCTGAGATATGCATCTCACATGACTCATAACATGGTTTCCAACCAATACATTGCAGATCCATGACAGTAGAGACCGACCAAACACAATCATGGCTACTAGACACAAGCGTAGATCCATGATGAGATGATAACACAGCCATGACCAATACAAAGTGGATCCGTGTGATATGACTCAAAACAATCTCCAACGCAACCTGGGTGAGGTTTATGACTTAACCCAGGGTCTTCAAGCTGAACCTGCAATGATACGAATATGACCATGTGATTACAATGTCTTGATGTCGAACATGGTAGAAACCACTTGATTACCGGTCATTGATGTATACCGTTAACAAGCACGAGGGAAATCACCGTTGATGTCAATGATTCCCAAGGTATCATAGTACATACCATCGAATGTGAATCAATGAGTTGAGGTCGAACACTCGATGGAATCTTTCAATCAAGAGCCAATGATGTGAACTCATGTTGAAAGCGAGGTAAACTGTCATTAAGGCATGCAGGCCCAAGGTACTTAATTGGTTTCTAGATTCAATCCTTGGATGATGTGCTAAATTCGACAAGAATGAATCCATCGAAGGAGGACCATGATGTATCCCCCATCATCGACGCAAAACGAGATCAAAGATGTTTTGGGGTAAATCGGATTGTAGAGCAATATATGAGACTAACTCAAGGAAAACTGACACGATAAAAGGTAGAATGACTGCATATAGTGAATCGATGAAGAGACATCTCTTGAACATGGGCATGGCATGACTCTGCAATATTGACATGACGAGAATGATATCAACCCCTAATGTGACTGATGGTGGAAGCATTCTTTGGATGACCCAAAGGAGTAAAAGGACTCATGGAATCGATATGACCCAAGGAAAAATAGATTACCCAAGTACTGAATGCATATGCAGATGAGTGCCATGTTCAAGAGTGACTAAGTACTACCGTAACTACAATGAAACACAAATTCTTTCATAATCCCCATCATGACTGATGAGTAACTCTTTTTTTTTAACGAGCTTGAGGAGGGTAACAGGTACTCGGTATAGCTCATCCTTCGGATGAGTCCAATCCCAAATGTTTTACGAACCTGAGATAGGAGGGGTTCGTCTCGTAATGGGCCCTTCGATGTCATATTTTAACGAGTCCAAAGAAGGTAAACTCAGTGGCATTTTATATTTAGAGAGTCTGAAAAGAACTAAAGAAGACTCCAAAGGTTCTTTTTCGTAAAGGTTAGTCTCTTCACCCAAAAAAAGATAAAATAATGTAAAAAGAACTCTTCCAGTCATGATTAACCGGAGTGCTCATTTTTCATAAATAGTACTTTTTGGTCTGAATGTGTGGGGTCAGCCCTGAAATATATATTATATTGTGGATGTATCTAGATAGACAAGTCGGCCCCATAGTGTAACTGGGAAAACATGTTAAGTATAAATAGAGATCGGAAGATCTCTATTTGGATCATTCGGAAAGTCACACTTCTCTCACTCAGAAAGTGGCGCACTAGTGAGGAGGAGGATCATCTACTACTAGGAGACTATCTCAGTGTATTTTGGTTGTACTTTGGTTGAGCCATTTCTCTCTCTATCTCTGAGGAAGTTGTGGGGTTTTTCACCTTAGGGTTTTCCCCACGGAAACTCTGTGTCTCTTGTCTCTCATGCTTTTGATTCTTGTGATGCTTATTGTGATTGTTATGCATTGATATACTGTACATGTTATTCTCTCAGTGAAGATCCTAGAGTATTGTGAATTAATGCTCAAAATTTAACATGGTATCAGAGCTAACCTGAGAAGAAGACATTTGCAGTGACGGAAACTTGAGTTTCTTGTTTATTGGGTTTCTCTCCACAGTTTTTGGAAAAGTAGTATAGCAGATTGACTCTACTCATCAAGGAGAATCTATCTGTCCAATCAGAATTCAATTCTGAGCATTTTTAGATTTGGCCCTAAAAATTAGGGTTTCCACAAAAATAGGAATTTCTGAAATCTGAAGACATAGCTGGAAGCTCCTTGTAAAAATCGAAGTTTAGAGCTTTGGATCAATATTTTTGGCTGGGTAGATCTCTGGGAAACTCAAACCCTATTTCAGGGCTCTCCCTAGTGAACCCGAGAGGACAAAAAGGTAAATTTGAAGGGTAAAGCTTTGCTGATCTCAAATTTTGAATACACCAGGCTGATCAGCTCATCAATGCGCATCTTTCTATCCTTTCAGAAAGTTGAAATTCACATTTTGAATTTTTAGGATTTTTCTGACAAACCCTAATCCGGGACCAGATCCAGTTTTCAGCATTTCAAGTGGTAAGACCTAAATCTTTTCTATTTCCATTTGAAGTACTCTTTAAGATGTCTCACCACACCAAGCTTGAGGATAAGCTTGAAGAGTCTGATAACTTCCGAGCTTAGAAGTATAGGATTGGGTTAATCTTAGAAGAGACTGAGTTGGACTCATATATAAAAGAAGACATCCCTATCCCAGAGGATGAAGAGGCTAAAGTATTGCACAAGAAGAACTTGGTCAAGGTAAAGAGAATCATTGCTGATTCTATCAAAGACCATCTCATACCCCATGTGTCTTCTCTAAAGACACCCAAGGAGATATTTGACTCTTTGACCAAGCTATTTGCAAAAAGGAAGAATAGAACAATCATGGAAGCAGCAAGGGCAATGCTGCATGACTAGGATCTACCTATGCATCTATGGGCAGAAGCAACTAGAACAGCTGTATATGTGCAGAACAGATCACCCCACAAGATATTGGACAACAAGACACCAGAAGAGGTCTTTTCTGGTAAGAAACCTGAAGTCAGCCATCTCAGAATATTTGGTTGTCCAGTTTACACTCATATCCCAAAGGAAAAGAGGACCAAACTAGATCCTTCAGGAAAGAAGGGTATCTTTGTGGGTTACAGTGAAAGCTCGAAGGCTTACAGAATATACTTTCCAGGGTTCAAGAAGATTGATGTCAGCAGGGATGTAACATTTGATGAAAACTCAGCATTCATAAAATCAAGGAAGGCACCTATCGAAGTTTATGAAGAACCTAAGGAAACTAGATTTCAAGACACTACCATGACTGAAGCAATTCCAGAAGTTGTTCATGAGTTTGAAGATCCGCAAGAACCTGTAGATCCACCCCGTGAGGATAACTCTCACAAGAGGAAACCTACATGGGATAGAGAGCTCATTCAATATGCAGAAAGATTTGGCATTCCAGAAGAAGAACATAGAGCAAAGAAGAGAACTAGATCACATGCCAGCTATGTTGCTTTACTCTGTGACATTATGAACAAAGAACCTTCTAGTTATGAAGAAGCAGTGGAAAAGAAAGAATGGAAGGATGCCATGGTTGAGGAATACCAATCAATAATGAAGAATGATGTTTGGGATGTTGTCCCAAGACCTAAAGAGAAGTCTATTGTGACTTCCAAATGGATCTACAAAATCAAGCATGCTGCAGATGGCAGTGTAGAGAAATACAAGGCAAGATTCGTAGCTCATGGCTTCTCTTAGAAAGAGGGAGTAGATTATGAAGAAACTTTTGCACCTGTAGCCAGGTATACTTCCATCAGAATAGTACTTTCCCTGGCTGCAACAATGAAATGGAAAATACACCAGATGGATGTCAAGACTGCTTTCTTGAATGGTGTAGTTGAAGAGGAAGTATATGTGGAGCAACCACTCGGTTTTGAAATACATGACAGGGAGTCATATGTGTGCAGATTGAAGAAAGCCTTGTATGGCTTGAAGCAAGCTCCCAGAACCTGGTATGGTAGGATGGACAGTTTCCTATCTAGTTTGGGCTTTACCAAGAGTAAAGCGGATTCCAACCTCTACTACAAGGTTGAGGAAGGGAATCTTGTGATTCTACTCTTGTATGTGGATGAATTATTTGTAACGGGAGATGACAAATTGATTGCAGATACTAAGAGGAAGCTTTCTGCCGAGTTCGATATGAAAGATTTGGGAATGATGCATTATTTCCTAGGTATGGAGGTGTGGCAGAGTGCAGATGGGATCTTCCTTGGTCAAGGGAAGTACACAGTAGATATCCTGAAGAGATTCGGGATGATGGATTGCAAGGCCATGGCCACACCTATGGCATCGAATCTGAAGCTTCTATGTGATGCTTCATCTGAGCCGGTTGATGTCTCTATGTATCGTCAGATGATTAGGTCCTTGATGTACTTGATGAACACGAGACCAGATATTTGCTTTGCTGTGAACACATTGAGTCAGTTCCTGACTGATCCGAGGAGTGTTCATCTGGTTGTTGTAAAGCATGTTCTGAGGTACCTGAAGGGTACAGTGGATTATGGGCTCAAGTATGAAGCGAATCAAAAGTTTAACCTGCAGGGTTATGTTGATTCAGATTGGGCTGGTAGTGCTGCAGATAGGAAGAGCAAATCTGGGTGCTGCTTCAGTATGCGATTAGGTGTGATCTCTTGGTTTAGTAGGAAGCAGTCCTGCGTAGCACTGAGTACAGCTAAGGCAGAGTATGTTGCAGCCTGTTCAGCTAGTTGTGAGGCAGTATGGCTACATAAGCTACTGTTTGAGTTATTTGATCTCTCGTTCGATGCTACTGGTATCTTTTGTGATAACCAGAGTTGTGTGAAGCTGTCCGAGAACCCAGTGTTTCATGATAGGTCGAAACACATAGAGATCAAATATCACTATATCAGGGATATGGTGCAGAGAGGAGCTGTGAAGCTCCTGTACGTTGCGACGGATGAGCAGATTGCAGATGTGCTGACGAAGCCACTAGCCAGGGTGAAGTTTGAGTACTTCAGGGAGAGGCTTGGTGTTCTTCAGATTGATGACACTTCAAGGAATAAGTGATGGACACATTTGCTGAAGCCATTCCAATCATGTTGGAAGGAGGATCCTTCACATGGCTGTGGATGTAAGCGCTGGATGATGAGCATCAGGATGATGTTCTGGTTTCTGCTTTGTATGATCAATTGGATCATTTATATATGTATGTATGCATCATGTTGGATGCTAGATATGATCAGTTGGATCATTTATATGTATATGTATGTACGCATCATGTTGGATGCTGGATATGATCAGTTGGATCATTTATATGTATATGTATGTACACATCATGTTGGATGTTGGATATGATCAGTTGGATCATTTATATGTATGTACGCATCATGTTGGATGTTGGATATGATCAGTAGGATCATTCGTATGTATTTTGTATATACATCATGTTGGATGCTTGGACCATGTATCTGTATATGTATCAGGTGGATACATTGTATGATGAGGTGGATCATGTATGGTGATATGTATCATGTATTTGTATTTGTATCAGGTGGATACGTTGTATGATCAGGTGGATCATGTATGATAATATGTATCAGGTAGATACTTGGTATGCATCAAGTAGATGCATTATATGATCAGGATGATCATGGATAACGAGCTTCAGGATGTTGTTCCAGATGACATGCAGCATGATGTTGCAGTGATGATGATCAAGATGATCATGTGTACATCAGGATGATGTATGGTGAGTATCAAGTTGATACTCTATGGTCGTGGATCAGGTTGTGCAGATGAGCATATAATTTGGCCTTGGGAGATTTGCAGATAGTCTTTCGAGGTTTTTCCTATGGCATGTAATTTGGCCCTGGGATATCTGGCAAATGCTCTTTCGAGGTTTTGCTCTGGGAGGACATATAATTTGGCCCTGGGAGATCTGCAGATAGTCTTTCGAGGTTTTGCCTATGGAATATAATTTGGCCCTGGGATATCTAGCAGATGCTCTTTCGAGGTTTTGTCCTATGGCATATAATATGTCCCTGGGAGATCCGATAGGTTGGGCTGTGTTCCCGTAATAAGTCCTGGGATGCTTTTGCGAGCTTTTTCCATGACCACATATAATCTGTCCCTGGGAGATCCTATAGGTAGAGCTGTGTGCTCGTAATAGCCTAGGATGCTCTTGCGAGGTTTTATGGTGACCACATATAATCTGTCCCTAGGAGATCCTATAGGTAGAGCTGTGTGCTTGTAACAACCTGGGATGCTCTTGCGAGGTTTTGTGGTGAGGTCACATATAATATGGTCTTGGGAGATCCTATAGGTAGAGCCGTGTGCTCGTAACAGCCTAGGATTCTCTTTCGAGGTTTTGTAACGCACGTAATAAGTCTTGAGGATTCCACAGTATGGCCAGTGATGACGAAGACCTGCAAGTGGTGGGCCTACATCCAGTATGAAAAAGGACTGGCTCTGTAGAACTTCCTATGACGAGTAGAGTCAGATATTGGTTGAGATAGCAGCAGCAGTGACGATGACGATGACGATGATCCCGAGAAGAAGACTTGTCTAGCAGATCTGTGTCGAGAAATACCTTCCTAGTTAAGAGGGAGTGTTGATGTATATGTAACTTCGGAATGTATTTCATCTATGTATTTCATATATATTTATTGTACCCTTATTAGAGATGTGTTATTCCTCTATAAGGAAGTGTCGTCATGTGGATTGACAAGTGTCGCAAGTGTGTGTACTTGCCGATGGGTTATTAGGCCACCATGTGTGGGGTCGACCTTGAAATATATATTATATTGTGGATGTATCTAGATAGACAAGTCGGCCCCATAGTGTAACTGGGCAAACAAGTTAAGTATAAATAGAGATCGGAAGATATCTATTTGGATCATTCGGAAAGTCACACTTCTCTCACTCAGAAAGTGGCGCACTAGTGAGGAGGAGGATCATCTGCTACTAGGAGACTATCTCAGTGTATTTTGGTTGTACTTTGGTTGAGCCATTGCTCTCTCTATCTCTGAGGAAGTTGTGGGGTTTTTCACCTTAGGGTTTTCCCCACGGAAACTCTGTGTCTCTTGTCTCTCATGCTTTTGATTCTTGTGATGCTTGTCATGCTTATTGTGATTGTTATGCATTGATATACAGTACATGTTATTCTCTCGGTGAAGATCCTAGAGTATTGTGAATTAATGCTCAAAATTTAACAATTTTGTCATGATAGCTATAAACCATCTAATGCTTAATATTTTTAACAAGATACTTAATAACTAATTTGTTCTTTTTTTATCATATTTAATCATGTTGATTTCTAATCATGTCATGTTTATAAAAACAATTTTATAAGAGTAATCTCATATTTGTCATTTTTTTTTCTCACTGTTTATATGTTGTGGCTGACACTTAATGTGTAAAAGTAACTTCATTTTCCTTAATGAGCAAGTTAATCTTTTATTTGATCATATCATGTTGATTTTTTTATATGATGTTTTCTAACCTTTGGTGTATAAGCATTTTCATTTATGTATGAGGAATTTTATTTTATGATCTTTGTATGCTTTAATCTTGGAATTTCTTGTGCAAATAAGTTCTTTGTTTATGTGAAAAGTTGTGAGAAGCTGGTTTCTGTACTTCCTTCCTAAGCATATTAATCTTTGATCTTTGTTATCAACTTATTCTAGAAATAATGAAGCACCATCTTCTACTGTTAAAGTCATGATGTTCATCTGTATGATATCATTTTTTGATGTATAGACCATTGGAGTCTTGTTTCTTCGATGCTTGAGGTCTTCTACAAATATTTATATTGCACCTTGATTGGAAGAATGTTTGTTATCCGCATGTATATTGGCCCTCTGGGTATTTTGTACACTATTGTGGTGTTCTTAGCCACATGTTATGTTGTATCAGTTGTCAGACGGTATCTATACACTGGTGGATGCTATATCAGAGTTCTTCAGCTATCAATTATGGTTGTGATGATTCTTGTGGTGATCTAGTCTCTTTACTGTTGGATTGCGTTACATGTTCTCGGCATTTTACTTTTGGATCTAGTATCCATAAAGGATTCTCTTAAGATCTGGGCATCTTGTTGCTGGTATTTCATTGTACAACTTGGTTCGTGTGCAGTTTCATGATTCATTAAGAAGCGCTTGTTCTTCATCCAATTCCATTCGCCAAAGTCTTCTTCCTATTTGCAGCTTATGGATATTCTGGAAGTTGTCATCAAGGGGGAGCAATAATGACTCCTTCCTTCCTTAGTGTTAGTGAGGGATTTTATCCCAGCCATTATTAAGGGGGAGTGTTGGAATATATTATATTCCTTGGAAGGTAATAATGTCTTTGTATTATGTCGGAATTTATCCACAATCTTATGTAAAAGAGTAATACATTATATCCCATATTCATTATGGTAAAGTATACTCTTGATATCCATAATTATATAAAGAGATGTTATTATGGAGAATTATATCATCCCATATGCAATATGTGAGAGTAATTCCTCCTCATATCTTGGTATATAATAGGGTCAAGGGAGTCACATCACACATATACAGTGAACACAATGATATAGTAGTATATGCTCATATATAGTATCAACACATGGTATTGTGAACACAAGCTCTGCTATATTGTATTGGGGTTATTTGTAGTTTCTCTCTTGTAAGATCAAAGGAATTTTCTCCTAGCCATTATTAAGGGGGAGTGTTGGAATATATTATATTCCTTGGAAGGTAATAATGTCTTTGTATTATGTCGGAATTTATCCACAATCTTATGTAAAAGAGTAATACATTATATCCGAAATTCATTATGGTAAAGTATACTCTTGATATCCATCATTATATAAAGAGATGTTATTATGGAGAATTATATTATCCCACATGCAATATGTGAGAGTAATTCCTCCTCATCTCTTGGTATATAATAGGGTCAAGGGAGTCACATCACACATATACAGTGAACATAGTGATATAGTAGTATATGCTCATAGATAGTATCAACACATGGTATTATGAACACAAGCTCTGCTATATTGTATTGGGGTTATTTGTAATTGCTCTCTTGTAAGATTGAAGGATATTTCTGGAGATAATAGAAGACAACCTTCCTGTGGACGTAGCCCAATTGGGTGAACCACGTATATCTAGTGTACTCTTTTCCTTGTTCTCTTTCTGTTCTTATTTACTTTGATATGTTATTGATTGCTAAGATAGGTAAACTAGTTTATCTAGAACTATAGTTCACATAACAGGGACCCGCATCAGGCTACTAGGGCCCATATGCTTTATGCCATTGAGTGCATGGCACCCATGGTTTTCATCTGGTGTGAGGGGATCCTCACAAACCTTAAGGAACAACTGACCACATGCTGGAGGGGAGAGCTCAAACAATATGGATATGGTTCAATTGTAGTCTCTTTCTTGCTAGAGAGGGTCCCCTTCTCAATCCACAGGTGGAGATTAGTGATCTCGAACCAAGAGATCCACGCATGCAGAGATGGATCGAGGCGATGGCTCAGCATGACGGTGGTGGAAAAATGATGACTTATGGGCCTATCCTTTTCAGGTGGTTACGCAGTTAGCTACTGATGGTGGAGGACTATGCGTATGCTGGAGTAGATTTCCGAGGAGATCCGAACCTAGTGTTTCCTGAGGGAGACTAGTGGGATGACCTAAGTAAGAAGAGAACTTCTTTTGTTTTTAATTTTTAATTTTTTTAATAGATTTTGCAATTTCTTATTTTTTTGTAGTACTGATACTTCATACTTTGCTACACAGATGTCGGGGCTTCGAGACCTGCTGGATCATCGCTAATTGAAAGGCGAGTAGTAGTCAGGGAGATGGTAGCGACCAACCGAGAGGCTGTGGAGGAGTTGGACGAGATCGCGAAGAACCTCCAGTGACTGACCGTAAATATTCCTGATATCTCTATAGATGATTTTCCACGATACTATCAGCGCCTTACAACTGGGGTTTCAGTCCGTTTAGGACGGATACTCCACCGGGTGGCAAGGGCCATCATCTGTTACCATGAGAACCACTAGTGATAGTATGTATGTGCGATAATGTATTGAAAGCCACGAGCTTCAGATTTTGTAGATATGATAGACTAAAAGCCATGAGCTTCAGATTTTTGTACCAATACCTTTTTGTAAAATATTTCTCCATGATTTATATAAAATATTACCTAGCGATTTATAAAATGTGTCTTTATGATGAATGCGGGCCTTATGTGTGTTTTATTATATACTAATGGATGATTTACATGTCGTGCCAATTATACATCCTTAATAAAATGTTTAAAAATGTGCAATGTGCCAATCTAATAAAAAGTTAGCCAATGAATCTGCAACCATTTTCATATATCTCGGGATATGTTGATATTGAATGAACTCAAAAGATCTTTCCAAGAGACGTAATTGGTGAAACAAGTGAAGTATTGTAGGGTCACGGATGTCATAGACTCGGTTTAGATGGGATACCACAACTTGGGAATCCAGATAGATGACAATGTGGTCCACACCAAGGGAATATGTGTCGGTTAACAATCCAATCATCGTGTGATACTCGACGATGTTATTAGTTGTAGGACCTAGGCAAGTTCCTCCAGAGTTTATCAGTTCACGAGCAGGGGAATAGAGTACCCAAGCTGTCGAGGCGAGGTTCCGGGTATGCCGGATAGCACCGTCCACAAATCCATAATAGGTTGACATCTGCACATCCATGCAGAACATGGTATAAGCAATAATCAGAATAAGACCCTAACACACTAACTGAAAAAGTGTCACGCCAAATCAAACACACGTTATATACAATATATATAGAGTACTGATGCAGGGTGACCTAAGCATAGTACTATTTTATGTAGAGCCCATTTCGAGGCTCCCCTAGGGCTATTCCGTCGTAATCGACCAACTCGTAAGCTCATTTTTCCAAAACACATTTTACGATGTATGGGACGTGCCACATGGATTCAAGTTTACCTGCCCCTAGTTTATCATGTTTTTGGTCATATGTCAAGACCAAATCACCCTCATTGAAGATACGGGGCCTTACGTATTTTTCATACTGAGCCTTGATGCTTTTCTTATGCACTTCATTGGCCAGAGCTGCATCACGACAAGTCTCATCGAGTCTGGCTAAGTATAAGAATCTCTCTTCCTCAACAATAGTGTTTGGTTGGAGCTCAATGGCTAGTTTCAAAGACGAAATTTCGCACTCAATAGGGAATACTGCCTCTAGTCGATACACCAATTGAAAAGGTGTAAAACCAGTGGAAATTTTAACAAAAGTCTTATATGCCCACAGGGTTGAAAAAAGCATCACGTGCCAATTTGACTTGTGATTGCTTACCATACGCTGAATCATGGTTTTCAAGACCTTATTAATGGCCTCTACTTGTCTGTTCGATTGAGGATAGTAGGGAGTTGAGTTTTCATGATGAAAGCCCAACTTGGTGCTTAATACAATTACCATCTGATTTTGGAAATGTTATTAGTGGTCTGTGATGATGGATTGCGGGACTCCAAATCTAGTGATGATATGATTAAACATGAAGAGTGCGGCAGTTTCGTCATCTTCTTTGTATGTAGGCATAGCCTCAGCGCATTTTTTGAAGTAATATACAAATACGATAATATAACCATGCCCCCAGTCGAGGTAGGATTATAGTGCATGAAGTCAATGCCCCATTTTGCAAAGAGGCCGATGGCGATAACTGGATGGAGCGGGGCGGGGTGTGTGCGCTTTTTATGATGGAAAATATGGCAAGGAGGACACTTCTTGATGGCTTCCATACCATATTTGAAGATGGATGTCCAATAGTATCCAACGCGTAAAATATTCTGGGTTGTAGCCATCCCAGAGAGATGACCGCCACATGCCCACGAGTGGCAGTCATTCAAGACATGCTCGACCTCCTCGTGAGTTAAAAATTGTCATAAGATAAAATCAATGCCACATCGATATAAGGTATCACCGATGATTAGATAATATTTGGCATGATGACAGATACAATGACGTTCATCACGGGATGTGAGGTCTGAAGCGTTGTGTTTGGAGATACAAAGTGATATCTCCATACCATGGATCAAAAGTACTGATCAAGAACATTGACTCATCGGGGAGAGAGTCATTGGGATCAGATTCTTGATCAACACAGGGAAGATCACAAATGAGCTCCGCGAATACTAATTACTTTTTGGATTTTTCCTTTTCAAACAAGAAATTGGATTCTTGGAGAATCACGATCCAGTATGAATATTTTCCCCCTAGTACTTGATGAGTTAAGACGTGATACATAGGGTTAGAATCGACGATTATAGTAGTAGTCTGGAGCAGGTTGTAATGACGAAAATTAGGGACAACGATGACGGTTTCCAGATCCAACTTCTCAACATGTGAATAATGAGTTTCAGAATCCATGAGACCCTTACTAAGGTAGTAAATCACACGTTCTTGCACGTCGCTATCCTCTTGTACTAAAACCATACCAATAGTTGAGGTAGAGGCATGAAGATAAAGGATATAATCCTTGGTGTAATTAGGTGGTTGTAACATGGGTGCATGAGTAATGGCGTGCTTGAGATTGCCAAAGGAGCTTCGGGTATAGTCATCCTAAATAAATGGGGCGTCCTTCTTTAACAACCGCATATAAACTTGTGTTTTCTCTGCAAAATTACACATGAAACGACACAAGTAGTTTTCCTTCCCCTGCAAACTTTGAAGTTCAGTAATGTCCGTGGGTGGGGGTAGGATAGAATAGCCTCTACCTTGAGGGAATTGATGCGGATCCCATCTTTTGAGATGATGAAGCTAAGAAGACATCCGGAGTCCACACATAATATGCACTTGTGGGGATTTAAGTGGATGTTATAATGTCTACATCTGAGGAAAATGACCATCAGATGATCGATGTGAAACTCACGACGATTTGAATGAGCTGGAAAATCATCGAGGTAGGGTTCCAAAAAATCCTTAATATCATGAAAGGCATACGACATGGCCCGTTGGAATGTGGCACTAGCATTTTTAAGGCCAAATGGTAATTTATGGTATGCAAATGTACCCCATGGGCCGATAAATGTGGTCTTAAGTTGGTCTGCTTGGTGGATCTAAATCTGATTGTAGCCGAAAAATCCATCCATAAATGAAAAGATGACACTACCGGCACAATTGTCAATTATTTGGTCGATAAATGGGGTGGGGTAATTATCCTTAGGACATTCCTTATTTAGATCCCTGTAATCAACACAAATTCGGATGGTTCCTTTTTTTTGTAACCGGAACGACATTAGAGACCCAATATGTCAAGGGAATAGGATAAATGAAACCAAATTTCAACAACTTTTCAATTTATGCTTTGATAGCCATAGTCTTCTGAGGGTGCACTAGACGAATTTTTTTCCAAACAAGTTTTGCGTCGGTATAAGTTTTGATTTCATGCACAACGATCGCAGGATCAATCTCGGGCATTTCTTCATAGCTTCATGCAAATACGTCGCGGACTTGTTTGAACAAGGCCTTATAAGTCTTGATTTCATCAAAAGAACAAGTTTGGATAATGTGGATATGTTCCACGATGCTTGGTTTCACCGAGATGTCAATGGTGGTGGTAGGTGTAATGTTTGCCAAATTCTCTTCAGTTACCATATCCTGGGTGAGAATAGGAGATTGCGGGTTGGGAATGAGATCCGCTGAAACAATAGTGTGAATCACATTCTCTACTGTGTCTAAAGGTGGGAGGAAGGACGATTGATGGTGATTAACTTCCCATGGAGGCCCATCCAAGCTCATAATTTCCATGATCGAATCATCAGAGTGAAAAATATGGAGTATATGGTCTAATGATGGAGAGGATGAGTTCTCCCAAGATGGCAGAGAACCTGAGTCGGATGCCACCAAGTGGTGGTCATCGGGTAAATCAAATGTCGATTGGATGGCCTCATAAGTGACTTGAGCTGGGCTAGGAGGAATCTAATCTCCAATCGAATCAATGTTAATAATATAGGGAACAATCCAAGGGTCCGCCGAGTTGGAGGATGGTGGGATCATGGATGAGATCATGTTCACTGTGGCAACATGTGATGGGGAATCAGGTGTTGGAAAGACTCCCATAAGAGATGAATCTTTTAGAAGTCCTATCCCCACAGTCTCAAATGTTTGCAAAGAGTGTCCTAAAAGAGGGACATTATCCACGGGATGAGTTGTGGTGTCCAGTGTACAAAAATCTAATTGGTCGATAGTGACAATTTTCCCATGATGTGGAAATTGCATAATGCGGAAGACGAAAGATGCGACCGCAGTCATAGAATAGAACCAATTTCGACCAAGCAATAAGTTGTAATCCAATGAACCTGCGACTACTTCCATGTTAATGGAAATAGTCTTACCTCCCAACTCAACGTCTAGATATTGTAGAAGCCCGTGTGTTTGGAACCCACGTTCGTCAAATGCTTTCAGAGTGGTAGGGGCACTGTTCAATTCAGGAGAGCCAATGTCTCTCCAACAAGACAACGACATTACTGAAGTAGAGGCTCCTTTGTCTAAAACTGTATGATGAATATTTTTCCCGGTGACATTGGTAATGATTTGAAATGCCAATTGGTGGGAAAGCCTTGGCTAAAGTATTCCAATATAAACATGATGGTGTTAGAGGAATCTGGATCCACTACTCCAATAGTAGATAGCAGAGTCTTACGCTGATTATGACAGTTTTTTAAGACTTCAAGGGTCGACATAGAACATGGTGCATGGGCTAGATCTTCTATAATGTTGTAGTTTTGAGCGGCCCCAAAATTGGGATTGAAAATTGCGTTTCAGATTGTGATTTTGTGTGGACGCAATACTGCATCTGGTATAGGTTTGTCTATGGTCAAAGGACCTTATGACAGAGGAATAGTGGATGCGGATGTGGAGGATTTTTCAGTTATACCTCCATTAGATTCCTTGTCAGGAATGGAATCGTATGTACATTCCCTAATAGATAAGTTGACCGTTTCACTATGCATCATGAGGACATGAGCGGTCATGGATGGTTCTCCTTGAGTAGGGGTTGGTTGTTGTGCAACCATTCATTGTTGTTGTGTGGGGAAGAGGTCCATTAAAACTGCGGATGTAGAGTGTCCTTTGAGGAACTTTTCGAATTCTTCACGATGTGGGCATTCTTTTATGAAGTCGTCGTCACCGCACATTAAGCATGCATACTTAGCCTTATGTTTGGGTTTGGTGTCAAGAGGGTCAGGATTGTTCTTATGTTCCTATTGGTTAGAATATTTCTTGGATTTCCCTTTGTTTTTCTTCTTACCACTAGATTACTGAGATGAAGCAAATTGGACTGAATTCACCTCCGCAGTGGAATTAGGACTGGGTAATTGGTTGGTGTTATTTCCATCCTGTGACGATGTGGGGGTTGGATCCATGTGGCTTTTGGATCCAAGAGATTGAGTAGTAGGCTAGGTATGAACGGAACCAATGATATCGTCAGCATGTGATCCTGTGGGGGGTTTCGTTGGGTCATATGTAGGGTGAGGGGCATTAGGAATTATGTCATGTAATGTTCCAAATTGAGAGTAGACTAAGTCTAAGTACTGGGCACACGAAATGGCTTGTTCTTCTGTAACTGCCTCGCCCATAGCGACGTCTTTGGCTATTATTGGTAACAATGACTTGGTAAACCAATCGGCCAATAATTGATCCGAAATGGGAGCCTTAATGTGCCGACGTCTTCTTCTTCATTCATGAATATGATCATAAATATGAGTGGAGGTTGATTTTTGGAGAGAAGTTAAATGATCCGTGACGGTCTCATAGCGGATCAGCAATTGGAAATGTGTAAGAAAAGCCATAGCCAAGGATTGAAAATTGGTGAAAGAGTGTGGTGTTAACTCGATGTACCATTTGGAAGCCGTGCCAGTGAGGGTTCGTTGAAAGAGCCTCAAACAGATAGAATCATCCATCAATGAGTTCGAGGAACACCACAAATGATAGGTCATGACGTGGTTTTTTGGATCCTCGCCGGGTTTGCCATCAAATTTGGGTATGTCCGATGGAAATTTCACAGGAGTGGGTGGCCAATTCATGCCATGTTGAATGGGATCATTGGTAAAACGTGACAGATCTAGCTGATATAAAGTAGCCAAAAATGGTAACTGTCGGTTTGGTTGCAGATATTGGTAATATTGGTAAGGCATTTGAGTACTAGTAGGACCATAGATCAATTGATTATAAGGTCCTCCCATAGAGGGTTGTCCATATGGAGGTGGTCCTCCTGTGTTAGGAGGTGGAACCGATGGGGGTCCTCCTCCTGAATGCGGGGGTCCTCAGGACGGTGGAGGTGGAGGTGGGACAGGTGGTGGAGGAGGTGGTGGGCTGCCGGATGGAGGTCCAGTTGGTGGAACATTATGATATACCCATGGGGTATTCATATTTTCTGGGTAAGGTGCTCCAGGATAAATATTTCTTGGAGTATTTTGATAGATTTGACCCATTTCTATATTATGATTACGGATATGTGTGCCCCCACGTGGGTTGGGCCCATGAAGATGCCCTCTCCCACGTGATGATCCCACGAAGGTTGTCCCATAATTGGAGATGGACCTCCAATCGTATTATAAGACATAAACGAAGGTTGTCCTCCACTTGTATTTTTTTTCACTAACTAGGGGTTGTCCCCTAGTTAAATATTGTCCACTAACTAGGGGATTCCCCCCAGATAGATATTGTCATCCCCCCCGAATTTTTCTCGGTGATTTTGTTTTTACCACTAGCCATAGGTTTCCCTGTAATCATATATTTACCACTAACTAGAGGGTGGCCCCCCGCTTGGATTTTTGGTCGGAGGTTGTGTTCCAGTTATGAAGTTAACATTGGATGAAGGTTTACCTCTATTTTTTGGGGTCAATAGAGGTCTAGAACCGACCAAATCACTTTGATGTGCATTCGATAGTAAATATGGTTGGCCTGGTCCGTAGGTGGTCATATTAGGCACAAACATTCTTGGTGAAGGGAGAGTAAGAGAATGTATAGGGGAGTGGTGGTTGGGAATGGCTACCTCCGAAGTGGATTGGGAAGGGAAACTCTAGCACCTTACCCGATATACAAGTGTTCGTAAGGAAGCCACGGTCTCTTGAAGTGGTGCGAAAAATTTCATGTTCGGAAGAATTCTGGTAGGGTGCGGATGTGGTGGAGTCCCCACAATCACTGGTGAACCAAAATTGGAATTGACATGTCCTAAGGAGGTCCCCCAAAATGATGCGGTTGGACCAAAAGTAGATGCTATCATGTCATCCGGGGGTCGAGTGTAGATCGAATCGAACGCACCAGGGTGACCTTCAATCGAGTGATGGAAAGACGTGTCATGCGAAGGAGGTTGTTCCACCAACAATGGTCCCGTAGGATCAGTGATAGGCGGGTTTACATGAGGAGAAAATTTTCCCCTTGATTCAATAGTAGGAATACCTTCTTCACGTGATCCATATGTAGTAGGTTGGCCCATACCTTCTCCCATGTTTCCTTCTTCAATGAGAGGATATTCAGGTGGCAAGTTTTGTATTCTATGGGATCTCCTTAAGGGTTGCTCATCTAGAATGGATGATGAAAGTATTCTCCTAAGAGTCTTCTAAAGAAAAACACCCTTCAAGTCCTACTCAAGCTAAATCTGCAAGCAAAATTATATGATAGGTGGGATTAAAGAGTTGGATCCTCATAGGAGTGTCAAGGCGTCGCAACTCGCCATATACTACAGGGTCCAACAGTAATACTCGGCCCAATTTTTCAGAGCACTAACCAGGGAGGATTATGACCGTACCCCTAACCACATTACTCGATTACCTAGCGGTACGTACATAGTAGCTCCCCGAGTGCTATTCTCAGTGTATTATAACGCAAATACGACCAATGGTTGACTCGGATGGTTTCAGGATCCTAGTGGGGTCTCCTGATATACACAAGGTACCTGGGAGCTCCAATTCGTAGTAGTGCTGTCTAATGCACAACCATTTGACATGAGCCTTCCTATATACCATCCAGTACGTGAAGTACCTTTCTATATACCCATAGGTATGTGAAAGGCCATTCGATATACCGACTAGTACGTGGAATAACTGCAAGTCCTCAGGATGCAGTGCAGGCAGATAACGACAGCTGCTACGTTTAAAGACGTCGGAACACGTCTCTATCCTATCACATGAGTTTCTACAAATTTTAACTTAGGCTACCACTTGATTTTATCTTATATGGCTAGGTGAATGTGTGAAGTGTAGACTTGTCGGAATATGCATGAATAATCTAAATGAGATGCAAGTATTTTGTTTTTCGATGAAAACTATCTAAGGAAAGGAGAGAGATCTTTCTTTCCCTAATAGGAATGAACAAAACACCCCTTTTTACTTTCTTTTCCAATCAAACCAAAAGACTAAAAATACTCTTTCATTTAATCCAACAAACCAAAAAACAATAACACACTAAACCAAAAATATTTTCTTATTTCTTTCAACGAAGCTAGATCTACAAGAAAAAATGAAAAGATGAACTTCTTTCAATTGCAATGTCTCTAATTTTCAAACCAAGGGATAAAAGAGGTAAAGAGAAATCCAAGAAGTATGAGAGCATTCACTAATTTTTCCCAGAAGCTTTGAAAAAGGCCTAACTTCCACTTAATCTTTTTGGAGAGATGAGGATGAACTCTTTTTAAAACTAAGAAGAAATAAGCATGTACAAATTTAAGCTCTTTCAAAGTCTTTTAAACAACTATCAAATCATAAATGCTCTTTTCAACAACCTCAAGCAATGCACTCAAGATGAAGAGAGTAAAATTATTGATTTTCTCCAATAATGCATTCAACAATTCCAAGAATGATATCACTTCCTATATCTTGATTCAAAATATGAGATACTATTTACTACTCCAATCCTTAAACAAACATAAGTTCTTAAGAAATCAATCACCCAAAATGTAACAATTCAAGATTCACACCCAACTGTACCAAAATCACAACAACGCAAGCTTCTCAAAGATTTTGAAATCAAAGCAAAATAGATCAGGGATCCCAACGAGTCACAAGACCAGCTGCACTTGCAAGGGATTGAAACTACCCAAGACCAAAGAAGCAACCGCTTGACTACCTAAGACTTTTAATAAGTCTAATCAAGCTCTAAATCTGAAAGTAAAACAAGGAAAGAAGCAAACCAATTCTGAGAAAAATTATGCCTGAGACAAGAAAAACACAGATCTCAGAAAATCAATGAAACAAACTTTTTGTGGGAAATTCAACCCTAAATATCAAAATTTACAGGGAGATGCAGGTTTTAGGTGTGCACCAAGGCGTCAGAGCCTCAACAATGCGGTTTGCACACAGGGAGAGAGCATCAACAACTGTTTCTGTATACTGGCTAAGTGCATCAATGATGCGATCTGCCTTAAATCAAGGTGAGTCAAAATTACAGTGATGCAGGTATGGCACTACCCAGGTGTTTCAGGCGAGATCTAAGATTGAAAAAATAAAAAATCCCAAACCAAAAAGAGGTAACTGGTTGAGTAAAAGATACCTAACAAAGACTGAATCACCCAGTAACTCTCAGAAGGATAGATCCAAAAGGAAGAGGCAAATTGAAGGCTTTAGGTGGATAAACAAAAATCTATGCAAATCGCAACTCAAACAATCCAAAGACTATGGAATCTAATCCCTAGTATGGTCACCAATTTTTTTTTTAGACACTTCATCTATGGGGACAAGGACAAAGCTCTCTAGTCCGAATGGTTCAGATCTAGAACAAAACACCATAGAACATGCAATCTTTCCTATAATAAACAAACTACAAAGAGGGTAGATGGAGTACTCACCTTGCAAATGTAGTGACATCTCCTTGCTTGATGTAGCCCTCGATCTTCAGCTTAAAAACAAGAGACAACAAACAAGAGGAAACACACAAACGATAATACTATGCAATATTGATTAATCTAAACTAGTGGTCAAGGAAACTAATTCTAAAGATCTAAAATGAGCAGTAAAACTTTATGGAAATAGTGTATATTACTGAATTAATGAAAATAAAAGAAAAGGAAATTACAACCAAGCCTTGATGTTGCAATTTCTTCCAAATGACCTTTGCCTCAAGGATCCAATCTAGCCTTCAATAGAAAGGGTTCTCACTCTAGCAGAATTTCACCAGCATTTAGATGTTCTATTCCTTCCTCCTTTAACCATGAAGAGGAGGCTTGAATATATAGGCCAAAAGGGATATAAGGGGTTGAGTATTTGATGGAGAAGAATAAGGGATCATCCCAAGAAGGTAGGGGATCGAATGCCACCTTGGATGATTTCTTGGAATAAGCCTCCATGAAGATATTCATTTTAGAAGGCACTCGAAGCTTCTCTTTTTCTCCTCTAACTGAAAGTGACACACTTTATCAACATGCAACATGCGTCATTGAATGGTGACACACTTTGTCTAAAGTAAAGTAGTGTCAGTGACTTGCTCTGTCAATGTGTAGAGTGTGCCGTCAAGAACCTGACGCACTCTGTCAATGTGCAAGGTGCGTTAGTATGACAACATAAGGAAAAAACCATGTCAAGTCCCTTCCTTCAATCAATTTGGGACCAATGCTTTGGGAATTGGGACAAGTCAAGGACATATAACTCATGACGATGAGATTTTGGTGGAACATGGATCCATCCCTTTTATATTGATTAGAAGGGTGTTGAATTGCTCTCACAAATGGGGAGGCATATAAAAACCCTTCCAACCAACCCATGCACTCGATTTGCCATTTCAAATGGACAAATTGTGCAAGGTGTTTACTCCTTGATTGATGAGCCACAACTTGACATCTTGGATCTACTCCTTCCCAGCTTGGTCTATACTTCCTTCCATCTTGTCTTTCCACATATTGAAGGATTTACCATTTCCTGTGGACCATGAGAGATAATCCAAAATCAAAGGGATTGCAACTTTACACAATTTTCATATTGGAGGACCCCCTTCTGGCCAATCCATATCTTCCAGTCTGAAAAACTAATGAGTATGAAAGTACTTCTTACAAAGTTCCCTTTTCCACCAATCTACATTTCCAGAAATGAGGTTCTAGACCAACTTTGAACCTAGAGCTAAATTCATAGGTTTAGGATCCATGATTGCTAGACCTCCATTCTCTATCTTATCCTTAACCACGTTCCAATTTACCAAATGAAATTTATTTGAATTTGACTTCCCTCCCCGACACAAGAATATTATGAGTTCCTTTGAAATCTGGTTAATAATCCCAATGAGTGAAAGCAAAGTTGCACTCTAATAAATTGCAAGGTTTGAGAGGACGACTTTGAAGAGAACTATTTTACCTGCATGATTAAGCCAAAGTGACCCCGATGACTGCATTCTTTTCATTTTTTTTCCATGATATGATAACACTCGAGAGCTCTAACAGATCCAACTGATTTGGTATTCCCAAGTATCTAAAGGAATTACATTCAAGAAAAACAAAAAACTCAAGAATTCTTGTGAAGGAGCTTATCAAGAAAGGGGAACAATTCCATCTGTAAATTTTGCTCTTAATTTTGTTTACTTGTCCTCATGAAGTAGCAAGATACTGATCTAGACTGCTCTTGAATTTGTGATCTATTAGAGCTGAAGCACCTACCAAAAGCAATGTGTCATCCACAAATTGGGAGTGATTGATTGATTTTACCCCTCTTACAATTTGTATGCCAATTAAAGAATCCTTGCTTCTTTCAACTTCCAAATTATGACTTAATCTTTCTGCCATTACAATGTATAATAAGGGAGAGAGTGGGAAACACTGGCTGAGTCCTCTAATATTTTGAAAAAATTCTAACGGTCAACCATTAATAAGAGGATCCACGGGGATCCAATACAGGATTTGTCCCATTGAATAAATTAACTATTGAAACCAAATTTTCTTAATGCCCGAAAGAGAAAAGAGTGCTTAGCACAATCAAAATCATTGGCCATATCTAATTTAATAATCATACCTTTTTCTCCCCAAGAGCGATGAAGTGCACTACTTCTTGGATGAGAATGAGGTTGTCAATGATTTTCCTTTTTTAGTGAAGCTTCCCTAATTAGGGGAGATGATCTTGGGGATAATCTTTTTCAACTGATTTTCTATTATTTTGGTCAAGATTTGGTAGGCATAGTTTCATAGAGAGATGGGCTTGAATCTCGCAAAGGAAGTCAGCCTCGCTTCCTTGCGAATGGGAGCTAGGAAAGATGAATTTGTACTACCTCCAATTTTGTCCTTTTGTTGGGCTCAATTGAGCATACGACAGAGGTTGACCATGATGCGCCAACAATCTCTAAAAAAGTGGATAGAGAATCCATCAGGCCCAGGGGCCTTGTCAGGCTCTAGTGTCCAAATAACATCAATGTCCTCAGATTCTTCAGTGTGTTGATTCACGACTAAATTGTCCTGTTCCGTTATTAGGGAAGGGATTGCATGCAACATACCTTCTATAAATTCTTCCTCCACTGGCCCTTCTTCTGAGTATAGCTATTTGAAGTGTCTAAAGGCCACTTACTTAATTTATTGCATATCCTTTACTTGCTCCCCATTGATATTTGTGATTTCTTGGAAATTATTTTTCAGAGCACTTGCTTGAGCCTGCTTATGGAAAAATGTTGTATTCGTGTCCCCGACTTTTAACCACAAACTTATCAATTTAACCCTCCAATTTTCTTCTTCTTGGTGATTGAATGAGTGTAAATATGAGGCTATTTTTCTCTCTTTCATTAGATCCATATGGGAGACATCTTTCTATTTCCATTTTAGCATATATCTATTACAAGTCTGCTTTGATTTTTGCTCTTATGACTTACAAAGAGATGAAATAATGTTTGTCCCATTCTTTCAACCTTGATTTTTTTCTTCGTAACTTGAATTCACAGACAAAGGAGGGGGATCCAATCGTTGGTTCTCTCCAACTGGTCTTAATCATGTAAAGAGCTCTATGATCATGAAACCATAGGGGATTGAACAGAAAGGGGATTGGTACCAGATATTTGTTTCCTTGAAAAGATAGTGAAATAGGTTTATGATCAGATATTCTATAGGGGATTATAGAGGAGTAGATCCCAAAATTTTCAATCAATACAACTCTATGTACTAGGAACCGATCCATCCTTCTCGCGATATGACTTGCACCTAATTGAAAATTTGACCAAGTAAATTTGTCATCCTTTGGAATGATATGCATGAGATTCCACTCTGAGATCAAGTCCTCCATTATTTATTTGAAAGGATGTATGAATATGTTGCCTCCCTTTTTTTCCAAGGAAGAGAAAACTAAATTAAAGTCCCTTACTATAGTATTGTTATGATGTTGACCGAATTCCTTCCTTTCACATAAAGTGTTCCAAAACTGTTGATTTTCATTGTATTGATTTGGAGCATAGACATTATAAAAAGAGATGCATTTACTTGTGCCTTTGTGAATAAGGGAAACCAATAGCCAATGTTGATTGGAGAGGGAGTGGGAGAGATAAAAAAAAAAAATCATCCTAAAGACTACAAATACCTCCAAAGGCTCCACTATATCCAACTACGTTTCCTTTGCTTATTATCCATAATTTTACCCATGTTTTGAGCATTTATGGTTCCTCTACTTTTGTCTCTTGGAGTAGGAGAATAATGGGTTTTTCCATATTTAGAAGATCTCTAACTGCTTTCATTTTCGTTTTACTACCCATTCCTAAACAATTCCAAGAGACCACTTCATTATTTACCTTGTGAAGGGGTAGAAATTTGTCCTCTGTTACCCAATATCTTTTGAAATGATGGGATTTTCAAGATCACAATTTTATTGCTGCCACACATGGAACTCCTTATCATCTCTTGTAGGCCTAATGTTTTTTCTCTTGCGGAAATCTCTTCCCTTTTTTCTTTTGTTGAATGTCTCCCCACCCTTTTTGGCAACTATTCTTCCTTAGGCATCTCTTCTTCTTCACTTCCCTTCGCTGCGATTTTCATCGAGTCAAGATCCCTAGTACTTTTTGCTTTGCATTTGGATTCTTTCTTTATGGAGACCTCAATAATGCATGCTCTGTTTCTTCTAGAATCATTGTTTTAGTATATTTTCCTTTAGGAGAGATTGGATTTATTGTAACTTCCTCTGGTTGCACCTTGGGAAAGTTTAGATTCAAGATGGCTTCTTTTGTCAAGGTTACTGAGGGGATCTTAGGAGGATCAACAACAATATCAAATATTTCCTGAAATTCTTCATCATCTAAAGTCGCAAACTTATTGCTATTATCAAGGTGATTACCAAAAGGACCTTCTTTGTTATTTACAGAAGAAGGTCATGCTTTTTTATTTGTAGATGACGGAGTAGCTTTAGCTTTCCTAAGAGGTTTTTCCACTGATTTCCATTGCTCTTCTTTAGAGATTGAGGTGTTGGATTGCGGAGCTTGCTTATAGTCCTTGGAAAAATATCTATACTCATGGCATTCTTTTCATTTTAAAGGAAGCTTCTAATAATTAAGGATATGGGAATGTTTCCAGTTGCCCAATGTCAAATTGATGGCCTCCGAGAGGCCCTTTTCAAGATCCACTTCCAGAAAAATACAAGCACACGAGTAAATCCCACCCTTGGGTTCTAATATGCCCACATATTGGCCGAGGGCATTGTTGATTGAAGCTAAAGAGTCATCACCCCAACAGTGCAGAGGAAGATGAGGGAGCCAAGCCCAAACTCAGAATGTTGAGGGGACATCATCATCTAGATTGAAATCCAGAGACCAGCTATTGAGATAGAGTCCTCGATATCCAAATAAGTATGGACCACTTTTGAAGATCAGGTCTCTATTTGCCTTAAGTTCAAATAAATATGAAAAAAAACCTTAGAAATATTTAGCAACCCATGCATCCATGGATTTGGGGAAGGCTACATTCTAGTGAATTTTCCAATGAGACCGTGCTCTGACAAAGCAAGAGCTTGAGTCTCGATGTCGAGTGAGGCAAAACAATTTCAGGAATAGAGTTATATTTTTTAACAAACTTGGACAAAGTAGATTTGGGATGATAGGACTTCTGGAGGGCAACGACCAGAGCTTGGAATGCCACTACATCATGGGAGAGTGGATGGGGAGGTTTCCCCTCCATCGCCATTGAGTCGAATGCAAAAAGCACGGAAGAACCCTATCGAAGATTCACATCCCAATTCCCACTTTATAAAATAAACTTGATTTTATTGTTCTTATTGTTTTTTTTTTCCTTGAAAAAAAAGCGTAATTTTATTTCATCTTACGAGTACAAAATTACATTGGATCTTCAACACTCTTGTAGAGTGTAAATGCTCCTAAGCAGTCCCAATAAATGTAGAAAATCTACAACAAGATTTTCAGCTTCAAACAAATAAAAAACACATGTACTAAGTTACCTCAGAAATAAAACTACAACTAAAAACCTTAATTCTGGCAATCATGAATGGATCTGTATGGAGAAAACTGCAGGAAAAAGCTGTAGATGAAAGCGAAAGAAACATCGAAAAAATGTATCCAGAAACCTCGAATAAGAAGTAGAGCCACTAGCATCTGCAGAGTGAAAGCCCCAGCCCTCCAAAAAGATGTCGCTCCTCGACAGCCCATATGAGAAGCGGCTCCCTGACAAGGAAGCAGCCGCCACTGAGATCTGCCGTGCCCCGCCATCCTTCAACGAACCAGGGAATGTAACCCCAACACGCGCCCACCACATCAATTCCCGCCGACAAAAGAAGAGGGGACTGGAACCCTTGTTCTACAACCCACGCAGCCGCCAACTTCACCCTGGTCGAAGATGCCCCGCCCTGGAGCTGCATCCCTCTAGCAGATGCCACTGCTGCCGCCACTGGGAAGCCAAAGAAGCTCGCTACCCAATGGGTCGCCGCACCAACGTGCCGCCAATTGATCCAAAGCAGAATAAAAACCATTTAGTCGGCCATAACCAGTAGCGAACTCAGGGGAGAAGGAGGAGAGCGGCTATGGAAGGATCCATAGCTGCCAAAACCACTTCGTAAACAGACTTTCAAAACCCTAGTTGTAGAGCTAGCTTCTTATTGTTATAGATTGAGGCATATGTATTTATCTGATGCTATTTTGAGTGCTGCCAATATACTATTTAAATATTTAACCCAGATTAGATACTAATACTGTTACACATATTGCTGGAAATCACTACAACAACACACAATTAAAACGCTCAGAAAAATATGAATTTGGAACTAGACTCTATTGTATTTTCACAATAGAGTCTGGTTCCAACTACCCCAATCAATAACCTTGGGGTTAATTGGTATAGAACCTTGAGCGTTTAGTAGGAAATGTGTCATGTGTGAAATTCTAAATCACAGCAGATCAAAGAATTGAGTATACCTCACAGAGAAAGAATGAGTAGAAAAGATGAATTACAGTGAAAACTGCAGTAAAAATGAGCAAACAATTAATCATGCATGAGAACTAAGATAGGAGAAGAATACTGTCACATGATCCAATAATCAGTATAGTCTACAATGATGTTACAATGGAGAGAATTAGAATCACCTAGGAGAATTCAAGTCTCAGTTGATCTAGCATAGGAATTGTCACCACTGGAGTGCTCTGGAAGACCCAAACTCAACTAAACTAATCCTAAACTCAGTTAACTGAAGACACAATTAGTTAATTGACAAAGGAGGGCACATTAGTGATTTTTTCATGCAAATAAATCAGAAAAGGGCGCATGAGGCCACAATCAGTGGCATTCAGAGCACACAAGAGTCAGCTAACTCAGGTGGATTGAACTGGAACACTGAGTTGGATCCTAAAAAATAGGGAACTGACTTAAGTATTCCTAAAATGATGCATGCAAGGCGCATAAGGTGGTAGATGGATCCTATATGACATCTGCACACCACTAGGGGGTAAATTCCATCATCAACTACTAGGAAAATGAATTAATGCTAGGTAGGACAAGGACAGAGTATTAAAATATCCTAACACCCGCATTAATCCATACTTGTGCATCCTGGGACTTGGTTACTAAGACCAAAGTTCACCCATACAATCAAATAAATGATAAAAATAAAAGAATAGTCCATGAACCAAGGAAATGGGGAAAACCTCATGGGAAACCCCGCCCTCAAAATAGGATAGAAGGAAGCTCAAACAGATTTCACACCAAGTATATATCTGAGATAGACAAATATCTTCTAAGTGAAAAAATTAGTGAATATGTCTGCAATCATATCCTCTGTAGGACAATCATGCAATGAGATAGTCATGTTGTGCACTAACTCCTTGATGTAGTGCATGTGTACCTCAATATGTTTGGTCCTCTGCTTTTGTATTGAGTCACTGGAGATCCTGATGGCACTTTGATTATCACAAAATAGGTCTATTGAAGGAGAAGTGTGAATGAAAAACTCAGTCAAGATCCCATGCAACCAAACTGCCTGGATGGCTGCATTCACAACCCCTCTGTACTCTGCCTCTGCTGAAGAAAGTGCGAGTGCTGCTTGATTTTTGCTTGACCAACAAATTGGTCCTGATCCAATCATGAATACGTACCCTAAAGTAGACTTCCTATCAGTACTATCTCTAGACCAGTTTGAGTCAGTAAAATCAACCAGATCTAGTGGAGCACCAGCATAATAATGGATACCAAGCTCTCTCGAACCTTGCACATAGTGCAAGATCCTCTTAGCTGCTTTCCAATGCAGCTCATGTGGCTCCTTGTTGAAGCCCCGGGTGTGTAAGTGCTGGAATGTTTTTCCAAGGCTAGCAACAGAGGGTGACAACCCAATCTAAAAGGCTTCAAACAACTCTGCGCAAGAGCAGTTCTATCCCCAGAATGTTTGGTGTGGTTGACTCCCATGGATATTAGTCCTCCGCTAGCACTTAAGTGGGTTGATCGTGATGGATCTGTCTTCCTGTAAGGGAAGATCGAAAGGTATTATATCTCTAGGAGTGAGTAGTGTTTGCTTTAAAGGAAATCTAAGATAAGTTAGATCTCAATTAAGGAATGTGTTTTGATGTGCAAGTCAATCAGATCTAGAAATTAATAAGTGTTTCACCAATCAACAAACATGTGAATTGGATTTCTACTTATCAGCTTAAGACATGGTCAAACAATGACAATTGAATGATTTTTTCTTAAGGGTTAAAGCACATGTGAGATCATCCTGTTATAACATGCTAATTGAAAATTGGCATTAATGTGATAATAGTTGTTTATCATTTGCAGAAATAGATAAATGAGTTAAATAAATAAATTCATTTAGCACATGAAACACATGGATCGCAAGTCAAGACAAATCTAACCTATAGATCGATGTATTAATTATGGTTGCAAAACAAAACATAGTTCATTCATGAGCTGAAGTGAAAATCAGAATCTATAAAAGAAATTTGATAAATCAAACAAAAGAGATAGCAAGAGAAAACTAATTGTATTTCGTTAAGCCTGCAAAAAATTTCAATGTCTTAATGAAGTAGAGTATCTCCGGTCCTCTTTCAGTGATTTTATCCCCCCCCCCCCCCGCCTTATGAGATCTCTACTCTTTAAATAATAATTACACAAAGATACAAAGGGTCGACTTCCCATAAAACATGGATTACAAATAAACCTAAACTAAGAATAGCCAAGGGCGACTCGCCACTTGGTCCAAACATCTAATAAATCGTCCACATCAGGATACTTAGCCAATTCTAGTCCCAAATGGGCATTACACGTGAAGGACTCCATCTCATTCTTGCTTAATTTATGCCAAGTACGCAGAAAAATGTGGATCTTACTCTCCAGACTGATAGGTTGCTTGATCAATTTCTCGACCTCTGAAATCTTTATGTGCTCGAGCTACTGAATTCTCTCTTTGGCCTACGCACACCTACTATCAACCTGCTCAATTAACAGCTTTGGTGGACAAGCCTTCTCAATAAGCTCCAGAGTTGGAAACTATAGCATGATCATGATATTGTCTGCAGCATACCATCTTCTACTACAAGTTGCTTGTGCCTTCTGTATTGTTTCTTCAACTAACTCACAAGCATTTTTCCAGGCATCCAAATATGTTCTTATTCTCCAGGACTTGAAGCTATCTAAAATTGGGATATCCTCAGATTTGTCCTTAATATACCTTTTCCAGTCAATAATCTTCAATGGCCTTGGAAGCTTGTTGCCTTTTTTCAATATGCTACTCAAGGATAATGGAAAGTCGCTCAAAATCATTATAAGTATCCTGAATATCATTCAGGGAACCAAATATCTCAGTCAACAGTTTGCGATGCTCTTCATTTATTTTAAAGGCCAGGTCCTTAAACTCTTCCTCAGAGACCCTAGAGAAAGAAGAAGTGGCTGCATTGGCAGTTGCATCCTTCAGCTGCTACTCCAGTACTGCTATCTTCTTAGCATTGCCAGTGTTTTGGACTTGTGTATCATGCAGTTGAAGCTAGAGAGAAGTGTTCTGTGCTTGTAGATACCTAAGATTACTTTCGTGCTCATTTCTCAATTCATGAATCTGAGATTCATGTTCTTCATTAATTTTGATTTGCTGCTCTTGGAGATTCTTCAATTCTTCTTTCTTGGCCTGAATCTCCTTATTTAGTGAAGTAACTGAATCATAATTAGCTCCAGCAAATGCCCTGATTGCTGGAGCAGTGTCTAATTCCTCCTACTGGATGTCAGCGGACTGTTTTGTCCAAATTATTTGATTGGGAACATGCCCTTGCACCATAGTTGTTTCCCTACTTCTCTTATTACCTCTTTTCACCACTGCTTTGGCAGATCTATTGTAGAAGTATTCCCCAAGTGAAACCACAACATCATCTCCATAATCAACTATCAACTCCATTGAAGATGTGGCTACATTACATGTTGCAACTAGTGGGGTTGTTTGGGTGACAGTAGAATTTGGGATGGACATGGTGATTTGGGAGATAGATATAGAAGAGGTGGTGGTAGTAGAAATTGAAGGTACATAAGTAGGAGAAGTAGTCAAAGTGAAAACCTCTGGGAGGGAAGTAGAGGCAATGGTAACTGATGGTTGTAGAGAAACAGCTGGGCCTTTCATCTCAATCACTTGTGGCAGTAAGGTGACAGGTGGAGTTAACAAGGTTGGTTGTGAAGTAACGATGGAAGTAGTAGATATCTCATCTATGGTAGATGGTGGAAAGGTAACATCAACAGATGAGGTGAAAGGGATCTCAATAGAAGTGAGTGGGGATGTAGGAGTTGATGTAACAACAATGATGGTGACTTCAGGAAAATGAACCCCTGGAGTGGTATCATCCATCACAATGCTATCAAGAAAATCAACAATAGCCTGAGAGACTTCAGTGACCTCTTGTATAACAGGCACAACAGGGAAAATAGATCTGAATGGAAGCCTTTCATCTTCTACATCGCTGTCTACAATGTTTAATGTGGGTATCTGAGACACAAGGGATTGAATCTTCTGCCTTTTTACTGGGGTACTTGCAGTAATCACCTGAGTATCAACTATTGAGGTCATGTGCGCCAATTCCTTCTTTAGCTCTACAACTGATTGAATTAAAGTCTTCAGTTCTGCAGCATGCTTGGCTTGTTGAACATCCTCCACAAGGCCTTTTCCTTTGCCTTCATCCTGGTAGGTTAACATCAAGGGAGTGTTTACCTTTTTTGCATCTTTCTCTTCCCCTTTGTGCATCTTTCTATTCCCTGTCCCTTTTAGCCCGTTCTTCAATTGAGAGTTCCAATTTCCTATAATTCAAAACCTTGGACTTGAGCTCCTATTGGTATTGGAGAATGAAAGTTTGCTCTTCTTTGGATTTAGCCCTAATTAGTACCTCATAAAACAAATTGAATCCCTGGTAAATAGAATCATCACGGGTAGTCTCATGAGCATAAGTAGTCTTCATATGTTCCTAGGAAAAGTGGTTAGCTAGGAACGCCTTGGGATCATGCATCCTTTTGGGAGCTTTTCCCAGGTTTAGGGAAACAATTTTCTTCCCCAACATTGTAGCATGTGTCGAGTTCTGAATGATCAGAGGCCCAAGGTTCAATGGGAATTTGGGCCATCCTTTTCTTTTAGGTCCAGTTAACTTTAGGAACACTCCATCAGTAACAGCCTGATAAGCAATCTCCTCTAGCAACAACTTATCTGGGACTATTATTGGTAGCAAATGAACTGTATCACTTCCCCAAACCCTAATATAGGAGAAGTATTCTCCTACATACCAATCACCAATAGTGGGGATAAGTGTTTTGTCATGAGAAGAGAAGGCACATGCATCCTCTTTGAATATCTTTTGATAAATTGCTCCAAATAAATTGTCACAAATGTCATACAGTAGAGGTATGAAGTTTTCTTCCCATAATGCAGAACAATATATATGAACCGGGGGTGCTGAAAGGGTCCAGTTCCATCCCATGGAGGGGAACTGGAAGGCCGAACAAAATACATCAATAACATAAGATGAATAATAAAAAGGAAGCTTCTTGGAGGCAGGTGTTTTTTGGTAATGTTCAATTGTTGACTTTAACTCGGCTAAAAGAATCTGAGCCCAATTAAAAGATTCCACGGTCGTGAGAACATGATGAGCCATAGGTGCCCATTCAGCCTTAAACACAGAACAGTTTGGTAAGCCATATAGTCTACAAAGCATGGCTGCTAGGAGAGAAAAGGGTTCCTTGAACCACAAAATAGGGTAGGAATTATCGGCTTTGGGTACAAAGCTGGCTGGGTTTTTCATCCAGGATTTTATCATTTCATCAAAGTTAAACCGGGTCTTTACAGAGTCTAGGAAAGCTGCATTGAGGAATTGGCTCGCCGGCCTAAGGGCATATGCTCTAACAAATACTTCTGAGCGGAAAGAAGCCATTTGGGAACTTGCATTGTCGTTGAAAGAACAGTCTTTAGGGTCTGCATGGTCAATTATCCATTTTATGACGTCTGTGTATGGTAGGAGTGCTGGTTTGGCTGTTATGGCATGCAACTGAGAATATATGATATTCTCATAAATATACTGGTTATCCTGAATTTCTGACAGGTCATCATTGTCAAATATAGCATAAATTCGTGACCAATCCATTTGATAGGTTTCAAACACTCTACCACTGGTATCGGTGATAATGCCAGCATTAGGCTCTTTGTTTGTCAAGTCTTTTAGGGCTGTCTTGGAACGGGTATTTCTTGACATGGTGGGAGATTGGTAAATTCTGATAAATAAATAAAATCAATCAATAAACCATTTAAAAATGAGGAAATTCCGTACACAACCAATAGGAAAAGAAAGAAAACCAACATGTGTTGACGAAAGAAGCAAGAAAACAAACCTGGTAAAAACCGACAGTAAAATCTTTGTCGTAGGTGAAATTCACGAAATTGAAAATGGTAAAGAAAAACAAAAAGTTGAAATATTTAACAAACTCGTGGAATGAAATATGGATCGTAGGATCAAACCAAATCAACGGATAGGATTAAAATGCAAAAGGAGGAAGAAGAGTTGAGGAATTGATTTTTTTGCAACGATATTCATGATTTCCGCAATCCGCAATGCGGTTTGCGGGTTGCGGAAACACAACTTTAAATATAAACAAACCAAAGGTTCTCTCAATCCGCAATTGCGAGTTGCGGGTTGCGGGATCGCAAATGAAATAATTAAAAACTATGTTCTTTCCGCTTTCCGCAATCCGCAATTGTGGGTTGCGGATTGCGTAAACGCAAAGCATAAACTTATTTTTCAAACTCTTTCCGCAATCCGCAATGCGGGTTGCGGAAAACAAAAGCCAATTTATTCAAAATCATTTCCGACATCCACAATCCACTGTTGCGTATTGTGGGTTTCGAAAAGAAGGAATTTCAAACCCAAATGACCAAGCATCCGATATATGCATTGCGAATTGCGGGTTGCGGAAAGGACAAATCTTGGAGAAAAATTATGCTTTCCGCAACTCACAAAAAACACACAAAAATACACAAATTTTTGAAGGGAAAATTATTAATTGGATCTAGTCATGACTAAGAAATGAAATGTATGATCATCATCATGAAACCCCAAAATGAATAAGGGAATTAAGCATTACCTTTGCAAGTAAAAATTGGGGCTCCCATTTTTAATTAAAAATGGGATCTGTTGTACCTACAACAAATGGCGACTGGCTGGGTGAAGCAGTTATCTCTGTGAATTTAATCTTCTGTTATGAGGGATATATGTCAGCATAAAAGATGTTACAGCCTGAAATTTACAAAATGTTCTCACACTTCTTTCAATGAAGCATCTCTTGGTTGCAATCTCCATCAACTTGTAAGCCTTTGCATCTTCTGCATATCCAAGAAGGATGCATTCGCTACTTTGAGGTTTGAGTGCTTTCCTCTTGTCGGAGGGGATTTTGGCCCGTGCCTTGGATAAAAAACCCTCAGATGAGAGACATTAGGTTTGTGTCCATTCAATGCTTCAAATGGAGTGACCCCATCAATATATTTATGGGGTACCCTATTTTGAATGTATGTGGCACAGTTCACTGCTTCTGCCCAGAAATTTGATTGTAGATCTCTTGCTTCAAGCAAGCAGGTAGGCATATCTTTCAATGACCTATTCTTCGTCTCTGCTACACCATTTTGTTGTGGTGGGTATGGGACAGAATGTTGCATCTTAATGCCTTTGGAAGCACATAGCTGCTGTAGCTCCTTCTTGATGTACTCCCCTCCATTATCTCATATGGGTGCCTTGATCTTCCTTCCATTAGTGTTCTCAACTAAGGATTTGAAAATTTTGAAGCTTTCAAACACCTCAGATTTATGTTTGAGAAATTAGATCCAACAGAACCTAGAGTAGTCATCAATGAAGGTCAGAGATATCTGGATCCATTCATTGAAGCAGCGGGCATCGGTCTTGAAACATAACTATGAATCAAATCTAGGATGGAGAAATCTCTCTTTGCCTTCCCAACATCATACTTTCGCTCTAGGTGATTCCCTACCAAGTAACCTTTGCAGATTTCTTGAGAGAATTTTATGTTTGGTAAACCTTCAACCATCTCTTCCTTGTGCAACTGTTGTAGGTATTTGAAGTTTAGGTGTTTGAATATTTCATGCCGGATTCTACTTGTCTCATTTGCATGAGTCAATAGAGCACTTTAATGTGATTATGGAAAGAAGCAGGAGAACTCATATGTCTTGGAGGCATGATTTGCAACTCCTTTGGCTATCAACTTCCTAGATGAGATCTCTGCAACCTCAACTATGTCAGGTCTAAATATTGCTTTCTTTGGTGAACCTGTGTGTGTCATCTGGTAAAAAGACAACATATTAGCTGCTATAGAAGGCACATACAGTACATTATTGAACCTTCCGTGCTCAAGTTGTATAGTACCCTTCCCTTCAACAAATATTTGAGAGTCATCTCCCATGTGTATGTTGGTCCATCAGTGGGATCTAATGAAGAAAATGGCTCTCTGTAGGCAACCATGTGGTTGGAGGCTTCAAAATCAATAATAAAAGCTTGGGATTATGAGAACCCATCCTTCAATGCATGGCATCTCTCAAGGTCTTCTGACTTGCCACCTGGATCAATCTTCCTTGTGCCTTCAGGGAGGGAAATGTTACGTTGCTCAAGGAGTTTTGCCATTAGATCTATGGTCTTATTCATACAAGAACTCTCAGGATGATTACCCTTCTTGCAGTATGTACACTTGGATTTCTCAAATTTCTTTTGTTTGTCCTTCTTGGAGATAGAGGCTCCTTCTGATGGACTTGACTTGGCATTCTGCTTGGGTTCAGATTGCCTCTTCTCCTTGCCCCTATGCTTCCCCTTTCCATTCACACTTTTTTGTTCTCCAGCCACAACACCTTGATTTTTGGAGGCCTTCAAGGCGCCCATTTGGATCAATTTGTCTTGTTATTGGACGAGAGATTCAGTGAAAACATCTAAGGATGGCATCTTCCAACCAAGAATTGACATTCACCCTGAATGGAAGGTAGAGACAAATATGGAGAAATCAGGACCTAGCTTGCTCATAATGGATAGCACCAACTGCTCATCCTTCTTCTCAATGCTACACTGTTTGCATTGCATGACCAAAGATTTGAATTTGGAAAAAAAATTCTAGATGGTCTTGAAACTGCTCTGTTGAAGAGCAATCAACTCATTCTCCAGAATATGGCCCCTTAGCTCATATTGTTTTCCGAAGAGGGCCTCCAACTTCAATCATACCTATATTTGAGTCTTCAATCCATCAAGGTGGAAGAGTAGATCTCTGGAAATATGAATACACATGAAACCGAATGCTTCATCCAATCTATTCAGATACTTGGCCTTCTCAACAGCTGCTTGAGGTTCGACCTCCTTTCCCATTGTTACCCTGTACAGTGACTTTGTAACATCCCCATTTTGACCCTTAGGGTTTATTGGCTTCGATGTAAATATTGTATACATGCAATGTGTGTTTTCCCTAGTGTGGAGCTCAAGGCCAAGGCCCCACTAGAGGATGTCCAGTTTTTATTTAAAAGGCAAGTATTTGACATTCTAATTATTGATGTGCTATTAAACCATGAGGTATTGTAAATGATGTAAATATTAAATATTGCAATAAAATACCAAGAAAACTGGCTATGGAGGAAACCAATAAGAGGGGGCCATGTGTATCCACTAGGGAGAGGTGAGGTGGTTGTGGGATTGGAACCCATGCCGCCACATGTCATTTTGTGAACCCATTTGAATCCCTTGCTGACATTTAATTATGCTGCAAGGAGGTGGTTGAGAAAACCTGTTCATGAGGTCGATGAAGTATGGAGCAGCCCTGAAAATCCATATGGCAGGGTATGGCTCTGTTTTTCTTGTCCCTTAAGCCACTCTACCTCCTGGGAAGTCGCTCACCCTAATCTCTATCCCATTGTTGACCAACAACCTCATTTCTCATGCATCACAGATCCAGCAGTAAGGAAGAAAGGAGAAAAATCGTGAATCTGTGTAAGTCACAAATTGCAGAGCCGACAATGCACAAGAAACCCTGTGTGGGAAGTAGAATCGGTTGGGAAATCCATGGACCAAACCCTAGGGTAAATTACAGAGCGTGAGCAGCTTAGAAAACCTGTGACAAAAACCTGGATCTAATAGCAGAAGATTGAGTTGTGGGACAGAGCTTCGACTACAACCCTGAGAAGATTCCAGCTAGAATAACAGAGAAGAGGATTAGATAGAGGTTGGATTTGCTTGATAAGCCCAGTGAAGGCTAAAGTCTCATGAAAGAAGCAGTTTGGACCTTTCTATGCCCACCCTGAAGAGCACTGGAGGGAAGGGGACCTGAGGGACTGTGCAACAAAGAAGGGGGACTTCCTTGTGTTGGGTGAGGTAGGTATTGTGGGTGCCATGTTTGATGAGTAGTTTGAGATGCTTGTAGCTCTGTGGTTGAGCTCACTGGCTTAGCATAATACTCCTTGTTTCCCTTACATGCTTCATAAACCCAACTGTATGTTGGATTAGCATTAGGGTGGAGCCTTGACTATGAGAGAGCCTATTTATACCTCCTTAGTGGATACATAGCCCATCTCGGGGGTGGTGTCTCAGCTGAAAGAGTATAGGATGGACAGAGACTTATGGTTTGGTGGAACATTGCTCTCACTTAGCCAGTTGCTTGGACAGTTCCATTTAAAGATAAGTGCTTTCTATGGTGTTAAATGATACTAGTTTTCTTATGTTATGTCTACTTGTTATGTCCAATTTATTTGAATGAATGATTGCATGAAATTGACCAGTATTAAGATTATGTATAGCCATGAGTATGAGGCTGAGTTCATGTTTGAATACTTCACCATGTGCTTGGGCTTAATATGCTTCTAACCTTGCAGGTTGTAGATGCATTGATTAGTTTTAGTTTCATTATGGGTGTTTTTTTATGCATTGCATACACTGTTAGATGGACTACATGGCATCACCTGGACTTGGGGAAGGAATCAGATAACCCTGCTGTGTTTCATGACCCCTCTTTGGGTCAGGTGAAAGGAAAGTCGTGGCAGAAGGTAGGTATAACTCCTTGCAGAAGGGTAAATGGGAATTGAGGGAGTTTAGGCAAGTATTCTGTTGGAAATATGGCCAATTCAGAGTACTCAGATGTGGTAAGGGATCACACTAGTGTATAGAGCTCTCCAAGAGCTTTCCAATGGTATCAGACTTGTTCAATTTGGTCTAAGGATGAATAAGTTATCGGGTTGGGAAGTTGGTTGTAACAGGGCATGGCCAGCTCCCGACTTTCCGCATCCACATTGCGGAATGCGGAAGTGGGGGGCGCATTTATGAAATGTCGAGAATTTTGGTGCTCTGCATTTCCAACTCCCACACTGTGGAATGCGAAAGTCGGGATCGTATTTCTTCGGTGTCGAGCATTTTGGCGCTCCGCATTTCCGATTTCTGCACTGCAGAATGCGGAAGTCAAGATCGTATTTCTTCGGTGCTGAGCATTATGGCACTCCACATTTTCAACTTTCGCACTTCGGAATGCAAAAGTTTGGATCATATTTCTTTGGTGCCAGGAATTTTGGCGCTCCACATTTCCGAGTCTCGCACTACGGAATGCGTAAGTCAGGATCGTATTTATTCGACGTAGGGCATATTGGCGCTACTCATTTTTTACTCTCATATTGCAGAATGCAGAAGTCAGAGTCATATTTTGTTCGACGTCGCGGTTTGATCGTTCTTCCCTTCCGATCTGCGGATTGCAGATTGTGGAATTGCGGACCAGAGACAATTGCGGCTATGTAAAATATTAACATTGCGGATAAGTTTGGAAAAAAAATGTATCAGGTTGTCTCCCATCGCCTCTAAAGGGCACCAAGGCGGCCGGGGACGTGACAAACTTGTTGTGCAAGACTATCTGCATATCAACACTCCAATCAAGGTAATTGGAGGGTGTCAAGATCCTAGGAGAGAGAGGAGAGTTCAAATTCTCCATTAGAATTGCTGGAGCGAATACAAGGTGAAACTGCTGCTACTACTGCACTGAAAATATTTGAATAACCTGCAAAAAACTCTCAATTTTGGAGATAGACTACTACTGAGCATTGATTTAGGAAAATAGGCACATTTTTCGGATCCTTCACACCTGGCTAGACCTCAAAGGATTTCTCAAATGAATTCAATGCAATGGCACCAAGATTTGTTGTGAAAATCGAGAGGCTTCTAGTGCACTGTTGAAAGCAGCTGCTCAACCTATGCTCAAATGGCTCTGATGCCATGTGAAATTCTAAATCTGTAAAATTAGTCACAGTAGATCTAATGAACAAGTAAATCAATCACAATAGATGAAACTCAGAAAAATGGTGTAAAACTGTGCAAAACATGCATCAATGCTCAATATCCCAATGAGGGTGAATAATTACAATAAAATACAGTACCAATGATTGAGCAATTTGAATTGACTAAGGAGTTCATTCGAATTACTAAATGGTGTAGCTTGGCTCCAACTAGTCCTCATCATCAATCAGTGGTGGTCATCAATGCACAAGAACCAGTCATCAAGGTGTCAATCTGAGTCTGATTGAGTGTAACAAGTGTAACTGAAGTGTGTAGCACTGATATAGGGAAGGAGGCTCAGTGGAGGGCGCATGGGAGGCTTAACTGAAGTCAGAACAAGTCATCTAGTCAATCTGGAGGTCCAACTGAGTGAAACAGTCAATCAGGAGTGAAACTAGCCTCAAATCAAGGAGAATTAGAGCTAACTGAGTGTAACTGAAGTGGTAGTTGAAGAAGTTCACCCTTCTTTGGTAGTAGGTGAGAAGTGGGCGCCTTCCTGACTAGGAGGGATAAAAATTTGATGGAAGGAGCTCCCGGGTGCTAGAATGAAGTGGATAAGGTGTTGGAGGCATCAACCTGGTGACTGGGATGCATGCAAACCCTAATTGCATGCAAGGTCCTGTAAATGATGATGTGGATATCCGAACACCCCCCCTCAAGCTAGACTATGATGTGCAAAAAATAATGTAGGGCCCTGGTAACTAAGACCAAAGGTCACCCCAATACAATAATCCAAAAAAAAATACTGAAAATAAGCTAAGTGAGGAAAGAGGGAAAACCCAGTGGGAAGAAAGACCCCCCTCAAGCTAAGAACATAATAATGGATCAATCTGTCGCCACCATGATGGAACTCACCCCCAACAGTGAACGGGGGTAAGAGAACTTCTTCTCAGTGAAGCTCTTGGTGAAGATGTCTGCAATTTGCTCATCAGTAGGGCAATATTGCAGAATGATGGTGCGATCATGCACCAACTGTCGAATGTAGTGCATATGAATCTCAATGTGTTTGGTCCTCTGCCGCTGAACTAGATCTGTGGAGATCTTGATAGCACTTTGATTGTCACAAAAGAGGACAGCCGAAGTAGTGCCACCAAAACCAAATTCGAAAAGAATACCCTGCAACCAAACTGCATGAATGCAGGCATTGACTGCCCCTCGATACTCTGCCTCTGCTGAAGAAAGTGCAATGGCTGCCTACTTTTTGCTGGACCAGCAAATAGGGCCATGAACAATCATGAAAACATAACCGGAAGTGGACTTCCGATCAATGCTATCACCTGCCCAATCTGATCAGTAAAACCAATGAAATCAAGCTCAGAATCTGCAGCATAATGTATGCCAAAATGTTTCGTACCTTGCAAATACTGCAAGATCCGCTTGGCTGCCCGCCTATGAAGCTCATGGGGCTGCTGCATATACCTTGACATGGCACTCACAGCATATGAAATATCATGCCTTGAGTGTGTCAAGTAAAGTAGTGAACCAATCAACTGTTGATACATACTGCAATCTGCAAGAAGTGTAGAATTTCCCTCCTCAAGACTGATTCCTGAGAGGAATGGGAATGGGGATGCCTTACATTCAGCCATATTGAACTTCAATAACAGGTCGAAAGAATATTTTTGCTGATATATAGTGATCCCATCAAAATTTTGAGCTATCTCCAAGCCCAAAAAGTGACTAAGCAAGCCCAAATCGCTCATGTCAAAAGCTAGATTTAAGGCAGTTTTTAGCTTGTTTATTGAAATAAGAGTGCTACCAGTAATGAGAAGATAATCAACATAAAGTACAATAACCAAAAAATTACCTTTAACTTGCTGTAGGTACACATTCGGATCAGATTTGCATCTTTTGAAATTCTGAGAAAGAAGGAAGGAGTCCATCTTTGCATACCAAGCTCTTAGGGCCTGTTTTAACCCATACAAAGATTTCTTCAATCTGCAAACTAATGATGGATCTGATGTGTAGCCTTATGGTTGCTGCATATATACCTCTTCAGCAAGATCTCCATGTAGAAAAGCACTCTTCACATCCATGTGGTGCACTTCCCAGTGCTTGGATGCGGAAATTGCCAAAACAAGGCGGATGGAATCCATCTTTGCAACCGATGCAAAAGTCTCAATGTAGTCCACTCCTTGGACTTGGGAGAAACCTTTTGCCACTAACCTTGATTTGTATTTTCTTATAGAGCCATCAGCAGCAAATTTCGTGCGGTAGACCCATTTACATTTGACTAATTTTCTTCCAGGTGGAAGAGAAACTAGCTCCCATGTATTTTTCTTTTGAAGAGAACTGTACTCTTCATCCATGGCACTTTGCCATCTCGAATATCGGTGGGCATGATAGTATGTTGTGGGATCTGAACCAGCCATCAAATAACAAATCTCAAGAAGTAATGGATCAGAAATAGAAAGAGCCATACCTGCTCTTGTTCGTCTTGGATCAGCAGGATTTCCAATGTTCGAACCAGCAGATTGAAGAGTGTTTTGGGCCCACTTTGGTAACATAGGAGGATCATAATGGTCGGATTCTGAACCTGATATGTCATGATCATCATGTGCTTCTAAAATATCAGAAATATTAGAACTCGTACCTTCATTATCGCTGCTCGGATCTTCTGCTGGTGAAGGCAGTGAAACGATAATTTCTTCCTCGACTCGTTGCAAATCTTGAAGCGGTTCTTCAAATTGCACACTGCGCTCTATGAATATCTTTTTGGATCTGATATCCATGAGTTTATATGCTTTTGATTCTTCCCCATATCCTATCAGTGTTCACTCAATACTTTGTGGATCCAAAGCTCGTCTCTTCTTGGAAGGAATTCTAGCCCATGCAGTAGAGCCAAAAACTCTCAAATTTGACACATCCGGTTTGTGACCAAAGAATGCTTCGAAAGGAGTTATACCTTTCATGGATGAATGTGGAACTCGGTTCTAAATGTATGTAGCAACATTGATTGCTTCAGCCCAAATATTTTCAGCCAAACCTTTTGATTCAATCATGCAAGTAGCCATCTCTTTCAGTGACTGATTTTTCCTTTCCGCTACACCGTTCTGCTGGGGTGTGTATGGAACTGTATGTTGGATCTGAATTCCGCTTTGGGAACAAAGTTGTAGCAACTCGGCCTTGATATATTCTCCACCATTATCATATCTAAGAGATTTGATCTTGCTGTCAGTGGCGGTATCAACAGAAGCCTTAACATCCTTGAATTTTCCAAGCACTTCTGACTTGTTTTTGAGAAAAAATACCCATGTAAAGCGGGAAAAATCATCAATAAATGTCAAAACATACCTTGAACCATTTAATGACATATGGGGCAGCGGACCACTGATATCAAAATGTATCATCCCCAAAACTGTAGAAGCTCTGCTAGCTTTGTCGCGGTTGAACCTGTGCTCGGGGTGCTTCCTAATAATACAACCGGTGCATATTCCCTTCGAGGAACGGAGTTGTGGAAGACCATCTACCATGGATTTGTTTGATAACAGCAGAAAATACTTATAATTAAGATGTCCAAATCTCTCATGCCAAATCCTACTAACCTCATTACCATGTGTGCGAAGAGCAGTGGGCTTTGCAAGCAGAATAAAGTGTGAAAACTCATAGCATTTTGCAGTGTGGTTCGCCTTTCCGACTGCAATAAGTTTTCCACTTTTGATATCAGAAATTTCAACTATATTAGGGCTGAATGTAACTTTCTTCGGTTCACCAGTGTGTGTCATTTGATACACAGAAAGAATATTTGAAGCCAAGGAAGGCACATAGAGAACATTATGAAAGCTTCCATGATCTACATGGATTGTACCTTTTGCCCTTTGAAGAAATTTTTGAGTCATCTCCCAAATGGATGGGGATGGAGCTGTTTGGATCGAATGAAGAAAAAGAATCAATATTTGCAGCCATATGATTTGAGGCACCCTAATCTATCAAAAGAGTAGTGGGCTTCGAAACAGTTGCCATGAGTGCTTGTCCTCTTTCATGATCATCATTCCTATCCTTCTTCCTTGCACCGTCAGGAAGAGTTATGCTATTCTTTTCCAAAAGGAGGGCCATTTGATCTATAGTCTTCTTCATGCATGAACTTTCGGGATGAAATCCACGGTTGCAATAAGTACATTTAGATTTTTCCTTACCCTCTTTGCCCTTTTGCATGAATTTTGAACTGGATGGTGCATCCGTCTGCTTGCCTTTCTCTCTTTGCTTGTGAGGTTCGAATTTGGGCTTCTCTTTCTTTTGCTTTCCTTTACCATTCAAATTCTTGGGTCCTTGAACAAATAGGGCTGAATCTTTGGAGCTTGTGGACCCCATTTGAATCAACTTATCATGCTATTTTGTGACGGACTCAATGAAGGCATTCAAGGTAGGCATCTTCCAATTCAGGGTAGTTAGCCAACCGGAATTGAAAGTAGAGACAAATACCGAATAGTCTTTACCAAGCTTGGTGAGAATAGAGAGGATCAATTGCTTATCCTCTTTGATAAATCCACTGTTCTTCAACTGCAATGTCAAGTGCTTGAATTTTGTGAAAAACTCATTGATGGTCTTGAAATTCTCAGGACTATGAGCAATCAATTCATTCTCTAATTGAAAAGCCCTAAGCTCATCCTGATTTCCAAAAAGTGTTTCAAGTTGCTCCCATATTGATTTTGGAGTCTTCAATCCACTGAGATGGAAGTGAAGATATTTGGAAATAGAGAGGCAAAGAAGACCATAAGCTTCATCAAGCTTGTTGTAGTGTTTTGTTCTTTCTGACAATTGGCTTGGCTCCAATTCGAGGCCAACTGTGACTCTATAGTATCCTTTTGAACGTAACATGATCTCCATATCTTCTTTCCAATCAAAATAGTTGAAGGGAGTGAGGATAGGCTTTGAAGAAGAGTATTCCATTACTAGGAGAGAGTGCACTTTGATGTAGAAAGAATTGCCAAAGCAAGGTAGCGAATGCAATTGAAGGAGACAATAACCTGCAAATCACAATCAATACAAGAAAAGTGAGGTCGAACAATCCACCCTTTTAGAGTTGCATCACACCTGGGATTGGAGATCAAGCAATGTTGAATGGGTCCAGTGTATCAAATCGAGGATTTATGTGGAAACTCAAGCTTCTGGAGTGGTATTGGAAGTATTTTTATGCTTTGCATGCACAGGAGTGAATGCTCTTGAGATCTCTCATGCCAAACTTTTGTAATTTTGAGTAAATTCACTCAAATCTCCTTGTAGAACACCTGTAGAAAAGAGATCTTGTCCCTGCAATGGATCTGATACCATGTAAAATTAGTCACAGCAGATCTAATGAACAAGTAAATCAATCACAATAGATAAAACTCAGAAAAATGGTGTAAAACTATGCAAAACATGCATCAATGCTCAATATCCCAATGAGGGTGAATAATTACAATACAATATAGTACCAATGACTGAGCAATTCGAATTGACTAAGGAGGTCATTCGAATTACTGAATGGTGTAGCTTGGCTCCAACTAGGAGTCCTCATCATTAATCAGTGGTGGTCATCAATGCACAAGAACCAGTCATCAAGGTGTCAATCTGAGTCCAACTGAGTGTAACAAGTGTAACTGAAGTGTGTAGCACTGATATAGGGAAGGAGGCTCAGTGGAGGGTGCATGGGACGCTTAACTGAAGTCAAAACAAGTCATCTAATCAATCTGGAGGTCCAACGGAGTGAAACTAGCGTCAAATCAAAGAGAATCGGAGCTAACTGAGTGTAACTGAAGTGGGACTGAAGTGGTAGGTGAAGAAGTGCGCCCTTCTCTGGCAGTAGGTGAGAGGTGGGTGCCTTCCTGACTAGGAGGGCTAAAACTCTGATGGAAGGAGCTCCCGGGTGCTAGAATGAAGTGGATAAGGTGCTGGAGGCATCAACCTGGTGACTGGGATGCATGCAAAGCCTAAAGTTTGCATGAAAACCCTAACTGCATGCAAGGTCCTGAAAATGATGATGTGGATATCCGAACAAAATCATGGTAGATCAAAGAGATGAGTATACCTCACAGAGAAAGAATGAGCAGAAAAAGATGAATTACAGTCAAAACTGCAGTAAAAATGAGGAGACAATTAATCATGCATGAGAACTCATATAGGAACAGAATAATGTCACATGATCCAATAATCAGTATAGTCAACAGTGATGTTACAATGGAGAGAATTCGAATCACCTAAGAGAATTTGAGTCTCAGTTGATCTAGCATAGGATGTCACCACTGGAGTGCTCCAGAAGACCCAAACTCAACTAAACTGGTCCTAAACCCAGTTAATTGAAGACACAATTAGTTAACTGACCAAGGAGGGTGCATCAGGGAGTTTGTCATGCAAATCACTCAGAAAATGGCGCATGAGGCCCCAATCAGCGGAATTCGGAGCACAAACCCCCCACAAGAGTCAGCTAACTCAGGTGGACTAAATTGGAACATAGAGTTGGCTCCTAAAAAATAGGGAACTGACTTAAGTGGTCCTAAAATGATGCATGTAGGGCGCATAAGGTGGTAGATGGATCCTGGATGACATATGCACAACACTAGGGGGGAAATGACATCATCAACTACTAGGAAAATGAAATAATGCTAGGTAGGACAAGGATATAGTATTAAAATATCCTAACATAATGTTAATATGCTTGATTCACACAAGTCTTCTTTTATAACTCAGTTGTGATAATTATGGAAGCTTGAATAAAGAGAGAGTATGTTCTCTATAACTGTGGTTGTCTTTGTGTATTCATCAAACATATTTATAATTTATAATGGCTACAAAATGGTTGTTACATGAAATTCGAGGGCTCTCTTTGGTTGTTCTTTGATCTAGTGTTATAACATTGCTATTTTAGAAACAACTCACACTATAATTTTAATGTTGCTAATGTCCAAGGACTTGTATTTTGAAACGCTTTTGAATACTTGCACAAACCATTACAAAAATATAGATATAGATACTTGCATTGCTCAGATACAGATACTTCCAAATATTTGTGATGCTCATATATAGATACTTTGAAATACTTCCAATGCTCAGATTTTCTATAATAATTGCCCAATTGTCCAACCACATAAAAGTAAAATGTTTGAATGTACTCTAACATAAAGCTCGATCTTTATGAAAGTGAATGAATTTTCTATATTTTTGTTTAACCATTTTTATCACTTTCTTCTTTTGATTGTTTGAACTGTTTCTGCCACTTGTTTAACTAGATTGCAATCATCAACTTTGCAAGCATAGATTCATGTTTGAAGGTTCTTGCATTTCAAATTAAAATTTGGCATCTTGGGAAGTCGTGGTAGTGATAGTGGCATTGCAACAATGATGTTTAGCGTATAGAAATATATGTTGTACTACTTCATTATGCAGATTTGGATGAGAGTAGCTTAAGTCCTACAGAGTTCAATCCATGTATAATCAATTTAGAAGGCCTCTATTTTTCACCAGGATGCAAAAAGTAAATTGACATTTGTTGGTTGTGGAGCCTGATTGTTTCCTAAGTTAGAGGATCATTTCAGTTGTGTTTGCATCCCAAAATAAAGGATGAGCTAGAGTAAGCTATCACCATCCAAGCTAGTTTGTATTACTTTGCAGTTTACAATGTTTTTCCATTCCCTTCATTATTAGAATTTGAGTTTTACTAGATTGATCTTCTCTCTGAAAAATATTTGTGTGTGTTTCCATTTTATATTGCTACCTTCATTTCATTCTCTAAATAATCCAGATCAATGGACAATTGAACAATTTCATATTTAAATAACTATGGATAGAAAGAAGATATATTGGAATAAAAAGGTAGAAGATATGACTTGAGTTGTAGAAATGTTCGAAAATATTATATATGAAGTTATCATATTGCTATCTAGTGCTTTCATGGCTACTACCATGCCTTTATCCACTAAGAATGTGGACGAGTATGATTACATGAATGGCATCAAACATCTGTCAGACTCTGGTACTTTGAATTCAGTGCCAAATAAATATGTGTTCCCACAAGATAACTGTCTGTCAGCAACACAAATCGCAGAGGGTGAGAGTATACCAATCATTACTATGTATGCCTTTGATAGATCCCCACCGGAATGTTGGAAGCATTATGTTAAGAATTCTGGATTGTTACCATGTAGAAATTTAGATAGACTAATGCATTTTGGGTGGACACTTCACCCATCTTCAGGATCACAAGAAGCTTTTGAGCAAAATAAAAGGATTTGACAATATATATAGGAGGAGAAAACTATCCGCTAGGTTTAAGGATAAGAGAGAAGATTAAAGAATTTGAGTTTAAAAATAAGTAAAAATAATAAATTAGTTTAAATTAGTTTATAACAAATGAGAGGGAGGTTACCACAAATTTGTTAATTAAATAATTAATGGGTTCAATTAGAAAAGTTTAAGGTAAAGAAAGGGATAATAATAATTTTTTATTTATAATTGAGAAAAAATGGGGAAATTGGTTAAGCAAAAGCTTAATATAATAATTAAAATTTAGAAAACGTGGGAAGAATAGAGAAGATTAGGATAATGATAATTAAAAAATTAATGTATTAAGTAAAATCAATAGAGTATTGTATTCAAATTTGAATTTAAATTCAAATAATAAGATTATTTAAATATTTTTAAATTCAAATAATTCAGTCAATTCTCGCTAGCTCACTCAGTTAAGCTGTGGGTTTTGTTTGCAAGGCGACCCAAGTTCAATCCCCTTAGTGGTGACTTAGTTGGGAGGAGGCACAAAAAAATCCAACCATGTTAAGGGTTGGTGTGGGCTAGGTCGAGTGCGATCCCTGGATGATTTTGACGGCTTAGATGCCCCTGGGTTGCGGTTTCTTAGCCAATGGTTGAAATACACTGGCCCTGAGTGATGGACATTTCTAACCAAAAAAATTCAAAAAATTCAATTAAAATTACAATAATGGAAAGAAAAGGGGGATAATAAATTAATATAATTATTGTCAAGGATATGGTGGTCCGTTGGTGGGGTTAGATGGATTTCATTCCATCCACCCGGGTTCCATTCTGTTGAGACATCTTCTGGCTTGGATGACCGGCTGACGGTTTGCTCGACCTACCATCCACAATATGTGGGGAAGTTTGTTGGGATTTCCTGTGCATGTGTTAGCTTTCCTTGATTCCTTCGGAATAGCAGGAAGGTGGTATTTTCTGCGTGAAGAAAAGAAGAATTAATATAATTATTAATCAAGAAAACATAAACTAATAAATTAAGATTTAAAATATCCACTGGGGAATAATTATAAATAAATTTAAATAGATAGTATTTAAATAAATATGAAAGATAGTAGGAGTTTGGATATTATAAAATTTTTGAATGGAAATAATCAAATTAAAGATGACCATTAAAAGAGTTAGGGTAAGAAGAAAAACAAGGATTTAATGTGGGAGAAAAACAATAAAAGGGGGGGATGGATAGGATATAAAATCTTGGAGAAATAAATTAGGTTGGAAAAAATGAATAGATTAGGGTATTCAATTTAGGTAGATATTAGGGAAAATATATAAAGAGATAATGAAAAGGTTAGAGATCAAGGAACAAATTAATGATTAGGGTGATTGAGATGATGGATCAAGGGTTTCCAAGGTTGGCTTAGCTTATAGGCATCCTCTCGATTAAAGTTATTAGGATTTTTTTTTTTAATTTCTAGAGCTTCTCTAATAAGTCAAGAGGAGTATTGAGCTGTGGAAGCCAAAATTTTGGTTTGATCAAAGCAAATATGGTGTTTGAAATTGAAGGAATGCTCCGCGATAGCAGATTTGTTTAAACGATTGTGATTGGTATCTGTAATGTGTTCTTTAAGACAAGTTTGGATGTATCTACCTGTTTTTCCTATATAGGTTTTTCCAGAAGAATAGGGAAATTGGTAAACACCTTGGGATAGAAAGAGGTTAGATTTATCTTTTACACTTCTAAATAGTTGTTTAAGGGTTTTATGGGGTTAAAGATTGTTTTAATGTTCTTTTAAATTAGAAGTTTAGAGATATGATCAGTGACACCATGTATATAAGGAAGAGAGATGACTGATTGGATGAGCAAAGAAAGCTTGGGGGGTTTGGTCTTCGGATGTAGGACCTATTGAAAAGTTTTGTTTACGAGGTCTTGAGGGTATCCATTGGCCATGAGGGACTTGGTAAGATGGGGTTTTCCTGGTTAAGATGTTGGGGGTTGGGGATTCAAATAGCTCTAGTGATTAGGGTTTTGAGAACAAAAGGTTTTGGAGAAGGATGGTGATTGGAATGGGTGTGAAGATATCTATCAGTGTGGGTCTTTTTCAATACACTTGATGAGAGAGGGAGCCATATCGTTGTTGGGTGACGAGGATGTCAAGAAAAGGAAGAGAGTCAGAATGTTGGATTTTCATGGTAAATTGGATATGAGGAGATATGTTTAAATGATTGTGAAATTTATCGAGGGTAGTACGCCCATGGGGCCAAATGACAAAGGTATCATCCACAAACCTAGACCGACATTTAGGTTTAAGGGTGAAAGAATTGAGAGCTGGGGTTTCAAAATGTTCCATGAATATGTTGGCAAAGACATGGGATAGACAAGATCCCATGGAATTGCCATGAATATGTTCATAGACCTTTTATTTGAGACAAAAAAAGTAGAAGGTAAATATTTATAAGTTGAAGGGTTTCTTCATCAACTAATTTATAAATAATGTCGAGGGCTTCGGGGACTAGGATTTTGGTAAAGAGAGATACAATGTCGAAGCTCACCATTAGATCATGATCTTCGAGTTGGATGCCATGATTTTTTTTAATAAAGTCAGAGGAGTCTTTAATAAAAGATTGAGTTAGACCTATGAAAGGTTTGAGCTCGGGTCTATCTAAATCTCTACACAATAATAATTCATAATTCTTAACACAATGGTTGAATACCATGAAAGCATACATACTCAGATGTTGGAGGCAATCAAGTATCTTGGTTTGTCCTGTGCAATTTGGGGTTTCTTTTGGGTAATAAAGGTTAAACCTAGATTTGTTCTTATGTAGCATATACCCATTTTAATTCAAATATATTAAATACCCACGTGGAAAATTGAAGTGTGACCCTCTCTGCACATGAATTATGAGTTGAAATCTACCAAAAATACCCCCACCTGATCTTTAGAGCACCTTATATTTTCTGTTTTTACAATAAGAAAGTATCAAATTATGGGGTGTGGTTTATCAAACAATTTAATAATCATATTTCCAATTTTAATTGTTTTTTTGGAATTGGGGTAACAAAAAATTCTATTATGATCAATTTATTATTCAAAAATAATTTTGACAATTTGGATTGATTGAGATTCCATTAATTATATTTTAAGTACATGTTTAAAATGATGAAATTACATCGGGTGGAGAATCTACTCACCATATCGACAGAGATTCAACTGCAGGGATTCCTTCTCCAATCCTAGAAGATATTACAATCATCTTAGGAAAATCCAGAGATTACAATGTTCTCAAGAGTAACTAGTAATTGAAGCATTTGAGATTTGTCTTTAAGCTATGAGATGGTGATTTTAGCTACATGGATTACTTTGAAGCTCTTGCAGAACATGAATGCTGACATTAGAGCCATATTTCTATCGGCTTTGGCTCACCTTATTTTTGTGATAGTGATGCCAAGTAGTGCTATGAGAAAATTAGGGAATTGGATAGACATATGTTTACACTTGTAAATGGAGTTGACCTCGTACCCTAGCTACAAATGGGTATACGAATGACTGTAGGATGGAATGCATAGTTTATAGAGAGTACAATGGCTTAGAAGCTATATTATTGTTTAGACGGATTCAATTCATGGTTAGACCAAATGAATTTAGAAACCGATGTTAAATGAACAACTATAAATGCTTGGTAGTATCACTGAGTAAGGAAGAAGCCTCTCAAAATCCCTGGTGGTGTCACTAAGTAAGGAATAAGCCTCTCGATCCTCTAGTAGATTCGATAGCTTCACTTGTTCATTCATTCATTGTTATTTTCTATCTTGTTTTCTTGAGGACTGTGTAGTGATGTGAGGGTTTGTGTGTGATGGTATTACCCACAAGAGGAGTGTCTATAAGGCTAATGCCAATTCCATGGCACAAAGCAATGATAAATGCATGGTGGACTCTCGATACATGGAAGGGTTTAATGGAGGATATGTGAGGTTAAAACCATCACATCACCATGCCGCCACTCTCCTCACAATCAATGATTCCTGATTTGTGGCGATTTGTAACAATGATTCCATGATTCGTGGATCACAAATTATGATGCGTCATTAATAAATGTACTCTCAATTAATCAAAATTCCCACAACCGACACTTGATTATTATTTTTTATCGATAGCCAACACTTGATTTGATTTTTCTATATTACAACAACATTTGATTTGAATTTTTATTTTTATTTTTGTTCTTGTCATTAATGAAAACTATCCTCTAGCATTGGCTCCTCACACATGGCATCTTGTGATCTTCTTTTTTTTTATAATTTTTTTATCTGATAATTTGCAAAGTATCAATTGTCATTTCGTACTTTTTAATCAAACATAAATTAGAATACCAAATTTCAAATATTCAAATTTTTTTTTTATATTTTCAAAATATTAAATATACTGTATAAATATTACAATTTTTAAACATAAATTAGAATACCAAATTTCAAATATTCAAATATTTTTTTTTATATTTTCAAAATATTAAATATACTATATAAATATTACAATTTTTTTTTAAATATTGTACATTTTTTACTATTAATATAAAGTCAAACTAATTAAAACATTACTCGATCGCTATATATACTATTAAATAAAATAGATTGAAGTAAATATGACTCAATTGGTCGTTGGGAGGAATAATTGTTACTCTCCCCGCCTAGGTTCAATTCTTGTAAGTGACATGATGTTTTTGTTGAGCCCCTATGTATTGACAATGTAATGATTGAATGGATTATATAATTCTTACCATACCTTAATTCTCCGAAATAACAGATGTTAATTATTGACATTTCTCCCTATGAAAAAAAAAATAATCACAATCATAAAATGGATTGAAGTAAATACGACCTAATTGGTCACAATCATTCTTCACGTGGGAAGAATAATGGCAAGTACATTGTGACCAATCATTCTTCAAGTGGGAAGAACAAGGGCAAGTACATCGTTAAGTCCATGCAAAAGTTTAAAAGACCCAAATCAATGAGGTACGTGGAGTTTTGTTGTTGGTTGGAGGGAGTTTGATAGATGTAGAGGCATGGCATGCTTTTTACATAACAAAATGATGGCTGGATTTATGAGATTCATATGGATTTCAGTTTGAACCTTCCCTCAAAATCATGTGATCTTATCTTTTGGGTGGCAAGGAAAAACTAGCCTACGCATCAATCATATTTCACTGGCAGTGACAACATGCACAAGTGGACTTAAAGGGTTGTGGTCTCATACTAGTGGACAACATGCACACCATCCAACCAAGTAGAGATTGGACAACCCATGGTCCAATAGACTTTTCACAATGGGATTCCTGCTTGACTTCATCTCCAAAATTGCGTTAACCGCTAGAAGAGTAAAGGCCCCCAGGTCGATGGGACATGTTGGCCACCCTACGGGCAATAGTTACAAGAAAAAACAAACTATTGGGTTCGTTTCGTTTCGAGGGACCACAATGGAAGTTGTGGAGTCTAGGATAATAGCGTTAGTAAAGAGTTCCACCGGAGCATGTAATGGGGAGAAGATTAAGGAAATTAAATGTTTTATTACTTTATTTTATTTATATGAGTCGTAGTTTAGCGGTTTTACGATTTGATTATTAAATTTGGTTCAATATGTAGATATACATTGTTAGAATAATGTTTAATATGTAGATATACATTGTTGAAATTGCATAAGTCGAGTGATTCATAGATATTTGAGAATACTTAATCCATTTATGTAATAAAAAAAATAAAATTTGAACAATGCAATCGAATATTTTATTGTCAAATTTCAATAAAAATAACCCCCCAAAAAACATCTATTTTTTTCTTGGAAAATATTTTACAATTCATCAATTTAAATAAAACACTTTGTATAGAGATTGCTAAAGTCATATCTTCCCATTTATCTCCATTGAGACAAGTGCACATAAAATTGCAGAATCGCTGTGGGCTATCTCCTCATAAAAACTCATGGGAGAGCATCAAAAATAAAAATTGATAGATTGTTACATAATGTTCCATTCTTCTTGTCAGCTAAAACAGAGATAGAATCTGCATAAAAAAAATGTGAAAAATAGCTCAAGCCAAACATCGATGTACATACATATCCAAAAAAAAGTGGTTCTCCAATAACCAATTGATAACATAAAGCTCTAAACAATACCCATGGAGGGATCCTTTTTGTTTTTAATGCTGGTAAAAAAACCAACAAAATCAAGTCGGGAAAGGTCTTGGATCATGTTCCATAATGTTGTCATTATTTTGTTCTCACTGTAGCCACACTCCTTCAATCTCCCGAAGACCAAGTTTTGAGAATTGATCTGCTAGAACTTTTCTTTCTCGGTAGATATACTGGAAGCTAACATTTTGAAACTTGTCAACAAGTTTGATCAATTCTTCATAAATGGCAAGGACGTGAATATTCCTTGGTGGTTTTCTCATTCTCATCCACTCCACAACCAGTTGAGAATCACCAAAAACCTGTAACTGCTAGATGCCAATATTGAGAGCAGTCAACAAGGTGAGTTTTAATGCCATTAATTCAGCTATGTTGTTAGTACATGAGCCCAACCCTGCAACAAATTTGTAAAAATGAGAGTTTGAAATGTAAACTAAACCACCAACACCTCCCTTGGCAAGATGGCCGTGAGAGGCCCTGTCAAAATAAGCCCAACACTTGGATTTATAATGACTTCCTCCCTCACACATCTTTGATTTTTTATTTCTTTAGTCCGAGGAAAGAGGCTAAGGATGTCCAAAAAATTGTTGTCATAGATTTCAGGAGAAATGAAGATCTCATTAAAAATTTCCCTATTCCTAGAGATCCAAACAAACATATAATGATAGCTGTGAGAGCCCTGTAATCACTAAAATCTCTGTTGTTTAACCAATTTTGAAGAGCATCATGTAATTGAAGACCACGCCAGGAAAAATTAACCCCTTTAATCCTTGAAATATGCACCCATATTTTGGTAATGTAAGGACATTGAAGGAATAAGTGATCAATATATTCACAACTATTTTTGCAAAGCGGGCACCAACTTGACCCTATCCAATAATGCTTAAGCATGATTTCCCAAACCAACACACCTTTATGTAAAACCGATCATAAAAATAACTTCATTTTTTAAAGGACATTTCAAGTTCCACAGTAGAAGCTCCTTTCGACAATAGTAGAAGCTTATATGTGTTGAACATAAGGAAATTGTATTTGGCATGGTACTATGTATATATGTGTTTACATGTTAGTACATGCTATTGTTTAGATGACGTAGTCATTCAAGTTGTGTTATTCTCTATATTAATGATTTTATCATTTTATCCTTATCCTAAGATAAGATTAAGATAATTTAAGTTTTTTTGGTTCTTCTAAAAGAAAAGATAAGATTAAGATAATTAAAGTTTTTATAGTTCTTCTTATTTATAATTAAATTTGTGCATAATAATAGGATTTTGAGCAAGTCACTACCATGATCATTCATTGAAATAGTTACTCAGTTAGAATATCTTCGTTATTCTTAACATATTCCATGATCACTATGCCTATTTCTTTTTCTATGTAAGACATAAGAGTGACGATAGAATTGATTAGGGATGAGTAATGAGCAAGCAAGCATTGAGATAAAAACATTTGATCCATTGTATCATCAATTAAATTGCATTGATGTATAAAGCTTTTCCCTTGCTTCATGGGGTTTCACTCTATAAAGGTTTTATCACATATATTTAGTCTTTATTTGTGGGTTTGTTTTGAGTTCATTCTTATGTTAATGTCAAAATTCAAATAATATAACACCTTTGCAATATGCTATCCTAATATTTGATAAAAGAGTTGAGTAAACTATTTTAAGTTGAGTTTTCCCAATTTAGTTTTCTCTGGGATAATATTTTGTGTCATCTACTACATGTGATCATTTCTTATAGTTTTGAGTTCTCTGCATTTAAATCATAGTGGCATTTGACCCATAATGATTAATAAACACATAACAACAAGTAAAACAATATAATTAACATGTGCTTCCTCCTAGGAGGTCATAAGTTCATATTCGGAGGGGTAGGATATGTACGCTTTTGTAGACTTTAGTAGTTACATAGTTGCGTAGAGGAGGGGCCCTTGTCCAACAAACAAGGGGTTATCATACACCAAATTGATGTCTGGCTTAATTGTGACCTTAAAAATAGATTATTATTATTATAGAGTATGTATTGGTGAATTTTGTTGAACATAGGATAAGCGATTACAAATCACTTGAGTTGATTGATGATAAACCACAAAAGCAACTCATAAAATTGAGATTCATAAGCAAAGGAACTATAACCTATATGGATTAGGAAAAGAAAATCAAAATTATGAAGCACTTAGCAAATGGTTATTTGTGGGTTGTAGAAGGCTAATTACTTGATTGTAGCTTGTACACCTCGTTTATGTTCTTGACTTACTTATAACATGTATCACCTTTGTTATATTATATTCTCTTAAGCCATATCAATACACATGTCATGATTTCACTAGCAACATGAATGGATATTACGATAAAGGACAATTATTAAAGGTCGTACATGATCAATTATTAATCAGAATTCCCCATGAAGTGCGGTTCAAGCAGGCCTCTAAAGTGAGGATAGGGACATTTCCTTCCCTGCGACAGTTATATATATATATAAAGCTAGAACCCATGAAGATTTGAACTTGTGACATTCCATTTACACCTTCTCATCTCATTTACTCATTACCAGTTTCTCTACCCCCTGTGGTCTCTCTCTCTCTCTCTCTCTCTCTCTCTCTCTCTCTCTCTCTCTCTATATATATATATATATATATATATATATATATATTCAATCAATTACAATAGGTACATTATATGTCATCTCCTCGAAAAATGGTTTGACCTCGAGACATAGGTAAGTGTAAATGCTAGAAGCAAAAATATTCAAGTTCCCAATTGGTCTCGTATTCAAGTTAATATATAAAGCTAGAACCCATGAAGATTTGAACTTGTGGCATTCCATTTACAACTTCTCATCTCATTTACTCATTACCAATTTCTCTACCCCCTGTGGTCCTATATTATATATATATTCAATCAATTACAATAGGTCCATTATATGTCATCTCCTTGAAAAATGGTTTGACCTCGAGACATAGGTAAGTGTAAATGCTACAAGCAAAAATATTCAAGTTCCCAATTGGTCTCGTATTCAAGTTAATGATGCAATTTGATAGGATACTTGATAATGTTTATAGAATGTAGAGATATGGATTTAGTGTCCAAAATTCCTCCAACTTCAAATACTAGTCATCTTCCTGCAACTAAGACAAGAATCTCTCTCTAAATGGTTGTTACAAAACCAATTTCTTCTTTAAACACAAGACATGGAAGTTATCCTTATTATGTATCTCAAGTGCATAAGAAACTTTGTCAAACATCTATGAACTTGGTAAGGACCATCAAAACCTTAGGGATGATTTTTTTGGGTTTAGAATCCTTCAGGGATTTTAGTTTGTAAGGTCAAAGACAGATAAATACCTAATCACCCTCTTGGAACTTTGATTCCATATGATGCACATCAATCCTTTGCTTCATCGTTTTGTGGGCATTTTCTAACAATGTTCTTAAGAGATGAATAATTCCCTTTAAATGTGAGAACCAAAATAGCTGAAGCACATAATCTTGTACTATCGGTGGTTCATATCGATACAATTTTTTTTAGCAGCAACGAGTAGATTTATATTAATAAAAAGGGAAGAAATTGTGACCCAACCATATAACCTTCTTATACAAAGTTATCAAATAGGTTTTGAGTAGCTTCATAAGCTTCATTTTTCCAAATGTGATACTATCTATCTGATGATTTTTCAAGATCTTTCTACAAATGTCAACAATTAGACCGATATATAGTTTTAAAAAGAAAACAGAATAATAATTGTCTTACGATAAATTTATAGAAATATAGAACATGATTTGCATGGCCCCTAAGAGGCCTTTCCAATAGTCTGGTAAAGAAAACTGGTAATGCATGCTAAAGACCATTTTACATAGATTTTGATTCTTCAAATTAAACTGATCTCCTTTTATTGCCTTGAAATTGTTGCTTGTTGAGAAGCATCACTTTGAAGTCCTCCCATCGACAGTTGTTTTTTTTTCGGAAAGGAAATACCATGAAGAACATTAAGACCCTATAACCTAATGATAAAAACCCATGAAAAGGAGGATGGAAAAAGGTAATAGGTCTGCTAACCAAGGTTGGGACAAGGCAAGTGGAGACTAAAAGCTTAGAGAGAAAAGACACATACAAGCCTGAGGAAATGAACTAGAGAGGGAGGAGCATAATCGATAGAGGAGCCTGAAAGGAAGCAACACGAGTGTTATGTGGAATTCTGCCCTACGGATAAGTCAAAATTCCCTTAGGCTAAAGTAGACTCTAACTAACTCTAGGCTAAGAACAGACAAAACAAATGCAACCTTGAATCCCTAGATCTAACAAACATCTCAGAATTAAAATGCTGAAGAGAATAGAAGGAGTTTAACTGACCTTGTGTCCAAACGCTTGTCTTTTGATATTTGCTCCAAGCTCCAAGCCCTCACAAGTAAACCTGTTAACAATGGAACCAAAACACAAGCATGTACTATTCTCTAGCAATCTGAAAACATGAGTTAGGATCTAAATCTATGAAAGACACAAATCATATCATTAAAACAATATTAACACAAATGATTTGGGGAAAACAAGACAAGTTATTCCATTACAACTTGAAGATTACTTACAAAGGGTGCTTGATGCCCAAGCCAATCCTCCAACTCCAAGTGTCTTCTCCTCTTAGCTATCTCCACAATGCTGCAAGACCATAAGTTTGGTGCTCTCAAGAGTCCTCTCCCTTTCCAATGGCATGCCTCTCTTTTATAGTGAATGGTGAGGTTAACCAACAAGAGAGATGAGTGGATCTAAGGAGGGATAAGTGGATCAGGGTTTCTAATCGAAGGAGATGAGTTGAGATCGAATCAAGGAACCCAATCTTCCATTATCTTCGAAAATCCAAGATCCCACAAGCCAAGGGCAAAAAACTATTAAAAGGGTGCCGCGCCTTGCAAAGTCTGCAGAACGCGGCACTGCCGCGCTTTGGGGGCATAGCAAGGCGCGGTAGTGTGTAAGATAAAGTCCAAGGTGGGTCAAAACTTGCCAGGGTGGATTTACCTTCAAGGTTGACTCATCATCTGTCTCTTCTGGATGGTTCAAAACAGTAGGGAAAGTGTCGTCAACTTGTTTTGTGATGGGGATGTGACACCGTGAAATATAGAGGTATAACAGATGCCCCCTAAAGTGTGAGGTCAGAAGGGACTGATGGCCGAAAGACTTTACGAATAAAAATGTGCAGAGATAGCATCGAGGAGAGCGACACGGAGCTGAAAATAGAAACAAAGTGTTAGATATACCACCGAGGCGGGCATTCCCATGCTCGGAAACAAATGACTCAAAGCGTGGCTGCCGACCAATACATTGCAGATCCATGAGTACTGAGATAATGTAAACTGTGGACAGATCATGGCTACTATGAACAATCGTAGATCCATGAGATAATAACGACACAGCCACGACCAATACAATAAGTGGATCTGTGTGACAATACAAGAGACATCTCCATCGCATCCTGGACGCAGTCAAGATACAGTGATGCACCCAGGGTCTTCTACCCGATCGCATAAAGATACGAATCTAACCATGTGATTACAATGTGTTGGAGTCGAACATGGAAGAAACCATTTGATTACCGGTCAATGATGTGGACCGTTAACAAATGCGAGGGAGATCACCAATAATGACAATGATTCCCAAGGTATCAATAGTACACCTCAATGAAATGCGAATGAATGAGTTGATGTCGAGCATTCGAGAGATCGCTTGATCAGAGGTCATTGATGTGAACCTACTGTCAAACACGAGGAAACCTGCCATTGAGGCATGCAGGTACCAAGGTACTAATGGTTGATTTCTAAGTCTAATTCCCGGATAGTGATTTGGTGTCGACAGGAATAGACTCGTCGAAGGTGGACCATGATGATTCCCACATCATCGACACGAAATCGGCACATATGATAGGATGATGAAGATATGTACTGACACAGCGGAGGCCTGACACAATGAATGACTCGATACAATGCAACCCTTTGAACATATAACGGCATGTAACAAGACTTGGCAGCAGGGATTATTGATAAATAGAGGATAGACACCGGATGAGTGGACTCGTGGCCAGGGAGACGACCCATGATGATGACTATGACTCAATGAAAGACGGATACCCCAAATATAGACAAGAGATGGACACATGCCATGTTCAAAGGTAACGACTGACAAGCTGCCATAGATAAACTTGACTTGTTCCCCCATATTTCCCCGACATGATGGACGAGTACCTCTTTCTTGTTTTACGAGCTTGAAGAGGATAACAGATGCTCGGTGTAGCTCATCTTGTGGATGAGTCCAATCTCACATGTTTTACGAACCTGAGAAAGGAGGGGTTCGTCCCAAAGTGGGTCCTTCGATGTTAATATTTTAACGAGTCCAAGGAAGGAAAACTCGGCAGTTTTTCATATTTAGAGAGCCTAAAAAACTTAAAGGAAGCTCCATAATGTACTTTTTCGTAAAATTTAGTCTCTCGATCCCGAAAAAGTGTAAAACGATTCCCGAGAGAACTCTCCCAGCCGAGATTGACTGAGGTATACCTTTCTCGTAAATAGTCTAGACGGGCCGAAAAAAGGGGTAACCTATCACCGAATAGACGACCTTTCAAATACTTTTACAAGTGTGAAAGAGTCAAGATCACTTGGCAATCTTTTCAATTTTAAGGAGTCTGAAAAGAGCTTAACTATGGACTCCTATGGTCTTTTTCGTAAATTTTAAATTATTCTGGCCCGAAAAAAGAATAAAATACAACCAGGATAATACTTTCCTCATCGTTTAACGAGCATGAGTAAAGCTGACCGTACTCGACACCGTTTACTTGCGCTTGACAAGCACGACACGGGTGTGAAAGCGCTTGGAATCTTTTTCAAGTTTTAAATCCAGAGCACGAAAAAGATAAAGTGGGCTCAATATGAAGGTCAAACTACGAACAAATACCAATATGAATGCATCCCATTTCTACCGCAGATCCTGTCAATGAATGCTCAAAAATCGGGCATTAGTAATATGAATAAGGGTTTATTAATTTGAAATAGTAATTAATTAATTTAAAAAAATATGAAAAAATGCTATATAAAGCATGGTAAAAATAGAAATTACTATTCATTTGTGATTTTTACCCAAAGGAGACATTTTTACCCATTTTGGAGCAAAATTTCAAGGATCGATACCGAGAGTTCTGGGACACCATTTCGACCACCGTCTGTGCCAGGTAAGAGTGCTTGAACCCCTCTTTCATTTCATGCAAGAAATTTTTACTTTCACCAGGGGAAAATCAATTTTTTGGGAAGCCCTTTTGGGCAAAAATCGCCTGCCGTACTGCCGCGCGGGGACCCTATCGAGGAACGCGGCACTGTTGAACAGTGCCGCGCTGTAACCTCAAAATGAGGCGTGGCACTGTGGACTGCCGCGCGGCAGGGTGCCCTCCAGGCGCGGCACGTGCGAAAATTGAGTTCAAAAAATCAATTTTTCCTCAAATTTTTGCTAGAAGCAAGTTGTTAAATAGTCACTAATTACTTTGTTTGCCTTTTTGCAGGGATTTGCAACTTGTTTGAAGCAAAATGGTGAGTTGGAAAGAGAGGGAGCATGAAACGGATGATTTTAGGGCCGAAAATGACTTACCAACCGTGACCGCATTACGAGAATGCGGTTTGCTAAAGTTTTTCAAGACTAAAGGGATCCGCCAACAACTTAAGCTCCTTACTCACCTTATTCAATTATGGGACCCTGATATCGAAGCTTTCCGAGTGGGAGAGCACGTGCTTGAAATCCAACTTGAAGACATCTACTTTCTCACGGGCCTCTCGAAAAGAGGGGCCCGGCCGAATCTTACTGGGTACAGTGCTTCAGACTCAAGCACGGATGATTTGATTGCTCGATATTGTCAGGCGGGTTCGAGTAAGAAGAGTGGGAAAGTGGCCATAAAAGAGGTCACAAATCTTCCTTTCAAAACTTTGCTATTCACTATTACACGTGCAGCAGGAAGCGTGAGTCCACATCAGGCAACCCGCACGCAGGTAAATCTCGCAGCAGAGTGCATGGGAGGAACAGTCTTCAACTGGTGTGATGCAGTGTTGTCCCACATGAAAGAACAGGTGCACAAATGTAGAACTGGGAAAAATACCCAGTTTGGCTATGGGAGTATCTTGGTCACTTTCTTCCTGGCAAGGGTGCCATTACTGCGTCCGCAGATATCTATGCATCCTCGCCCACCTACTGAGCCATGGATGGCTCGATGGAGCGACTATGCCGGGCGCCTTGGAGGACCTCAGCGGCTAGCTTTTGGAGAGGATTTTTTCTCTTGGCTAGAGGAGCAGATAGTCATGATCGATGACTATCCCTATTCAGGGGTAGATTTCCGCGAGGATATTGACTTGGCTTTGCCAGAAGATGATGACTGGGACAACTCTGGTATGACCTTCATGGATATGTATTTTTTGCTTTTAAATATTTAATTTTTAGTGCTTTTTTAGAATGTGTAAAAGACTTCTAATGTATATTCGCATGCATGTTGCAGATCGCGGACCACAGAGGCCAGCTGGATACTCTCCACTGCGTCGTGGCGGTGTAGACCGTCAAGCTGATCCTGTCGAAGAAGAATATGAAGATGAGGCAGGAGGTGTCCGGGACATTGAGAGGAACCTGCAGGGATTGACTCATGGAATCCCTGCTATGCGGATGGATGATGTCCCCTACCACCTCCAGAGGCATACTGTGGGTGTACCTGGACGTATTAGTCGACTTCTTCGCAAGGTGGTTTGAGCTGTGATGTGTTACCACCGTCAGCAGGAGGAGTCCGATGAGGGACATGATAGGTCCCCTAGATATCCATAGATGATCTTTCGATCTTTTTGCGGCATGTACACGATATGTAGGCTTTGAGGGCCAATTTTTGTATATGGGATTTAATTCCCAATTTTGCCTTTGACACAAACTTTATGTATTTTGGAAAAACACTTTTATATACAGTGATATGGACCTATTTATGATCTAAATATTTACAATGACTTGTGCATTTTTATTTTTTATGATGTGTTTATGTATGGGCAAGATGCCAGTCCAAAATGTAATTAGCCAATGAATCGGCAATACAATTGAATTCTCTCGGTATGTGTTGATATGTGATAAAATCGAATGACCGTTCCAAGAGGCGTACTTTTCGAAATAAACGAAGTAATGTAGGATCGCGAACTGTGTAAACACGGTTTAGATGAGAAACCACGAGTTGGGAATCTAAAAAGACCAATAAGGAGTCAATCCCGAGTGAAGCAACCTCTGTCAAGATACCAATGACTGCATGGTACTCTGCGATATTGTTGGTTGCGGGACCTAAACAAATAGCTCCTGAAGAAATCAGCTCGCCAGTGGGGGAATAGATCACCCATGCTGCGGAAGCGAGATTCCGGGTATGTCGGCTTGCACCGTCAGCGAATCCAAAGTAGGTAGACATCTGCGCATAAAAGCACGAGTCAAGGTAAGAGTAGATACATAAGATCCACGCGCACACTAAAAATAAAGCAAAAACAAACTAAGTACATTATGTACAAGAATTAACCCGCGTGGGGTAACTTCATGCGTAGAAACGCTTGAGGTATAGCCCGTTGCGGGGCCGCGCCAATGGCGTACCATCACAATTGACTAGTTCATAGGCTCCTTTTTCTAAGACACGTTTTATGATGAAGGGGCCGTACCACATAGATTCAAGCTTACCTTTTCCAAGTTTGTCATGCATCTGATCATATGTAAGTACGAGGTCACCCTCATTAAAGATCCTAGGTTGAACGGATTTGTCGTATTGAGCTTTGACGCGTTTTTTGTGAGCTTCATTAGCCAAAGCAGCGTCGCGGCGGGTTTCATCTAGCCTGGCTAGGTATAGAAACCGTTCTTCTTCGGAAGTAGTGTGTGGGAGTAGCTCTATGGCTATCTTGAGTGATGGAATTTCACATTCAATCGGGAGAATGGCTTCCAGGCCGTACACCAACTGAAATGGTGTAAACCCAGTAGCACTTTTCACTGAGGTTCGGTATGCCCACAGTGCTGAGAACAGAGCTGAGTGCCAATTGGATTTTTGGGTACCCACAATGCGCTGAATCATTCGTTTCAGGACCTTATTGATGGCTTCAACTTGGCCATTAGCTTGTGGGTAATACGGGGTTGAGTTTTCATGGCGAAAACCCAATTTGGCACTTAGTTCTTCGATCATATGATTCCTAAAATGGGAACCATGATCGGTCACAATAGACTGTGGGACACCGAATCTAGCTATGATATGATTGAATATGAACTGCGCTGCTGTTTTGCCGTCTTCAGCATACGTAGGCATCGCTTCAGCCCATTTTGTAAAATAGTCCACAGCTACTATGACATAGCTATGCCCCCCGGCTGAAGTGGGCTTACAGTGCATAAAATCAATGCCCCATTTTGAGAAGGGGCCGACGGCAATGACAGGATGGAGTGGAGCAGGATGCGAGCGTGCTTTGCTATGAAAGAATTGACATGGCGGACACTTCTTGACTGTTTCAATGCAGTCTTTGAAAATCGAGGGCCAGAAGTATCCCGCTCGCAGTATTTTCTGGGCCGTAGCCATCCCAGAGAGATGACCACCACAAGCTCCAGCGTGGCAGTCATTGAGAATGCGTTCCGCCTCATCTAAGGTCAAACAACGTCGAAGGACAGTGTCGACACCCCGCCGATACAAAGTATCGTTCACTATAAGGTAGTATTTTGCGTGATGTCTGATGCGTCGTCGTTCATCGCGGTTGAGGTCGGGACGGAAGCGTTGGGTTTGGAGATATAAGAGAATATCCCCATACCACGGATCAGACGTGCTAATGAGGAACAATGATTCGTCGGGAAGAGAATCAATGGGCTCGGATTGCTCAGTAGCACGGGGCAAGTGACAAATTAACTCAGCGAAGACCAGAGATTTCTTAGACTTGGCTTTGACAAATTCCAAGTCAAACTCTTGAAGGATGACAATCCATCGGGAGTACTTGCCCCCAAGCACTTGTCGTGTGAGGATATAGTACATCGGATTGAAATCGGCGATGACGGTGGTCCGGCGGAGTAAGATGTAGTGACGGAATCTCTGGACAGCAAATACTGTTGCCAGAGCCAGCTTTTCAACATGTGAGTAGCGAGTTTCAGAGTCGAGAAGACTCTTGCTGAGGTAGTACACCACATGTTCTATGCCGTTGTAGTCCTCCTGGACTAACACCGTACCAATGGTGGAAATCGAGGCTGCGAGATAAAGGATGTAGTCCTGTGTGTAATTGGGGGGTTGAATCACAGGATCTTTGGTTAAGGCTGCCTTTAAATTGTCAAAGGAGCGTTGGGCTTCATCATCCCATATGAAGGGAACATTCTTCTTGAGAAGCCGCATGTAGCCTTTTGTTATCTCAGACAGATTACAGATAAAACGGCGTAGAAAGTTTGCATGCCCTTGCAAACATTGAAGTTCTGGAATATTGGTAGGTGAAGGCAGGGCTATGATAGCTGCTACCTTTGCGGGATCTAGACGTATCCCGTCTTTGGAGACTATGAAGCCCAACAGTTTTCCGGCTTCTACACAGAAAACGCACTTATGCGGGTTCAAACGTATATTGTAGCGCCGGCACCTTTCGAAAATGGCACTCAAGTGATCTGGATGTTCTTCCCGAGTTCGAGAATGAGCGGGAAGGTCATCGAGATATGGCTCTACGATATGTTTGATGTCATGAAATGCGTAGGACATCGCCCGTTGGAAAGTTGCCCCGGCATTTTTGAGGCCAAAAGGTAACTTCCGATATGCAAAGATCCCCCAAGGGCAGATAAAGGCCATTTTGTGCTGGTCGGCTAGGAGGATATCGATCTGATTATAGCCAGAAAAGCCATCCATAAATGAAAAGATAACACTTCCGGCACAGTTATCGATGATCTGGTCAATAAACGGAGTTGGGTAGTTGTCCTTGGGACAAGCTTTGTTCAAATCACGGTAATCAACACAGACTCTGATCGTTCCCTGTTTCTTGGCTACAGGGACGATGTTGGATACCCATTCTGTCAATGGGACAGGATAGATAAAACCAGCACGCAAAAGTTTTTCAACTTCTGCTTTAATGGCGGCTGCCTTACGAGGATGAACGGGTCGAAGCTTTTTCCGAATAGGTCGGGCGCCAGGAAAAGTTGGAATTTCGTGGACCACAATCGACGGGTCGATTCCTGGCATCTCTTCATAACTCCAAGCGAAAACATCGCGGAAAGTTTTAAAGTAGGCATTATAGAACTCCGTCTCGAGAGGAGTACATGTTTTGCCAATGTGTACATTTTCCATGATACCAGGCTTTACTGAAATGTCGATGGGAGTGGTTGCCATAAGATTGGCCAAGTTGCCTTCAGAAAATACTTCGTCAAGGGAAGTGGGGAACTTGGTTTGAACCATCCCAAGTGAAGCACTGGATTTGGTATCAGGCTCAAGTGACTGAATGGTGGGGAATGAAGATCGATGATGAAAATCTCCCCATGGTGGCTCATTACCGCACATAACCTCTATGATTGATTCATCGGTGGGAAAAATCAAGTTGAGAGGATCAAACAATGGTGGGCGTGTATGAGTTTCAGTCGAGAGTTGTGCCACTGTGTGATCAGTAGAACAGTCGACCCAATCTGTGGCTGATTGGATCGCGTCATATGCTGCAAGGTTTCTGTTCAAAGGCATGGAATTGCCATAGCCTTGGATCTGAGTAGGACTCGGGATCACCCATGAATCATCGGACGGGGTGGCATGCGATGAAATCATGTTGACTGGTTGAAGATGGGTTCCCAGCTCTGGAAAAACTCCAATGAGGGATGAATCCTTCATGAGACCAACACCTATGTCTTGGAACCGGTACCGAGGTTGATCCAATAACGGAACAGTATTGGCGGAGTTCGGATGGGAGTCTGGGATACAGTAATCCAATTGATCAATAGTGACAATTTTCCCTTCATGAGGAAATTGTACAATCCGGAAGACTGTAGATGCTATGGCAGTCATGGCATAGAACCAGTTCCGGCCAAGTAGGAGGTTGTAATCCAAAGGTGCATCTACGACTTCGATGTGTACGGATACTGTTTTGCCCCCCAGTTCAACACCGATTGAGGGGATGAGTCCGTATGGTTGAAAACCATGTCCATCAAACGCTCTAAGAGTAGTGGGAGAAGTAGTGACCTCAGGCGAGCCGAGGGCTCTCCAGCAGTTCAAAGACATAATCGACGTGGAAGCACCCTCATCTAACACAGTGCGGTGGATAACATTTCCACGGATTTTCGTATGCACCTGGAAGGCTAACTGGTGAGAAAGCTTAGGTTTAGCGTGCTCCAAGTTAAACATGATAGAGTTTGAAGTATCTGGGTCCAGTGCCCCCAGTGCTGAAAGTAGGGTTCTACGCTGCGTGGGGCAGTGTTGGAGAACCTCGAGAGTTGACATAGCGCAAGGTGCTTGAGCCAAATCTTCAACAATGTTGTAGTTTTGGGCAGCTCGCGCATTCGGATTGAATGTCGCCTTTCGTATGGTGCCCTTGGGTGGGCGTAGCACTGTATCCATAAGCGGTCTCTCGATATGGAGATGACCATTAGGGGGGGGAATAGGAATCGGATCTTCAACAGGAGATTTGCCTTTGGCTGTCTCCGATTGTTTGTTTGAACTTGGAGGATTGTCATACGTCTTTGAACGAGTGGCGATATTAATCTCCTCATTACTTGTCATTAGGATTTCGCGGTTTGTGGACGTCTCTCCACGGGAAGGATTGGTCGGGTTGCCCCCTTGTGGGGATTCTTGGGCAACCATTTGCTGTTGCTGTTGGGGGAAAGGGTCAGTTAGCACTGCCGGTCGAGAGGATCCTTTAACGAACTTATGGACCTCGTCCTTGTAGGGACAGTCACGCGTATAATGATCGTCTTGACAAATCAAGCAGGGAAACTTAGCTTTCCGACGTGGTTTTTGGTCATTCTGGGTAGGTTGTGGTTTGGGGTTCTCCTGCTGGTTCTTCTTGGGTTTACCACGATTGTTTTTATTCTTTCCTCCGGATGGTTGTGATGTAGATTGGACTGCATTCACTTCGGAGGAGACAGCAGGAGAGTTGGAAGCTTTTGAAGCGGCCTGGGTAAAAGCGGGGGAAGCAGAAGCTTGTTGCCCCGTCGAGTTGGTGGCAGGCTGAGCTTTAACCGAACCAACGATACCATCAATGGGTGGTTCAGTAGTAGGCTTTGTAGGATCAGTGTGAATGCGGGAAGCATGTGGAAGAAGTTCGTGTAAAGTACCGGATTGAGTATATACTAAATCCATGTATTGTGCTGCCGAGATGGCTTGTTCTTCTGTAACAGGTCCGCGCATAGCAATATCTCTGGCTATGGGAGGCAAAAAGGATTTTGTAAACCAATCAGCAAGTAGCTGATCTGGAATAGGTGCCTTTATTAGCCTACGGCGTCTTCGCCACTCATGGATGTGATCCGAAATGTGTGTGGAAGTGGTTTGACGCAGTGAAGTTAGCAGTTCTGTTCCAGTCTCATATCGGATGGGAAGCTGGAAATGTGTCAAAAACTGCATAGCCAAAGTGTTGAAATCACGAAAAGAGTGCTGTGGCAGCTCGATATACCATTTTGCTGTCGTTCCGGTAAGCGTACATTGGAAGAGCCGAAGTCGGATGGAATCATCCATCAAGGAGTTGGATGAACACCAAAGATGGAAGGTCATCACGTGGTTCTTGGGGTCTTCCCCGGGCTTAGCATCGAACTTGGGAATTTCCGATGGTAGTTTGGCTGGGATAGGTGGCCAGTGAGGTTCGTGCCATATAGGATCGTTAATAAGCCTCGACAAATCAGGTAGATCAAGTGTGGCCAAGAAGGGAAGTTGACGGTTGGTCTGCGGGTATGAGTAATAACCATGTGGTGCAGAGAACCCTGGAGGGCCCTGGATAGCATGCTGCTGTGTGTTATACCCATATGTATTTCCCGTGGGATACTGCTGGAAGTTCTGCGGATAGTAAGCCATCTGGTTAACCGGTTGATTGTAAGCAACTGGTTGGTAAGTGTTCTGCTGAGTGGGTATAGTACCCGAAGGCTGTTGAAACCCAGGAATAGTTGTTGTTCCTTGTTGGGGAAAAATTCCTTGGAATTGTTGTGTTCCAGGGATGTTGCCACCATACTGTGTAAGTGGAGGATTTCCTATAGCAGGGTTGGGGGGTGGCTGCGACGGTGGTGTCCATGGAAGACTCGTTCCTGCTTGAGGAACGAGTGGAAATTGGAGTGACGGGTTCCAAGGAGTTGTGGCAGCCGAAGGGTAAGGGAAGCCAGAATTCAAGTTGGGGGAAATTTGAGATTGCCCCCCAGCTTGGTTCCAGTTTCCGAAAAGTGAGTACCCCCCACTCTGTGGGATTTGATGATCCCAATAAGGAAGCATGCCTGACGGGGGTTGTTGAGAGTAAGGTCCGGTTGCAACACCGGAATAAGGTTGCCCACTGCCAGGTGTGCTGTACATACTGTACTGAGCAGAAGCTGCTGGTTGGGAAGTTTGTTGGATCGAGCCAATAGGTTGTCCGCCAGCAGTTGGGTTGGATGGCCCTATATGAGGAGGCTGTAGACTGGGAACTGGGTTCCCAGCAAAAGGTTGTCCTCCAACTGGTTGGGTTGATGGCCCACCAGTTGGAGGTTGTTGACTGACAATGGGGTTTCCAACAAAAGGTTTTCCCCCAGCTGGTTGGGTTGGTGGCCCACCAGGGAGGGTTTGTATGTTGGAGTTAGGGACCATTGCAGTCGGTTGTCCACCTCCTGAAATAGTATAAATGGTGGCTGAAGGTGATCCTCCGGTTGAAACGGAAGATCCAGCAGTATAACTAGGTGTTCTTCCGCCGCTAGCCAAATATGATAGCATGGATTGGCTAACGGCGCCAAAAGTACCGATTAGCGGAGGAGGTCGTCCGTATTGGACAGGTGAGGACGGAGAAAAAACTGGGTTATCCCTCATGGAATGTGCACCAAACATAGGTGATGATAGCAAATGTGGGGAATTTAGCCCAGGGGTATCAGCGTCGTCCATCACGTGTTCAATGATAGGAGGACCAACGAGAACTGGGTCCGAGTTCATATCCTGGAAAAGATTTTGGGGATCCGACAGGAACCTAGGTGTAGTAAAGTCCGAAGGTCCTGAGCCGTCTGCAAAGGAATGATGAAATTCTGTGCTAGACGGGACGTTGGGATCCCTATAGTCAGAAGGACGAGAAACAGGGGGGTATCTAGACGCTGTCGAAAGCATTTGCTCTGTGTTGCGTCTAAATTGTGCCGATGCTAACGGAGAGTTCGCTAGGCTAACCATACTAGACTGGATGGAAGCCATGATTTCGTGTCCCGGTGGGATGTTGGGTAGATGTAAAGTGCGAGGTACGTTGCTAGAAGAACTTGTCTCCTGAGGATGAACACTGGGTGACGTAGTAATAACAGGCGGAAGTTCCGTCTGGGAAATAATGAAGCCATAATCAGGTTCAAAAGGTGTGTCAGGTAGACGAGTATCTTCGACGATCTCAACGTATCCGCCTGGGACTGAAATTAAGCCAGGTATGTCCTGGTCGGACCCTTCTGTGGTGCCAATAGATCCGTCTATATCATCATGAATAGTGTCTGATGGACGGGAAGTGTTGGTATCCGGTAGAAGGATGACCTCTGGTCTAGTACTCTGGGTCGTGCTAGGTTCAGCTGCTGTAACTGTGCCCACTGTTACAGATGAATCTGGAAGGACAGTGGGTGAGGTGACAGTGGAAGCCTCAGACATGCTAGCGGTTATAGAAGCTGAAATGGATTCTGAGACTGTGCTGTGTGTGGCAGTTACAGGTGTAACTGAAGATGTTGTACGTATCGGCGGTGGAATGTTGCCTCGACCAGCACCGCGGCCAGGAGGAGCAGGAATGCGTGATGCAGGCGGACCAGAAGTCCGTGGCGGTGGTGGTGGTGGAGGGCTTAGGCCCTGTTGTCTTCGTGATCTTCGTGGTTGATCTGACATGATGACAGGAAAATGAAAATCGGGGGCAGTACCGTAAACAAAGAACTCAAAAACTCTAATGCAGCCGAGTGTGCAAAAGAGGAGCTAGAAAAAGCAAGGCTCACAGGCCAAAAAAGCAAGCTCTAAAATCTATACTGAGACCGGTGTCTCAATAAGCGAGCTAATCAACAAAAATGGCCAGAATGCCAACAAGCAGTCCCTACAAAGAAAAAATGACCCTCTACAAAGATGAGACGCCAAGCAAACTCCTAACTAAGAGCTGGAGACCTCAACAGGCTGTATCCTTCGCAAGGTGATGAAATCCAAGTCGAACAATACAACATGAGAGACCGATATAAGAAGGATATCCCTCTACCGAAAAGGATCCTGGGTAAAAGAGCCCTAGTAGAATAGATACTAAGACACCTCGTTCATGACACGTCGGAAAAGGTTTTGGGCACTTCAGCCTTCCGAAGAAGACAGCGATCGATGTTGCCTTAGGGCTAAGTGGAGTGCGGTATTCCACAGAGTCCGTCCGGTTCTCAATCTCGCGGCCGTTTAACCCCTGAACAGTTGGAAACAGTCAGGAGGCCCCTCCACAAACTAGCTGTGACCATGTCAATAAGTACTAGAGGATTTTAGTTCCCTAAAGACAACGACTATGTCTCAGATGAAAATGACAAGGGGGAATTATTTTGATGCCTATCCCCGATGTCCTACCTAACTACCAAATTCTTTTGATTTCCTCAAGTGAGGTTAAAGTTGGTTTAATTAGGGTGATTAATTTTGGTGGCTGCCTTTACTCAATCGGGTAGTGGACGTGAGACTTGATGGTGTTATGACGACTCAAACCATGCAAATGAGAATGAATCATAAACAAGCCTTTGTCTTCGATGAAATCTAGCTAAGGTAAAGATAGAGGTTCTTTGATCCAATATGCATAACAACTTTCACAAGCAATCAAAGTAAAAGATTTTTCTTTTCTTTTCGATTTATAAACAAAGCCAAACTGAAGTAACTACTCTTTTCAATGCACTGATTTTACAATCTACAATGCTTCTATAATGAGAATTTTTATGGCAAAATTAATGGTTCATTTCTCTATGCAAAATACCACTAGACTTTTTCAATTTAAACAACAAATTTGCTCTCAACCAATGATCTTTTTAATTTACTGAAAATGATAATGCCAATATGACTGTAAAACTACAGCGTTCAGTAATAGGGGACAGTGGTGTTGAGTTGGTTGTGGGGAAAAATTTAAGTCAAATGCAATCAAATTGAAAAATGACCAATATGTCAAAAGTGCCACTTAATTCAATCAATCAATCAAAGTCACAAACTAGGTGATAAGCAGACCAAACAGACTGGAAATTAACCAGGATGCTAACAGGCAACAGTAAAGACTATCTGAGGCAGGGAGAAACTCAGGAAACCAAGCAAAAATTAAAAAAAAAAAAAAAAATTACCCACTTGCAGACACTGCCGCGGGCTAAAGCCTGACTTAAACGCGGCACTGTGTAACTGCCGCTCTGGTATGAATTCCTAGGACGCGGCACTGTGTAACTGTCGCGCTGGAAGTGGTTCAGAGGGCGCGGCACTGTGGCAAGAGGAGAAAAAACGCAACTGGAAAAGAAAAAATCAAGTTTTCAGGGTTGTTGCTAACCCAGGGGACTCAGTAATTGAACAGGGAGATAAATACTGCGAGGAGGGGTGAATAAGGATCAAAAAAGACCAAAATTCAAGCTGGTTTGAAATGCAATAAAAACTCACAATTCAAAGATGAATGACTGTGAATTAAAATCAATCAAGCAGTAATCAAACCCAGCGGAGTCGCCATTCTTGTTATGTGGAATTCTGCCCTACGGATAAGTCAAAATTCCCTTAGGCTAAAGTAGACTCTAACTAACTCTAGGCTAAGAACAGACAAAACAAATGCAACCTTGAATCCCTAGATCTAACAAACATCTCAGAATTAAAATGCTGAAGAGAATAGAAGGAGTTTAACTGACCTTGTGTCCAAACGCTTGTCTTTTGATATTTGCTCCAAGCTCCAAGCCCTCACAAGTAAACCTGTTAACAATGGAACCAAAACACAAGCATGTACTATTCTCTAGCAATCTGAAAACATGAGTTAGGATCTAAATCTATGAAAGACACAAATCATATCATTAAAACAATATTAACACAAATGATTTGGGGAAAACAAGACAAGTTATTCCATTACAACTTGAAGATTACTTACAAAGGGTGCTTGATGCCCAAGCCAATCCTCCAACTCCAAGTGTCTTCTCCTCTTAGCTATCTCCACAATGCTGCAAGACCATAAGTTTGGTGCTCTCAAGAGTCCTCTCCCTTTCCAATGGCATGCCTCTCTTTTATAGTGAATGGTGAGGTTAACCAACAAGAGAGATGAGTGGATCTAAGGAGGGATAAGTGGATCAGGGTTTCTAATCGAAGGAGATGAGTTGAGATCGAATCAAGGAACCCAATCTTCCATTATCTTCGAAAATCCAAGATCCCACAAGCCAAGGGCAAAAAACTATTAAAAGGGTGCCGCGCCTTGCAAAGTCTGCAGAACGCGGCACTGCCGCGCTTTGGGGGCATAGCAAGGCGCGGTAGTGTGTAAGATAAAGTCCAAGGTGGGTCAAAACTTGCCAGGGTGGATTTACCTTCAAGGTTGACTCATCATCTGTCTCTTCTGGATGGTTCAAAACAGTAGGGAAAGTGTCGTCAACTTGTTTTGTGATGGGGATGTGACACCGTGAAATATAGAGGTATAACAACGAGCCAACAAAACTAAACTGGCCAAAACCAAAAATGAAGGGAGCAACATCAGAGGGAATAGGGCCAAAATTCCTTTGAACTGAAAGAAGACACCAGAAAGTGCCATAATAGAAAAATCCTGAAATTTCCTTACTAGCAGAATAGATAAGCCAAAAGAGTGAAAGTAGAGCCAAACCAACAAGTGTCTTAAACAGAGCCAAGGGAGTTCATAAAATGAACCTGAAGCCATACTGATGCCCGATGTCCCAAGAGCAGGTTCGAGAAGCAGGCTAGCGGAATGCGCTCTTGATATCCTTTCCAAGAGCAAAATATACTTCATAACGAACAAACTAGGACTGTTACCAAGATAATCCATACTAAAAACATTGCAGAGGAAAGAGAGTTGGGAGGTACCACGCACAAAAGGAATTCTGAGTTGAACATCCTTAACTGTGAAATTATGGAGAGGACTAGGGTGGGAACGAGGGGACGCATGGGAAGCATCCCACATATCCTTGGTCATCATTAAATGACACACATACATGATGTAAGAGGTGGATAAATAAACCTTGGACTTAGGGTATGTGGTGGTGGCTTTTATCGGACAATCCACTCGAGCGGACGCGAGCCGGATCTCCCTAGCTCAAAGTGAGTCTAGAACAAATAGAACCGACTACAAGTGCATTTCCTAGATCTACTTAAGGATCAAGTACTATATGTCTTACCTTTTACTACGCAATTCTTTCTCCTGAATGTTGCTCCACGCCCCACGGTCGTCAGATCCAAGCTGCAAGACCTATCAAGACAAAGAAACAAGAGAAACCAGTAAAAGACATCTATACAATAAGCAACCTAAGTAAACAGTTAAGCAGGTAAACTACTCAATATCATTGCACACGAGAACAATATTGGTGGAAAGCATTTGTATTACTGCAAATAGAGGGGTACATGATAGAGATATAGAACTACAACCAAGACTTAACGCAGTAGCCCTTCTCCGACCAAGCCAATTTCCATAACCTTCCAAGGAAGTATGAGTTCTCCAATAGGTGAATGGAGGTGCTCGAAGAGAGATTTCACCAGCATGTAGATATCATAGTCTTCCTCCCCTTGGGATGGGAGTGAACCTCACTTATATAGGACTAAGTGGATAGGGTATGGATAGGATAGGTTGAGAGATGGTAGGAGAGATATAGGGGATCCTCCCAAAGAGTTAGGGGTCGAGTACCAGCTCCCCTAGAGGTCAGCGATAAGCCCCTAAATGAGCAAGTTTCGAGAAGGATCTCAAATAAGCTATTTTTGCCCATTAACTGACCTCATCGCATCCCGCAGTGGAGCAAGCTACGACGTCGCATGTTGCTAGTGTGCAACCTGCGACGACCCTTAAAAACCTAACACAACTGAGCACAAATCCTCCCAGGATGATTACTTAGTCCAGGTATCTTCAAGGGTGTATACACTGAATCTGATGATGAGTAGATTTTGTGTGTAACAGAATGCCCCCCAAAGCATGATGCTATTAAGGATGTACAGGTGAAGTGATTTGAAAGAAGTAATGGCAATAGGATCGATGGACGAAGGACACTGCTGCAGTACAACTGACTCTGAACTGACAATCTCAAATGAAGTACAACATGGCTGCCAACCAATACATTGCATATCCATGGTAGTAATGACCGACTGAACACAATCATGGCTACTAGACACAAGTGTAGATCCATGATGAGATGATAACACAGCCACGACCAATACAAAAGTGGATCCGTGTAATATGACTCAATACAAACTCCATCGCAACCTGGGTAAAACATGACTCCCCAAGGTATTCAAGCTGAACCCGCAATGATACGAATCTATCCATGTGATTACAAATGTCTTGACGTCGAACATGGTAGAAACCACTTGATTACCGGCCATTGATATAAACCGTTAACAAGTGCGAGGGAGATCACCATTGATGTCAATGATTCCCAAGGTATCATAGTACATATCATCAAGCGTGAATAAATGATTTGAAGTCGAACGCAAGATGAAATCTTTCAATCAAGAGTCAATGATGTAAACTCATGATGAAAGCAAGGTAACCTGCAATTGAGGCATGCAGGGCCAAGGTACTTGGTTGGTTTCTAGATTCGATCCTCGGATGATGAGTTGAAGTCGACAAGGATGAATCCGTCGAAGGAGGGCCATGATGAATCCCCCATTAATCGACATGAAACATGACAAAAGATGTGTAGGGTGGATTGGATGGTACAGTAACATGCAAGACTGACTCAGAGTAGACCGACGTGATGACGGGTATACTTGACTGCAGATGACAAATGATAGACGTGTTCTTGAACATGGGCATGGCATGACTTGGCAATATTGAGAATGACGCAAAATTATAATGCAACTGATGATGGAAGCTTTCTCCGAATGACTCAGAGGAGTAACAGGACTCAGAAAGTAAGCGGGGACTCATAGACAAACAGATGCCCAAGTACTGTATGTGAATGTAGATGAGTGCCATGTTCAAGAACGACTATATACTGCCACTAAGGTATGTAACACAAACACTTTCCTTTTTTCCCATCATGAATGATGAGTGCCTCATGTGTTTTTTACGAGCCCACAAAAAGGGTAAAACAACGCGGGAGAGGACTCTTCCAGTCATGATTGGCTAGAGTATACCTTTTTCGTAATTAGTGCCTCCTGGTCCGAAAAAGGGGTAAACTGTCACCAGGAAGACGACCATTCAAATACTTTAACAAGCATGAACGTGACAAGTTAGCTTGGCAATCTTTTCATTTTTCATAGCCTGAAAAGAGCTTAACGGCAGACTCCGGGGCGTGTCCTTTTCCGTGGAAGTTTAACGAGCCCAGAAAAGCGATAAATCATAACTCGGTACTTGTTCTCATAGTTCTATGAGTACGAGAACAAACGAATAGTAAAATCATCATCACGCAATAATTACGACTAACCAAAAATAATAATGACAAAACATTCAAAGGGGTGTTCCTACCTGTAGTTACCGTTGGTGATGCGAGAAACGGCACAAAAGACCACTTTACGACTCCTGTACACTAGAGAAAGTGTCAAATAGCCCCAAATATAATGACAAACAGTCGAAACTATAGTAAATGGCCCAAAAGCATCAAAATATTTGAAAAGGAATATTCCATTCTATTTATAAATAGAAATGTGGGCCAAAAAATAGAAAACATTGTTTCAATTGCCAATTTGGGTGGAGAAGTACCAATTTGGAGCCAAAACTTCCTTGTATGGATAGGATAGGTTGAGAGATGGTATTGTTCCCCTTAGAGCGGATTCCTCTTCTACGTCCGCAGTTGCTACTTGATGACAGGGAGCCTAGGGATCCCCATATGCTCAGATGGGCTAAGGTCATGACCCGTCATGGTGGCGGGCCCATCATTAGCTTTGGTCCCATGTTTTTCAGCTGGCTAGAGGGCCAGTTACTTATGGTAGAGGACTTTCCATACAGCGGCACGGACTTCCGAGAGGATCTCGACTTGATGTTGCCGGAGGGTGCAGTATGGGGTGACATAGGTGAGAACAAAACTACCCTTGTATTTTTAGTTTTGTATATTATATCATTTTTTTGATGTAGTGCTGACAAGTACGTAATATGTGTGTGCAGATGTGGGCCCCGTACGGCCAGTGAGTCTCTCCCTTCTGGCGAGGAGAGATAGAGGTGGGGAGGCAGTCATTCCTGCAGGTGCTCATGCTGCCATCGAGGAGATGGAGGAGGTGTACAGGAACCTATCCCAGCTGACTATGGAGGTACCATAGCCAACTATAGATGACTTACCAAGGCCCATGCAGAGATTTGGGGTTGGAGCGTCCGTGCGCTTCAACGCCTTACTCCGCAAGGTGGCTCGGACTGTAGACTGCTTCCTCACCTAGCGACAGCGTGCCGTCCGTGCTAGGGGTGGTTTACGGCTCAGGCGTCAGGCCTGATGACACTATTACACTTGTACTGAGAGCTTAGAGGCCTCAGATTTTGTACTACTGAAAGCTATGATGCTTCAGATTTTTGTAGAGACTCACTGAAAGCCATCGTGCTTCAGATTTTGTACTGGCACTACTTTTGAGAGATATATATATATATATACATACATTATCGGTGATTTATACATTATGTGTTTTTCAAAAATGATTAGTGATGTGATCTTGTTTACATGTTTGCTTTTATACATTGTATTTACATGTCGTGAATGATTTTAAATATTATGTGTGTGTGATGTACCAATCCAAAATGAAATTGGACATCGAGTCAGCAACTGTGTTTAAATCTCGTGGAATGTGCAGGTATTGAACGGATTCAAATGACCTTTCCAGGAGATGTACTCGTCTGAAGAGACGGAGTAAGGTGGGATCACGGATGGCGTACACCCGGTTCATATGGGAAACCACTAATTGAGAATCCATGAGGATGACAATGTGGTTCATACCCAAGGAAATGGCGTTAGTCAGGGTTTCGATTACTGCCTGATACTCTGCGGCATTGTTGGTCGCAAACCTTAGGAAAATTCCTCCCGAGCTAATGAGCTCACCTGTTGGGGAATATAGTACCCAGGCTACCGAAGCAAGGTTATGGGTATGCCGGTTGGTGCCGTTTGTGAATCCATAACATGTTTCCATCTGCACACGCAGACAGAACATGGTATAAGAAGCGGAAACAAGATCTAAAGACACTCAAAAAACCAAAGCGTCACAACACACACAAAAACACAAAAAAAACACGCCATGTATAGCATATACAAGAAAGTCTAAGCGTGATGAATTTAAGCGTAGTATCTCTTCAGGTAAATCCCATTGCGGGGTTCACCCAAAGAGATTCCGTCATAGTCTCCAAGCTCGTAAGCTCCCTTCTCCAAAACACGTTTGACTATGTAAGGTCCATGCCACATGGATTCGAACTTTCCTGCTCCTAGTTTGTCGTGCTTCTGGTCATAAGCGAGGACCAGGTCACCCTCGTTAAAGATACGAGGTTCAACTGACTTGTCGTATTGGGCTTTGATGCATTTCTTATGTGCTTCATTAGCAAGAGCAGCATCTCGGCGTGACTCATCCAATTTTGCTAAGTGCAAGAGATGTTCTTCCTCAGCAGTAGTGTTAGGAAGAAGTTCGACAGCGAGCTGTAGAGACGGAATTTTGCACTCTATAGGTAGGACAGCCTCCAATCCATATACCAATTGAAAGGGAGTGAAGCCTCTAGCGGTTTTGACGGAAGTTCGGTAGGCCCATAACGCTTAAAAGAGCATGTTGTGCCAATTGGACTTATGTGTCCCTACCATCCTTTGGACCATAGTTTTCAAGACCTTGTTAATGGCCTCCACCTGTCCATTGGATTGCGGGTAGTAGGGTGTTGAATTTTCATGGCGAAAACCCAACCTGTCGCTCAATTCATCAACCATATGGTTCTGAAAATGGGAACCATGATCTGTAACAATTGCATAAGGAACTCCGAACTGCGCTATTACATGATTGAACATGAAGAGTGTGGCGGTTTTTCCGTCGTTCTGGTATGTAGGCATAGCTTCATCCCACTTTGTGAAGTAATCCACAGCTACAATAATGTAACTATGCCCCCTGGCCGAGGTAGGCTTACAATGCATAAATTCAATGCCCCATTTTGCGAATGGGCCAACGGCAATAACCGGATGTAACGGGGCAGGATGAGTGCGCTTCTTCATATGGAAGTGTTGGAAAGGAGGACATTTTTTTACGGCCTCAATACAATCTTTGAAGATAGTAGGCGAAAAATATCCTGCGCGCAAAATCTTCTGGGTTGTAGCCATCCCAGAGAGGTGACCGCCACATGCCCTAGCGTGACAATCATTCAGAACGTGTTCAGCCTCATCATGAGTGAGACAACGTCGAAGAATTGAATCAATGCCACGGCGATACAAAGTATCATTGCTGATTAAATAATACTTTGCATGGTGACGTATCTTACGACGATCGTCGCGAGAAAGTTGAGGGTTGAAGCGTTGGGTTTGAAGATACAACAAGATATCTCCATACCACGGATTAGTCGTACTGATGAGAAAAAATGATTCATCTGGAAAGGAGTCATTGTGCTCAACTTCTGCATCAGGACGGGGAAGGTCGCAAATGAGCTCTGCAAACACCAAAGACTTCTTAGACTTGGATTTCTCGAAAAGAAGATCAAATTCCTGCAGTATCACGATCCAGCGTGAATACTTTCCCCCAAGCACCTGACGTGTCAGTACGTGGTACATGGGGTTTGAGTCGGCGATGATAGTGGTGGTGCGGAGCAAGATGTAGTGTCGGAACTTCTGGACGGCGATGACCGTCACGAATGCGAGTTTTTCGACATGTGAATATCTAGTTTCAGCGTCAGCTAGACCCTTACTTGCATAGTATATTACATGTTCCTAGGCGTTTTGATCCTCTTGTACCAAAACCATGGCAATAATGGTAGCAAAAGCGGCGAGATATAAGATGTAATCTCGATAATAATTAGGTGGTTGGAGCATGAGGGCATGTGTGATGGCATGTTTGATACTATCGAAGAATTTTTGAGCATGGTCGTCCCAAACAAAACGTCTTAAATAAGTTTCCTTCCCTTGGAGACTTTGAAGTTCCGTCACATCAGTCGGGGGTGGTAGGCTGATGATGGCCTCCACCTTTAAGGGATCAATGCGGATCCCATCCTTCAAAACGATAAATCCTAAGAGGCGTCCGGACTCAACGCAAAAGATACACTTATGAGGATTCAGACGGATATTGTACCATCTACATCTGAGGAAAATGGCCGTCAAATGATCAATGTGGAACTCGTGCTGCTTTGAATGAGCAGGGAAATCATCCAGGTAAGGTTCCACAAAGTCCTTAATATCGTGGAAGGCGTACGACATATCCCGCTGGAACGTGGCACCAACATTTTTAAGACCAAACGGGAGTTTGCGATATGCAAAGGTTCCCAACGGGAAGATGAAAGTCGTCTTATGTTGGTCGGTTGGGTTGATCTCAATTTGGTTGTAACCAAAAAATCCATCCATGAATGAGAAGATGATGCATCCGGCATAGTTTTCGATGATCTGGTCGATAAAAGGGGTCGGGTAGTTGTCTTTTGGACAAGCCCGATTAAGGTCCCGATAATCAACATAGATGCGAATGGTGCCCTGCTTTTTGTTCACAAGAACGACGTTTGAGACCCAATTCGTCAATGGGACGGGATAAATAAAACCAGCCTTTAAGAGCTTTTCAATTTTTGCCTGTATTGCCGCAGTCTTACGGGGGTGTACCGGTCGCAACTTTTGACATACAGGTTTGATGTCGGGATAGGTTTTTATTTCGTGAGAAACAATTGCGGGGTCTATCCCAGGAATCTCCTCATAGGACCAAGCAAATACGTCTTGAAATTGCTTGAATAAGGCCGTGCCAGCAGCTATTTCTTCAGGGGAACACTTCTGGCCTATGCGAATGTGTTCCACTATACCAGGTTTCACCGAGATGTCTATCGGAATGGTTGGCTCAATATTTTCCAAGTTGCCCTCTGTGTCCGTAAGACATGTAAGAATAGGGGAATGAGGGAACGGGTAGATATCTGGTGAAAAGAGGGTATGAATGTTGTCCTCTATGTACTCCAAAGGAGGAAGAAAAGATGACCTATGGTGGAGATCATCCCACGGACTGTCGTCAACATTCATAACTTCCATGATGGACTCATCTGAATGAAAAGTACGAAGTAAGAGATCGGGTAGAGATGACGTCCGTCGTAGAGAACAAGATGGAGAGGCCATGGTTAAATGGTCCTTCGGTGTTGATTGGATAGCCTCGTAAATGCGTTCAGCGGGTCAAAGAGGCATTTTATCTCCAAGCAGGTGTGTTGTGGCTTCATCCGGTACAAGCCAAGCATCGGTAGAGTGAGATAAAATCTCTGTGGAGATCATGTTCACCGTAGCAACATGATTGGGGGGGTCCGCGGCTAGAAAAACGCCCATGAGAGATGAATCTTTCAAAAGTTCAACCCCTACACTCTCATACTGTTTTGACATCTGTCTAATGGAAGGAACATGGTCACTAGGATGAGTAGTGGCGTTTGGTGTACAAAAATCTAATTGGTCGATAGTAACAATTCGTCCTTGGTGGGGGAATCGTACTATGCAGAAGCCTGAAGAGGCTACCTCTTGCATGGTGTAAAACCAATTGCGACCAAGCAAGAGATTATAATCTAACGGGGCTGAGACCACTTCCACGTTAATGGTTACGGTCTTTCCGCCCAACTCAACTGCAAGAGCTTGTAAGAGCCCATGAGGTTGAAAGCCACGCCCGTCGAATGTTTTCAACGTGGTAGGAGAATGATTCAATTCGGGGGAGCCAATGGCTCTCCAACAGGGGATGGACATGACAGAAGTGGAGGCTCCTTCGTCCAAAAGGGTACGATGGACAATCTTGCCAGCAATGTTTGCAGAAACTTGGAATGCGAGCTGGTGTGAGAGCCTCGACTTAAAGTTGTCAAGTTGCAACATGATGGTGTTCGAGGAATCTGGGTCGACTGCTCCAATGGCTGCAAAGAGAGTTTTGCGTTGATTAGGACAATTCTGCAAAACTTCCAGGGTAGACATGGCTCAAGGAGATTGTTCCAAGTCCTCTACGATATTGTAATTTTGTGCTGCTCGAGCATTAGGATTGAAAACAGCTTTTCGAATCATACTCTTGGGCGGTTGCAATATTGAGTCTAAGGAGAGCTTCTCAATGGTGAGAGAAGTCGATTGTACAGTGACATCAGTTAAGGAGTCGGAAGCTTTTTCAGCCTTACTTCCAGTGGATTCCTTCGAAGGGACCGGTTCATAAGATCGCGAGCAAGTATTCAAATTGATCGTCTCGTTACGTAGCATGAGAACATGCGCGGTATTGGATGGTTCCCACTGGGCTGGGGGGGTTGAGCAATCATCTGCTGGTTCTAAGTGGGAAACGGATCGTTGAGGACTGTGGGAGTTGGTTTACCCCTAAGAAACTTTTTCACTTCGTCTCTATGGGGACATTCTTTAGAGAAATGGTCATCTCCACATAGTAAACAAGGATACTTTAGTTTTCGTTTCTGCTTGGCATCGTCAGGAGTGTTATTTTGTTCCTGCTGGGCGGAAGACTTTTCGGGTTTCCCCTTGTTCTTCTTTTTATCGCCAGACTTCTGAGATGAAGCTGATTGGATAGAATTCACCTCTTCAGTTACAGCAGGAGCGGTGGACTTGGTGGTGTTGTGGCCAGCCGAAGTCGGGTTGGATGATCCAACAGTGCTAGCAGCAGGCTGGGTGTTCAGGGAACCAATGATTCCATCGGTTTGGAGTCCCTTATGCGGTTTCGCAGGGTCATTAACGTCACGGGGTGCATCAAGCAGAATATCAAACAAAGTGTCGGATTGAGTGTATACTAGGTCTAGCACATGGGCACTCGCGATGGCTTGTTCTTCGGTGACAGCACCTCGCATAGCAACGTTTCTTGCTATGGTAGGGATGAGGGATTTTGTGAACCAATCTACTAGGAGCTGATCTGGAATGGGAGCTTTAATGAGACGTCGTCTCCTTCGCCACTCGTGGATATGATCCAAAATGTGAGTGGCGGTATTCTAACGGAGAGAGGTTAAAAGCTCGGTACCAGTCTCATACCATATGGGCAGCTGGAAATGTGTCAAAAAGTTCATGGCAAGAGAACCAAAATCAGAAAAGAGTGCAGTGGCAATTCAATGTACCACTTGGCAGGCGAACCGGTGAGAGTCCTTTGAAACAATCTAAGACGAATTGAATCGTCCATTAAGGAATTAGATGAATACCATAAGTGGTATGTCATCACGTGGTTTTTAAGGTCTTCACCCGGCTTGCCATCAAACTTGGGGATATCAGACGGAAGTTTCACCGGAATCGATGGCCAGTTAGATCCGTGGTAAATAGGATCGTTGGTTAAACGGGATAGGTTAGGCAGGTCCAAAGTAGCCGGGAAGGGAAGCTGTGGGTTAGTCTGGGCGTATTGATAATACGGATAAGGCATGTAAGGACCAAACTGACCATAAGGTGTACCAGGATGAAACTGACCGTAGGGGGGTGTGCCCCCCGGACCGTCAGGAGGTTCGCCACCATAAGGTGGTCCATTCCAATAAGGTGGGGGTCCGCCTTCACCTCCCAGAGGGGGTGGAGGTCCACCGCCACCACCGGGAGGAGGTGGGGGTCCATAACTGTAATAAGGTGGCCCACCACCGCCTCTGCCTGGAGGGGGTGGTGGACCACTTGCACCGCCAGAAGGATGGGGGCCCTCACCACCTCCGCTGTCGGAAGGATGAGGGTCTCCACCACCACCGCCACCACCATAGTAATTAGGTCCTCCACCACCTCCACCATGATAGGTTGGTCCCCCACCGCCTCCGTCAGGAGGGGGTGGTGGACCATTCCTGCCACCGCCGGAGGGGTGAGGGATGTTGTAGGTAAAATGAGGTGGGCCTCCACCAGTGTTAGGTGGGGGCCTGCCACCTCCAGCAGGAGGTGGGGGAAGACCGATCGGGGGTGGTGATACTTGAGGGATAGTTGGTTGGGGTCCGTGTTGCAACACAGGTTGTTGCCCCCATAGAGTGTATGGATTTCTGGGATAAGGTATCCCGTATGGTGCGTTTCCGGGATTAGGTTGGCCTGGCGTAAGGTTAACAGAACCCGGATACGCTTGACTCCATGAGGGTTGAGTTACATTTGACGTCCCCCCAACATGAGATAATCCCGTGGTGGACGGTCTAGCGGGTTGGGAAGGTCCGTTGGGGATTCCACCGCCTATGTTCTGGTTAGGAAATGGGGGTTTCCCCCCAGCCACAACAGGTTGACCACTATTCACAGGTTGAACCAACGTAGGTTTTTGACTAGCTACCGTAGTAATAACATTACCAATAAGATAATTCGGGGGAATGGAATACCCTCAACTCGAATTCTGAGGTGGGGGAGGAACCGGTAAAGTAACTGCGGTAGTGACAGGTGTGTTGGACTGTTGTCCTTCCACCGGTTGGTTCACTTGAGGTGCAGGACTGGATTCTTGCTAGGATTGACTAGTCTTATTAGTGGTCTCGTGGTGGGAAGGTTTAGGTGATCCAAAAGATATCGGATGAACCGGGATGGGTTGGTCGTCAAATCTTATTTGGAAATGGAGATTTCGAAACTCTTCAGAGTGCTGCTCGAGACTTTGTCTTCGAAGCTCATCACCTTTAATATGTAACTGTTCCAAACATTCATGGATGGGGCAGAAAATATTGACGGGGTCAGGCCTATAGTAAGGCCTAGAGAACTCTGGAGTAGTCCAATTAGGTGGGGATGAGATGGCAAAATGAGCCATTGGGTGGTCTGTAGAAGATGTCCAATAAGTTGTTGAACGACCAACAGCTGCTATAGGATCATCCTGGGGTCGGTTTATCAATTCCAACGATCCAGGTTCTCTCGGGATGACGGGAGAAAGGACTTATGAAGCAGGGGTTTGTGCTCCTTCATCCTGCGGGGGATGAGAGGCAGGTGAATCTGGAGGATTTTGTGGAAACAAAAGTCCTCCAACATTCAAAGTGGGATTTTCCATTTCAGTAAATACAACCGGATTACGCTAATCCATTCTTACCCTTGAAATAACCTCCGGATTAAGGGGATATTCGGGTGATAAGTTTAAGATCCTACGGGACCTTCTCCAGGGAAATCCAATAGAGTGTCAGGATGATCAGCCAGGATGGATGAAACAACGTTTTCTCCTAAGGGTATGTTAAAAGAAAAGCAATCCAGAAAAACCTACTCAAACTAAGGCAACAAGCAAGCTTATGTGACAGAGTGGATTCAAAAGTCTGGAACCTCACAGGATTATCAAGGCATCGCAAACCGCAATATACTGCAGGGTCCAACAATATGACGCGACAAGGAGGATTGGGACCGTACCCTTGCTTGCATACCCGATTACCTGGACAGTACATGTGTGCTAATCTCCCCGAGTGTTGTTCTCGGTGTATTGCTTTGCCAAGACGGCCAAATCGTTAACTCGGTTGGTTTCAGGAATCCTAATGGTGTCTCCCGATATACGCAAGGTACGTGGGAGCTCAAATCCGTAGTGGTGTTGTCTAATGCACAACCGTTCGGCAAGAGACCTTCTGATATATGTGTTAAGCACGTGATACACCCTTCGATATACACCAAGTACAGATTATGGTACTTGGTGGGTACATGAAGGAGCTCGATATACCGATGTAAATGGAAGACTACAATACCCCCGAGATACAGTGCTGGCAAATAACGACAGCTGCCACGCTTAACGATGTCGGAACATGTCTCTAACTTACACACAAGTTGCTAAAAATTTTACCTAGTTCTACCGTTAATTTTATCTTGGACGGTTAGGTGAATGCATGAGGTGAGTACATAATCGGAAGCATAATTCAAGCCCTATCTACATGCACGAAATATTCTTTTCTTTCAATGAATTATAGCTATGGGAAGGAGAAAGCTTTTTCCAATGGTATTGCCAAAACAAACTCAATGCAACACAATTCCCAATTCAAACAAATTTGACAATGAAAGTATTCTTTTCCTTTTTAGCGAAACGCAAAAGCACAACACTACTAAACCAAATCAAAACAACTTTTTTCTTTTCTTTTTCTTTTCAAATCAAAATGACACTAAGTGATGAAAAGAGAGGATTCTGAAATGAAACACGCAAGTTTTTCAATTTCACTTTCAATGATTTAAAAGCAACAAAAATAAAAATAAAAAGCGTCTATCTTTCCTTAGCATGGGATTAATTTTGCAAAAATCGAAGCGTGCTTTGAGACTTTCAAGAAAATGAGTGATTCATAATTCGAGAAAAACACAATAGATCATACATTCATTCAACTTTTCCAAAACATAAACAAGAATTTTCCAATGCACAACAATCTTTCTTCGATAATTTTTTGAGAAACAATGGGAAAGAAGCACTTTTAAACTTTTCGATGGATGCATCAAAGAATAAAGTTGACAACAACTCTGCTTTTAGATCTAAATGACTGAAAATAAAACACTACTTGCAGCACTCAATACTCAAAAAACTCAAGAAAAGACAAGCACTCAACCAAGCTGAAAAACACACGTAACTCAAAATCAAGCAGCAGCAAGCAAACTAAGCAAGCAAAGCTCAAAACAAATGTAAATGAGGTCTGGAGGTTGATCCAATGCAATGATGAGATCAGGGATGGAAGGAAGGGAATGCAAGAGTGAACGGATGAAGGTGGAGGAAACTAGAGTATCCACCACTACCTGTCTCAAACTTGTCCAAGACGGAACCCAAAGTCAATCCAAATGAAACAAAACTCTCAACACACAAATCATAAATGGGGTCTCTGGCCAGATCTTGCAGCACAGAGGGAGTTCATACATCAAACCAAGGTTCAAACTGTCAAATGAGGGAAGGGATTCCTGTGATGAATCTGCAATAATTAATTAATGCAAATACACGAGATATCAGAAATAATAGAACTCGGAATCACTTTTATATTGATCACGGGCCACTTCGAGGGGGCAACCTCCTTTGAGCAAGCTCAATACAATTAACTTCACGGTGCCTTCATAGGCCTCAACACACACTTATATACTAAGTCTAGGCACTAATACCATGGGTCAATACTATGTGTCAATACAAACCATGGGCTAAGTCTAGGCGGCAATACTATGAGTCAAAACCATGGGACATATAATACTATGGGACGACTTACAAAGCATATGCGTCCAATACTATGGGCTAATATAAACTATGGATCAACAAATACTACGGGACGACTTACGAAGCATATGCGTCCAACAAAAATATACTAACAAAGTAAAGACATGGGTTCCTAACATCCCCTCTCCCTTAGAAAAAGCTTTGTCCTCAAAGCTTTAGATGTGGAAATTGATGCAGAATCTGAAGGAGTAGGTCCCCTGTAGCATCCTCGGGTTGCATTCCGAGCCACTAGCGCCTTTGGAGTTTCAGGGAGGATTGCATGGAAGGCTGTAGACGAAGAAGAACCATATCAACGATGTGAAAAGTGCGCTCAGAATGGTGCTTATCGGCTTGTTGTTTCAATCGAATTCTTGCCATGTGAAAATTGTCTTGCAGAATGAGAAGAAGTTGATCACGGTTTCGAGGAATTGAGTCAATTGCCTGAACTGTGGAGCTGTTGAAGGTGTATGGAAGAAGAACTGGTGGTGCATGTACAGAGACTGCTTCATATGGTGTACTTTGAGATGTGGTACTATACCACTGGAGTGCTTCTAGGAAATCCATAGAAATAGTTGTCCAAATCTGTGGAGGGATGGGTAAGGGTTCGAGCAGTCCTGAAAGGAGGGTCGTTTCACCCTTGTTGACCTGGAAAGTATCACAGTCAACCACCATCCGTTGAATTGTCCTTTTGAGTCCCTACCAAAAGAAGTTACATTGTTCCTGGTCATACGTTTTGAGGAACCCAAAGTGCCCTACTGATGAAGAAGCATGGAGTTCATAGAAGAGATAGCCCCGTTGAACAGATTGCAACCAATTTGGAACAAGCAGATAAATAGCTGTAAGAGAAGCTGGGTCATCAAATGTGCGACGAGGAGCATCTTCCACCATATTGTCCTTACCCTTCTGGTAAGTGGTCGCATAGTCATAACCCATGAGTTGGATAACCCATTTCAGGTGTGTTGGGGAGGAGACCCATTGTTCCAGGAAATTTTCCAGACTCTGGAGATCAGTCTTGATGCATAAATAATTCCCCAATAGGGATGGCTGCCACTTCTGGATTGTATGCAAAATAGTCATCATTTCCTGCTGAGAGGTAGATGCGGCTAAATTCTTACTCGAAAGGTCTCTTGAAGGCAACAAGCTCATTGGTTCAGCAAAGACACCTGCATATCTATCCAAGGAAGTAGTGGAGACTGTTGATGGGTGCATCTGAATGGAATGGAGCTTAGCAATGACACCATGTGAATTCTTCTTAAGTATTTTTTCCAGGTGATGTGAACTAATGATGCAGAGAGACCCTGTTTGTAAGCCCATAAATTTGTGTTGTGCCCCATTGATTGAAAACTGCATCCAAAGTTCAACAAAATCCCATAAGATGGGGCCAAGTGTGCGTAACCCTTGAACGCCCAAAACCACATCACATCCACCTAAGGACAAGGCAAACATATCAGAGCGCAGGTGATAATCTTCCATAGAGATACGCACATTGTGACACTTCCCCTTGCAAGGTAAGGTGCCCCCATTGGCAACCATGACTTCAAAGTTGGAGCAAGGATGGACAAAACAATCAGCCTGTTTGGCAAACCGAGGGTCAATGAAGTTATGAGTGCTACAAGAATCAGTGAGTATGGTAAGAGGGAGCTTCTTGAAGTATCCGCTGACTCGCATTGTTTGTGGGGTGGTGACGCCGATTACAGCATGGAGAGAGATCTCGGGTGGGTCGTCCTGAGATGGGGTGTCAACAGGTGGGTGTTGAATGTCGACCTGATCATCTACTGTATTTGAAGCTTCTTCATCAAGTTTTGAGGCAGGCGGAGAATCCACATCCAAGAGATAGAGATTTTGTTGAACACATCTATGTCCCCGAGTGAATTTATCATCACAATTATAACAAAGCCCTTTTTCTCGGCATGCCTGCATCTCTGTTTCAGACAATTGCTTGATAGGAGTTGGTTGAGGAGCAAGCGTGATGGGAGGTCATTGGGAACCCATATTTCTGAAGGGAACAAAGGTGGGTTTGGAGCGTTGTTGAGCTGCGATCTTGTCCTCAGCCAGCTTAGCCAACCCTAGGACTTCCATCATTGTGTTGAGACAAAACATTTTGACCTCTGAGCGGATTTCATCCTTGAGACCACTGATAAAACAACTCCTGTAGAATTCATCGGACAATCCTTCTATGTGATTGGCTAGTTTCTCAAATTCCGTCTGATACTCTCTCACTGTGCCAGTTTGGTGAAGTTTAGTGAGTGCTCCTGTGAAGTCGTCAAAAGAACTAGGACCAAATCGTGACAAAAGGAGTTGGCAAAAATCTGTCCAGTTTAGCTCGGGATGAGCTTTGATGTACGAACGGTACCATTGAAGGGATTCCTGTTCCAAATGAAACGATGCAAGTGGAACTTTCTGAACATCAAAAGTATTATGAAGACTGAAATATTGTTTTGCTCGGTATATCCATCCAGTCGGATCAGTACCATTGAAGCGAGGAAAATCAAGCTTCGGTCCACGAAAATTGCTGGAAGAAGAGAACCCGGTGACCGCAAAAGATTCTGGCTATTGGTTATTGTTCATGGCTGAATGCTGAAGATGGAGGCTGAGAAATTTTTCATCAAGATCTTGGAGTTTGGTTTGGATGGCTGCAAGTGCTTCCTCCATGGTGTTTGCTCCTGTGCGAGTGACAACCATAACCAGTAATTTTTTTTTTTTAATCGTGAGAGGGGGGGGTATGGATAGAAAAACACAAACACAAGCTTATTTAGTAAGGGGAAATTTGGATTTGGGAAAAACTCGAAGGGGTAGTTGGGGTTTGACTAGGTTTTCGACACTTTCTGAGGGACAGGGAAGCAAAAAATGGGGATTTCAGAGGCGGGAACTCTATGGTAAAATTTGAAGGCAATCGGGTGAAAATTGAAGAAGTTATGGAAAACCCTAAAAATAGACAAATGTGGGATTTCTGGTCTTGGGAAGTGGAATTTGGGATAGGGTCTTCAGGAATGAAATATGCAGAATGGGATTGCAGGGATGTTAGTGAAGTTTCAGAGAAAACAGAGTTGAAATAAGGGAGATATGGCCGAAAAACAGAATTTTATACCTTTTTTTTTTGTAGAATGGGATTGCAGGGATGTTAGTGAAGTTTCAGGGAAAACAAAGTTGAAATAAGGGAGATATGGCCGAAAAACAGAATATTATACCTTTTTTTTTTTTGCAGAATGGGATTGCAGAATATTATACATTTTTTTTTTCATTTAGAAATGGATCGGCAACAGCGACGCGGAAGTGATCGGCAACAGTTCAACTGAAAATAGATATGGACCCCAGGTATGTACGGCTTCCTAATAGTTCAGGTGTTTCACTCGGCCACCAATGTTGTCTGGTGGCTTGTGTATTGGGGCAGTACCCCTCACTCCGCGGCTCAGGTAAAACTGATAACCGCTTTGCCACAAATGACAGCTGTTGGTTTACCTCACGGGTGGGAACTAGTCAATCAGGTAGGGGTCGTTGCCCTTTTCGCTAGCAAGTCCTCTCAATGGGCCAGCTACTTTGGGGTTCCTGTGGTACTCCTCACAATGAGTTTTAGGGCTTATGCCCAAGTACTTCCCACAGTTAAGTGGATAGGGATTATTCCCAAATCTGAAGCTGCAATAGATGCGAAAAAAATTTGGCAGAAATTCCACCCAACTAGCCCAAGAAAGTGCTCTGATACCAGATGTGATGAACCTGCAATAATTAATTAATGCAAATACACGAGATATCAGAAATAATAGAACTCAGAATCACTTTTATATTGATCACGGGCCACTTCGAGGGGGCAACCTCCTTTGAGCAAGCTCAATACAATTAACTTCACGGTGCCTTCATAGGCCTCAACACACACTTATATACTAAGTCTAGGCACCAATACCATGGGTCAATACTATGTGTCAATACAAACCATGGGCTAAGTCTAGGCGGCAATACTATGAGTCAAAACCATGGGACATATAATACTAAGGGACGACTTACAAAGCATATGCGTCCAATACTATGGGCTAATATAAACTATGGATCAACAAATACTACGGGACGACTTACAAAGCATATGCGTCCAACAACAATATACTAACAAAGTAAAGACATGGGTTCCTAACAATTCCTATATGCCAAGTTTTGACAGATCGACGCACTCTGCCTTTGTACACAGTGCAACGTCGCAGGTTGTTCACATGGGAAGTGCGACGATGTCGCAGTTTACCAATGCAAAGGGTGCGATGAGTATCCACCAGGTAAAGAACAGAGACTCAGAATGACACAGTGTCGCTCTGTTTCCACTACCCAGGTGTGACAGGCGAGGTCTAGATTCAAAAATGAATCAGATCTCTCAACAATGAACCATAAACAGGCTTGAAAATGAGTTGTATAAACTCAGAGGAAGCAAATCAGAGTCTTCAATGCGAAGATCTGATAGTGAAATCAATCCTAAGAAGTAAATGGAAAAAAATGATAAAAGAGGCTTGTGTCAAGTAATCAACTGGAAATGACTCTCAGATTAATGACCACTAAACAAGACAAACACCACTCCCCAGTATGGTCGCCAGATTTGTTATCGGACAATCCACTCGAGCGGACGCGAGCCGGATCTCCCTAGCTCAAAGTGAGTCTAGAACAAATAAAACAGACTACAAGTGCATTTACTAGATCTACTTAAGGATCAAGTACTAGATGTCTTACCTTTTACTACGCAATCCTTTCTCCTAAATGCTGCTCCACGCCCCATGGTCGTCAGATCCAAGCTGCAAGACCTGTCAAGACAAAGAAACAAGAGAAACCAGTAAAATACATCTATACAATAAGCGACCTAAGTAAACAGTTAAGCAGGTAAACTACTCAATATCATTGCACACGAGAACAATATTGGTGGAAAGCATTTGTATTACTGCAGATAGAGGAGTACATGATAGAGATATAGAACTACAACCAAGACTTAACGAAGTAGCCCTTCTCCGACCAAGCCAATTGCCACAACCTTCCAAGGAAGTATGAGTTCTCCAATAGGTGAATGGAGGTGCTCTAAGAGAGATTTCACCAGCATGTAGATACCATAGTCTTCCTCCCCTTGGGATGGGAGTGAACCTCACTTATATAGGACTAAGTGGATAGGGTATGGATAGGATAGGTTGAGAGATGGTAGGAGAGAGATAGGGGATCCTCCCAAAGAGTTAGGGTTCAAGTACCAGCTCCCTTAGAGGTCAGGGATAAGCCCCTAAATGAGCAAGTTTCGAGAAGGATCTCGAATAAGCTATTTTTACCCATTAATTGACCTCGTCGCATCCTGCAGTGGAGCAAGCTGCGACGTCGCATGTTGCTAGTGTGCAACCTGCGACGACCCTTAAAAACCTAACACAACTAAGCACAAATCCTCCCAGGATGATTACTTAGTCCAAGTATCTTTAGGGGTGTATACATTGAATCTGACGATGAGTAGATTTTGGGTGTAACAGTGGCTAGTCCCCCCTTCTTTTACAATAAGAACCCATTGGTTTAGTGAGCATCCAAGATTTGCATATTTATATGTTTTGTTATTTAGAGACCTAAACACACGAAAGCTTTTCACTTGTTGGAAAGATTGCATTATAATTTGGATTCGAATCACATTTCTTTGAAGGTGGGAGTTGCTAGGGTGGTGCCTTTCTCGAAGATATCTAATAGTAATTAGATATTCTCCAATGACCATGAGGCTACTAATTCCTTTTTCATTTTCTAGATGAAGTCCTTTCCACAGAGCAAGGGTCTTAACTTGGTTATTGGTGGCAAGTCCAATCCCGCAGGCATAGGAAAGTACTTTGTGCCCATTGGGGTCATACAACACCCCCCCACGCCTGCCACCCTTGGGTTCATGTCAATATAATGTTGTAAAGGGAGAGTTATTGTTTTTTGGTTTTGTCATTATATGTAGGACAAGTAGTATTATACCACCATTTAGCTAAATGAAACCATACTGAAGTTGTTGATCATTGACAAAGTTTCACATATCTTTCAAGATATTAATTAACCACTTTAGTTTGTCCATTGGTTTGAAGACATGTGATGTATTCATGGTTTAGGAGGTCCCAATTTGATGAAATAATTATTTCCAAAAATTTCTTCTGAATTTGAGATCTCAATCACTGATAATTACTTTGGAAGATTTAGGAAGCTTGTAAAATTTTTTAGCAAAATTTTTTGCAACTTGGCTTGGTGCACTACTATGGTACATAGTCTTAGTGTCAAATTTGTTGTCATGTGATAGGGTAATTTTCATTTAGTTATTGGGCTTAACAAAGAAAATTGTGACAAATTTTGGGGCGTTACAATTTGTAACATTATAGTGTCATCCCACATCATAATTTGCATCACAAATATCAACTAGACAATAAAATGCATTGTGTTTTGCTAATGTTTAGATATAATCATTTTTTCACAACAAGCGTTTATATAGTGTCACATCTATTTCTCTATAATTATTGTTGCATCATAATTTGTGTCTCCTTTGTGCAAATTATGTTGTGTTTGCTTCATATGTCTCTATTGAAGGAATGTTGCATATGCTTTTCACACTTGTGAAAATTTTAATTTCCTGGGGAATACATGACTTGGCTGGAGGAATGAGGGGGCATACACGACTTTTCTGAAGGAAAGTAGTGTATATATATATACAGACCTAAAAAATCCATACAAGCCACAAATCAAATGTCACGCCCACTAACAAACTCAAACACCCTTGTAAAATTGGAAGATAAGGCCAAAGAACTCACCCCATCAATCTATAGCTTACTCTTTTTACTCCTTAGAGGGTATATGTTGGTTGCTATAGAGAAACTCGCATGTGTATGTGCCTTGTACATATGTAACTAGCGTATGTACGCCACTGTGTGGAAATCAAGCAACTTATGTACGCTACTATGCAGAAAGCAAGCAGTGTGTGGCAAACTATAGGACCCAGGAGGGTAGGAAAATTCAAAATTTTCTTGACCCTAGTGGAGTCTAGCCTAGCAAGAAGTCCATAAAATGACAAATACCAACTAAATCTATCAAGAGACTGAAGTAAAAATGTGAATCCTATGAGGAATCATTCAATGAGTTAGTCCCCAGTGGAGTTGCCATTTTTGTAGTGGGAAATACTCACATAGTAGTTAGGGTTGAGACTACTAATAGATCAATGGAATATCCTACTCTAAATTCCTACTTAGTCAACTAAAACTGAATTCAAAGAGAGATAAGAATGAACTCACTCGGATCCTAATGGTTGAATGCTTCACAAGTGTATTGTTCCAAGTCTTGTCTTCTGGTCAAACTAGAACTCTTTCATACCTGCAAATAACACAACTAAAGGCCCTTCTCAAATACTTTTGGCTATTGAAATGAGATAACACAAATTAACATTGAATTCTTGATTTATAAAGTAAATTGATTTTATGAGATGAACATCAATCCAATCCCAAAATATCATGTACAAACAAATCATTCTACGAAGCAAACTGTTTTGGGGGAAGGAAAGAAGAGTGATCCACCGTCTTCCTTTGTCTAGGAATAAGAGGAATTGATTATGGGCAATCAATATCCCCACTTACATTGGGAAGAAAGGAAGCTCGTCATACATAGGAATATAAGGGGGAATGATACTATAAAAACCCTAAGGAAACTCTAATTCAATTCCTCGATGCATATAATTACTTCTTGGAACATGGTCTTCTATTTCATATTGGGGCTTCCTTTTATATTTGAAATAGGTAGTTTAGGGGTTTGAGACGGGTATAAGTGAATCCATGTGGACAAGCAACGACTTCCAACGACCCCAATCATACATGGAATCATATGTTTTTTTTTTCAATTTTTTCAGAGGCGTACACATGTTGCTAAAGGAAAACAGGCGTATAGCGGCTTGTTGCTAACTGACAACATGTGTATACAAGCCATAATTAATTTTTTTGAAGGATTTTTTCCGCATTTTGATGTGTAAGAGGATTTTTTCCGCATTTTGATGTGTAAGAGGGGTGTAGGGGGGTTTTAGCATCAAATCGTTAGAAAATGCTATAACATATACATAGTATCATTTTGTGTTGAAAGAATACATAATATGTCACTTTTGCATCAACATTAGTGATACACAAAATAATTATGGACTGGATTTGGATCCACAACTGGGTAATTATTGATTGGTCTTAAATCATCTATGAGGGCGCGGTCTCTATCAATATTTTGCACTGTATCTCTATCCGGAAATGAAACTACGCTAGGTTGTGCTACAACAAACCCAAGTGGTGCTGGATCAATAGTTCAACTGCATGTACGTGCGAAGGGTTGCTTCCTCTGTAACTGATGCTGCTGGGTCTAATTCTCTTGGATTTGCTGCGGCTGGATATGCTACTACGGCGTAAGCCCCTGTCTTTGCCCTTGTCTCACACAAGCAATATGTCATAATGTAATGCAAGTAACGTGTCATATTTTTTTGAAAAATACATATATAACGTCTGTTGTACCTCCATGGGAATCGCTCTGCTATTGATTCGAAACTGAGAGACTGATCCATATACATAACCTTGTTGTACGTTGGAACTATTATGTTTGATTTACAATTTGTTGTGTGGTAAATAATTAAATTTGGTTTACATAAATTCAATGTCTTGAAGAGATCTAAAATTAATTTGATCCCTCATTCGATTCATTATTAAATTATTTTACAACCATATATAGAGACTCGATGCATTCTCGTATGCTTTAGAATTCTGTTATCATTTGGAGGCTAAATCTGTAGCAGATTATTTTAGGGATGCATGTGCATTGCTTCAGCTCCATATACAGTTTTCCAAGCGTATATGCATTTGTTACAACTCTAAATACAATGTTAAAAATCAATTTTGTATTCAAGCCTCATAAAAAATTTCCTTATCCATTTTATAATTTGTAAGCAAGGTTGAAGATGGTAATCTTAGGAGACTATTGTATTTTCTTAGTAAAATTGTTATGAAAGTTTGGGCCTTTTACAACTGGAATGTTTTGTTAGTTGGAAACTTGTAATAAGTAATTCCATGTGTGGATGAAGGCCTCTTTATGTTTTTGTGAAAGAGTTTTTAGGCCCAATGATGTATATTTTGATTTCACTATTGAAATAACAAGAGCCACGAGGTGGCAATGTCCTGACATTGCCACTTGGGTTAAAAGGATTGAACAAATAGCACTATCTGAAGAAATAGCACTATTGGAATAATGATTCTTTAGTATCGCAAATTATCCATTTGCAAATAAAGATTATAATGTTGCTTTTAGTAACTACTTTGTTGTTTATGCAAGCACCCTGATGAAAAAATATTTGTGGATATGCTCCTTGCGATGGGCAGGTTCATCTATTTCGTTTTTCCATATACCTAGATTTGTTAATAGGACGGCCTAAAAGAAAAAAATCAAAGAAAAAATTCTAAGGCATGGCCAATGCCCTCACTGTGTAGCATATTAATGCAAAGGCATATGCATCTTTTATGCTATTAGTGCTTCTCCCTGGTATATATATATAGTTCATTGACTTTGAAAATTAGATTTATGATGATGATGTCTCATTAAATATACATAAAAGAATTCGCCAACCCCTTAGATTCTATTTTTGGATCATATATATATATAGATATAGATATAGATATATATATATATATATAGCTAAGTCTAATGGTTCTTCTTGAAATGTCTTTGCAAATGTTTTTACACCATCCAAAACCAAATGCCACTTGCTTTATTTGCTTGAAGTTGGAAAGTTTAAGAGTCACATTCTCTAATCTACATGAACACAAATAATTTGAGTAATGATGTGTTCATAATGGTTTATACTTGTGTTTTTTTACTTGGTCAATATGTAATAGTACACTCTTATGGTGTCAAGCAACAAATCAACTCAAGGAACTTAATTTTTTTTTTTAACTCAATAAAATAAACATTTTACAATAATAAAAATAAAACTTTCTATAATTTTATAAATTTTAAATTGTCTTTTTATCTTAAATTTTGACAATGCAAACATCAATGCAGATTTAACTTAGAATATTATTATTTAAATTAGAATATTATTATTTAGTGTTAGAATATTATTATATTAGTATTTTCTGAATTGAGTTAGTGCTTTCTCTATATCTCTTTGTTGTGGGTGCAATTGAGAAAAATCGCTTGGGAGAAAAAAAGTGACTTCATTGAGTTGCTCGAAATTTCGAGGCTCATAAACCTATAAGAGGGATGGATCATAAATTATTACCAACAGTAATCATTTCAGTTTTACTAGAAATATACACTTAACCATAAATATAAACCCTTTCCAGTATTCAAAATTCAATTCATCCAAGAAAATGAAAATCAATGCAAACAAATGAATGATATCTTATTAGTTTGTCCATTAAAATTGAAGCTAAGCTGTGTACAAGTTGAAAGTCGTGCAATAATCAGACAGGCAATAAAGAATTTTTTTTCTTTCATTCAATTGTGTTTGTCACATTAAGGGAAATATTTGAATGTATTTGTCACATTAAGGGAAATGCGCGCAATTAGTTACCACTCAAATTAGCTTCTTCTTTTTTTGCATGAAATGGACGTGAATAAATAAAATTCAATAATAAAATCAATTCTCAACCAATAAACCTTTTCTTGAGAAGTATTTTCCCAAGCATTCTCAATAATCTTCTGATAAATAATATAGCACGGTATCCTATATCAACACCTTTATGGAGAAATTCACGAATGTGAAGATTACAAGGTCATCATCATCCATCTCTTCCAAATGTCAAAAATCCATGTAGTGATTTAACAATCTGGAAAAGGAGGCTATCAAGCTGGTTAAAATATTCTAAGAAATACTATGCTTAAGAGTCCTACCACAAACATTTATGGTACATACAAGCAAGAGTTGTAAAATAGAAGCTAATCTATTAAGTGCACCACTACAGTTTAAGACTAGTAATATGGATCAAGTCTGCGCATCGTTTACTTGCAGTGAAAACAAGTACAGGGAATGGAAAAAATGTTGCGATGAAAATCATCTGCTGAACTCAGTAAGAAACATATATTGGTAAACACAAGGAAATGAATATATATCATTCAAGCACCCTTTCATCTGAAACCAGCAGATAAATCACATACATGATCAAATACTAACTTTAAAGATTAACCATATAAGTAATACCGAACAATGTGCCCAACATTATATTTTCAAGCTTAATTGATTGCATTTTACATTAATTTTTGTAAAGGAAATTTTATGGGCATCACTAAAAAAAATTCTTGGAATGGCCTGGGGGAAACATACCGTGAATAAATTTGTTCCTAAAATGGATCTGGCATGGGTATGTAGAATGAATACGTTTTTTGTGAACCTTGTAATTTTGTGAAGTATGATGTCTTTCGGTATCAGAAACCGTTGCTATAAATTCTAATGCAAAAGCCACAAAATGAATACCACTAAGTTGTAAACAAGAAGACAAATTCAATTTTAAAAAGAGCAATCAGCTGGATAAGAAATGTACATCTATTGGCAAGATAGAAACCTCTATTCAAAGCAGAAAGGTGACCAAGGTATTATATCAGAATACACTTATTGTAATCGTCCGGGAAAAAGATACTTTGCCTACATTGGAGAGGTGGAGATCCTGGGATGCCATTGATTTTCCCTTTGCAGATCCTTTCATCTTATTGCATCCAGCACCCAAACTACGTGCATATTTTTCTAGAGCACTTAAATCACTCAAATTTTTAGACCTTGTAGATTCCTGCTAGGATATGTTTCTAGCTTCACCTGTTCCAGATGAATCGTGCACTATCCTTTGTGTAGTCCACACAACCTTCTTGTCACCTTCATTAGTAAGTAGATTGTGTCTTGCATTTAAGTGATCTCCTGCAGGTCCATATATAATGGGATTACAATCCACCTCCTTGACTATAAGCTTTGTATATGTTACACCGATTAGCAAAATTTTCCGACCTAATGACTGATTATTCATTGTTCCAATTTTAGGATAAATCTCATTCGGAGAAAGTAGCAACCTGTGTTCCTCAAAGGCAATATATTCAATCATACATCTTATTATTTCAGCTTCATTCTGAGCATATTCGATTTCTTCCCTTTGGATTTGATGCCCTTGCTTGTCGTCATTGGTGCTCTCTTTTCTGTTTCTTTCTGTGGATGAAGAAGTGAAGCCATCCAAGAGCAAAAGGGATGGAGAACCATTGGCACCATCATGGTTAACCAACTCCCCTCATAGAGTTGCTTCAGCGTTTGTAAAATGATGCTTACGCAAATAATCCAGAATGATGATTGCATTGTTTTCCATTGGTACAATCACCTTTGCAGTGTCCTGATCTGTAGTTTAGACAACTAATGCTATGATACCATATGTAATAACTGCAAGAAACATACGAGAAAGATCACAAATATTAAACCAAAATGCACTACATTCCACACGTAGAGTCTAGAATGAACATACTACAAACAGACTGACCTACAAAAGCTCTAAAGCCAAGGATTCAATTTACCAAAGCAATTACCAATGAGCATCAATTCTTAGAACTGCAGCACTTCGGCCTAGTAATTTTTTTTGCTACCCCAACCTAATAATTGTTTTCACTCTTTTAAAGAGTGTTAATAAAATCAAAGTGTCTAAGAGAAGAGAAGAATAAATTAAAGCTAGTTCTTGGTCATAATATGGTAATGAAGAAGGTGAAAACTGTACCAGTCGATGACACTGGTAGGAAAATTCCATGGAAGAATCATCTCAGAGAAATAAATGAGTATGTGGGTGAGTAAAGTATGGAAACAACAACTTGGTTATTCCTGGATATTACATTTATTGGCAAGGGGATGAACCTTTTGTTTTTTAGTCTGCTAAGGAGAAGTAAAAAACACTAAGAGGAAAGTGGTACTGGGATATCTCTATCATGTCCTTTAAATCTTGGACTCCCCCCTTTGTTTTTTTATCTAATGAGTGAAAGGGCTTATATATACAACCTCTATGGGTGAAGCTACATTCTTTTCCATTAGAACTGTGGTCTGAAATGGCACTAACTTTATAGGTAATAGGTTGGGTAAGATGTTGGGTATAAAGGATAAGGCTAGGGCATTAGATAGAACCTCGATGGCCAAGATATGTGTGGAAATTAATTTTGGGGATGGCTTATAAGAGGGAATTTATATTTAGGTTTGTAAGGAGATTTACTATGTAAAGATCATAGTTCTAGCTGCATTATTAGAATTGATTGTGTTTACCTGTATGAAAGATCGCTAAATTAAATATAGGAGGAATGACATCACTGCACTTGGATTTATTTTTGTTCTTTTTTTGCTTCCCTTTTAGTTTCTTGTTTTTCTTTCGGAATTTGCAACTTGGCAAGCAATTATAAGTCCTTGTGGGTTCCTTCTCAGCTTTATGAGCATCGAACCCATAGAATTTCCTTCTGAAAACACATTCAGTACCAACATATATGTGTCCCTAAATGTTGTGCAAACCTTTCATATTGATCTACAGAAGGTAACAATGTTGTAATTTAGCTTGGAGAATGAAAGACAGAAGCCAAAAAGGAACATTGCCAATTATAGAATGAGAAAAATGGAATGAATTAAGTGATATGCTAAAAGTAATGGCAAGTAAATGTACAATAGTATTTGGTTTGTTGTTACATCAAAGAATAGCATGGTGCGATTAGCATAATGATCGTGCCATCAATACCATCAAACCTTTGCGGAAACTGCACCTAACAAACTTTCTTTCCAATAGTAGGATTCATGATGAAACACATGGATTCATGAACTGTTTTGTTGTTGTTTATGTAATGATCACAATCCAAATTCAGCATATAAGGATCATTTGTAAGAATAGTTGAGACTCAAACCTGAAAGTGTAACAAGAGAGATGTCAACGTTTCCTATATTTAGCACAATGTCATCATTTCGCAAACGTATTTCAATGCCAATAGAACAACAGTTAAATGAGCTGGAAAGCATACCAAAGAATTCATTGCACCAACTTTGTTATGATGATTGAATGCATGTCTCTTCTCTCTAGAAACATAGACCAAGCGAGGTACTTCATTTCTATCAGTATCATGTCCTCCAGTATGACCATTACTGGAAGACTTGGTAATCCTTGAAGGCTTAATTTGAGTTCTATAATCCCTATCAGGCCAGTATCAAGAGGGTTCATGATTTCATTACATATGCATTATTTATTTAACAGGGCATTGCTAGCATAGTGGTGTGGTGGAAAGACTGCAAATGGAATGGATAGAAACCCTTCGAAAAGTATAAACCAACATACATTTTTACTATTTAGTCTTTCTTGTTTGTTTGAGTTCAAGTCTTCTCTAGTTCTTGCAAGTAAAGGCCAGAAATAAATATTTTCTTCAAAGTGTATGCTTGGCATTCATCTCACCTTTAATAATTAACGGTCGCAACAGCAAAGGGAAACAAATAGATAAAGAATGCAGAGTTGCTACAGCTTATAAAGAGAAGGAGCTCAATAAGAGATCTCATGAGTGCTTTAAGATTAAAATAAATAAAAAAATTGAAATTTTACAAGGGTGCAAATTTGAAGGGAGCCTAGAAAAATGGGCACTGAAAGACTATGTAAATCACTCTTTCCCATCGACAGATAAAGGGTTCAAACAATTTTTCTCACACCACACAAATGAACATCAGTATCGAAAACACTTTGGTTGGTTTTCAAAAGAATATAGCTAAAGATGAAATTCAATTATAGTTATCAGAAAACATGTTCAAGCTCAAACATTGACACAAATTTCTATCATCATAAGCAAGAACATGGATTATTAATTATATGAACATGAATATGGTTATAATTTATATGAACACAGGTAACTAAACATGAATATTCAACAATAATAATCAACATACATCAATAAACATCCATTAATACTATAAATCAGTATAAATAATGGGTCATTACTCATTTTAACCACCAATGTCTACATTGGGTGTCGACTGCATAAAACCCTACTTGATCAACACCATGGAATAATTCTTAAACTGAGTTTTTATTGCTTGAAATATGTAACTAAAAGGCAATGTGTATGCTATCAATATTTTTAGTTCATAATTCAAGTCAATAAAACAAAATAGATTTTTTGCAAATATTTTTTTACAGCTGAACATGAAATCCAATGGTAGTTTTCAGAAGAAAAAAATATTCAAGCTGAAACATCGACACAAATTTCTATGAACATGAATATTAATTATATGAACATGAATATGGATATAATGTATATGAACATGAATATTAATTATATGAACATGAATATGGATATAATGTATATGAACATGAGTAAATATACATGAATATTTAACAATAATAATCAACATACATCAATAAACATCCATTAATACTATAAATCAATATGAATAAACATGATTGAAGATATATGGCTTGTAAATGTACTTAAACAAGATAAGCATATTATGATAGCAAGGAACATATTTAACTTGCAAAAGAAAGGAACATATTGCCATGTAGCAAAAGAGGAGAGGTTTTTTTTTTCTTTTTGTAAATATTTTATATGTAAATCTATGGCAAGTATATTTGTCTGCTTAGCAGATGACAAAAACTATGGAAATGTTAATCAGCAAAAGTCTTAGAGTATATTTTATATTGTCTAAAGCCATTACATGAGCAAAAAAACAACTTTTGGACAGTTTTGTTAATAAAGCAAAGTACAAAAAAGGCAATAAGTCTGTTACAACAGACTGTAGTTGTGATTTTGCATGAGCAAATGGATCTTTGCACTTTTTTTTTGCAAAAATGTTATGTAATAACAACTTTTGTATTCATTGTAGTCCCAGTGCCATCGTAATATTTTTTTACTGTTGTTGCACCTGCCAATAGCATTCAAATTGTAGTCAGAGCAATTGGAAAAAAGTAGCAAGAATGCAAGTATTTGTAAAGACTAGATACTATTTCAAGTATAATATTGGAATTACTCATAGTTTATCTCCAAGGGCATAATTTCAAAGCAATAAATCTTTAGGAACAATTTAGCAGGAGGAAAAATCTTATGAAGAGTAATAAATTATTCTATTAGGTTCTGTAATAAACTATAGTAAGTTAATCTTAGGAAGAGTAGTAAATCATGTTGTAAAGAACTCTTTGTTGTGTATTAGGTTATTTTGTAATAAAGCTTTTAGCAATAGTTAGAGTATTAAGCTACTGAGACTAGCATTTCACCAAATGTTAGTATTTAAAATGAAACTATTTAAATGATGCCATTCTATCATTAAACTTTCGAAATTTGCAAGACATAGTCAAAGTCAAAGGTGTATCAAAACTTTGTGAAAATTGTTTAAGCAAAAAGTAACTAGGAAATTGTTTTAAACATGTGCAATAGTACAAATTTTGCATTCTACTAATCATTGAAGAAGACCAATTTTATACATTGAAAATGATTATATGTTAAACTAGATATACACTAAATGTTTTGAATCTACAAACTATTAATGTAAACTAAAGAAATGGCAAAGTGTTTATGTTTGTAGCTAATGCACTGGAATACAATTTTCAAAACACAGTTTGCAGAGGTCGGTAGTATTGAATAAGAAACTTTAACTCTTTAGAACAGAACATAGATTGGTGTACCTGGCTGTTAATTTTTTTTCAAGTTGATGACTCTGTTGTTCAGGGCCAATGTAAATATCCCTGGCTAGGAAAACCTTCGCAGATTGAAAACTCTTGATGATATGTTTTTTGAGTATTCTTCAAATGAAACTTTTGCTACTTCTGGACAATACTCTTTTAGCTGTGGGTTCCGCAGCGTGCATTCTATCAGTCCATCATTTGTGTCCAAGTTGCATTCCAAATTATGCTCACATATAATTTCCATTTCATTTTTGCAAAATGCACAGACCACATAGCTTTGAATCAATGGATGTTTACATTCAGCGCAAATGCATCGATACGGAGGTGCAAATGAATTTCTTGCTCTGAGTATTTTGTGTATCTGTCAAAGTCACACAACAAATGACCATAGACAATGCATATAATATCAGCATATTTTTAAATAGAATTATGCCAGTATTTCTTTTTATTTGAATAATAATTAAATTCATAATCAAAGCATTATGACTAATTACAATGCTAATGGGAAATGCAGCCATTGGCTAATTGTTGTTAGCCAAAGGGTAAAAGCAAAGAGACATTGGAATAGCAATCCTTGGAAGATGATGAGTAAGAATGTTGTGAACGGATTTATAGGCTTGAATATAAAATTTGTTGCAATGCAAACAATGTTTTGAAGTTGGAGCATATAGAGAAGAGCAAAAAGATCTTTTTGAAGTGAAATATATAGGTGAAAATTGAATATGTGCGAATAAGCAAAATATATACCAGTTTTGATTATAATATTCTCAAGCGATCACACGAATTTAAATAATTTTTTTATTCAAGCCTATGATAGATAACAAAATCAATGTTATTAGACAATGAACAAGAGACAAAAAAACAGAAGAAGGTGTTAAGCAATGAAACTACTTTGCACCAAAGTAGATTGTGTTTTTGTTTTTTCTTGTTCATGAAGTGAGAAAGAAGCAATTTTTCAACAAACCTGTTTCTTTGAGTCAATGATTGGCAACAAATTTTGAATTGCATAATCATCATTAAGAGGGTCAATAAAGGTAGTTGCACAAGTCCGGAGCATGTAGCTTCCGTTAGTGTCATTTCAGACAATGTTTTTAAATAGATAGAATGGAGGATTATCGGATGCCAGATGTTCTTGAATTTGCAAGAACATTTCTTTGTAGCCTTCTCTGACCTGTAACTACAATAGTAGAAGACAATATTCAATGAGCATAGGTTGCAATTAGAAATCGTTAAAGTTATTTGTGTTTGTTTTTTTTATTTTATTGTTTATATAAAAGAGTGAAAAGTTTATTTGTTTTTAAAAAACAACAATTTTCAAAAGAACATTAGCTATGCGAATGAGATATTTATTGTTGCATGGTCGTTTTCCGTTCCACCATATTTGATATACAAGTCGAACTACTTGTTGTTGTATTCACATGCAACAACGATTGTTGCGACAAAGCCAACAACATAGGACTCGTTCGATGACAACAGTTCAGCAATTGTCATATCTGGAGCTAGCTTTCTCATTTTGCAAACTCGATCAATTGTCTCAATTATTGTATGTGGGAATATGACTATTGAATACTTGGCATCGCCTCTGTCGTACTACCCTTTTTTCTTGAGCCCAAATTGAGTGATTCTTAGACTTTTGCTGGTTGAGAAATAGCTACCAAAACGTTTGATCAAGTTGTCGTTTATTCCAACAGTGATTGTCATTAGCCCATCTCTATCAACAAAGTATGCATGCAGTATTTGCGCCTTTACAGGAGAGCTTTGGATTTTGTTATGTGCAGGACCATATACGGCCAAGATGTCTCCTTCAAAAACAATCTTTGGTGTTGTTGTGCCTAGCTCTATAATAGTAGTTGGTTCTAGAGGTGTTTGTCTTAACCTGCTATTTCTATAGATAAAGAAAAGGGCCAAGAAAAAAATTATCCGCAATCAATAGCAAAAATGTTGAAACTTAGAGCAAGTTTGAGAAAATATTTGTCGATGCAACAGTTATATTCTATTGTTTTTTGTGTTAGAAAATCCTAAAAGAAGATGGGGAAGTTTCATGTGTTAAAAATCATGACAAAAACAATTAGAACCAAAATAATTGCATACCTTTTTGGACTTTCAGCAGCTGACATTGTCCCCATTGTCAGACTATTTGGTGCTGATATTGTTTCTAGTGTGTTGTGCACAGGCAAGGAACTATTTTCCATTATTGGGTTGTTTTCTTCTAATGCCATTTTCAATGTATTTTGCAACCTGTAGGATTTGCTTTCTTTGTAATTTTCAGTTGCAATTTTGGATTTGAGTTTCAAAATCTACACATGTGAGAAGTATTAGGCAAATCCGATGTAGCTGAGATTGTTAATCAATGTAAAGAGTAGAAGAGATTTATAAGAGAGGGAAAATAGGGAAACCAGCCGATAGCATAAAAACAAAGAAGCGATAAAAACAAAACAAACAAACAAAAAAACAAAGAAGCGAAAAAAATAAAAAAAAAATGTCTATAATTCTTTGACTAGATTTTTGACATATGCATAGCCCAAAGTCTATGTAGTGTCAAGAATTTCAATTGAACGAGTGCTGAAAACTATGTTATACCCAAGCAAATGTTGAACAAATCTCCATCTACAATTATCTTGAACGAAAGAATTTTCTATTAAGACATTTTCAGTAGCTTAGATATGGTCTGCATTATTATAAAATGGAGATAGCAAGTGAATACTTGTCCTAAAGAGTGTCTACATATGCTTTGGCATAATTGTTGCTTTTTTAGATGTCAACTGTGGAAAAAATAAAGTGTAAACTAAGAAAAAATAATATCAATTTTTTCAACAATAAAAAAGAACCAAAATTTGACATCACGAAATAGATTATAAGAATATGAGAAAGTTCAACAAAATTTAAACTCATAGCTATGACATCAATGTTGCAGATGCCAAAAGCTTATCTAAATCTAGCTCACCGTCAATATAAAAAAGCAAAATTGCTATAGTTTAAAGTGCATGAAAGTTGTAGGAGAAAGAATAGCACCTGATTTTGATTTTGTGCAAATATGCCATCATGGAGCCGTTCATAGATAGGAAGACAATAAAATTAGATAATGCAAAATTGAATACACTACGCATTTCTATCAGAGATCAATAGGAAAGTTGAACAGTGATCAGTCCAATAAGCATCTGCAATATTGAAAACAATATATTTGTGTTTCAAATTTGTCCAAAAGTGATAAGCATCGAACCGGTGTTTGTTGTTGCCTTTGTTGTTTTCAATGTCAAGCCTTTCATTTGCATAAACAATTGCAGTTTTCTTTTTGATGTTGTTTCTTGCAACATGTCGATGTTCAAGTCACCAGCTACTAGGATTTGAGTGCTTGGTGTGCAAGTTGACAAAATGCAATTCAATATTTGAAAGAGATCATCAAGCACACCACATGGTCTATTGTAAATGTTCACTACTTTCAATACATTGTAGCCTAATTCAAGATCTACGCAAATTTCCTCAGTGGAGTTTTTTGTATAGTTTTTAGAATTGATGATGGCAATGTCTTTTTTAATTAATGTAAGGATTCCATGCATTGAAAACGCTGAGAAGAAATTGTATTTTTCTATCATTGTTGTTTCTTTGGTAGGTGTGTGCATGTGAGTTTTTTGCAAACATAAAACGTATGCTTGCATAAGTTCATGATCATTCAGAACATCGTCATAGTGCAAAAGCAAGTTGCGTGTGTTCAATGACGATATGAGTAATTGCCTAGCATTTGGTATTGAATGCATACCGTATTGAAATTGCAAAGTTGGGTGTGTTTTTAATCTATCTATTTCAGTGGCGAATTTTGGACAAGTTACAAAATTTCTTTGTTCTAACTTGTTTAAAAGATAAAGATAATCAATATCTCTGACACGTGAGAGCGCAATGCAAACAAGGCCATGTCTCTTAATTCCTTTTGGGTCAAATACCAATTTGTTCATTGTCAATCCTTGTGCTCTATGGATTGTTCTTGCACATGCCAACTGAATTGGGAATTGTGTTCGCATAAAATTCATTTTATTTTCAAGTGTGTTTGTATCACAATTCTTTTGATTGGTGTCCAATTGGAATTTATGGCATGTGTATAAATATGTTGCATAGTAGCACGTTGCATGTCTCCAACTTTTGGATCTGCAAACTCAATCCAAACAATATCATGAGTTGTTTGTGTATAGTGTTTAAACACACCTCCTGCACCATTAACCAAGTCGTTCTCAGTTGAGTAGTTGCCTCCAACTAGTTCAATAAGCATATCATTTTTTACTACTATCACAGAGGGAAGTCGTACTGTCTTTTGTCTATGGTCATTTTTTTCAATTGAATCAATTTTTCTATCATGTGCTACAAGTGTGAATGTTTCTGTTTGCATAGCTGACAACATTTTTTAGTTATGTTGTTGAACATCCTTATTACTATGGAAAAGATAAGGAAACGTTGCATCTACTGGTGGTTGTTTGAGTTATGTTTGTTGCATCTATTGGTGGTTAAATAATCTATGTCATCCAGTGTTTGAGAGCATGTTCTAATCCTATTCAACATTGATATGAATGTCTGATTTCTTTGGCGTACAACTGTTGTAAGTTCATAGCATTTTATGGCATCGAACCAAAATGTGTAAGGAAATGTTTGTTGTTGGAATATTGGTTGTTCAAAAATTCAACAATCCTGAACAGGTTGCGCTTGACACAAATCACCACAGAATATGATATCGAGGTTTCCAAATGCTTTTGTTGGTGTGTGCATGATTTCACGTAGTCGTTTGTCGATGTTGTATAGCATCTGAGACCCTATTAAAGAGACTTCATCAATTAACAATACTCGAAGTTGTTCATAATCTTTTGTCAAAAGATCTAGGGTGTTTGAATTTAGTGGAAGCATGTTTGTTGAGCTTAATGGAAATCTGAAAGCAGAGTGGACTGTAATGCCACCTGCATTATATATTGTTTTTCCAGTAAATGCAACTATAAGACCCTTTTTCTATAAAGGATCACTACCAATTTATTTGTCATAGTAATGCAATAGACCATCATAGATTGCTTTTGCGGTGTAAGTTTTACATGTTCCTTCCCCTCCTATCAGGAACAAGCGGATTGGAGTGAGGGGATTGTTTTTTTTCCTTGCAATAACTTCTTTCATGATTGATTGTTGTTGAGTATTTAAGTTTCTTCGAATTGCATGGTATTTATACATGTCCAAAAGAAATGGCTTTTTTTTCAAGTTGCACACAATCCCAAGTTTTGATGCATTGGACATAGTTGTGTGGATTAGATCATGTTGAATGTCATATTGTTCAAATCCAGACATAGTTGTTGTTTTTTCCGTTGATAGAGGGGGCATAGTTGTGTCTTGCAATGCAATTGTTTCAATGGCATTGTCAAGGTCACCCCACTTTGTTGTTGTTGTTGCCATGAAAATTTGTTCTACAATGTCTATTTGTTCTTTGAATGCGACATATGCATCAGACCATGTTTTGAAATTGCTCTTTAGCAAGTTGCAATTGTCTCTATGTGGCATAAAGAGGATGATCTTTTCTCTAAAGAAATTCTCAGGGTATTTTTGTTTTTTATAGCAAATAGATCATATGATACATATTATGAAAAAAGATCATATGATACATGGTCTATTTTTGTATTTTTGTAATTGAGTGGATACAAGAATAGAAAGATGCATATTCTGCCAAGGAGATGTTTTCAAGCTCAACAGGGCGTGCAATGTACTTGTCCAAAATTGATGGGAAAATAATGTCATCAGAGTCATCTAGTTCTTTTTCCAAAAGTGATGGTTTTTTCAAAACAACTATTTTTTTGTCATCTGGAACAATGTTGATGAAAATAGTCTTCCTTGAGGATGAATGTAGAGGTAATGAGAGTATGATATGTACTGCTTGTCTAGTAGACATTTGTTGCGTGTTCAGAAGTGCATTTCCAAGCTTACATATTGTTTCAATCTTTCCATCATTCTCAATAAGACATTGTTCTTTGATCTTTTTGAATGCATTTGTCATAGATCTACCAAATTTGATTATGTAAGAGCTTACATATGTTGTTGTAGCATAAGCATCTAAGATATATTGTGCATCTGTATTTTCCTGCCATAACTCTGGTATCGCTTTTGCAAATGAGTTGATCCAAATGTTAGCAGGATCTCTTTTTAGTATTAAGGTAGAACGAGAAAGCAAAGATCGTACTAGAAAAATGTATTCATCTCTGGTTAGTTGTAGCTCTAGGAGTAATTGTGCGAATGACATGTTTTTAAAATATTCATGTTCAATAAAGGCGAATACTTTTTTTGCTCTTTGAATCAGATCATCTGAAGCATCTTCTAATGGCTCTAGAATTATGGTACTATCCATAGGAGGCAATGGGAAATTGAATCTGCATGTGGAATGTCGATGTTTTCTGCATGTTTTTGTGTCACGATGCGTTTGAATTTGAATAAGATTTTGATCAAGTAATAACGATTCTGTGGATATATAGCGATCAACAAAAAAAGTAATCTCCTCGTTTGAATTTTTGCCATAAACAGGTGCATTTTGAATCCAAATTAGTCCATGTTCATGCTCATTTCCTCTTTGTTGAAATTTGGTCGTAAAGAAAAAATCTTGTACTTTTCCAAACAATGTGTTGTTTTTTAACATAAGAGACTTTAGTGCCGCTATTATGTGTCTATACTAGCGAGTACAAAGCACTGGGTGTCTTCTTATTAATGTGTCAATATTTTCTTCCAACACTGTCTTGCAAGTTTCCCAAATGTTTTTCCTCAATTTGTTTCAACGCATTGCATAAAGGTGTCCAAAGATATTCAACACTTGTAAAGGTTAAAAAAAACACGGGAGTACCAAGCTGTCGAATCATTGCAAATAGATTCTTTTTCATATTTTCAAAGTAGTCAAGTGATGTTCTGATTGCTTTCAATGTACGATACCCGATCGGAGATCGAAGTATTTTTATGAGATTGTCTTTTGACCTGACATCTTTTGCCAATATTTTTTTGCCCTTTAACTCTCCCATGTGAATTGATATCCAAGCAGAGTTTTTTACGTGTTTTATTATGACTAGAATTGCTTTAAATAAAATGTCTGTGCCATGTGTTTCAAAGTCGGAAGGTGCAATTTCTATGATTGTGTTGTCTAAATCATCTATTAGATGTGTTTCTCCATATCCATGTATCAATGTTTCTGATATTGGTTCTATGTTTTTTTCATTTTCATCATCATCTACTCGTTCCATTGTTTGTTGAGTATTTGACTCTTGTTTGACCGTTTCATTAAATATTTATTCCCAACTAGTATTGATTGCAACGGCTTCAATTTTATAAAGTTCGCTTTTGCATAAATCACTTAACACAGTCATAATGCTCTTTGGTTGAATAATTCCCAATAGGTATGCGTTTTTGTATTCCAATTTTCGCTTTATCATAATTGCAACTATCAGATTGTCATCTAGACTTCTAGGCAATGTTGTTTGAACTCTATCCAAGTTTGCAGGCACATTGATAATTGAGCTAGTTAGCCCAATTTGTGCTCTTTTATAACCAAGTTGTCTTATTTGTGCAAAGGATATTCTTGGCGACACCAATCGTTCTTCCAAGGGAGTCAATATAGTTACAGATGGAAATATGTTATTCCATCGGATTTGTGTAGGCGATGTACACATAGGCAATTTCCCATTAGCGATTGCTTTCTTGCAAAGTCTACAAATTTGTTCAAGTAGTATCGGGCATGTCACATCTTTTGTATTTGCCAGAGTTTCAAAGGCTAATTTAGTTGTGTTGTTGATACAACAAATGTATTTTTTAAAATGTAGTCGTTTACACACAGAACATGCATGAATAGGTGTGTCTTGAATAACTTTTAAGTATGTGACAAATGCTTTATTTTCCTTTCTACATTCCTTTTGGTTTTGACAAATGTCCATTGCTTGTATACACATGTTGTGTTTCAGCAAGCGAATTTTTTTGTGTATTGTCGTTAATGCATGTCTCCATGCTAGTTTTGGTTTTTGAAAATTGCTCAGTAATGCAAGAGAGATTTTTTTCTATGTTTGTTGTCTTTTGTTTTTTCCTCTTTGCTTTAATTACATCTATGTATATTGCTTCATTCAAGGATCCATTGTCAATGTTATTCTCTACAATGCTTTCTTTTGCTATTGTATGTTTGTTCTTTTCAAAATTATCCATTGCAATTGCAATATAAGTATTTCTCTTGCAATTGAGAGAAAAGGAAATTTTATTTCCACAACGTTCTTGTAACAAGGGTTGGAAGTGCGAATGCATTTTATCTATCACATGTTGCATTAGGCATAGAACTTTCGACGATCTATTTTTTGCATATAATATGGCAAGATTTTCTTGCAAATTATTGCTCCATAGATGTATGTTAGTGTCTAGTAGCTCACATAACCATTGAAGAGCAAATTGATCTCCCTCTATGCGACCAATGATATATGGCTCTGCCAAATGGACAATATATGTTTCCCATCCAGAAACAAGAGATGTATCTTCTAATGTGTTTTTATCAAGATATATGTCCAAGCATTGTATTGCTCTAATATCATTTGAAGCAATAGAGTTATAAAATCTTTGCGCAACTGCTTTTCTAACACTTTGTCCATCAGCGAATAGTGTCAATTTGGAGATTGATTCAAACAAGGAGTCATGGCAATTTCCTCGAAGTTGAAATGACATTTCAACTTGGTTATATAGACATTGATTTCCAATTGCGCTTTGAGAAAGCATATCAATGGCTTGTATTTTGCCTTGCATTGTTTTATATGACAACAATGGTTCGAAGTGGCCAGAAGCTGGTGTGTGGTCATGGAACAATATATTGTAGCAATATTCAAATCCCCCAAAATTGAAATGAAGGTATTTTGTTCCTTTTGTTAATGACCAAATAGCGACTGGAACATTCAACCATTTTGAAAACCACTTGATGCAAAATATATCACCCCATAGTCCATATACATTTTGATCATGTCTGGTTGCGAAGCAGATTGCGACATGCGATTGAGATATTCGTTAACATTTCCTAAGTTATGCAATTCTAGCAAGTAGTCAATTGTCAAGTCTGTGCGCATTGATAACAATGCAGCGAGATCTTTTTGATATAGAAAACCATGAAAATGATTCACAATCCCTTCTCTTATCTCTATTGATGTATATCGGAAATGCAATAATACAGCAAGTGCATCAAACAGGCAATTTCTTGGCTCTAGTGGAAGTTTTCTAGCCGAAACAGATTGCTTATAGCCAAAGCCTCATCAATATGTTGCCAGTTACAATATTTGATCCCAAGACCACCTGCCCTTAAAACATAGTCACTTTTACTTTTGTCTTTTTCCATATTGGCTACAAAGACATTTGCAGTAGCATATATTTCTTGCCTTTTTTTTTGTTCTTTTTTCTATGTCCATGGTTGTTTATATAGGAAAACCTGCAAGCAAGTGAAGAGAAGCAGATCCTAAGGAAAAGCAAATAAGCAAAGGGCATGGAATTTTTTGAAACCATGATGTTGTAAACATTGTGAATTGTTCTTGTCATTGCAAATAAGCAAAGCAAAGCCAGGAACATATTCACAACAATTTTTTTCCCATGGAATGTATTTTTCCCTCTTCTTCTTTGCATGTTCCATGGACAAAATAAATCTAGCATAATAGAAAAAAATAGCATGTTGATTGCTAAGTTGAAATTATTAAACATCCAACATTTGGTATCAATGCTAAAAAATGACAATTAGCAAACAGGAAAATTCTATGTGTGTGTGTGTTTTGTCTTTCTTTTTTTTTGGAGCTATATTTCAGTTTGTTATCTTACAACCACTAGGATGGATTTTTAGCCATTGCCAGAATATTTGAATACTTAAACAAAGAATTCTAAGCAGAAAACTCTGCAGGTACAGTTCGGGTCAGAGGGAAAGGTTTTGGCATTTGTAAGGTCGGAGTCACTTTATGAAGAAATATGGATATAATGTTTCTCATGACACATCACTACACACTTTATTTCTTATCCTAGTCCTATGGCTTTAGAGATTCATCTACACAGATATTAATGTAGGGGGGGATTATTAGATTCAATGCGGTATTAGATTCATTGGTGACCTATAACAAAGGGAATCAAAGGCAAGGCATTACATTGCCTATTTAATGTGGATGAATCATTCTACATAACCTTGTACATATATCTTAAGTAGATATGATGATAAACTTGAGCTCAATCTCATATATTAGGATAAGGCTTTGGTTCCACTACTCATTAAGATTATACGCATATCTAAGGTTATGGAATTACATACATGTAGATTTACCTGACATCACACATCTATTATGTTCATAGTCAAACACATAGATCTCTATTATGTTCATAGTCAAACACATAGATCTCTATTATGTTCATAGTCAAACACACAGATCTCTATTAATATAGGTACATAGACTAACATGTCTTTGATACACTACACTTACAGTATTAAATTCACTAGTGATCTATAACAAAGCGAATCAAAGGAAAGGCATTACATTGCCTACTTAATGTAGATGAATCATCTTGCATAAGATTGTACATATATCTTAAGCAGATATGATGATAAACTTAACCTCGATCTCATATATTAGGATAAGGCTTTGGTTCCACTATTCATTAAGATTATATACTCATATCTAAAGTTATGGAATTGCATACATGTAGATTTACCTAACATCACATGTATATTATCTTCATAGTCAAACACATAGATCTCTAATAATATAGTTGCATAGACTAAGCTGCCTTTGATACGTAGCAACTATGTAAAATTATCTTGTTCCTTAGTCATCGGCCAATCTCATACTTGTACGAAATCAATTAGGCATGTAAAGGAAATACTGTATTCATTCCACAATCTATGACTAGCTTTTATACTTAGTTACCTAATTGCAACTACAACATAGAAGATTGGGCTCTCTTGTAGAGGAGTGTAATCCAATCTCTATTGGAGATAGGCACCTCCAAGTACAACTATGGGAATCCAAATCATACTTATATCAATACTCAAAAAGGTATGAGCATCGGAATCGAACACATGTTGTAATTTATAGGACAATCTATAGTAGACAAGTACCTTTAAAACAACATTACATTCTTGGAAATTTGTTAAGTACTGTAAAGCTCAAAGATTTCAAAGGGTCCTTTTCAATGATGGTGTTTGGTCTATGGCCATACCATGATTCATACGTAATTTGAAGTCTCTATATCTTTGATACTTGAACTCAAATTCATGACAGATAATTGATAAACCAGTAGTAAAAAGGCCTTGAATAAACATGTTCTAGACATAATCAGCCCTGAACGCACTTTCAAACCTCACAACATCCTTGCACAGCAATTCTGGGTTGAGTTTGTTGCTTTAAGTGACATGTACTGTGAGTCTTGACAACAATAAAATTCAGCCTGGGCTATTCCCTAGTAGTGTTCAACAGTTTTAGATAGTTGTGCACAATTTTGTCAAATCTGGGCATGAACAACCCCATTTGACAGTTAAAAAAAGGCATAAAAGGAGCTCATTCACAAATCTGGGCACTCTTAAATGAATTTTCGGCACTTTTAGAGTAATTTCAAACCCTAAAACAATAATAAAACTCTCACTGTTGAAGTCCTGAGTCGGCATTGGGTCTTGGTAAATCATTTGTAAGGGCCAAATCCCAATCTGCATTTTATAATTATGTGATTTGATGACCATCTCTTTACTTTGGTATTTAGATCTTCTCTCGTGCTCAACATATACCTATGATTCATGAGTTTCAAAATTCGTATGTATGTTAGGTTGTATTATGGAAATTTCAGCCAATTCTATAGAATGTTTTTTAATCTCTTATTTAGATATACACAATCCAACCCAAAAGTAAATTATTAATTTGTACACCAAAGTTTCTCTGTAAACCAATTCTATTGGACTCTTCCTGAACACATTACGGAGAATCTATTGAGGCATGTATGTTTTTCAATCAGTTCAACTTGAAATAACATTTTCAACTGCATTTATTCCGATCAAGGCCATAGATTTTGTATATGTTTGGTAGCATTTACTAGATACATATGTAGCATTCAAGCATTTATTTTGTTAGGTAAACACAAAGATTTAGTATGTACTCTATCACGAAACAACAATATTTGGGCAAGGTCTATGTATTGTGTTGGCCAATAGGTTCCTGTAGTAAATGCTTATTCTGAAGTTAAAGTTTAAAACCATTGTGTGTGTCGTTGGAAATTTTTAAGTTGGAATAGTGCCTCTCTATTGATTATTCAACCCCAAAATCATCAATGCAAATGTCTATTTAGATCTAAGAGAAAGACCCCTGGTGCTTGGTGCATTGGCTCCTAGGCAATATATAAAATTATTTGTTTTTACACAGTTTAAATGCCCCTTGCATGGGGAAAGGAAAATTGTTAAGCACCTTTTTTGGTGTTGCATTTTGCTACGAGAACTTGGAAATAAGATTTTAGGTTATATATCTAACTTCTTTTTTCTCACATATCCTAGAAGCTAGGCCTTTTAGGAGATAAACTTCCTTAGGTTGTTGAGGTCATTGCAACATGACAAATGTTCAAAGTTGATATCCTATATTAAATTTGGGAAATAAGAGATGTATGGTCGTGTATGAATATGCAACAATGCATCTTGCATGATGGTTATCTAATTTGTGCCCTATTGCAATTGCAAATGCAAGTACAAATAACCAAGGTGGAGATGGAAGTGTTGTATTTTTCCAATTGATGTAGGACATAGAATCTTCAATTATATGGCATACCAAACACATAGAGCACGAATTAATATTTTTTATGGTCAAAGAAATTTCCCACACAAAGTTTGTATGCAAAATTTTCACTATCAATAAGTTGATGCATCAACTAGCCTCACCGAGCCTCGCATTCTTTTTTCCAAATTATTGCTTAGGTAGGGGCTTATTCTTAGGGAACATAGCTACAATGCTGCACTTTAAGAGCTCTATCCTTATGCAAAATTCTCCCCAACCTTTGAAGGAATAAAGTTGTCAAAGGCTGTTGAGACAAAATTCAAGATGGCCCATCACCCATGTTTCAAAGAATCTCTTCAAATTAAACAAGAGAAAGGTTGAAAGAACTGCCATTCAAAAGTTGTTGCCTAAACATTTGATAATCATTTGGCCCATGGATTTGAAATTTGTTAAGGACTCTAAAGCTCAAATATTTTAAAGGGTCCTTCTCAATGATGGTGTTTGGTCAATGGCGATACCATGATTCATACATAATTTGAACTCTCTATATCTTTGATAGTTGAACTCAAATTCATGACAGATAATTGATAGAACAATAGTAAAAAGGTCTTGAATAAACATGTTCTAGACATGACCAGCCCTGAACATCAATTCTGGGCACTTTCAGACCTAACAACATCCTTGCACAACAATTCTATGTTGAGTTTGTTGCTTTAAGTGGAATGTACTGTGAGTCTTGACAACAATAAAATTCAGTCTGAGCTATTCCCTGACATTGTTGAGCATTTTTAGACAGTTGGGCACATTTTTGTCAAATATGGGCATGAACAACCCCATTTGATAGTAAAAAAAAGGCATAAAAGGAGCTCATTCACAAATCTGGCCACTCGTAAATGAATTTTGGGCACTTATAAAGTAATTTCAAACCCTAAAACAATAGTAAAACCCTCACTGTTGAATTCCGGGGTCAACATTGGGTCTTGCTAAGTCATTTGTAAGGGCCAAATGCCAATCTGCATTTTTGTCCCTGTTGCGGCCTTCGTTTATCATCTTTATCATTTCTGGATCAATCTAAGTACAACAATCCACATTAAGAATGGCATGCTCTCAATTTGGAGCAATTATGAGTTTCTTTTGACATACCAATTGGCTATTATGTGCATAAAACATAGACATTGAATTTCTTTGTCTGCGTAAAGTAATTCCCCTATTTATGTTAATAAGGGCAATTTAGAAATGGGACTTGAGATTTAAGTTGCATCATATTCAGTATGTAGGTTGCCATTGAGATTTGTGTTATTCCATTATTCTTATCTAGATTTTTAATTTTAGGCTTTTACAAATATCTATTTTGCCTTATATAATCAAGGTCATAACACTCAAAATCACAGGTTGGGATTTAACAACAATTGAATACTATTTATCCCCGTCTATTCAGTCAACTCCCATTATCTGTTTTGGTAGTCTCTATAGTTTGCACGGAGGTGCTCTACAGCCCAGGTGGGGTAGAGGGATTCATCGACACTTAGCGTCTGTTTATGTGTGTGAGATAGTGCATTCAATATAAACTATGCACATACAGAAGTGAGGTTCTCTACAATCCTAGTGGGGGTGAGGAGATTCATCAATACCTAGCATTTGTTAATGTAATGATGCATTGAATCTAGACTATGCATTTAGTGCATTCAATATGGATATTAGAACAAGCACATCTAATTTGAGTTTGATAAAAATATTTAGAAGCTCAAGGATGCATAGCAGGATTTCATGCACATGTTACTTGTATAAAATATTAGAATTCAAGATATGCAACCTCAACTACCAGGTTTATATTACATCCATATTTAGATGGGTTGGGTATGTGCCTAGCATGGTTTAAACCTGGAGCAAACACCATGTTTAAACTTTTAGAATTCAAGATGTGCTTATCAATTCAAGGTTGCATTGCATTGAGCCTTGGATAACCTGAATTTCTGTATATCATCACTTAAAATTATCTTATTTTATTCACCTTTAGTAAAGGATGCTCTCTATGTGTTTTTGTTGGTACTTTTTCGAAGCATGTCCAAGCTTGTGATTTTTATTTTTTTTCTACTTCTTTATGTCTGGCTAGAGTGTGGAGCAAATAGGAAGTAGATCTTGTCGCATGCAAATTGAGACTAAAGAACTATTGCTCTCAATCTGCAACAGCTTACTCTAGTTCTTTACTTGCCTTAATTTGCCTTATTATATTTATTGCTATAGAGTGGACACCACAAATTATACATGTGAGTAATTAAGAGCCCAAAGCTCTAAAATTTGTTGTGTTTTGTACCAATCCACGATTTGACGAATTAGCAGTCACTGGCATGAAATTTAAGTTATATAATGAAAAGAGTTAATGTATCTACCTCTATGTCAAAACCGTTTTCAATGTTGATGCGGGCCACTCTTACCAAAAGGCATGAGAATGAGGAAGAAGACTTAAAATTATGGACTTCACCTTCAAAGAGTGTCTTATAATCACATTGGTAAGGAGTGATAAGAAGATCACGACAATCCAACGTGTCAAATCTCAATTGATAGTGTCAATTAAAGACTTATATGGTAAATTTAATATAAGATTTACTTATAGTTGTCTCTTACTCTTTGTGTCTTGACACATTTGATATTTTATGGTTGTCTTTGCGCCTACCCAATTGATATTATAAGGTGAGGATGTGCATGCATAATAATCATTAGTTATGACTCTCTGGATTTAAAGAGAAGAGGATGTAAAGATAGGTAATTTTTATATGTATTTTGGTGGCGAGTGCAGAAGACAAATGTGGTGAGAAACCACATATGTTTGAAAGGACGGAGGGAGACTACATCACGGCCACCTCTCTATATCAATGCATAAATTGACCTCTACACGGTTTGTGGTTGCATGCCATTATTTGTAGTTGTATGCCATTGAGTGTTGTTTAGAGTTTACATGAGTCCATGACATTCATGCAAGAAATGAAGTTTTGTACAAGAGGACTCATAAAATCGCCCATTTGAATTTCATTTTGATGAAAAAGGAGTGGACATTAGTAGCCAGGTTCACATAGGTAGCAGGCACAAAGTTTTGGGTTCGTTTTGGTCCTAGTAGTAGGCTAGTAGTGGTTCTCTGTTGTTACAGTTGTAGTCCTTGACACACCGTCATGCCTTAGATATCAACCCGAAGTGATTCGAGAGTCAGAGTCAAATCTTAGTGGCCAGTGTCTTGTGTTACGATGGTACCAGCACCAGCGTACTTGCAAAGGTGCCCTAGGGAGAGCGTATCTTTTTTATGACCAGGAGGAGTGTTTAGCCAGCTTATTTTGAGGTGGGGTTATGGCCAGACCCTCTGGTTTATCCTCTGGAAGTACTATGGCTTAATGGCATCGTTGACTGCCTCATAAAAGGGTTTGAAACCCTGAGGTTGGTGCCTGGGGCTTCCAAGGGTGGGTCACTGGGTCACATGACCCTGACCTTGTTTTATCACTCCAGCGGCAGTTTCTTCAGCACTCTGACATTTACTCATCCTTCAGAGCACCTCTAACACCCTCCTGGCCCTCCTATTCACCAGCGCCCTCTCTCTGGGACCTCCTACAGAGGATGACATCATCCTTCTTGGTAGACTATATGCTTGCTAAAGGTGGGGGCGTTGAGGGTTTTAATCTCTGTTGGTGTTAGTTGGGACATGAAGACCCCCCCCCCCCCCCTCGCGCCCCTATGCAGTCTGGCCTTCAGTTTGGTCAAATTTGGACTTGTTTAGCCATTTTGCTCATGTTTGAGTCAAATCTGGGGGAAAATACCCAATTTACCCACTTTTATCATTATTTTATATTATTTTTGTTTTAATTTTAAGTTGACATTTTTAATATTAAATTGACCTTATTTTATGTAAAAGTGAGTGAGATCATATAAATTCAATCTCCTCACTTCATTTTCATCATCAACTTTTGGGATAAGATCATTATGTCTCTATTTTCCCTAACTAGGGCTCTTTGAAGGGATGCACTCCTTGATGAAGGTTATTTTGCAAGTTTGAAGCATTTCTTGGAAGTTTACTATTGTTCATGCCATTGCTAAGGTGAAGCTAGAGTTTTTTGCTTAACACATGCACTTGGAGGTATCTATACTTTTGGTTTGATGTCTATTTGTCAATTTGCATGAAAGTGATGTTTGTTAGGGTTGAATGGAAGCCATTGTTGCTTCATTTTGTCTTGATTTGCGTTTCATTTTTGTCATTGGTCACCATAGCATTCAAGCTTGAGATTTAGGTCTTCAAGTCTTGCTTAAGTTAGGCCTCCTCTACGAATCCTAGAGATTGTGGAGGTGAGCCCTAGTTAGCCAAGCTTGCCAAGTACCATCTCAAGGAGGGTTACTCCTCTCATTGATGCCCTAGGTTTGGTGACTAGCTTTCTCTTGAAACCCTAGTTGTTCATTTCCTCATTAAACCCAAATGTCTGAGTTGTTAATATTGTAAATTTTATTCATTAACCTAGTTGTTTATGTTTGTTAGTCTTTTTATTTGAATTTATGAGTTAGTACTTCATTTTAAATGTTAAAAAACCTAAAACTAAACCCTAGCTGCAGCCATTTGTTGCCCTAAGTTGACCTACGAGCTAACCCTAACCTCCTTCCAACCCTTCACTCTCCTTACCCTTGAACTCGGCCTCCTCTTTATCTCTACCTAAGATCCTCGACATTCCCTTTAGCTTCCTCGTTTCCCTCCTTCATTACTGCTATAGCCTGCTACCTTAGCTTCCTTCACCACCTTGAGGCTTCTCCAAGCCTGCAGCTCCTCCAAACTTCCACCTCGGCCTCCCCTTTATCTCTTTTCTCCACCTCGGATCCCCTCTTTCCACCTTTGCCCAGCCCTTATCCATCCTTCATGTCTCTCTTTCCTCTTTCTCCAACCTCTCCATACCTTCCCGCAGTCCCTTTATCAGCTCACAGCCGCTACCCTAGCTTTCCTCGAACCCATTCCTACTCCCTCCTACCATCTGCGACCCTCTATCTCTCTGGCCTGCTGTATTTTCCCACAGCCTGTGGCCCTTGCTCTTTTTGTTGGTCCTTCCCACAGTTCGCGACCCACTCTTTTCTTCTCCACTTAAACCCGTGGCTCCCTTCCTATACCAAGCCTTCGTTGCTCCCATCTGCGGCCTCTCCTCTCCCGATCTCTTCCTTCCTTGCTAACCCGCGACCTCTTCCTTTACGCCAGCCCGAGCTCCTCTCCATTTCCTCGCGGCCCTTCCTTCAACACCCAAGCTCTCCCTTTTTCCTTACCATCCTCTCCTAACCTGCTCTCCCATCTGAGCTTCCTTACGGACTCCTTCCAGCCGCTTTCTTCTACCTCCCTTTTGGCTGTCGTCTCATCCCTTCACTGCCCCCCTGTCGTTCTTCTCTTCTCCTTCATTACAACCCCCATCTCTCTTACCTTGTAATCCTTTGTCTTTCACACAGGCATGCCCTTTGGGAAGCCCATGCGTTACCCTAACTATCCTTTCTCCGCCTGTAACATACACACCAAAAAAACAAATAAAAATCAGAATTTAATTAGTGTATTAATTAGCATGTTATAAGATCTGATTTTCTGCCTTCTTAAGATTTTTGTTATCGCTGCAATTGTAGTTACATACAAAATATGGAACTTACATGCCTTAAATGATAAAGTGCTTATGATAAACTGGATTGTATGCACTATTTACACGCAAATATGAAGGTAATAAAGTGATACTTTTGCTGAAGTAGTAAGAAACAGATCTAAAGTTTATCCCTGTCATACTGTAAGTGAATTACAAATCTGGAATGTGTGCTTATATTATGCTATCTAATGCAATGTATTTATCTAATTGTGGAGAAGTCTTTCATTAAAATTGATTACAAACAATATTTACTTATGCTGATGAATACTCATATATATAACTGAATATTACTTATCGACGAATCGAATTGACACTTGTTTATCCTTAGTGGACTGATATTTGAACTTATCAGGATCTTTAAGATTGGTATATTGGATCTATTTACATCACGTTCATATGACTTAACTGAATTGATTCTCAAAATCCAAGGTGAATTATATTTCTTGCATTATTTACTTTTGTTGCTATAATTGTTATTAAAACTACACTAGGTTGCATATTGAATAACATTGACAGCTGCCACTTAATACATTTTTGGGTTAGTTTATTGGCAATATAGTCTTTTGATCCAATATTGATTATTTTAATACATGCATATTCGCTTATACATCTCATTGAATGATCTAAGTAAGCTTCTGATCTTTGGTGATGTTATTGGTAAGTTTACATCTCATTGGTTGAAGTTGAATGCATTTGACTCCATTTAGGCACTGGTCTAAATTTAAGATTGCATAGAAAATATAGTTATTGGTTGTCAAAGTATTCTACGGGATTCCTTAAGGATACTTCTCCTTGGAGGTTTCAACTTTCGAAGAAGTTAGAACAGTGATCGAGGTGACATTAGGTCACTATTCTTAGTTTTGCTTACTGGGAATTATCCCTGCTAATTTTCCTGGTAACACCTCGAATGCACAATTGTGAAGTAAGTGTGTGACATGAGTGAGTGGGTGATTATAATTTCTGATATTTCCAATATTTTGAATGACAAGTTGAATTTTATAGCATAGGAATTTCAACTTAGGAATTGAAATTTATATGGATGGGTAATTTCAAATGTTGCCCTTCCTTTGAAATGTTGATATAAATTATGTCCTTAATTGGATGGGTAAAATTCAGATTTTAATTTTTTTTAAAGGGCAATTTTAATTTTACACTTCTAGGAAAGGCTAGAACCCTTTTGGAAGGGTTCAAATTTGAACGTTGGGTAGAGTTGAGCTGCCTTTCTTTATGTATGTCTATCTCTTTCTGATAGATGATCTATCTAGGGACGTGCCATCAATTGTCTCTTTCTGATAGATAATCTATCTAGGGACGTGCCATCAATCCATCATTGTACTGCCTCACTCGTGAACGTAGTGCCTTTAAAACGATCACACTTATAATTATAATGAGAAAAAAGAGTGACGGATATGGCTGTGCAATCCTAGAAGGGTTGTCTGTGTTGTGTTTATAGTTCATCTCACTTTTTCTTTTGTTCCAATATTCTAATTAATTATTGATAGTTATACAGGCATGCTAGATAGAAACCAATTATGATCCACTCGGGGGCCAAGAAGCCAAGGGGGACAACAGTTCGACTAAATGAGTCGGCTCTGTTATTATGACGAAAGCACAAGAAATAGAATAAGCAAGCAGAAATTACACTACGCAGATAAACACAAATACACACAGACAAATATGCAGGAATGCGAACGGATTTCTCTATTACTGAAAACCACATAGATCCGGACTGATAAGATAAGATCTATATTACAATAGTTTACATGCTTATATAGAGAGTTTTGAGATGCTTGGGTGCCTTCCCGTTACGTTCAGTTACAAAAGAAGTTATAACGATTCGGCAGTTCAACCGTTACAGTCGACTGGAAGACAGAGAGACAGTTTGTCGAAGTTCGACAGTCGCAAGTCGCAAGATGGTGTTGCACAAGTCATAGGTCGACGTTGCATGTCGACGTCGTGAAACTGTAAGGTCGTTGAACGTGTCAAAGTCATGTCACAATTCGACAACTTGCCAAAGTTATGTCAAAGTCACGGAGTGTATCGAAGCCATGTCAAAGTCGAAACTCGTCGGAGTTGTGTCGATGATGGCTTGTCGCAGTAGATGTCGGCATTCAACAATAATGCCAACTGCGATATGGATTAGAACTCCTTCCTTAAGAAACAATGGTCTCCATTGTTTGCTCGTGAAGGTGAGGAAACTTGTCGGTTAAGTCAGTAGCAGAGTACCATTTTCCTTGTGCTGGGATCTGTCCTGCTTTAACAACCTAAAACAAGGGAATTGTGTTTGTCCTTGTATGGCGTACTCATTGTCCCACAATGGTGTCGCAAGGAAGAGGCTCTTGAACATCTGGATGGATGTCGTTGGGTTCTGCTATCTACAAGTCGTTATGTTCCAACAATGGTGCGTGGTATGGTCGAGGTAGATCCACATTGAAGACTGGATGTAGACCAAGGAACGCAAGAATGTCGAGTTGGAAAGTGTTTTCGCCAATCTACTGAAGAATATTGTATGGACCATATCGCAAAGGTTTCAACTTCTTGAATAGGCCAGTGAAGCGCTCCTTCTTAAGATGTAACCAGACCTTATCCCCAATTTGGAATGAATGAGGGATATGATGCTTATCGTGTCGGGCCTTAGCTTTCGCGTTTGCTATGTGCAGCATGTCCTGTGCTTGCCACTAGATGTTGCAAATCTGTTCTTGAAACTTTAATGCTTTGTCAACTTCTCGTTGGTTGTGGTCGGTGTCGGAGTTCGATTGTGTCGAGGAGATGATCAAGTCGATAGGCGCTGAGGGTTGAAATCCATAACAGATCTCAAATGGACTCTTTTCTGTAGAGTTGTGCTGAGCACAATTGTAGTTGTGTTGTATGTATGGAAGAGTTTCATCGCATGTTCGTCAATGCTTGTGGTTGTACGACCAAGCGATTCACAACATTTGTCTGTCTGTCAGTCTGCGGATGGAAAGCTGTCGACAATGAGAGTCGTGTGTCTAGCTGTTTCCAAAGGGTCTTCCAAAATATGCTGACAAATCTGGCATCTTGGTCGAAAATGATGGTTGTCAGTAAACCATAGTGTTTTCAAACATGTGTGAAGAAGAGCTGAGCAGCCTGCTGCGTTGTCATTGTCTTCTCGCATGGTATAAGAATGGCCATCTTGTAAAATATGTTGACTACTACTAAGATTGCGTCATGTTGATGTTTGGTAGTAGGATACCCTGTCAAGTAGTCCATAGAAATAGATTCCCATGGTCGACTAGGAACTGGCAGAGGTGTGTACAATTCCTGTCGTCGATTAGGCAATTTAGCAATGGCACAAACCAAGCATGATTGAATGTACTTGTTGACGTCGATTTTAAGTGTAGGCCAAAAGAAATACTTCTGCAGAATAGCAAGTGTCTTTGCTACCCCAAAGTGTCTTGCGGTCTTGCTGTAGTGCGTGTCCCAAATGAGTTGTTGTCGATGCTCACCGGTCGGTACACAAAGCTGTCCAAGCTTGTATAGCAAGGTATCTTTCAGGAAATAGTCGATGGTCGACAACCTGTCAATCTGAAGCTGTCGATAGACTCATGAAAAGTCGATGTCTTCCTGATACAATAGAGGCCAAGTAGTGCTGTCATATCCCTGCATACTCATCACTGTGAAAAAGAGAGTAATGGGTGGTCTGCTTAGACAATCGGCAACGGTGTTAGCTTTACCTTTCCGATACTTAATTACCAACTGGAATTGTTGCAGGTAATTAATCCACTTAAGCTGTCGAGTTGTTTGTAGTTTCGATTGTGTCAGAGCGAACTGAAGAGGCTTATGGTCAATGAGGATGATCGTTTCCTTGCCAAGGATGTAATGCCTCCATTGCTTGAGAGCTTATGGTGTACAGTTCTTTTTCGTATGTCGAATACCTTCTAACAATGTCGTTAAAAGTTTCAAAATGAAAAGCGACTGGGTAACCAGATTGAGTGATCATTGCGCACAAGTCATAGTCCGATGTGTTTGTCTCAATCTCAAAGGGATGATGCAAATCAGGTAACACAAGTACTGGTGCAGTGCAGAGCTTGTGTTTGAGCTATTCAAAAGTTGCTTGTTGTGTCGGTGTCCATTTAAAGACAGTTTTCCCACTTCCTTTCGTCAACTAATTCAAGGGCCAGGCTATGTGACTAAAGACGAGTATGAATCGTCGATAGAAATTCGCCAAACCAAGAAAACTTCTTAGTTCTTGAACGCTGTGAGAAATGGGCCAATCTTTGAGAATTTGTACTTTTTTTGGGTCGACGTGAATGCCTGCAAAGTCAATTACAAACACTAAATATTTGATGTTGTTCATCGCAAAGGAACACTTGTCCATGTTCAAGTAGATTCGATGTTGTTGGAGAGTGTCGAGGACTTGCTGAAGTTGTCCGGCATGTTCTTCCCATGATCGACTAAAAATCAATATGTCGTCAACATAGACAATGACCCATTTGCCGATGAAAGGTCGGAGAATGTTATTCATGTATCGCGTGAAGGTCGCAGGGGCGTTGGTTAAGCCGAAAGGCATGACTAACCATTCAAACAATCCTTCATTGGTCTTGAAAGCAATTTTCCATACATCTAAGGGCTCGATTGGAATCTGATGATATCCCGACTTGGGGTTGAGTTTAGTAAATAATTTAGCACCTTTCATACAATCGATGAGCTCGTCTATCCGTGGCAGAGGGTACCGATTCTTCACCGATATTTTGTTGAGTGCCCTGTAGTCGATGCACATGCGCCAAGTTCCGTCTTTCTTCGGAACGAGGACGACTGGACTTCCACAAGGGGAGGACTTGGGTCGAATATGACCTTTGTTGATCAAATCTTGGATTTGTCTATGAATCTCTTCATTTTCAAGAATGGATCTTCTGTAGACAGATGCATTAGGCAAAGAAGAACCAGGAGCAAGTTCAGTAGAGTGTTTTACCTGATAGTGTAGAGGTACTCCATCTGGAACTTGGAATAGGTTCTGGTACTCATAAAGAATATTTTCGATCTGTTGCTTATGTCGGGAGCTGCACTCGTCGGTGACTCGACTAGTTGTTGCATTCTTCCTAGAATGTTGCGGCTTTATCATAATCAATGCGCACTTATGAGCATGATTGATGAGCTTCTTTGTCTATTTCGTAGATACCAAGGCAACTGTTGGTGTAGGTTGTCGTTCTGGTATGTTGTATCGCTTATATCTGATTCTGACAATCACCTTCTGCGGTCGTGACTGGTAACTTCCATGGCAATCCCATAGGTAAGGTTTCCCAAACAGGGCGTCGGCTACGAAGAGTGGCACCACATCGCAAAGTACTTCATCTTCAAAAGGCTTTATGAAGTATGCAAGCTTGCATTGTCGAGTGATCCTTAGCTCTTGTCCATCCTTCATCCAACCGATGTTGTAAGGCTGAGGATGCGGAGTGGTCACAAGACCTAGCTTCTTCACAAGTTTTTCAGAAACAAAGTTCTTCTGGCTCCCGTCGTCCACAATCAGATGCAATGGATTGTTTTGAACCCATATCTGTGTATGGAATAGGCGCTCTCGTTCCTCCTCGTCGACGATGGTCGAGACTTTTGGAGTTGTCGATGTCAAAAGAGTCGTTGCTTCTGGGTCAAATTCTACCACAATCTTGTCGAACGCGTCGGATGTCGACACTTTTGCCAAAAAGGTCTTCGAGCTTTGCATTCAGACGTATCATGCCAAGATGAGTGATGGTAGTCGCACCATTTCCCGATCGCTTGCTTGCTACGTTCCTTTTTATGAAAAGGATTTTTGCCGTGATCTGGATTTGACGGAGTCAGCTGAGAAGATTTCGACTTGTCGAAGTCGGCTGGTGCCTTCTTGTCGGGTGGTTGTCCTAATGTAGGCTTTGTCGTGAAGCGTGCTTTTCCCTTTTGCTTGGTTTCAAGTTTGTTGGCATAGTGGAATGCATCTGCAAGCATATTGGCAGTTAGAAACTCCATCTCCTGCTGAATGTACTGGGATAAACCGCTAACGTACTTCAAAAAAAACAATTTTTCTTCTTCTTGAACGCCAAGTCTAGCCATGAGTCAATAGAACTCGTCGGTGTAGCTTTGAACGGACTGTTCTTTCCATTGCCTTAGCTACTGCCACTTCTTATACTGCTGCTCAAGGTACTTCGGCGGGTAAAACTCCTTTCGTATGTTTTCGACGAATTTGTCCCATGTGTCAATGGGGTCTCCACTTTTCTCCATCTTTGTCGATAGATTCTCCCACCAGCAAACACAGATGTTGACATCTTTAAGGATGCAATGGTGATCCTGTCGGCTTCTGAGAGTTGATTCACAGAGTAATATGTCTCTAATTGTTGAACCCAATTGTCAACGGATTCCGCGTCAATCTTGCCTTCTAGATTCGGTATGTCCAAATTCCTTTGCACTTTGAAGGCGCTGATTTTGTAGTAGTTAGTTCTCGTCGGAAATGCTCCTGAAATCTAAGCAAATCGCATGAGAATCTCGTTGAACTAGGTGAACATCTCAGTTTGTTGTCGAGCTAGCGCTTGCTCTATGAGTTGCTATGTCTCGTCGATTGCATTTTTTCAATTGTTTCTTCTGCCATCTCTGGAGGTAGTATCTGCTTGGATTGTTGAGTCTGCGAGTGAGTTTGAACCGACATAAGTCAGGTAACTTCGCTGGAAGTGTCTACGCAAAACTTAAGCACGAACAAAGTCGATGCACTCTGACGAGGTTTTGAATGAACTTTGAGTCTGCTATGATACCAATGATCCACTCAAGGGCAAGAAGTCGAGGGGGACAACAGTTCGACTGAATGAGTCGGCTCTGTTATGACGGAAGCACAAGAAATAGAATAAGCAAGCAGAAATTACACTACGCAGATAAACACAAATACACACATGCAAATATGCAGGAATGCGAACTGATTTCTCTATTACTGAAAACTAGATAGATCTGGACTAATAAGATAAGATCTATATTACAATAGTTTACATGCTTATATAGAGAGTTCTGAGACACTTGGGTGCTTGCCCGTTACGTTCAGTTACAAAAGAAGTTATAACGATTCGGCAGTTCAACCGTTACAGTCGACTAGAAGACAGAGAGACAGTTTATCGAAGTTCAACAGTCCCAAGTCACAAGATGGTGTTGCGCAATTCTCAGGTCGACGTTGCATGTCAACGTCGTGAAACTGTGAGGTTGTTGAACGTGTCGAAGTCATGTCGCAATTCAACAACTTTCCAAAGTTGTGTCGAAGTCGCAAAGTGTGTCGAAGCCGTGTCGAAGTTGAAACTCGTCGGAGTTGTATCGACGATGGCTTGTCACAGTAGATGTCGGCATTCGACAATAATGCCAACTGCAATATGGATCAAATTAGATTTCCATTGATTCCCACTAACTAGACCATCATGAGTTCGAGTAGACTCCCATTTCTCACCCTACGCTTTGAGAAAACTAGTTGATTTAACTCATATGAGTTTGACTTAGCCCCGAGTCATTGATTCATAAATGTAATTCAAGCTCGCAGATCAAACACAAGTCAGATTAAAACCTCCCAAGATGCCAAAACATCTCCATAATGTGTGCAATAAATGCTAGGCAAGGTGAGCAGCATCCTCCATTAAAGGCTTTCTTTAAAAGGGTGCTCCTCCAAAAAAAATCATTATAGCAACAAAAGATATCCCATGATAACTTCCAAGTAGTAAAATGTCCTCTAATGATGTGGCTAAAACATCCTATAGAAGTCCCACAAAACTTCAAGATGTGCTTCAAGAAGTAACACTCCAACAAACAATGTCCTGATCACATGGACCAAATTTCAAATGGTGTCTAAAGCGGTGGAACATTCCTCTGCATATGGCATAAAATAAAGAGAAGTTCTCCTCCATGGGAGCAGTCCCCTACAAAGTGACACAAGAAACTTCATATCCAAGAACAAATACATGTGAGGGAGGGATTCAAGAGCTAGCGACCTCCGTTAAGTCTGCTAGATTACTTCTAATGCAAGTCCTTTCATAGTTTATGGCACATAATGAGAAATATGACTCTTTAGTTGGACGACATCTTATTTGCAATAATGGATACACCGGTTTGCAGGGCTTAAAATGTGGATTGAACCTCTTCAAATGGTGGAGAATACCCCTCTCTTAATTGTGAATATCATAGGATTCCCCAAAACTCAAATGATGAGGTTTTAGGGTTGATTATGACTACTGTTTGGGGTTAAACATGCCCATAAATTAGGAAATTTTGCCTAGAACTCCATGCTTCCTACTAATTTGATGAGGAGGTTATTGCGAATGCCATTATTGTTGTTGCATGATGGTGTAAATACACCTAGAATTGATAATCACCATCTTTTGTTGTTGGTTTCACTCATATGCATGCTTAGAACCTTTGTAAAACTACACAAATTTGCTCCAAGTCTATTTAGACCTAAGAGAAAGATCCTTGGTGCTTGGTGAATTGGGTCCTAGGAAATATATAAAATTATTAGGTTTGACACAATATAAATGTCCCTTGCATGGGGAAACAAAAATTGTTAAGTACCTCTTTTGGTGTTGCATTTTGCTACGAGAACTTGGAAATAAGCTTTTAGGTTATATATCTAACTTCTTCTTTCTCCCATATCCTAGAAGGTGGGCCTTTTAGAAGATAAACTTCCTTAGGTTGTTGAGGTCATTGCAACATGACAAATGTTCAAAGTTGATATCCTATATTAAATTTGGGAGATATATAAATTATATTGAAAAATACAATATCTCTTGTTAAACAGACTTTACAATTTTGAAATTGCAAAATACAATGCCTATTGCTAAAAAGACTTGGCAATTTTGAATATCAAGTTGGCATCTCTTCTTTTTCTACCAAGATAATATTTACTCATTGTTGGGCACGAATAGGTGAATTTAGAACGATACCCAGTGGTTACTGCAAAAGTGTCATCGCTAACAAGGATGTAAATTGAGACCTAAACTTGTTGATTTCTTCACTTTTTCCATTAGGCCACAAACTTATGTCAAGAACAAGTATGCAAAAATTTCACTACTAGGAAGTTGTTGCATCAACTAGTCTCATCGAGGCCCACATTCTTTTTCCAAATCATATCCTAGGTAGGAACTTATTTTTAGGGAAGAGAGCTAGAGTGTTGCACTTTATGAGCTCAATCCTTACGCAAAAATATCCCCAACCTTTGAAGGAATAAAGTTGTCAAAGTTTGTTGAGACAAAATTCAAGATGGCCCATCATCCATGTTTTAAAGAATGACATAAAATTGCTATTCAAAAGTTGCCACTTCAAACTTGGAAAAGGGTCTAAACATTTGATAATCATCTGGCTCATGAACTTGAAATTTGTTTTAGATTCCAAAGTTCAAAGATTTCAAAGGGTCCTTCTCAACGATGGTGTATGGTCTATGGCCATACCATGATTCATACATAATTTGAACTCTCCATATCTTTGATAGTTGAACTCAAATTCATGACAGATAATTGGTAGAACAATAGTAAAAAGGCCTTGAATAAACATGGTCTAAGCATAACGAGCCCTGAACGTCAATTCTGGGCACTTTCAAACCTCACAACATCCTTGCATAACAATTCTGGGTTGAGTTTGTTGCTTTAAGTGGCATGTAATGTGAGTCTTCACAACAATAAAATTCATTTTGGGGTATTCCCTAGCACTGTTGAGCATTTTTAGAAAGTTGGGCAGATTTTTGTCAAATCTGGGCATGAACAACCCCATTTGACAAATAAAAAAAGGCATAAAAGGAGCTCATTCACAAATTTGGGCACTCTTGAATGAATTTTGGGCACTTTTAAGGTAATTTCATACCCTAAAACAACAATAAAGCCCTCATTGTTGAAGTCCTGGGTCAGCATTGGGCCTTGGTAAATCATTTGTAAGGGCCAAATGCCAAATCTGCATTTGTGTCCCTGTTAGAAGATCAAGTCTTCTTTGGCTTTGTTATTAGTGTTTTTGCTTAAACCTACCTTGAGCTAATAGCTAAGCCACAAATTTTTTCCAGGTTTATTGCAATATTTTTCTACCTATGTTTCCATTATTTTGAACAAGGTGTTAGACCAACAGCTCAAATAAAGCTTCATCTCCAAACTGTGCTCATAAGAAATTAATTAGGAGATTTGCAGCCAACATGGTTGTTGCAAGATGCTCTATTGAAATGACAAGCCTTTTAGGCACATACCATCTCTTTACTTTGGTATTTAGGTCTTTTGTCGTAATCAACATATACCTATGATTCATGAGTTTCAAAATTTGTATGTGTGCTAGGTTGTATTATGCAAATTTCAGCCAATTCTATAGAATGTTTTTAGATCTCTTGTTTAGATATACACAATCCAACTCGAAAGTAAACTATTAATTTGTACACCAGAGTTGCTATGTATACCAATTCTATTGGACTCTTCCTGAACACATCACGAAGAATCTATTCAGGCATGTATGCTTTTCAATCAATTCAACTTGAAATAACATTTTCAACTGCTTTTATAATTTTATCCTAAAGGCCGTACATCCTGTATATGTTTGGTAGGATTTACTAGATACATACCTGGCATTGAAGCATTTATTTTGTTAGGTAAACACAAAAATTAGTATGTACTCTATCACGCAACAACAGTATTTAGGTAAGATCTATCTGTTGTGTTGGTCAATAGATTCCTGTAGTAAATGCTTATTCTTAAGTTAAAGTTTAAAACCATTGTGTGTTTTGTTGGAAATTTTTAAGTTGGAAGAATGCCTCTCTATTGATTATTCAGCTCCAAAATCATCAATGCAGATGTCTATTTACACCTATTTAGCCCCAAAATCCCCTGGTTCTTGGTGGATTGGCTCCTAGGCAATATATAAAATCATTAGGTTTGACACAATTTAAATGTCCCTTGCATGGGGAAAGGAAAATCGTTAAGCACCTTTTTTGGTGTTGCATTTTGGTAGGAGAATTTGGAAATAAGCTTTTAGGTTATATATCTAACTTCTTCTTTCTCCCATATCCTAGAAGCCTTTCAGGGGATAAACTTCCTTAGGTTGTTGAGATCATTGCAACATGACAAATGTTCAAAGTTGATATCCTATATTAAATTTAGGAGATAAGAGATGTATGATTGTGTAAGAATATGCAACAATGCATCTTGCATGATGGTTATGTAATTTGTGCCCTATAGCAATTGCAAATGCGTACAAATAACCAAGATGGAGATGGAAGTGTTGTATTTTTGCCAATTGATGTAGGACATAGAATCTTCAATTATGTGGCCTACCAAATGTTAAAATTTAGTATGCTAAGACATAACATAGCAGCATTACATTCCTTTTCACAATAATAGCATATACAGGATCACTGAAGAAACAACAAGCACAGCATAAACACAAGAGACACAGATTTATCCTGGGAAACCCTCATGGGGTAGAAAACCCAGCAAAGCTTCCTCAATATAGATGACCAGCAAATACAAAAGATGTAACCCTGAGCATAAGCTCATCCTTCTCCATAGCAGACCTCTCCCTCATAAGTGCACCACTCTCAAGTGAGTGAGTGTGTGTTAAATGAGGAATACACCTCCTCTATTTATACACTACTCCGACTTTTCTTTTATACAAATCATGTAGGCTCGTATTTAACCATTGGGTTAAATACCCCATTACAACTGATTGGGCCGACCCCACTAGGGTGGTCTAACAACCCTTTGACCCACATAACACATACAGGGCCGACCCCCACTAGGGAAGTCTAATAACCCAAGTTACCACATTCCGATGGAGGAATAAACATCTCCAGATATACAATAAGATCTTCACGGAGGAATGAAACATCTCCGGAATAATAAAGTACAAATATAATATTCTTTGAAGTTACAATATCTCAACACTCCCCCTTAACGAGAAGGATATTATAACAGCATCTGCACGAGCAAGGAGTCATCAACATCATACATGATACATCTATAAATCATTGGAAGCTTTCTCAACATCATCAGTAACTCAACCAGTTACCGAAACATCTTCACTACTGGAACATCAGCATCTTCAGTACTGAGTCCTTATCTTCTGCAGCACTCAAACAGCTACAGCAAAATCAACATCTGAATCCTCACGATCGTCAGCATCGTCATCACACGATCATCAACATCATCATCTAGATCAACATGATCAGCATCGTCACATCATCTCGATCTACAGCATCTGGTTCATCACGATCTACAGCATCTGGATCATCTCAATCTACATGATCAGCATCATCGTCATCTAGATCAACAAAATCAGCAGCATCGTCATCTATATCAACACGATCAGCAGCATCATCATCTAGATCAATACGATCAGCAGCATCGTCATCTAGATCAACAGTATTAGTATCCACACCAATACAAGTATACACATCATCAATACAAGTATCCACACAATACAAGTATACACATCATCAATACAAGTATTCACACAATAGCAGCATACCTTGCAACACACACGATCATATTACAGGATGATCAATCCTGCTCTCTTTAGGACATAGGTCCATGGATGATGCAATCCTGTCATGTACCTTTTGAACCGAGGTCCAAGGATGATCCAGTCCTACCATGTACCTTTTGAACCGAGGTCCAGGGATGATCCAATCGTATCATGTACCTTTTGAACCAAGGTCCAGGGACGATCCAGTCCTATCATGTACCTTTTGAACCGAGGTCCAGGGACGATATAGTCCTATCATTCAATTCTCGGAGACCTCATGTCTACGGCTCAATTCAAAGGACCAAAGTCCGAGGACGATCCAATCCCCTACCTGTTCATTCAGGACTTTATTTTCGGAGACATCTTGTCTACGGCTCAATTCAAAGGACCAAAGTCTGAGGACGATCCAATCCCCTTACCTGTTCATTCAGGACTTTATTTTCGGAGACATCTTGTCTACGGCTCAATTCAAAGGACCAAAGTCCGAGGACGATCCAATCCCCTTACCTGTTCATTCAGGACTTTATTTTCGGAGACATCTTGTCTACGGCTCAATTCAAAGGACCAAAGTTCGAGGACGATCCAATCCCCTTACCTGTTCATTCAGGACTTTATTTTCGGAGACATCTTGTCTACGGCTCAATTCAAAGGACCAAAGTCCGAAGACGACCCAATCCCCTTACCTGTTCATTCAGGACTTTATTCTCGAAGACATACGTCTACGGCTCTCTTTAGGACTGAAGTCCAGGGATGATCCAATCCCCACTTATCCACTAAGGACTTCATTCTCGAATACAACTGTCTACAGCTCACTTTAGGACTGAAGTCCAAGGATGATCCAATCCCCACTTATCCACTAAGGACTTCATTCTCGAAGACATACGTCTACGGCTCACTTTAGGACTGAAGTCCAGGGATGATCCAATCCCCACATGTCCACAAAGGACTTCATTCTTGAAGACATACGTCTACGGCTCACTTTAGGACTGAAGTCCAAGGATGATCCAATCCCCACCTGTCCATTAAGGACTTCATTCTCGAAGACAACTGTCTATGGATCCTTTTAGAACATGTGTTCAAGGATGATGCAATCCCCTTGTCAACTTAGACTCTGTCTAAGGACCATCCACTAACCTCTCTATTGGCATCACCAATATAGGTAACCACATCATCGACCTCTCTATCGATGCAGGAAATCTCATCATAAGTGACCACATCACTCCCCCTTTCGAGGAGAGTCCTTCTAAACTACACCAAGCTTATCTCGGAAATATTCAAACTTTTACTTGAGGTAGACGTTTGGTTAGTACATCGACAACTTGTTCACTTGAGGTAGAGGTTTGGTTAGTACATCGGCAACCTGTTACAAATTCGAACTTTATAGTTCCTTTCTACGTCATATCTTATATATAAAAATGTCAGATCTCTATGTGCTTTGACTTATCATGGAACACTGAATTCTCTGTCATCTTGATACAACTCTGTTTGTCACATAGGATCACAGTTGGGTCTATCTCTAAGTCAAACAATCCTGAAGCCATACTTCTTCACAACTATCAGAGCAAGCAGCCATATATTCCGCTTGTGCTGAGAGCCATACTGGACTGCTTCCTGCTAAACCACAAGATCATGGATGATCCCAGACAATAACATCTGCTCGATGTGCCATTCCTGTCTGATACACTTCCTACCCAATCAACATCTGAGTAGCCATACAAACTGAAGTCATGATCTCCAAAGTAATATAGACCAAAGTCTATCGTACCCTTCAGGTACCTCATCACATGCTTTGCAGCTATCAGGTGAACTCGTCTAGGTTCCACTAGATACTGTCTCAAGGTGTTTCACAGCAAAACATATATTTGACCTGGTATTCGTCAGATACATTAACGACCCAATAATATGTCTGTACAGAGTTATATACACTAACTCTGATGAGTCATTCACTAACAGCTTCAAGTTGGAATCCATGAGAGTGGACATTCCAACATATCAAGTCCTTTTAATATTTCTCGGCATACTTTCCCTGGTTGAGAAAGATTCCTTCTGAGCCTTTCCAAACTTCCAGACCTAGGAAGTAATGCATCAATCTGAGATCTTTCATTTTCATTTATGCAGCCATCTATCTGTGCCATCTCTCGTTAGATGGGTCTACTGATATGAGCCTCAACATCATTCAAACTCTGTGGTGAGTTCCTTCTTGCATCCATGTCATCTGTGTATAGAAACCATATTCAACCTTGTAGCAAAGGTTGAGATCCACATCACCCATGGTGATCATTAAGCTCATCAATTTACTATCGATCCTGGGTACCCATAGAGAACCTGATTCACACTTCTTCTTTAATTACATCATTAAGAGAATGGTCTTATCTAGTCACTTGGAGCAAACATCTCATCATGATTCTCTTCCTCTTTCTAAGAGAATATTTTAGCCACGAGCCTTCTATATTATGTTTGATTTGTAAATATTCTTGTTGAACATCCATCACTTATGCGGTGTTCATCATTCTTCATGATCTTTCCTACAAATCAAAATTAAGTACATGATTAGTAATACTTCATAATCATGAAATCATGTTGACATGATAACCTATTATGCATACAGATATCATTTACATAGTTATGCAACTATCTTGACCAATACTTTGGCACAACACTTTTCCATATCCTGTATGCATACAGTGGCTATCTAGATGCCTTCCATCTCTACCAGAACATACTATCGAGAGTGTGCACAGCTCTCAGCATGTTAGCAAAGAGGTTTCATTCTAGACAAGCTGCAATGGAATGTTTTGTCCAACTTACCAATCATATGCATATTAGTAGTATACTATTCAATGCTCTATGAATGTTTACACTCAGCATGAATACAAATATGCATACAATCTCTTTACTATTTCAAATAAGAACTCAAATACTTATCTTTTATGTTTGTGTGGCTGCCTCCTGCTTGATCTTCTAAATGTCTTGAACATCTATTCATTCTGTACCACTGTGCATGCTCAAGTGTGCACTAGTGTTATCCTCATGATCTCATGCACAAACATACATTCATTAGCAAATTATAAATATTATCAAAACATTATAATTCTAAATAATCTTGAATATGTATAGTCATGATAATAGATAATAAACGTTAGTATTCAAGATTTCAAGGAAGTCTTATTTAACTCATGCATATCATCAATCAAGATAAAAGACATAATATTCATAAACCCTTGATTACTAGCTTTATGAATAAGCATAACCAATCATACCAAGTATACTTATATAAGGGATCCTAACACAAGGTAAGATTCATAGGAGACATACCTAGATTAGTATATCTGTTTAACATATCTAATCAATATCTTCTTTGTTCTCTTCAATCATTTAGAGATCCTGTGCTGGAACCTACATATCTCATAGGTTAAGCATAATAGAACAAAGTCATACATACCTCGTAAGTAGAACTTCTATGTGATCAAAGATTATGGAGGAGTCTTTGACTTCATGTTGTCATGGTCATGGAACTTGATTTGTCTTTCGTGATGTACCTGTATCTGAACCTCCTTAAGTCATACCTGTCGAGACTTCTTGTAATCTTCTTATGTAAGCCCTTAACCTCAACTCCCCCTGAAACTGGATCTGGAGTTTGATTAGGGTTTGCTAGAGAAACCCTAAAAATTCAATCTTTGACTTTCATACTTCTGAATGGATGGAAGGATGTGTCTTCCTGAGCTGATCAAACTAAGATACTTCAATTTTGAAATCTCCAAAATTTGACCCCTCAAAATTTGCCTTCGAAACTTCTGGATCTTCTGGACAGGATCCCAAACTAGGGTTTGATGAAGCCCACCCTTTTGCCCAATCAAAAGGTTTGATCCAAGGCTCTAAACTCTTATTTTTCTGAGGAGCTTCCAGACGTGGTTACAGACTTCAGAAATTCCAACTTTTGCTGAAGCCCTAATTTTTCATCTTTCCGATCAAAATCCCGAACTGGGGTTTGATCAAGCCCGATCTTCTACCCAACCAAAAAATTCGATCTTGGACTCTAAATTTCGATTTTCCTGAGTAGCATTCAGCCGTGGATTCCGATTCCAAAAATTCTAACTTTCTCCGAAACCCTAAATTCCGGAAGCCATGAATGAAGGTGCTCCAAAAATAATTATGTTTTGACAGAAATATGTAACTGATTCTTTTTGCTGTAACTCCGAACTTTTCACTCCACAGGGTCTGAAAACTTTTTCTGTGGTAGCCTGACCTGTCATCTTTCCATCCCGACAGGTCTGACCTCAATTGGATTTTCTGAGAGAGAGTTATGCCAAGTGTCGCAACGTGACCTGTTTATGAGATAAAACAGGAGAGCGAACTTGTACAACGTGCCACGTGTCACTGGTTCAGCTTCGGCCTCTGAAAACGTTTCCTGAGATAGTACAGTCTGTGTACTACCTGTCATTTTTTACGAAATTTCATTTGGAGCTTCCTAGCCCAAGTTATGACCTTTTTTCCTAGGTCACCTGATTTTGACTGAGATCTGGAAGAGGCAAAAACCCTAACTTGTATTGATCATAACTCACAAAGTACAACGAATATGAGGGTACCCTTTGGACACAAGGTACCTGGGGATGTTATCTACGACCTGTAAAGGTTTCAGATCCTAAACCTTCGCAAAAATGTATTTATAGCGAAAGTTCCACGATGACTGGTTTTTGCTATGTAAAACCCAAACCTTCAAATTGTCGCAAGTGAAGCAAGCGTCGTAAGTGCCATACCTTGCCTTCCTTCAGGTTAGCTCTGATACCATGTTAAAATTTAGTATGCTAAGACATAACATAGCAGCATTACATTCCTTTTCACAATAATAGCATATACAGGATCACTAAAGAAACAACAAGCACAGCATAAACACAAGAGACACAGATTTATCCTGGGAAACCCTCATGGGGTAGAAAACCCAGCAAAGCTTCCTCAATATAGATGACCAGCAAATACAAAAGATGTAACCCTGAGCATAAGCTCCTCCATCTCCATAGCAGACCTCTCTCTCATAAGTGCGCCACTCTCAAGTGAGTGAGTGTGTGTTAAATGAGGAATACACCTCCTCTATTTATACATTACTCCGACTTTTCTTTTACACAAATCATGTAGGCTCGTATTTAACCATTGGGTTAAATACCCCATTACAACTGATTGGGCCGACCCCACCCCACTAGGGTGGTCTAACAACCCTTTGACCCACATAACACATACAGGGCCGACCCCCACTAGGGAAGTCTAATAACTCAAGTTACCGCATTCCGATGGAGGAATAAACATCTCCGGATATACAATAAGATCTTCACGGAGGAATGAAACATCTCCGAAATAATAAAGTACAAATATAATATTCTTTGAAGTTACAATATCTCAACACCAAACACATAGATCACGAATTCATAGTTTTTATGGTGAAAGAAATGTCCTACACAAAGTTTGTATGCAAAATTTTCACTATCAAGAAGTTGATGCATCAACTAGCCTCGTCAAGGCCCGCATTCTTTTTTCCAAATCATTTCCTAGGTAGGGGCTTATTCTTAGGGAACAGATCTACAGTGTTGCACTTTAAGAGCTCTATCCTTATGCAAAAATCTTCTCAACCTTTGAAGGAATAAAGTTGTCAAAGGTTGTTGAGACAAAATTCAAGATGGCCCATCATCCATGTTTCAAAGAATCACTTCAAATTAAACAAGACAAAGGTTGAAAGAACTACCATTCAAAAGTTGCCACTTCAAACTTCGAAAAGGGCCTAAACATTTGATAATCATCTGGGCCATGAACTTGAAATTTGTTAAGGACTCTAAACCTCAAAGATTTCACAGGGTCCTTCTCAATGATGGTGTTTGGTCTATGGCCATACCATGATTCATACATATTTTGAAGTCTCCATATCTTTGATAGTTGAACTCAAATTCATGACAGATAATTGGTAGACCAGTAGTGAAAAGGCCTTGAATAAACATTTTCTGGACATAACCAGCCCTGAAGGTCAATTCTGGGCACTTTCAGACCTCAGAACATCCTTGCACAACAACCACTTTTATTGATCGAGTAATTATGTGCCAAATTGAAGGATCGAGATCAATCTCCTCCTCTCCTTGATGATCCAATGGTTCAAACAGTAAGAATGGAGAGCTAAGGTCATCAACAACTTCATGAATCCTCTTTTTCTAAAGGTTTTTTTTTCACTTTGATTTTTATTTGACCAATGTGTGGACATCCTCTCCACTCATTCTATCACAATTGTGAAAAGATCTTCATTATCTCTAGCTCCTTTTTCTTTTTCATCCTCTTCATGAAAATAGGAGTTATACTTGATTGATATCATGTGCGTTTTGAAAACCCCCTAAAGATAAATAACCTAAGCTACAGCTAACTGTTTTAAATCAGATTTAAAACCACAATTTTTTTCTATTAAATGTGCAACGATTTTCACTACGAACCCAACACATTTGAAAGGAATATGAATGAATTTCATCATTTCTTTTGGTAAAATAAAACTGACCATTTTGGATATTGTCTTTATAATTCAATGAGGAAGAACCAATTACATACAAACTTTGGAAGAAAATAAGGTTTTACATAGAGTGTAATGTCAATATGATTTTCCTCATAAAATAATACACTTTGTTCTCAACAAGGAAGCTATTGATTCCACAGTTAAATGATCAAGTTCATTCCAAGTTAACAAATCCCTAAATTTTCTAAAAAATATCCTAAATTTTATAGAAATGGGATCTTGTGCCTCAATAGAGGTCTTTACCAACATTAGATTGGATCTATATCAAAGTTAACATCTCTTCGAAAAAGCTTCTCAGATGAATTACCAAAAACTAGTGGAAAAATTCAACGAGGACATAAAGAACCTCTTAGTCTTCTAAAAGTTGGCCCACCAGTGGGCCATCTCATTTTACTCAATAAGATCCCCTAAATTAGATTGCATCATTGCGCAACATGTCATACATGACATACAAACATACATGGGTTCCTTTGCTTTAGTTTTTTGTCCAATTATCCAAGTAAGCAACCAAGTTAGCTCTTGATAAGCCTCAACAAATTCAATGACCTCTATCTAATATGCCTGGTTGCTATTCTCTATTGGTTCTAAAAACCATTTCTTTAACCATTTCTTTATAATGGTGTTACCACCTTCGTGTGCAATTAAGAAAGCCTCAACTTTAGAGACTATAAACATCTTTATAGGTTTTTGATAAAAATACATTCTTTTGAATGTTAGAAGGATAACGGGCATGAGCATCCTCACTTCCTACTTTAAATTTATCAATCTATATTTATAATCAAAACAACAAAGTTAATAGTTGACTTTGTTGTTTCTCCATCTAACTTTTACTTTGTTGTTTCTCTGTATAATTTTCTAATTTATAGTTGATTTAAGTTTAAGGCTATTAGAACTCTATTAAGTTGTTATTGAGTAGTAAACGTATATTAATAAAGTCAAGTTCTTCAATGATTTTTTAATTGAAGTTATAAAAATTCTTAATAAGAAATTTTTTGCTTTATCAAAAAATTAGATTTACAAGCAAATTAGCTTATGATGTCATAATTGAAAATTGGCATTTTAAATGTTCTTTTGGTTTGTCAAGATTACGTTATGTAAAAGGAAACTTTACACTCATGGCTTCCTTCTACAATCTCATGTTTTATTCTTGGTCCGCCTTGCTAATAAAGTAAACATAATCATGTTGTTAAAATACTATATTAATTCATTGTTCTATATGCACATCATGAAAAAACATTTTATATTATTAAATGTAGTTCAACTTGCATAGAGATTGAATCTGAACAACACAGGGTGTGCGGATCCTTCCTATTGAAACAGAGATATCTGCTTTCTGTCCCGGAAACAAGATAAAGACCACATTGCTATGAAGTTCGGGGAATTGGACCAAACAGTGGAAGGGCGTTTGAATAAGGGTATAATTCTTAACATGGGTGATTTAAAGTGACTTGTAGAGCAGCCCAAGGCAGGAGGAGCATCAATAGGATTGTCAGTCTCATCTTCTGTGCAACAAGTTGTTATGAAATTGAGCCAATTATTAGTTCGATATGGAGGAACTGGTCGACCATGGCCGATTGGGATTGCGACGTGTGAAAAGTTAACACTAGTTTTTTAAGTTCCATAGATAAGGTTGGCTTGTACAGAGTCGAACTCACTCAGCCTCAAATTCATCAACTCTGCCCCCAAATGATGGCCCCTCGTCTCATCTTGTGTACCAAAGAGGTTGGTCATGGTAGTCCATATTTCAGGGGGGTCACCTTGGATTGAATGTGGTAAAGCAATTCAAAAGACATGCAATAACATAGCAGCCCGTGTGCTTCATCCATTCGGTTAAGATACTAATCTGAGTTTGATAAAAATATTTAGAAGCTCAAGGATGCATAGCATGAGCTCATGCACATGTTACTTGTATCAAATATTAGAATTCAAGATATGCAACCTCGACTCCCAGGTTTATATCAGATCCAAATTTAGATGGGTCTGGTATGTGCCTAACATGGTTTAAACCTGGAGCAAACACCATGTTTAAACATTTAGGAATTCAAGATGTGCTTATCAATTCAAGGTTGCATTGCATTGAGCCTATATAGGTAAGAGTCATATACCCTATTGATTCAATGGTCTTGCTCTATCTAAACACTATGTAACGGAAATACAAGTGATATTGATCACTTAAGCTTATGTTTTTATGGGGTTAGCACATGTGGTGCTAGGTTCTTCATGTGAATTGAGGATGATGATGTACTTGTAAAGGACTTCTTCTTAACAAAAGTTTGCCTGGGTTTTTCTTCCCCGCAAGGGTTTTCCCAGGATAAATAATTTGTCTACTGTGCATGGTTATCTTTCTGTCATTCTCTTTATTTCTGCTGTTATTGAAGTTGAATTTTTAAGTGCATAATTATTCTGTGAAAGTTAAATTAAAAAATGTCATAATGCAATAATTATTAGTACAATCATTCCCATTACATTATTGAGTAAGCACGTCTGTAACTTGTAAAGGTTACATATTGGAGTAAGAGCTTGTTCATATCTCTAAGTGATTCCATAATATATCTGGGATATTTAATCCAATGCCCTTTGTAGTTACCAGGTTAATTGCTATCATTTACTCACCTCATATCAGAGGCTCATCAGTCTATCTCCCACTGGAACTGAACAATTAGGCATATAGAAGTCATGTTTCTAGCAAGTGTATACTATTAGTGAGGTTGATTACTGTAATATCCATATCAGATTAATGCTAATAGCTATATATGGGAATAAAAGATCCTACTTAGATAGTAACACAAATAAAACGTGTTGTAATGATTACATATTGTGATTGCTAAGGTTATTGCCATATATGTATACAAACTCTATATCTATATTAGTGATATAACCCAATGTGTAAAGCATAGTAACCAAGCTCTTGCTACATATAACTTATAAGTAAGGGTAATTATAGTGAAACCCAGTTTAACCTGCTTGATTAGCTCTGATTACGTATATACATATGTTGAGTAAAGCACCAGGTTAGTGGTTACAAAGGCTCAAGCCAACATTTCAGGATCCCAAAGCTAATGTACATATCACGCCTTCTGACAATTCTTCCACAAGTATACTCAAAACTAGGATTGATTTGGACCATACACATCGGGTGAAGGGAGGTTAGTGACCTCAACATAATAATATAAATATCATAGCAGTACATATCATCAAATAGGAAGATATAAAATGCAAGAGAGAAGCCACATCTTACAGCATACATATCACCATACATCATCTGCACTAATCTAAAATCATGGCATCCATCTAATTGCAACATCCGATCTGGCAATGTGGTGGCATCTAGGGGCAATCTGTGGAGCATAGACCTGTCCATCGTGATTAAAGTAAGATGATAGGGAACTGAGAAAACGGGTTAAGGTCCACTCTATCAAATGCTGGGTAGTATACTGAATCTGTGACTTGAACCATTGCTTCTTCCTATGATGGCATATTTACTGATCCTAGCCATGCAATCTTTGCCTCATATGCCTTCGCTGCAGATAGTTCTTAGTCAACTAGTGCAAATGCTACTACTAGCACTGGATCAACTGAATAATCTGAGTCAACAACAGCTTCAACTGGTTCAATGGATATGGAAAAAACTGCTGCGACTAGTGCTGCTCCTTATAATGGTGGATCAACAACAGGTAACACACTTACCTGAATGATATAATACCTTAGTCACCTTTCTGCTTTGCATAGAGGCTTCTATCTATGCTAATAGCCACAGATTGTTATGGTTATCGTAGGATTTAATGCTCAGCCAACTGATTGCTCTTTTTGAAATTGGATTTGTCTTCTCTTTTGAAATTGGATTTGTCTTCCTGATTACAGCTTAGTTGTATTTATTTTCTGGCTTTTGCATTAATCTTTATAGCAATGGTTTCTCATACCGAAAGGCATCATACTTACTAAAATTACGACGTTCACAAAAAAACATATTCATTCTATATACCTATCCCAGATCCATTTTAAGAACAAATTTATTCAGCGTATATGTTTCCCAGTTGATTGTTGTCTATACCCAGAGCTGTTACAGCTCCAGGCCATTCCAAGAAGAAAATTTAGTGATTCCTGTAAAAAGTCCTTAACAAAAATTAATTGTAAAATGCAATCAAGTAAGCTTGACAATATAATGCTTGGCACATTTTAAAAGCATAATGTGTAGTCGTCCAGTATTACTTGTGTGTTCAATCTTTAAAGTTAGTATTTGATCATGTATGTGATTTATCTATTGGTTTCAGATGAAAGGTGCTTGACTGGTATATATTCATTTCCTTGTGTTTACCTATATATGCTTCCTACTGACTTGGGCAGATAATTTTCACTACAGTAGTTTTTGTCTCCTAGAAAAGTTGGGCCTTCCATTCCACGTTCTTTTTGCCATTCCTTGTACTTGTTTTCACTGCAAGTAAATGATGCAGAGACTTATCCATATTATTAGTCTTAAACTGTAGTTGTGCACTTAACATAGTAGCTTTTATTTTGCAAGTCTGGCCTATATGTACCATAAATGTTTGTGGTAGGACTCTTAAGCATATTATTGCTCCACCCAGTTTCCAGTAGTTGAGAGGCTGCATGTATCATGCTGAAATATACACTATAACCCTTCTCCAGCCTGCTTTAATGTAGACAACTTTAATATACAAACATTAAAGCTGTCTACATTAAAGGTGTGTATATTAAAGTTGTCTACATCACAATTCATCCAGACTCTTCGTTGTATAATTAAAAAGAGAGAACCATTTATATAATAGCATGCTGGAATCAACTCTGTATGCTCATAAGGGAGGACTTTAGCCAGATTTACCACAATGATGTACAGAGGCATCTAACATCTTGGTGTACATGGGACAACAGAATGGAGTAAGTTAATATAGTAAAATTTTTACCTTGTTGCTCAATCAGTATTCTCCTCGGCATTGCACAGCGATGATACATATCCATACAGTAGAAACTCACTTCAGCACAGATCATCTTGGGTTCTGTGCAGCTGTCCTGGGAGAGAGATGGCACGGCACTAGCTTGCAATGTGCATAAGGTGTAGTTATCTAGGCTAGAGTAGAGGGCACATGCATGCTTAAGACATGCATGCACCACTCCTAATAACTTTTATTTTTTAGAGCTGCATCTTATTTTTTAGCTAAAAGGTGAATTTAGAGAGGAATCTCCAATTATGAATACAATGTATGGGAAAAAGAAAGGGAAGACAAGTCCGATGTCTTTCAATTTTCAATTCGGGCAACTGATGAGGAAACAAGAATGGACAACATAAACCCTTCTTCACTTCCTTGTTTCCATTGGATAACTATGAAGGACTCAAATACTTTTCTGTTGAAGTTCTCTATAGAACTTATGAGTACAAAACAAATGCCCAAAAGCTTAGACATTCCTTCTACACTAAAGGAAACTACTTTGAGATGGTTCATGAGCCTGGTGGGAATATTAGCAATTGGGATCAAATGACGTAGAACTTCATTGAAAAATACATATATTATTGTAAATCTAGGGGTACCAAGGATGAAATATTATGAATGTTACAAGGAGAGAATAAATCCTTAGAAAATTATAGAGAGAGATTTCAGCTTACCTATAAGAGAGCTCACAGTTGCACATTAGATGAAAATATCTTAAATTATTACTCCTCGGAGGTGTAACATAAGACTTGATAGAAATATTGAACCTCCTTGAAAAGGGTGTCATCTTTTGGCTATCATATGATAATATAAAACAAGTGTTCAAGAATTACTCTAGAGTTGCAAGAGAAAAGAATAGAGGTTGTAGAAATGCTATCCCACAATCATCCCACAGGTCTCACAAAAATTGCAATTGGGACCTTATTGGAGGACATGAAGACTGACATACTACATTCATTGTCTCTGCATTTAGATATTATGCAAATTAAGAGAAAATAAGAGAAGGCAAGAAGGGCTCTAGTTGTTTTCTACCCTAAATTCAAAAGGAAACATGCCATGAATGAACGCCCATTAAACACAATGGAAATATGTGAAATATTTGTGGAGAATCATCAAATAAGTAAATTCCCATCTTTGCATGGATTAACGTTTGTGTACCAAGGAGCAGAGGATAATATGGAGCAATTGTGCTTCATTAATCAAAGGAGGCAAGGAACATAAAGACAATTTGCAGCAATCTCAAGGGCAGTGGCTTCTTCCACAATCTTGGAGACCTCAAGGATAATATAAAAAGTTTTATTGGCATCTCCTACACCTCCTACCACTTCATGTAAGACCCCTAAATAGTAAAAAATGCTTGCCCAACTAGCACCAAACCCCAACAATAGACAGGTCCAACCAGTTTATAACAATGAAATGATAAAGTATCCAACCTACTTATTTAATTCATTAGAATTAAATGAGATAAATCTTTTTTAGGAAAGATGATAACAACTCATTTACCTCCTCTTATCATTGAACCTATAAAAGATAAAACCCTTGAAGAGCAAGAAATCCAAGAAACAACCAACATCCTTCTCCATCGAAAACCTTGCCTTATCCTAAGAGACTAGAACAAAAGAAGACCTACACTCACTCAGAAACTGAATTTCTAAGAGCTCAAAATTTGTGTGAAAAACCCTTTTTTCTTCAAGCTATTAAAGATGACCATATTTACAACAAAATCATCAAGGAACTCTACATAAAGAGACTTGGGAGAAAGAAAAGAGACGCCATTACCATCAATGTTGTAAGACAACCTGTTGATCTTACATGAGGTGAAATATTCACTCTCTTGTACTCTAATCCAAGAAGCCATGTGGTTTATGTCTACATCAATAAAAGCTTGATCCATAATACCTTCATAGATTTAGGGGCAGCAATAAATGTAATGACCAAGGACACAATGCATAGGTTAAACTTGAGAGAGTTTTTAAGACACACACCCATTGTCTTTCAACTTTTTCTTCATTTAGCATTTCCAGAATCAGCCCAGCAAAATATTTGGGACTGATTTATCATTTCGGATAGGACACAGACACCTAGGAGTAGTACAAAGGTATATGGGAAACATACTAGTCTATGTAATTATTATGGATATTGCTAAGCTTATAATAGTGTTTAACAGAGTAGTATCACACAAGTCATTAGCTTAATGAACATGCTTACTAAAGCTATAGTGTACAGAGAATCAGTAGTTGAGAGGCTGCATGTATCATGCTGATATATACACTATAACCCTTCTCCAGCCTGCTTTAATGTAGACAGCTTTAATATACAAACATTAAAGCTGTCTACATTAAAGGTGTATATTAAAGTTGTCTACATCACAATTCATCCAGACTCTTGGTTGTATATTTAAAGAGAGAGAACCGTTTAAATGGTAGCATGCTGGAATAAACTCTGTATGCTGAAGAGGGAGGACTTTAGTCAGATTTGTCACAATGATGTACAGAGGCATCTAACATCTTGGTGTACATGGGACAACAGAATGGAGTAAGTTAATATAGTAAAATTTTTACCTTGTTGCTCAATCAGTATTCTCCTCAGCATTGCACACCAGTGATACATATCCATACAGTAGAAACTCACTTCAGCAGAGATCATATTGGGTTCTGTGCAGCTGTCCTGGGAGAGAGATGGTACGGCACTAGCTTGCAATGTGCATAAGGTATAGTTATCTAGGCTAGAGTAGAGGGCACATGGGAGTGACTCATCATTTCGGATAGGACAGACACCTAGGAGTAGTATAAAGGTATATGGGAAACATACTAGTCTATGTAATTATTATGGATATTGCTAAGCTTATAATAGTGTTTAACAGAGTAGTATCACACAAGTCATTAGCTTAATGAACGTGTTTACTATAGCTATAGTGTACAGAGAATCACAACATATGGGAACAGTCATATCCTATGCCTACGTTAAAAATTGGTATATATAACTCTTATACCACCCTTTCTATGAAACAATTATGTTTATCCTATATGTATAATCAATGCTATTACTTTACCTTGTTACAGCTGATGATCAATATGCTTCCTTGAGGACACTCTAATGTAGGAAAGTATCTATGCAGATCTGGTTGATTTTCCCTAGGCTATTTTTAGGTTGATTCAGTCTATTTTCAGTCTTGAGCACAGCCTCTCATCTATAAAGAAGGCGGTATAGGTAAGTTATTCATATTCCATGGACAAGTGTATTAGAAGTGAAGCAAAGTGGCATTGTAATTCCTGCTTTTCTATCAATAAAACAGATCCAATTTTCAGAGCTGCAGATTTCTTCTAGCTTCTACTGTACATTTTTCAGTTAACTGTGTCTGTAGATCTAGCATATAAACCAGCAGTTTCCATAGGTTAAGTTTTAAACCTATCTAGAGTTTTAGTTTTGCAGGTCCGTAACATAATACCAAGGCTGTGTTTCTGACATTTTCTAAGAGCATAAGCATATCTAAGAGCATTTCTATGAGCATACCTGGGAGCATCTATAGCAACATTCCGATAGGTTATAGAGCCTAAAGTTGTTTATCCATCCATTGAAGAAGCACCAGTACCAGGTCGACACCCGTTGATCCGGAATCAGTGAATGATCCAGTAGCCGTTCGTGGGCCATCAATGAAATTCACCCCTGTAGGAGGATATCCATTAGAAATGAGACCTGTAGAGGACTGGGAGATACCAGTTAGACCAAAATTATGTTGCATTCCTTCCATTGGTGGGATAGTTGGATTGGCTTTTTTGGGATTCCTCTGTGTTGGGTTTCTCAAGTACAGGGAAAAGTCCAATTTTGAATACATGGAACAGCAGGCAAACCAAGCAGAGGCACTGTAGACTGCCATGGTTGGAAGTAGACGGGCTCCAACTGCAGGTGGCACTAGGACACAGCCCATGCTGGAGATGGAATACAGTACATAGATTATGGCTACTTGCTAGCAGGGTGACAGTTTCCATGATGCTGTCCGATTATTTGTTGAGGAACGCAGATGCTTGTGGCAGCAACAGAAGCCAAATTTAACAGCTATCAGAACAGCGTTGATCTTGGTATTTATCATTGAATGGCTTATCACCTAGCCATTGTTGTGTTGTCTCATCCTGTTTTAACTTTTAATACCTATTTATATACACCAGTTTTTCTGCCTAAGGGAATCCTATCGCCGGTGCTTTTTGTTTTTCACTTCCATGGATCTTCCCTAACAAGGTCAATGCAGAGACAACCAACATTATCTCACAACTCATCTTGAATTGTATGAGTATTATGATACAGCAGCAGGGTTGCAAAGTTTCTTCTCATTATTTAAGGATTAAGTTTGATTTCTGGAATAAGTCTCCCTTCGCTTAAACCACCCTGAAAGGATGCAGATTGAGCTTGGTATTGCAGCTGACATAGGATATATTTTGTAGGAATTGAGGCTAATCAGGGATGTGTGGCGTGTTCTTTGCTTCTGGTGTTCATTGTGCCCTGACCAATCCCTAAATTGGCAAGGCATTGTGAGAAGCTTTAGTTATTCTTTGCTATGATTTGTATAGAGGCAAGTCTCGAAATTGTTAGAAATTATTTCCATTCATTACTTGTATTCTTTGGAAAGGCTTTTCCAAAAGCATTTTTTTAATCCAAGACAGTTCGTGATCTCTGTTGTCGTGGTTGCCATTTACTTTGATACCTAGGTAACTTGAATTTTCTGACTTACTATAGCTTATTTGAGCATCTACAGCATTCAGCTACATCGGGGTAAATAAGTATATTTCTTTAATCATGAAGATCTCGAAGCTGTTTAATTTGCCTTCCTACAGATTGCTGCGAAATATTTTACGATCACAAGGTATCCACTGGCCACAGACCATTCAGGTAATAATACAATACATGCATTATGTATTCGAGTACCCTGGCATGCATTCATTTACATGATGGATATGGCTTCCCTGATGCACAAGTAGCGGGAAATTGATACCTCAATTTCAATATAGGAAAAATGGTATCTTAATAGGTATTCTTAGGAATGTGGCACCTGATCGTGTGACCAAATCCAACGACTCTAATCCTAAAGCTCTTGAGCCCAACGACTATCATGACAGAAAAGGAACAGCACAACCGAAGTCTGAGAAACCAATTCTTCAAACATTTAGCTATATGCTCAATCCCTAACTATCGGTTAGACCCTATGCCTTATTGGCCGCTTTATTGGGGCTTTGGTATACTACATCTGCTTGGGTAGATATCGAGATAAATCCAACTTTGGTTTCTAACCAGATTTAAGCAATGCTTTATAAAAAAATCTCGTTCTATTCCTCTATACCTCAAAGCAACTAACCACATATTCCTGTAGAAGAAAATCAAATAAACTAACAAATACAGAAAATCCAAACTGCCTGATTAATGCAACAGAAATAAGCTGGTCTCCCTTCTCTAATGCTACCGTGTAAAAGCCCTGGCCCCTGATAGCTTAAGCGACTGAAGTTCGAACTGCGCATCATGTTGAGATATTGTAACTTCAAAGAATATTATATTTGTACTTTATTATTCCGGAGATGTTTCATTCCTCCGTGAAGATCTTATTGTATATCCGGAGATGTTTATTCCTCCGTCGGAATGTGGTAACTTGGGTCAAAGGGTTATTAGACCACCCTAGAGGGGTCGGCCCAGTCAGTTGTAGTGGGGTATTTAACCCAATGGTTAAATACGAGCCTACATGATTTGTGTAAAAGACAAGTCGGAGTAGTGTATAAATAGAGGAGGTGTATTCCTCATTTTACACACACTCACTCACTTGAGAGTAGCGCACTTGTGAAGGAGAGGTCTGCTATGGTGGAGGAGGAGATCATGTCTTTGGTTTGCATCTTTGTATATTGCTGGTCATCTATATTGAGGAAGCTTTGCTGGGTTTTCTACCCCATGAGGGTTTCCCAGGATAAATCTGTGTCTCTTGTGTTTATGCTGTGCTTGTTGTTTCTTCAGTGATCCTGTATATGCTATTATTGTGAAATGGAATGCAATACTGCTATTTTCTGTATTAGCATATTAAATCTTAACATGGTATCAGAGCTAACCTGAAGGAAGGCAATGTATGGCACTTACGACACTTGCTTCACTTGCGACAATTTGAAGGTTTGGGTTTTACATAGCAAAAACCAGTCATCGTGGAACTTTCGCTATAAATCCATTTCTGCGAAGGTTCAGGATCTAAAAAGTTTACAGGTCGTGGATAACATCCCCAGGTACCTTGTGTCCAAAGGACACCCTCAGATTCATTGTACTTTGTGAGTTATGATCAGTACAAGTTAGGGTTTCTGCCTCTTCCAAATCTCAGTCAAAATCAGGTGACCTTGGCAAAAAGGTCATAACTTGGGCTAGGAAGCTCCAAATGCAATTTTGTAAAAAGTGACAGGTAGTACACAGACTGTACTATCTCAGGAAACTTTTTCAGAGGCCGAAGTTGAACCAGTGACACGTGGCACGCCGTACAAGTTCGCTCTCCTGTTTTATCCCATAAACAGGTCACGTTGCGACACTTGGCATAACTCTCTCTTAGAAAATCCAATTGAGGTCAGACCTGTTGGGATGGAAAGATGACAGGTCAGGCTACCACAGAAAAAGTTTTCAGACCCTGTGGAGCGAAAAGTTCGAAGTTACAGCAGAAACAATCAGGTACATATTTCTGTCAAAACAGAATTATTTTTGGAGCACCTTCATTCATGGCTTCCGGAATTTAGGGTTTCGGCGAAAGTTAGAATTTTTGGAATCGGAATCCACGACTGAATGCTACTCAAGAAAATCAAAATTTAGAGACCAAGATCGAATTTTTTGGTTGGGTAGAAGACCGGGCTTGATCAAACCCCAATTCGGGATTTTTATCGAAAAGATGGAAAATTAGGGCTTCAGCAAAAGTTGGAATTTTTGAAGTCTGTAACCACGACTGGAAGCTCCTCAGAAAAATAAGACTTTAGTGCCTTGGATCGAACCTTTTGATTGGGCAGAAGGGTGGGCTTCATCAAACCCTAGTTCGGGATCCTGTCCAGAAGATCCAGAAGTTTCGAAGGCAATTTTGAGGGGTCAAATTTTGGAGATTTCAAAATTGAAGTATGCTAGTTTGATCAGCTCAGCAAGACACATCCTTCCATCCATTCAAAAGTGTGAAAGTCAAAGATTGAATTTTTAGGGTTTCTCTAACAAACCCTAATCAGGCTCAGGATCAAGTTTCAGGGGGAGTTGAGGCTAAGGCCTTACATAAGAAGACTACAAGAAGTCTCGACAGGTATGACTTAAGGAGATACAGGTATGTCTTGAAATCTGATTCCTGATAAAGTTCATAATATGTCTGTCTTCATATTATTTATTAGTGCAATCTTGATTAATGTTAGAATTGTCTTATCACCCTAGTAACAGTATGAATGCATGTGAATGATAGAAGACATTCATTGATTAGCGCTATATGATTGTACTAATGCACTGTGGTGTTGTATGAGGTTGATGTTGTCTGCTAACAAGATACAGGTACATCACGAAAGACAAATCAAGTTCCATGACCATGATAACATGAAGACAAAGACTCATCCATAATCTTTGATCACATAGAAGTTCTACTTACGAGGTATGTATGACTTTGTTCTATTATGCTTAACCTATGAGATATGCAGGTTCCAGCATAGGATCTCTATATCATTGAAGAGAACAAAGAAGATATTGATTAAGTATGTTAGACATAACTAAGCAAGTATACTAATCCAGGTATGTTTTCCTATGTCATGTTAGAATCTTACCTTGTGTTAGGATCCCTTATATAAGTATATTTGGTATGATTGGTTATGCTTATTCATAAAGTTAGTAATCAAGGGTTTATGCATATTGTGTCTCTTATCTTGGTTGATAATTTAACTAACCAGATCAAACAAGAATATGCATGAGTAAAAGAAGACTTCCCTGAAACCTTGAATATTATCTATAATCATGACTATACATTTTCAAGATTATTTAGAACTATAATGTTTTGATAACATTGAGAATATACTAATGAATGTATGTTTGTGTATGAGATCATGAGGATGACACTTGAACATGCACAGTGGTACAAAATGAATAGAAGTTCAAAAGACATACAGAAGATCAAGCGGGAGGCAACCACACAAACATAAAAGATAAGTATTTGAGTTGTTATTTGAAATAGTAAATGATATTGCCTGTAATAGGTTGTATGCATATTTGTATTCCTAGAATATATCATGCTGAGTGTAAACATTCATAGAGCATTGAACAATATACTACTAATATGCATATGATTGGTAAGTTGGACAAACATTCCATTGTTGCTTGTCTAGAATGAAACCTCTTTACTGACATGCTGAGAGCTGTGCACACTCTCGATAGTATGTTCTGGTAGAGATGGAAAGCATCTAGATAGCCACTGTATGCATACAGGATATGGAAAAGTGTTGTGCCAAAGTATTGGTCAAGATAGTTGCATAACTATGTAAATGATATCTGTATGCATAATAGGTTATCATGTCAACATGATTTCATGATTATGAAGTATTACTAATCATGTACTTAATTTTGATATGTAGGAAATATCATGAAGAATGATGAACACCGAACAAGTGATGGATGTTCAACAAGAAGATTTACAAATCAATCAAAATATAGAAGGCTCGTGGCTAGAAGATTCTCTTAGAAAAAGGAAGAGAATCATGACGAGATGTTTGCTCCAAGTGACTAGATAAGACCATTCTCTTAATGATGTAATCAGGTTCTGTATGGGTACCCAGGATCGATAATCAATTGATAAGCTTAATGATCACCATGGGTGATGTGGATCTCAACCTTTGCTACAAGGTTGAATATGGTTTCTAGACACAGATGACATGGATGCAAGAAGGAACTCACCACAGAGTTCGAATGATATTGAGGCCCATATCAGTAGACCCATCTAACGAGAGATGGCACAGATAGATATGCAGAAGATCACTCAATGCAGAGTGTGAATGATGGACAATTGACAGCTTCTTGACAAAGCTTGGGCTTTACCAAAAGTAAAGCTGATCCTAACCTTTATCTTAAGGTTGTGGATGATGAACCTATCAAACCATTATTGTATGACGATGATCTCTTTCTGACAAGGAATGAGAAACAGATCATGAAAAGAAAGAAGAAGATGGCTGCAGAAATGAAAATGAAAGATCTTAGATTGATGCATTACTTCCTAGGTTTGGAAGTATGGCAAGGCTCAGAAGGAATCTTTCTCAACCAGGGAAAGTATGCTTAGAAATATTAAAAGGACTTGATGTGTTGGAATGGCCACTCTCATGGATTCCAACTTGAAGTTGTTTGCAGATGACTCATCAGAGTTAGTGGATATAACTCTGTATAGAAAAATTATTGAGTCATTGATGTGTCTAACGAATACTAGGTCAGATATATGAATTGTTGTGAACACCTTGAGTCAGTATCTAGTGGAAACTAGATGTGTTCACCTGTTAGTTGCAAAGCATGTGATGAGGTACCTAAAGGATACGATAGACTTTGATCTATGCTATCTTGGAGATCATGACTTCAGATGGCTACACAGATGCTGATTGAGCAGAAAGTTTATCAGACAAGAAGAGCACATCGAGAAGATGTTATTGTCTGGGATCAACCATGATCTTGTGGTTTAGCAGGAAGCAGTCTAGTGTGGCTCTTAGCACAAGCAGAATATATGGCTGCTTGCTTTGCTAAGTTATGAAGCAGTATGTCTTCAGGATTGTTTGACTTAGAGATAGACCCAACTGTGATCCTATGTGACAAACAGAGTTGTATCAAGATGGCAGAGAATCCAGTGTTCCATGATAAGTCAAAGCACATAGAGATATGACAAGATATGGTGCAGAAAGGAAATTAAAGTTCGAATTTGTAACAAGTTACCAATGTACTAACCAAACCTCTACTGATCCGATGTACTAACCAAACCTCTACCTCAAGTAAAGTTTTCCGAGACAAACTTAATATAGTTTAGAAGGACCCTCCTCGAAAGGGGGAGTGATGTGATCACTTATGATGAGATTGCCCGCATCGACAGTGAGGTCGATGATGTGGATGCCTATATTGGTGATGCCGACAGAGAGGTTGGTGGATGGTCCTTAGACAGGGTCTAAGGTGACAAGGGGATTGCATCATCCTTGAACATATGTTCTAAAAGGAGCCGTAGACGTATGTCTTCGAGAATGAAGTCCTTCGTGGACATGTGAGGATTGAATCATCCTTGGATTTCAGTCCTAAAGTGAGCCATAGACAGATGTCTCCGAGAAAGAAGAGGGATTGCATCATCCTTGAATATATGTTCTAAAAGGAGCCGTAGACGTATGTCTTCGAGAATGAAGTCCTTCGTGGACACGTGAGGATTGAATCATCCTTGGATTTCAGTCCTAAAGTGAGCCGTAGACAGATGTCTCCGAGAAAGAAGAGGGATTGTATCATCCTTGAACACATGTTCTAAAGAGAGCCGTAGACATGATGTCTCCGAAAATAAAGTCCTGAATGAACAGGTGGGGGATTGTATCGTCCCCGGACTCTGGTCCCAGAATTGAGCCGTAGACATGATGTCTCCGAAAATAAAGTCCTGAATGAACAGGTGGGGGATTGTATCGTCCCTGGACTCTGGTCCCATAATTGAGCCAAAGACATGATGTCTCAGAAAATAAAGTCCTGAATGAACAGGTGGGGGATTGTATCGTCCCCGGACTCTGGTCCCAGAATTGAGCCGTAGACTGGGTCTCCGATAATGAAGTCCTGAATGAACAGGTTGGGGATTGTATCGTCCCCGGACTCTGGTCCCAGAATTGAGCCGTAGACATGATGTCTCCGAAAATAAAGTCCTGAATGAACAGGTGGGGGATTGTATCGTCCCCGGACTCTGGTCCCAGAATTGAGCCATAGACATGATGTCTCCGAAAATAAAGTCCTGAATGAACCGGTGGGGGATTGTATCATCCCCAGACTCTGGTCCCAGAATTGAGCCGTAGACTGGGTCTCCGATAATGAAGTCCTGAATGAACAGGTAGGGGTTTGTATCTTCCCTGGACTTCGGTCCCAGAATTGAGCCGTAGACTGGGTCTCCGATAATGAAGTCCTGAATGAACAGGTAGGGGATTGTATCTTCCCCGGACTTCGGTCCCGGAATTGAGCCGTAGACTGGGTCTCCGATAATAAAGTCCTGAATGAACAGGTAGGGGATTGTATCTTCCCCGGACTTCAGTCCTAGAATTGATCCGTAGACTGATGTCTCCGAGAATTGAAGATAGGACTGCATCGTCCCTGGACCTCGGTTCAAAATGTGCGTGATGGGATTGCATCATCCCTAGACATGAGACTTGTCTTAAAGGTACGTGTGAGGACTGCATCGTCCATGAACTGGGTTCAAAATGTACGTGATGGGATTGCATCGTCCCTAGACATGAGACTTGTCTTAAAGTGATAAGGATTGATCATCCTGGAACTTGATATGGATTGTATCATCCATGGACCTATGTCCTAAAGAGAGCGGGATTGATCATCCTGTAATATGATCGTGTGTGTTGCAGGGTATGCTGCCTTGTATTGATGATATGTATTGATGAGGATACTTGTATGTATACTTGTATTGATACTTGTATTGATGATATGTATTGATGAGGATACTTGTATGTATACTTGTATTGATGAGGATACTTGTATTGATGATGTGTATACTTGTATTGATGAGGATACTTGTATTGATGATGTGTATACTTGTATTGGTGTGGATACTAATACTGATGATCTAGATGACGATGCTACTGATCGTGTTGATCTAGATGACGATGTTGCTGATCGTGTTGATCTAGATGATGATCCAGATGCTGTAGATCGTGATGATCCAGATGCTGTAGATCGAGATGATCCAGATGCTGTAGATCGTGATGATCCAGATGCTGTAGATCGAGATGATCCAGATGCTGTAGATCAAGATGTTCCAGATGCTGTAGATCGAGATGATCCAGATGCTATAGATCGTGATGATCCAGATGCTGTAGATCGAGATGATCCAGATGCTGTAGATCGTGATGATCCAGATGCTGTAGATCGAGATGATCCAGATGCTGTAGATCGAGATGATCCAGATGCTGTAGATCGAGATGATCCAGATGCTGTAGATCGAGATGTTCCAGATGCTGTAGATCGTGATGATCCAGATGCTGTAGATCGAGATGATCTCGATGCTGATGATCGTGAGGATCCAGATGTTGATGTTGTTGTAGCTGTTCGAGTGCTGCAAAAGATAAAGACTCAATACTGAAGATGTTGATGTTCCAGTATTGAAGATGTTCCAGTAATTGCTTGAGTTACTAATGATGTTGAGAAAGCTTCCAATGATTTATAGATGTATCATGTATGATGTTGATGACTCCTTGCTCGTGCAAATGCTGTTATAATATCCTTCTCGTTAAGGGGGAGTGTTGAGATATTGTAACTTCAAAGAATATTATATTTGTACTTTATTATTCCGGAGATGTTTCATTCCTCCGTGAAGATCTTATTGTATATCCGGAGATGTTTATTCCTCCGTCGGAATGTGGTAACTTGGGTCAAAGGGTTATTAGACCACCCTAGAGGGGTCGGCCCAGTTAGTTGTAGTGGGGTATTTAACCCAATGGTTAAATACGAGCCTACATGATTTGTGTAAAAGACAAGTCGGAGTAGTGTATAAATAGAGGAGGTGTATTCCTCATTTTACACACACTCACTCACTTGAGAGTAGCGCACTTGTGGAGGAGAGGTCTGCTATGGTGGAGGAGGAGATCATGTCTTTGGTTTGCATCTTTGTATATTGCTGGTCATCTATATTGAGGAAGCTTTGCTGGGTTTTCTACCCCATGAGGGTTTCCCAGGATAAATCTGTGTCTCTTGTGTTTATGCTGTGCTTGTTGTTTCTTCAGTGATCCTGTATATGCTATTATTGTGAAATGGAATGCAATACTGCTATTTTCTAGTCTTAGAATATTAAATCTTAACACATCAACTCATTCATCAATTGCCATGCTTTTACAGGAAAAAAAATGTATTGTTGACAAAAAATAACAGAGAAAAATCACAAACACTGATACCCAGCCATTGTAGCAAAAGATGGCAATCAAGCTGCCTAAACTAAGGGTTTCAAAGAAGTGAATCACTAGATAATCACAGTCACAATCGCACTCTTACCTGCAAACCCTCCTTGCCGAAACCCTCTTCCCCACAAGTGCTGCAATTTCGCGGTAATACACATGCAACCAGCAATGCAGCTCTGGAACTCGAAAACCATAATAAGAAGCTTTCAACAGCGAAAGGCACCATATCTCATAAATAAACTGCGATTAAATGCAAAACCATCGAAATCCGAAAACTGTTTAATATTCCCTGCCAACCTCACACATAATTTAGCAAAAAAATCAATGCACATGGCAAATGGTTACGACGGCCTACACAGGAAATTTGGTGAATCTGACGCTCGGCATCATTAAACGCAACAATAAATTCTCACACAGTCAATGCACCTCACCTAGTTACAGGACACATACACAGAAGAAGAAGGACACAGGGAAAAAACCCTGACCGTGTGCCACGAGGCAGAATAGCTTCCTGTTAAGGGTTTCGAGATAATCATCCAGTAGATTCAGAGCTGAGGGTTTGGAGATAATCACCAAAGGATTTTGTACGACTGCCTCCGCATCCCGATAATAACCTATCATTACAAGTTCAGGTCCAATATTATACTACTACATTAACCCCTTTGTTTCCTGAAACTACAGGGATGCCGAAGCTCCTCGATGGCATCAACCTCTGCCAGATCTATCCTGCGGGGATTTCCTCCTTTTATGTATATGCAGGAACCCCACCAGTGTAGGCCTTTGTATCTGGTTGGATGGTCGAACAATGACGTTGGCCTCGGGCATTGGATCAGTGGGTGTGGCGGTGGGCTCAGTGTTGTCGCCCGGTTTCACACCTGGGAAAATGCGGCAGAAGTCTTCAAGCTGTTGGTGTGGCCTTGGGGGCAAGCCAGAGTCAAGTGTTGTCACCTGAAACTCGGCTCCTCCGTCTAGGCTTACTCCTAGCGAAGCCAAGGGGGGTGGACCCTAAAAAATAAAACTAAGTGTTTAATCTATGAAAAGCAAAACAATCTATCTAGGATTAGAAATATTTTTGTAAACCAAGATCAATGCAGCATATATATATATATAAGGCAAATATCATTCATCATCATTGTCATTTGCAAACATTCATCATTATCATTGTTGTTTTTAAAACATTCATCATCACAAAATATAACAAGATAGACCAGTGTCGATAAATGGAGTCACAAAAATGCTTGAACTGAAAAGACAATGTTGTGCAATTATTCTTGGTTTATTTTATCATTAATGTGGTAATGATCTTTTTATTAGGGCTAGGGGATTCCCGATATACCAAAAGGTACAGGGAATATGTCCAGAATTCAACTGTGTGGTTTCTCACTCAGACATGTGGGCTAGATTGGAGTCCCAAGGAGGTTTTCAGATGCTAAACCAAACGAGGGTATAGCCTAACGGTTTCCAGGAGGTCGCTATCCAGTGTTATCCCACGCCCTTTGAGAAATTTGCCCACAACAGAAGAATAGTCGTTTGTGCCGGATTTTCACAAGTAGGTGGTTTATTGGGGTGTGTTAAAACCTATTACTAATCACTCATCCCTTTCTGATGTGTGCCAGCATGTTCAGACTATGCTGCAGTGGCCACAGAGCATACAGGGAAGAGCCTTGGAAATTTTAATTTTTTTAGAACCAGTATTTTACTTTTTTAAGCCCCAAGAGTCTCTTTTCGGGCCAGTACTCGGGCAAGCCCTTGTCCTGAAACCTTACTTGGGGTAAGCAAGGGGGTGTTTTAAATTTGTAGAAAAAAAGTGAAAATTGTAAAAAATGTGAAAAAGCTAAGTCCAGAGTGAACTTGTGGCCCGCCAATGGAATGGACCAACAAGGTAGATTTTAATCCTAGTTTGATTTTATTAAGTGCGGAAAATGAAATCTAAACTAAAAAAAAATTGCAAACCACGAAAATTGAGTCGACACAGTTTTCCCCCCTGGGGGGATGGGGTGTGGGCGCTTGGTTAGCCCACTTGCTCTCGTTTAATAATTTAGCTACAATGCAATAGAAATTCCCCAGTCTTTTATTGACTTAGTGGCTTACAAAAATTGGAGAGAAAAAAGTATCTGGTTTGTAAAATTTTAGTTCTGGGTACTCCGGATGGCCTGGATCTTCAATTTTTGGCCAGCATCTCCCTTTATCTGTTCATCATCTGCTGCAAACCACCAAGCAATCATTAGTAAAAGATGGACCAAAACACTTTAAGAGTGTGTTTGGGTCACCTACCTAAAACCCAAAAATTTTCTAGGTGAAAAACTAAGTAAAAATGCAAAAAATTAACTAAGTGAGACAACCTGTGAGGCTTGTCTCCTTAGGATCTTTGCAAACTCAGTGAGCTGCAAATTATTAGCTCTTATATATCAGCCAAATAAAACTTTAAAGCAGATCTAAACACTACCTTTTAAACTTTTCAAGATTTAACAATTTTTTACAAGTTTGGAAAAGTAAAATGCTAGATAAATGAAAGATCTAATCTATTAAAGATGTGAACTTTGTAAATAAAATAGACTAGACTTCTTTAAAGTAACTTCTGATCTACTTAAGAGTATAAGAATCAGAATGTAAATCAGAAATACTATTTTCACAAGTAACCAGTAACCAGAGACTAGATAGTTTAAAAAAGAAAGAGATGGAGAAGATTTTTGTTTGAAACGGGAAGCTTTGGAGAAGATTTTTGTTTGAAACGGGAAGCTTTGGAGCTTGACTTTGTGAGGTACCAAGGGACTGCATCTGCAAAACAAAGATTAGAAATGGGAAGAAACAAGCAAGATCATCCCTCTTTCCAACTCAAGAATTACCTGCACATCACAGACTTCACCAACAAGGATCAAGTGCGAACATATACTCAAAAAAATTATTATTGTATATCCATAAACAAATGAAACACACAATCACAACCTCTTAATAAGCATACATCAATAAGCTATTGCAATAAACAAATTGAAATAACCTATCTCACAAATTGATACCAATATTTCCAATGAGTACACCACACCTATGAAAAATGAAGCTTATGCAAAGTTACCTAGGAAAAAACACAAGATGGTACATCCACTTATCACAATCACAACACAAGCTGACCTCCAAAGTCTTCTTTATTCATTGACAAAAGATAAACAAGATACAAGTCAGGTCTGCTCCAATCTCCAACGCTCTAAAAGGAGAGAGCAACCATGCTTTTATAGAGCAAATGGACAAGGCAAGGCGCATTTGTGGAGGAGAGGAGTGGGGAATGAGTGGCAAAAATCGTGGAGGAGATAGGACTGCCCTTTCCTACGAATTTGCTGCCAAACTGAAGCCCCAAACGTGCCAATATATCAGCACCAAACCAGCTGCACACTCCCATGGAAAGTGGGTTCCTCCACATGGCAAGTGCGCCCAAACTAAGGGAGGAATGCGCCTAGCATTAAAGGGGGAGCCAATCCCGTGATTTGGGCTGCCCACCACTCTTACAACTCAACCCAACATGCTCCTAAAATGGTGCTGAAACAATTCAGACCACTAACTCCTCCAAAAATTATTTAATTTTTTATGACTTTTTTGAGTTTTTTGAATTTTTTCTCACTGTTTCACTTTTTTATATTTTTTCTCCATAAGTGAAAAATAAATGCCTCACTATAGAAAGTGGGCTTTAGGGGTAAGGTGGGTGCTCTGAGTTAGAAAGCGAGCACCCCCAAGGCAAAAAAGACCCCTAGACCACACTTCTATGCCAATTATAACTTTTTTAATTAAACCATTAAAAAATGGCTCAATTACGGAAAAAATACTTTTCGCCAAAAATTCAAAAACAACCTAGGGGGACTTAGCACATGTCCATATGACTCAAAATTAATGTCTAGCATGTTCATATACATTGACCCATGGACTTTAATAACCCCCTGAGGCCCGTTAACCTCACCAGGCATTCCAGCTTTGGAGGAGCATGAGAAAAACTCAAAAATTATGTTATGCAAAGTTGCAAGACATAATTCTTAAGTGAAAAAACTCCTTGGAATACCCGACTTGGCCAAAAGTCATAGGGAACCAAGTCCTTTACAAAAAACCATGCTAGAACATTTTATTACAAACCCCGCAGGGCCATGGACATGTGCTAAAAATAATAAAAAAAGACCCTCAAAAAGGCCTGATGGTCATCATATCATCGAAAATGAACATTGACATGTTCAACTTTGCCTGCTCGCTTGATAATCCAACCAAGTACAACTTAGTTGGCAACACTCAGCTCAACGCCCTGCAACTCTGTCTGTTCCCATATTTACTCTGGCAGCTGCATCGAGTTATTGTGGCCTGTGATTGTGACTCTTCATTTGTTCTACAACTAACATCCTGTCTACTCCCGCATTTACTCTAGTAAGTCCATATGCTCCTGCAGTTACTCCGGCAGCTGGATCAATTTACTGTGGTGTCATTCCGGTTGTGCATTATTCTGTGATAAAAACCCTGCACAAGGGCTGATTACAATACATTGGGCATACCCCCTTTGTTTCCTGAAACTGCAGATGTCGAAGCTCCTCGCACGCATCAACCTCAACCTCTATCGGATCTACCCCTACGCGGATTTGCTCCGGTTATGTATTGTTATGTATATGCGGGAACCAGGGTAGACCTGCACAGGTAACACGAACTTCTTAAAAAGAAAAAATTAAAAATAAAATAAAAAATAAAAAATAAAAACCCACTCTCTTTCATTAACTAGCCTGTGGATGTGACGTCAGCCCGCAGCCCCCTCCTGGGAAGGGAGAATCGAGGACGACATCACCTCCTGCAACCAATCATTTTTTTGAAAAATATGAATTTAAACAATTTGAAAAAATATTAAATAAATTAAACCATGGTTTTTACATCGTTCAGAGAGAAAATTTTAGGTTTTAAAGCAAATTAATACAAGTTTGATGATACATATATGATCCCCTTCGGGGACATAACAATTGGATATAAAAAGGCGTGCCTCTATTTCATATGCATTGACACATATTATATATTTTTAAACACATTAGTGTGTATATATCCTTGTGCATCGTGAAGTATTGGTAATAATGCTAACATTAATAGTAAATGACAATGGTAACAATATCATAGAAGGTCTTCGTCAAGGATGCCCTCTCTCCCCTCTGCTTTATGCTCTATCCAAGCGGCCTCCCTGAGTTTTCTGTTGGAACACTACCGTGTTCATGAAGATTTACTTGGGCTAAGGATTGTGAGGGGGGTTAAAGAAGTTAACCATACTCAATTCGCTGATGACACTCTCCTTCTGAGTGGAGCGAGTACTTCCACTGCTAGGAAGTTCAAAGAGGTTCTCGATAATTACCAGGGTATTTCAGGAAGCAAGATCAACTACTCTAAAAGCCAAATCTACGGTTGGAACTGTACTCCAATGGAGATGCAAACTATATCCCGTATCATGGAAATAGAAGGGAAGTACCACTGGACCGAATTTAAATACCTTGGAGTGCCAATTTTCAAGGACAAACCTAAAGTCTCCAGCTGGGATCCGCTGATTGAAAAACTGAACTCGAAAATTAAGGCTTGGGGAGCCTCTTGGCTAAATCTTGCAGGGAAAGCAGTGCTTATCAAAGCAGTCCTCGCAAGCATGCCGGTCTTCCAATGTGCCCTACTTTTGGCTCCAGTCTCTGTTCTTAAGAAAATTGAAGCCCTTCTCCGAAGATTTCTCTGGAAAGGCGGGATGCACAATGAAAACAGGCTCCATCTGGTCAAATGGGAGAAAGTCACTGCTCCGTATCATGAAGGGGGACTGCATCTTCGAGATCTACGAACCCAAAATCTAGCATTGGGGGCCAAGCTTCTTTGGAGTCTGGTTTCAGGGAACTCCTCCTGGAGCAAACAGGTTTTATGGAAAAAATACTTCTCAGGGACTAGGCTCAGGTGCGTGGACAATGGACCGAAGGTGGCCAAAGGTTCCTCCATTTTCACGCTCTGTTCCAAAGCCCTGCCCTTCTTTTCTGAAGGCCTTACGTGGATCCCCGGAAATGGGAAAAAAATTGGAATTTGGGAAGATTCCATATCTGGCAGCCCCCCATTAGGACATATGGAAGGACTGGATGGTATTAGGAGACACCTTTCAAATCTCGGGATATCAAAGCTTGCGGACATATCAAAATGGCGCCCGGAAGGACATCACAGTTGGATAGGGTGGGACATCCCGGACTGCCCTCCCAATCTGGAAAATGAAAAGGCTCTTCTCCTTCTCTGCCTGAATGGGAAATCACCGGTGGCCAAACACCTCAAAGATGTAAGGGGATGGGGCTCAAAATCCGGACACTACTCTGTGGCGGAAGGGTATAGATGCATCAAAGCCATCCCTAATGTTCCTAGAAATCCAGCAATTTGGAAGTACATCTGGTCAACCAAATCGCTCCCAAAAATTGATCACTTTGTCTGGACTCTTGCTCATAATAGTGTCCTCACTGCGGAAGTCCTTCGGAGGAAAGGATGGGAAGGTCCGTCACGCTGCCCTCTCTGTTTCGCTGAGGAAGAGTCGTCCCCTCATCTTTTTATCTCCTACCCCTATACCTCAATTGTTTGGAATTTAATGACCCTCCCCTGGCACATCCCCTTGAATTTTGACGAGGTCTCTTCCCTCTTTTGTCGCTGGTCTATCTCCTCCCCTGTAAGGATCCATGGGAAAGACCCTCTAGCCATTGCTTGGTTGACCCTCCCTAAGTTTATCTGCTGGATGCTGTGGCTCGAACGCAACAACAGGATCTTCAAAGGAATCTGATCCTCCCCTATTCAGGTGGTGACCAAAATAAAAGCTTTGCTCGGGGATTTCATTCGGTCTCGCCCCTCTCTCTGCAATCACTCTCCTATGTCTCATGAGGAAGCTAACTGGTTTCAAAGCTTGAACCCAGGCTCTTTCGCAAGTCTCCCACATAAACCTCCCAAGCTGCAATGTTGGGCAATCAGGAAGGATGGGACGGAATATGATCTCTGGTGTAAAGAGTTGGGGAAAAATCTCTTGTGCTTTGACGGAGCTTCAAAAGGTAATCCAGGGGAGGCAGGAGGGGGAGGGGTGCTCTTTGACCCCGCTGGAGATTTGATTTTCACATACTCCTGGAATTTGGGAATTGAAACCAACAACATAGCTGAAGCATTGGCTCTTTGGCAAGGATTAAATCAAGCCCTTCTCCATGGTATCCAGATCCTTACCGTTGTTGGGGACTCCAGGATGATTATCCAGTGCATAAACTCTAAGAACTTTCCCGCTTCTAATCGCCTTCGTCAAGCTCTCAAAAGAATTTCTTTGCTCATCCCTCTCTTCCGAGATATTGAGTTCTACCATGTCTTGAGAGAGCACAATGGACATGCGGATAAAGCAGCAAACAAGGCAATATCCCTGGGTAAAGGGGCTCTTAAAATTAATAATGATCTTAGCTGGGCTCCTATTCCTTAAGTCTCTGGGATCGGACTCGCATACGGGCATTTGGGAAACTTGGAGAACGGAACATAAGCCAGATGTCACGTCCTCCCGCTGCCTGATGGTGTCCCTCTCCAAGCGCGGCGTAGCTCCTATTGTCCTGCTTAATAACAATCGTCAGCTCGTACGCCTTCCCATCTCCAGAATGATGCTGCTTTCGACTATGCTGATGTGGGAGTGTACCAACTTCTGTACTTCAGGGCATGAGAATTTAAGGGGAAAGATATCACATAAGCTGAGGAGCTCTTGCAATCATCGCAGGTCCTTTCAACGGGCTGATTCACCTGGTTTAAATCCCTCCGATGACATAATTTTTTGGACGGATGGTACCTTGTCTTGTTATGATGACGCTAATTCTCCGGATCCTCATAAGGTTTCCTTAATCAGCATTAAGAGCCGGTATGTAATGGGAAGTACGGGTCTGGTAAATGACGACCCTCGCAATTTGATGATGGGCCCTGAGGCATGCCCCAGGTTAAAGGTAATTATGCTCCCTCTTTATCATATGGAAGATCAGCGGGACACTAGACGAAATCTCCACCGCGCTGCATCAAGAAGCTTTGCCCATTCCTCCCTGAAAGAGCTCTCTCCCGGGTGGCGAAGGTCTTTGGAGCTTCACGTTTCGCTCTTCTCGCTGTCCATCCCCTTGAATCTGTATAGTTGGGTGGAATGGCGGACTCAGGGGAATCGGCAACCTCCTCCCCCGACCCTTTGCAGGAACTGGAAGCAGAAGTCCGAGTCCTGCGACGAAGGGTACGACGCCAAGGGAACTTCATGCAACAGCTGGACCATCAAGGAGGACGACGCCTGGACAAAATCGAGGACATTGCTCTCATCCGCTCGGACTTCAAGACAGCCTTCGAGGCTTTGGAAGAAAAGGTCCTAGTTGCTGCGGAAAACTTGGACCTCAGGCTGCAACGTGTGGAGACCACCCTGGCAAAATTGCGAAACGTCGAGAATGCAGGCCAAGACAAGAACCAACCGTCCACTAAATCAACCTCTGGGGCACGTCATCGTTGATATCAGTCTAGCATCTGACTTCTTCCTGCTTTAGCTTTACTGTTAAAATACTCTAAAAGTCCTGATTTTGATATTTACAAGCATATGTATTTAAATCTTGAAAGACTGTGTGGCTTTCCACATTTTGAAATTGTAAACACTCTGGTGGCTATGTCACTGTTTTATTAATATAAAACCTACCCGCTTCTGTCAAAAAAAAAAAACAATATCATAGAAGGGAACAATGTTTTTATTTTAGTTAAGAGCATCAATGCTCTTATTACAATTATAAGCACTAGTGCATTGGTATATGTAGATTACATCAATGTGTAACAACCATTTAAGTGCAACAATGCATAAATAGTTATTAAACACAGTGTCGAGTGCAAATGAATGCAATGCACCGTGTTGTAGTCGAGCAGATTGCATAGTTACCAGCAATACATGTTATAGAATAAACAAGCAAGTATATAGATATGAACAGAGATAAGTAATGGAGATAGAGTCAACAAGTCATTCTATTACTCAGCAGAACATGTATATAAGTGCTTTACAATATCTTACAACTACCAATGTATCCGGCGCTCCAACCTATTTATATGGTTTACAGACAGTTACATAACGACCTGCCAGTTCAACTAACCGACTCGACATGTAATGATTGACACAATCGTTCGACATGTTTTACGAAGTGGTTGAACGGAGGACCTAGTCGGGCGGTCGACTCAGGCTCCTCCAACACACCGATATGTTTTAGTGCAGATTTTTTTCACATTGTGGGAATGCAAATGCAGTTTATAAATTTATTATTATTATAAAATTTTAGTTAATCATCATAAAATCAAATATTCTTTTATAATAATTGATATTTATTTTTTAATTAATGCAATTTGATATAATTATTGCATTAATGTATTGTATCTTTTAAACAAATATACCAATTGATTACACTTATGTTCATTGCAATAATGTAAATTATCCATAAATTTAATCAACGATGTAATATTTTACAACAAGGTCTTTTGGTCTTCTAAGAGTTTAGGGGTAATCAATTCTCATAAAAATTTCTTTATCTCGTTATCCATTTCATAATGTAAATTATCCATAAATTTAATCAACAATGTAATATTTTACAACAAGGTCTTTTGGTCTTCTAAGAGTTTAGGGGTAATCAATTCTCATAAAAATTTCCTTATCTTGTTATCCATTTCATAATCTGTGAGTAAGGTTGAAGATGGTAATCTTAGGACATTGTATTGCCTTTTCAAAGTAAAAGTGTTATCAAATTCTGGGCCTTTTAGAGCTGGAATGTTTTGTTAGTTGGGGGCCTGTAATAAGTGGTTACAAGGGTGGTTGAAGGCCTCTTTATGTTTTTGTGAAAGAGCTTTGAGGCCCGATGACGTATATTTTGATTTCACTCTTGAAATAACAAATATATGGTGTTTTTCTTGGATATAGAAAGGTGCACCTCTATCTCATATGCATTGTCCTGTTTTATATATTATTAAAGCATCGATTCTTATTATATATTTTGAACACATTGGTGCATGCACACACGCACATCCTTGTGTACTATGAAGTGCTGGTAATGGTAATGATAACATAAATTATACCAGTAACAATATCATAAAGGAAATTTGTTTATTTTAATTAAGAGTGTTGGTACCAATATTTACTCCGCTGGGAAATGATAACAAAGATGTGTGCACCATCATATTTTTCGATACATGAGGTGTTGGATTTTGTGCAACTTCGGAAGATATTATTCATTGTATTTTATTGTACTTGATTGTACCTCCTAAGGGAGATGAACCTGATGTAATTACTTATGTAAACACATGAAAGAACCAATGTAAACCTCGGGGTGCAAAGAAGAAAAAGAAAAATATTAAAATTATAATTATTAATTGCCCCCAGGTGAAGTCAGCCCAGTTAGGGATTTTCAGGTTTTGCACTTGTCTAAATAAGAGGTTAGTGCACCTCATTATCTCACTCTCACACTTGACAATTGCACATCACTTGGGAGAGAGCAGAATTCGCACAAGCTAGTGGAGGAAGCAGATTTGGGGTTTCTACTTGTGAAAGACATTTTCACATTTTCTCTTTTATTATTTGCACTCTGATCTCGGGATTATCATCTCTATACGAAGGTTGCTGGGCTTTTCCCAATTGGGTTTCCCAGGATAAACTCTGTGTTGTTGTTTTGTGCTTTGTCTTTCTTCTAGTGATCTTGGTTATGCATTTATGTTATTATGCTATGAATGTATGAAATTTAACATGAGGAAGATGTCGTGCTCATGGACTAAGATTTTTGGGGTTCGTGCTACTCAAGACAATGAGATGGGGTCATATGGTATAAGGAAATCTTAAGCCGAAGATGATTCATTGTATGAGACAGTCCCAGTTGAACGAGAGCATCTCAAAAGATTAACATTATCCCTGATCAATGGAAGGCATGCAATTTTCAATGGTTTGGATTATCTTGGATGAAATCAATGGTCCTGATCTTTCCAGGCTCATGAATATGCTCGAGTTTTATTTTAAAGCGCATGAGCCTGAAAGAAAACCACTCCAGACACATGGCGTGACCAGGGTTATTTAGGCTCTTAAAGGTAGTTTATCAAAGTTGCTTCTCTTCCGAGCTTGAAACTACCAAAACTGCCTTATGGAGCACGAAGTTTTAATGTCGACCAAGTTGTCTAATCAACCTCGGAGGGCAATGATGGTTCGATGATGTGACATGATGGGATGGAGGGAAGTGACATGGCATGGTTTCAGTTGCACGATGCCTAGCGTCTGAACAAAGCTTAAAGATGTGAGATCGACGGTCTAGAAGCATTCAGGCTGATGAAATTGCTCACGTGTTATCTAAAAGTGCATGACCTTGAAAGAAAACCACCTTGGACGCGTGGCCTCACCACAGGAGTTCAAGCTCACAAAAATTGTATGTCAAATCCACTCCTCATCTAAGCCTGAAACCACTTACCACTCATACTCCTCGCATCCTAAATTGCTAGCCTATCAAGACACTCACCAATATATTGTTGTCGCGTGTCCTCGCTCCTAACAGCTAAAATGTTTAAATTCCTACCAACTTCCAGCTCACATCGTCCTACTGCATTGTGTTGCGTGAATTTATACATATAAATTGCCCCCAAGCTCTTCAGTTTTAAAAATACAAATTATTTGAGAGCATTGAGCACTGCCAAAGCTGACTTTGCATTTTCTTTTTGCCTATCCAAGAGCATCGATTCCCTCAATTAACCATGGATTTACCATCATTGTCATCCCCCATGACCTCCACACCATCTTCTCTAGTACCCAGAGCTGTGACTGCCACCCAGGTGCTAAAAGACCATCTGTCTGACTCATTTTCAAAAGTTTTTGATACCATCACGATAATTTTAGATTTGCATCAGGTCGCAAGAGAAGCAAAGGATAGGTTCGAGGCAGGGCATGATGATTTACACCTACGGAAATTCCGTTTGCCTCTTGTGACCACCTCGCAGATGCGTCGTTGCCCTGAATTTGTAGGATGGTGCATTGACCTCTGTGTGGAAGAGCAAAATGCAGTAATCGGTCGGGATGGGACACTAGCATGCCCAATCAACAAAGAGTTCATCCAGAAAATGCTCGATATCCCAGCCGATGTACCTCGCAGAAGTTTTAATGAAGATTAATTGAATGCCAAGTATGGAGAGCTCTCACCATAAGATCAAGCAAACTTCCTCCAAACCTTTGCTACCACCTAGAGCCGAGTTACGATAGGGAGAATCCCCTTTCAGGTCAAATTTTTTTGTCGAAATCCCTCAAATCGCTATAGCCTTGATTTGTCAGCTTCTGGACTACACATGCGAACAATCTGTAAGCGATATTGTATTGAATTTACTGTTAGAGATGATTCCTTCCCCAGCTGAGCCCAATGTATAGCCCGACTTTGCCTAGTTCTTAGCTGATATGATAAGTGAGTATATAGCCACTTTCTCCTCCCTTAGTTATTTCAGATGTCAGTCTTACTTGTTTTACATGATCTTCTACCACTACAGGCCATTTTCCTTAGCCACTCCTTGAGTTGATTTTGCAACACCCTACAAATGTCAGATACAATGAGTTTGCCAATAAAGCCATGTATGAAATTTACATCCCCTTGCATGGTACTCCCCTTCCTAGGATGTTGCCAAAGTATAAAAAACTATTTCAATTAAACCCAAACTCAACTGTGGGTGATTGGTTCTTGTTTGAATACTATACAGAAATCAGGATTTATGGGTGCGAGCTCCTTTCATACCAACTTCCTACTTTTTTGACTCCATGAGTTTTTGCTCTGGAATATATTTGCCAAGGTTAAATTCCAACGAGGTTCACTTTTGGAAAAACAAAATCCTTATAACCTTTAGAATTCCACGGCAGGTTGGACCCTTCATAGTCAAGTTTCATACAACACCGGCACTGGTAGAAGATATGTTGAAGGACCTGAGCTTACCTCTAGGTTTCAGATGGAACTACGACCCTAAAGGGTTAATTTCATAAAAGAGAAAGAATGTAAAGCTAGCAAGTTATGTGCACCATCCCCTTGAGCACCTGGACAAGATAGCCAACTTGGAAAGTTGGGAATAAGTTCAAAGGATCCTATTGCCAGGACAACAGAGTTAGTCTCAAATTATACCGAATCCGGTTAAGATAGATACAGGGATGAAGAGAGCCCTGGCAGAAAGTATTTCAGCTACAGAGATGGTAGAAATTGAGAAGGAAGCACCTGAGGCCAAAAGGAAGAGGATTGAATCTCATTCATCCATGGAAGTTTATCAGTCTCATGGGGGGGTAGCCTCGTCCCTTTCTGAGTCCTTGGTTATCATTCAAAATTTCCCCATAGCTAGGTGGCCACAAGGACTAGGGGAATCTTCTCAAGCTTCAACTTACACATGCGGATTGGCTGGAATCTTCTCATCCATCGGATCCGAAAGCACACAGCTAAAGAAAGCTATGTTCCCCAAATCAGGATTCATATCAAAGGGATAGTCAAGGTTGTTGTCCATGATCAATCTCAAGCAAGGAATGTTCAAAATGGCGATATTAGAGCCCACTTCCTCTGGAAGAAGGTTGACTACAAATCAATACCGGGCCACTTAGATGATGTTCAAGCTAGATGACTTCAACGCTCTAGATAAAGTGTAGTTGCATAGACAAATAAGAGATGTTTTATCTAGATATGTCTTAAAGTCTACAATGAATGTGAATAAGCTTCAAAACACAATCAGAAGACTGGAGAAACAATTGAAGGATGAAAAGGTCGAAAATAAATCCAATCTCTTAAAGATAACAGAGCTGGAAAATAAAGTAATTAAGAAAGGGCTCGACCCCCTCAACCCTGATTAGGACACAGGGATTGAAAGAAAAAGACAAAGAAATCCAGGCATTCAGGTAGAAGTTAAAGATGCCTGCTACAGAGCATGTACAAATGCCAGAATTAGTGGTAGCCTAGGAGGAAATAGAGCAAGTTACTAAATTAGCTCAAGAATATAAAACTAGAGTACACATATGGAGAAGGAAATAAGTTCTCTAAAAGAGGGAAATTACAAATTATTGAACTACAAAGGAACTGCTCTACTAGAGTCTGCTTCAACAGACCCAACTGACTAATCCTCTAGAGTAATGGCTGATATGACATTCAAGGATGCATAACTTAATCAAGCAAAAGAAGAGCTTAAAAAACATAAGAAAGAAGTGGAATCTCTAAAGCAGGTGGGACAAAAGAGGGATGCTCTTATCCTAGAGTTGCAAGCTACTAGAGATAAAATGCAAAAGGAAGTTGATCAACTCAGCAGGAAGCATTCATGGAAATCCCCTGTAGTAGGGGTGAAGCATTTAGCCTTGGACCATATCTCAGTAGTCATGGCTAGACATTGGAAACATTTTATTGTTGTCCAAGGCTACTTTCTCAAGTAGTGAGCACAGATCTAAGGGGATTTTAGATATAATGTATTCGGATGTATGTGGACTGATGTCAGTAGCATCAATCACATAAAGCATGTACTATGTTTCCTTCATTGATGACTTCTCTTGCAAAACATAGAATTATTACTTAAAGATCAAGGATGAAGCCTTCAGCATGTTTCAGGAGTTCAAGGCTCTTGTAGAGAACCAGATAGGGAATAAGATCAAGGTTTTGAAATCAGACAATGGGGGTGAGTATACCTCCAATGAATTTGATGATTTCTGCAAGGATGTAAGAATGGGTTTGCAGAGCGAAAGAACTAATCCATCATAGGGGATGCTAAACCCAGAATACATGACCAGGATTTGTCGATGTTTCTATGAGCATAAGCATGTAACACTCATTCTACATCTAGAACAATTATCCTCACGGGGTTTTGGGGAACAAGACACCATAGGAGGCATTCACTGGTGTGAAGCCGGAGGTGAGTCATTTATGCATCTTTGGTTGTCTAATTTACATCCATATTCTAGTTGAGAAGAGAACCAAGTTGGAGCCCTCCAGTAGGAAGGGTTTGTTCATTAGCTATAGTGAGACTTCAAAGGCCTACAAGGTCTATGTTCCAGAGCCGAGGAAGACATTGATAAGTAGGGATGTGAAGTTTGAGGAAAACTTTGCATTCAATAAGTCGCATGAGCCAATTCCAATAACAGAGGATGAGGAGTAGGAAGCTATGAAGGTTGAGCCAAAGTCACTAGTGACTTCCATTTCGGGTAGCAGCCTCTCAATGCTTCACTCAGACATTGAGGGATACTCATGAGTATGTTGAGGACCCTAACAACACATTTAGGGAGAGTAGGCCTCTAAAGAAGTTTCCTAACTACATGGCATTGATGAGCAACATCATAGATTCAAAGCCTTCAGGTTTTCAAGAGGCAGCAGACCAGTAGGTATGGTGGGATGCCATAGTGGAGGAGTACACCTCCATCATGCATAATGATGTATGTGCCAAGATTGGAGGGTAAATCAATAGTGACTTCTAGATGGCTCTATAAGATCAAGCATGCAACATATGGCGGCATATAGAAGTTCAAGGTGAGGTTTGTGGCGAGAGGGTTCTCCCAAAAAGAGGGAGTAGAGTATGAGGATACTTTTGCTCCAGTTTCTAGGTACACTTCCATTAGAGCAAGGATGTATTTAGTTTCAATTATGTGATGGAAGATACATCATATGGATGTGAAGAAAAATTTCCTTAATGGGATAATTGAGGAAGAAGTGTACATAGAGAAACCTTAGGGCTTTAAGGTAAATGAGAAGGAGTCGCATGTTTGCAGGCTTAAAAAAGCCTTGTATGGACTCAAGTAGGCACCAACAGCATGGTATTCTAGGATTGATGGATACTTGCAAAGAATGGGCTTCATTAAAAGTGAAGAAGATCCCAACTTATATCATATATTTGTTGAGGTTGATTTGCTTATTTTGGTGTTCTATGTAGATGACTTGTTTCTTCCAAGTTCAGAGAAGCTCGTTGCAAGGTGAAAAGTAGATATGGTGATCAAGTTCAAGATGAAGGACATCAGTATGATGCATTACTTCTTGGGTAGGGTAAGTATGCAGTTGAGATCCTAAAGAGATTCAAGATGGAGAATTGCAAACCTATGGCTACACCCATGATTGTCAATCTAAATAAGGTAAGAAATTCAAATTCAAAGTTGGTGGATCCCACATTACACAAGTAGCTGATAGGTTCCTTGATGTATTTGGTTAACACCATACCAAATATATGTTTTGCATTGAACACCTTGAATTTGTTCATGGTGGAGCCAAGATAGGGGCATTGGGTAGAAGCAAAACATGTGCTTAGATATTTGAGGGTCACAATGGAGTATGGTCTGAGATATGTTGGAAATGGTGAAGTGAAGTTACTGGGGTATGCATACTCAGATTGGGCAGGCAATGCAATAGATAGCAAGAGCACCTCAGAGTGTTGCTTTAGGTTGGGATCAATGATGATATCCTACTTCAGTAGGAAGTAGACTTCTGTGGCACATACCTCAGCAAAGGCAGAGTATATGGAAGCTAGTACAGTGAGTTGTGAGGTTGTCTGGCTTTGCAAGTTACTTGCGAGATTATTTGACCAGGAGTTGGATCCCACGGTGATCTACTGTGACAATTAGAGTTGTATCAAACTCTCTAAGAATCTGATATTTCATGATCTATCCAAACACATAGCGATCATATACCACTTCATGCGAGACATGATTTAGAAGGGAACAATAAAGCATCAGTATATACCCACAAATTAGAAGGTAATTGATAATCTAACCAAGCCACAGACAGAATTGGACTGGAGCAGAATTCCTTCCTCACTAAGAGGGAGTGTTGAAAAATGTAGTTTGAACAGGAGATTCTTGCACATGTTAGGTGTGAATGTGTGAAAAGAAATTTGAGACAACTTCTTAGTGACCACTTAGTAAAAGTGGGAAATAATACCATCTTGTAATTCGCTTAATAAATAAAAGTGAAATTCTAAATTCCTTTGATCTCTTAGTCTTAGAAATCTAAATGAAGTGTTCTATAGATTCTAGAATATTGGTGAGTTGGATTTGATATAATCTTAGCCATACACCTTATCGTTGAGATGAGGTGGTTGCTATTATTAAGGAGATTAGATGAGATTGGTTGCTAGAATCAAGGAATTTGGTTGCTAGAATTGAGGAGATTAGTTATCTCTCTCAAAGCATAAATAGGACAAGATGGGAGGAGAAGGTGAAGAACACACCAAGGAAGTTGTGTGAGGAACATAAACAAGTGAATCCAAGGAGGAGATAACACATATAGCAAGAAGATGATCAACCAGTAAGGTGGAATATTGCTAGGATAGTATCGTAAAGTGTCATACATGATACAACAGTTCCTCATATTTCTATGTAGGTGTACTGTTTCTAAGTTTAGCAAGCTGTGAACCTCAGGTTAAGTTGTCCTTGTAAGTTTTGATTATTAAATGATAAGTTGATTTGAAGGAGAGAATTCTTGGGTAACGTGTTTATGCTTTTATTGTTAATTTTCAAATATATGTGTGATTTTTGCATGTTCAGAAATATTATTTATGTGGTAAAATAAGTTTTCATTTATTTAATTAAAGAGAAACATAGCACAATAGTCACCTACGGCTTGAAAATTTACATTTAATGACCACAACCCTTTTTAGGTGTGCTCGAGGTTCTAACCATTGCCCCCAATAGAAGTAATTATGTCCATTGCATCAACATGGAGAGTCCTCCTATCCTTAGCACAAGGAAGACAAAGCAATGAAATTTGTTTAATGAATAGAGCACATCTAACAAAAAGTTCATGATATTCTATAAAAAGCAAACGCCAAGCAAAAGGAGCTACACAATCAACATTTAGTTCCACACAAGTTTAATGTTGGTGACAAATTATGGTTGCACTTGTAGAAAGAGTGACTTGTAGCCCCCACAGGAAGCTCAAATAAATATGATACGATATTAACACACCAAGGCTATGGGTGAGAATGCCTTTATTGGCTTACACCCTTTCTTTAATGTGGATATGCTTTAGCCATACTTTTTTCCTCTGTTGAACACCTAAGAGGTGGCATAGCACTTGGACCCTATATATCTAAACCCTAATTGCATTAATCAAGCTGTAGTGGACTAAATCATGCACACCAAGATGAAGAACACCCACTAGTAGAGCATTCAACTTTATTGACTTAACAAAGAAGGGCAACTTCTTCACTAGGGCAAGTGGCTTACCAAGCATCAAATTCAATAGATGTTTCCCCATTTAATATAAGGACTTCAAGAAATGGGACCATTGTTTCCCAAGGGGGGCAATTAATCCAAGTGGCCATTTGAGTCTATAACTATCTCAGAATAGTCCTGACCTTATGGAATTTACAATATTTTTGCATATCCTAAAGTTCCAATGCATTTTTAGGCCCTTCCCATGTGTTTTTGGTGATTCTCACAATGTAACAATCTAACCAACCAAAAACTTAGAGCTTAGAATAAGCTTTATAATAGTCCAAAGAACACCTAAAATGGAGTCCATACAAAAGAGTTATAGCCCTAGGAAGTTGACATACCAATTAGGCTCCCGGGCCCTACATTTCTTTCATCATCTCAATGCCTAGGGTTAGGGATGTTAGATTTTAGTGTTTTTTTCCTATTAGAGTTTGTGGCACTATGATAAAATGTAGTTTCAGCCTCTTGTTATGGTCTTTTCACGAACAAGCACTACAATCACATCTCTTCTTAGAGATAAGCCACCAACATTCTAGCCCTTTGTATTGCTAATGATGTACATTGTAGTGTCTTTCACTAGTTTATTCATTGATAGAATTTGGCTTTCACTATAATAATGTGTTTTGATATCATGTTTGTCTTACTTTTGCAATATTGCATGTTCTTTCATTTCATTCTCAATCTAGTCTGGATCAATGCCCATGGTCAAAGTGGTAGAGGAGGGCACCAATAAGCTGCTACAAAATGTCAATGAATATATCAAAAACTTCAAGATTAAAAAAGAAGCATAGAAGAACATATTTAATAGTAGTTCCATGAGATGACATTGATGAGAATTGTCATGGATGACACAAGTCGCCCCTTGTAACTAGCGTAGGAAACATGAGAAACATGAACCAACAATAGGAGTAGACCCACTGAGTAATCCAAGAAGTGTTGTGAGAAAAGCTAAGAATCCAAAATCTACCTCAACTAATAGAGGAAGAAGTGGGGACAAAGTTGATGACCGACAAAAAAAGAAAGCAACCTAAGGAATTGAGGTCCCAAGTAGAAGAAAAAAACAATTGACTAGGGATAAGGGGAAGGAGGAAATGTAGGAATCAATGTCGATCCTTCAATTGAATTTCTTTATGATGACGAACCAAACTAGGACAAGAGTGAGGTATTGGTTGAATAAGAGAATTCATGTAGTCCATAGTGTTCCCACGCCCTGGAAATAGAAGAGGAAGACTAATGTAAAGAAACAAAAGGAAGCAATCGTAGATTTAAATCAAGAGGAGGACATGGTTCTCAAACAAACGAAAAATGTTGAAGTAGCCCAAAATAAATGAGACCAGTAAGATAAAAAAAAGTTAGAGAGAGCATATGCAACAAAAATAGGGCAATGCAAGTGAACATCCATCTAGGAAAACAAAAGGTGGTTCATCAAATGTGACAAAGAAGCAGAAGGTGGAGAAACCAAAGAAAACTATTGAGCCACAAAAAGAAGACATAGCCGATAAAGTTGAGATATGAGGAGGAGGTGAAGTAAGACAATCAAGTGTCCAATGAACAATGCACTCTAAGTAGCCAAGGCCAAAAGCCAATTTAAGAAGAGAAAAGAAATCCAAAAGATAACACAAGTTGAGACGTGGAAGAAATATAATAACACCAACATCACCTACAACTTAGGCACCACACATATGATAATGACTTAGACGCTGCAAAATTTGACTTCCTTGAACAATGGATTGAGAAATACTTATCCACTATGAAGAAAACATGGACATGGAGAAATCCATGTGGACATTCTAAATGTGAAGGGGAAAGTCAGCCTAGGTGACATCTCCTATTGAATTAAATTGTGGTGCAACAAATAGAACTCTAGTAGCAAACACAATTGTCCCCATGACAATTGATAAATGCAAACTTATGATTGTAAGCAATTATCAAAGGAATAGAGTGGAAATTGCAAACTCCGGAACAAAGATATTTGTCCTTTCTTAGGTGTCCCACAAACATAGCATGATATGCAAACATAGATAATAATAAAAAGATGGGGGAGGGAGATGCATTTTGACGCAATGAGTTTATTAATGTGCATCAAATGGGTTTCCCAGGGACTAAATCGTTTCAAATTTTCATTTGCTACGAACACTCTTGGATAGCTTGTGTACATATTTATAAATTACAAAGACCGAAACAGGTTCTCCCAATTTATTGGATCTCACAAAGACCGAAACAGGTTCTCCCAATTTATTGGATCTCACAAAAGACCGAAACAGGTTCTCCCAATTTATTGGATCTCACAAAGACCGAAACAGGTTCTCCCTATTTATTGTACTTGGAAAATGGTTGGAAGTGGTTAATTCTATAGATTGTACCCTGGATTATTATCATTGCATTTAAAATGGAAGAGAACTGAAAGGAACAAATAGCAAATGCACTTCAGAAATCTAACAAAGTTGATTTGACACTGAGAAAATTATGGTTTACTAACAATCAGTAAGTGATATCATTACCGAACGAACGTTTTAAATATAAAAGGGTACAAAAAATCGTACTTGCTGTCTGTCAATGGTATACCCAACAAACAAGAATCAGATGCTCTCTTGTGCCAAAAAATGAGGTGCCCTCTTAATGGCAAATGGAAGTATTGCATGTACAAGCAATGCACCTTAAAAGAAATGAACAATTGGGTCCAGAGATTTTCTCAAGGACGTTGCCGACAAAAGACTCATTGCAGGAAAAAGAGCATATAACCTCGGTGAAAATCATACATGTTGGGAAAAAAATTCTAGTAGAAAAACGAGTCCTTATCTTGGAGTATTGTCTTTCTTTCTCTTCTTCTTAGAGTGTAGTTCATTTTCATCAGCTTCAGCTTCAGGTGATACTCCTGTCACTTTTTTCTTAAAATGATGACTGTGATCACGTTCGTCCACTCCTTCATCCCCATTGACAGAAGCTTTGTGTCTTTCTGATTTTTTAAAGCTCGACTTATCTTCTTCTGAGGCTTGTTGATGCTTAGAGTTATCAGAAGACCTCGATTTCTTTGACTTCTTCTCTGTGGCAGGTATTCCCTTCAACTCCAGATCTGTTTTTTCTTCATATTGGTTTACAGCATTGCCTTTCTTCTTATGCTTCCTGTCATCTTTCCTCTTCTGCTCTGTCTCGCCCTCCTTTTGTGGACTGATTCCTAGCTCCGGCTCTTTCATTTCTGGACTTGGGATTACAGAATCCGTCAAAAACTCATTATCTTTCAACATTTTTCTCTGTTTCTTCTGGCCAACAGGCGTAGCATCATATAAATCAGACCCCGTTTCTTCTGCTTTCGCATCAAATCCTACTTTCATTTCAATCAGACCCTCTTCTTCTTCACTGTGCTTTCTCCTAGATTTTTTGGTAGATTTATCGGTAACCTCTGATTTTGGCTCTGCAACCTGTAAAAATTGCTCATTGGCATCCGCCTCTGTTTTTCGCCTTTTCTTCTTCCTGTGTTTTCCGTCCTCTAAATCTGCTATTTCGGCCTCTCTATCCTCTTCAGGGTATGGGACAGCGGTGGCGTCTTCGAGCCTTTTCCTCTTAGGTTTCTTGAGACTCGAACCTCCGGCGTCCCGCTTGGACTCCAGAGAGCGCGCCGCTCTCTTGAGAAAGCTCTTCACGGATACGTCCGTTCCTGCGTCACTGGACAAAAAACGGCGCAGAATGCCAGCTGCCTTCTGCCTCGAACACGGTTTGGAGGAGACAATCGAACCCCTGACCAGCCGCATTGTGATCGACCAACAAAAAATCAAGGGATAAGAGTCTTCAAGGATGGTACCTCAGAACAATAAGAAATCCACTGCCTCCATGTAAAATCGATCTTCCACTCCAGCCTTGCAAAATCGATCTTCCACTCCAGCCTTGCAGAGGAGAAGGATTAACAGCATCCAACGAACACATAGACGCTTGTTGGTTAATCGGATTTGGAATTTCCCAGAGTTCGGAACACTATCTAGTTAAGTTCTCCAACCCTAATTTTTCTTATATGCATATTGCAATTGCAGGTTGGATATTTTCTCCAATAAATTATGATGACGATATTGAGAATGTGCATTTTGTGTGACGTTTTTATTAGGGGTTTTTATTAGGGGTTTTTATTAGGGTTTTTTTATAGTTGATTGGTCGTTTATGGCATGGGATAAGTGGCACTCAAATCGCCTCGCTTTTTTGGCGATTTGTTCCCTAGATTCGGTTATAAAACTGGTGGAATCGTAGTTCCACCTCATTTACTGCAGAACTGTGCTCGTAGGGGTTTTGGCCCATTTTAAGACGACCCAGATCGTCGAAATTCCAAAAAAATAACGAGAAAGGGTGGAACTGTGCCTCGCCGGAAAATTTTCCATCGCCGATAAGGAGTGATTTGTGTGCCAATTATCACACGCCGTTGTTTATACTTGTGTTTGTATTTTAAGTTTTTTCTCTTCTTTTGCTGGTTTAGTTTTTTCCTCTCTTCCTATGAACAATTGGTTTATTTTTAGGAATATGTGTGCAAATTATAAAATCCCATATCTCTTTCTTAATTCTCTTCACTATTCACCCTTTTTTTTAATGTCTATTGTTAGGTGGTCAGTATGTGTTTGAAAATAATATTAGCACATTTACTTAATTTGTAGTCGAGGAACACTAATAGGCTATAAGTTAAATACCATAAACAAGTTATATGTTACTTGTTCTCCATGTGTAGTTGTAATCACCCATTGTCTATGCCTCAACTACCTGGTATCACTCGTCTCCTTCTAGTTAAATGAGTTGTCTTCCATGAACTATTTGTTATCCATGCATCAACTAGGAGTTATTCATGAGCTACCAGTTATCCATGCATCAGCTAAGAGATATCCAAGAGCTACCAGTTATCCATGCATCAGTTACCGGTTATTTTGTATATTCTTTTTTTTATAATTGTTTATTTGGAATTTGGAACGACGACCATAAAATCAATTTGGACAGTACACTTGTCTCATGCTTTAGTCCATCTCACTCAGTTGATTGCTTTTCCTTGCTTTATGGAGTGATTCAGGGCATGTCCTTGTATGGGTTTTCTTACCAAAATCATCTCTAGCAAAATTTTGTATTTATACTACTTGATTGGTCTTTGTTTAGTAAGCAACTTGGTTAATGCAATAAAGCAATACCCTTTTACAAATCTGGTGTTTCGCTTCTTGGTTCAATGGGAAGGATGAAGCATTTGAACTGTTATGTTTCTCAATTTCTCCTGACCTCATATATCACATCAATACAAAAGAATCTACCAATGAAATCTGGACCGGATTGGAAGGACTATTTATACAACACGATGAGATAAGAGGACATCGGCTGGAGAATGAGCTAAACAATTTGATCCCGAGAACTATCCAAGATTTCTCCATAATTTGGACCATGCACTTCCATCTTGATGAGAGATGATGTATCGATTCAAACTAACAATTTATTTCAGGGAGATGATGCATTGATTCAAATCAATCATTCAGGCGAGGGTGAACTTGCTACAGATCAAGTTCTTATTGATGAAGATCTCATTGACGTCTCTTCAATTAACTCGAGTAATATTATAGATCTAGATGAAAAAGTAATTGATATTGATGAATAAGGGATCATCAAATTTTTACATGATATTGGAGAACTTGTTATAGATCAGTTCTTAGAGATGATGCATCGGTTCAAATCAATCATTCAATTAAGCGAGAACTTGCTATAGATTAAATTCTTATTGATGGAGATCTTATTGATGTCTCTTCAGTTACCTTAGGCAATATTTCAAATTTGCATGTAGAAGTTATTGGCATCGATGAATAGGTTGTTGTAGGTCCAACAACCAAACCACTTTGGGCACAACTCTTTATGCAATAAGTGATCTAGTTGGTTATCCAACAGGTATAGGGTGGACCCACCCACATTCTGAGTGTACTCCTCATGCACTACTTGTGTAATATACCTAAATGTATATTACAATTATTAATTATTAGTTATTTATTAGGTAAAATAGTCATTAGTTATTTACGTCAAAGGTCACCTCCTTTTATATTAAGGATTCCACCTTTACATAGGCTTAACATATATATTGTATCCTTCAATGTAATTCATAACATCAAATTATACAAAATATTATCAAATATAAATATATTGAAAGTGTTACCTTTCAAATGGTATTGGAGTAAGGAAGATCAAGGTGAATATGAAGAAGAGTTTAAGCAAGATCAAGGTGGATTTGGAAAAGAGTTTGATGAGAATGACAATAACAAAAATGAAGGTACAAATACTTAGGATATTGATGAACATGATGTCGATGTTGATTGTAAATAAAATGAAGATCTCAAAGATTATAATAATGAAGCACAAAATATTGATGAATATAGAGATGATACCAATGACGATTATGAAGAGATCAAGATGTAGAAGAGTATAATGATGAAAATAAATTTGATAATCATGATGATGTCGAAGATGTAAAATTGGAAAGGATTAAGAAGAAACATAAAGACATTTTGCAAACCAAGTGTTTGATTCCTCAAGCGATGGCAAACTGTCCTCCTTGTCATATGCCCATGTTCAAAATTCTTCCCATATGTGGTCACCAATGCAAGACCAATTACTCTGAGATGTGTCCTCCCCGCAAGTATCTGTGTGAGAATCATTAGGTGCAAAGGTGGATTTGGAAAATTGTTTGATGAGAATGACAATAACAAAAACAAAGGTACAAATACTCTGGATATTGATGAACATGATGTCGATATCGACTGTAAAGAAAATGAAGATCTCAAATATTATAATAATGAAGCACAAAATATTGATGAATATGAAAATGATACCAATGACGATTGTGAAGAAGGTAAAGATGTAGAAAAGTATAATGATGAAATGAATTTGATAATCATGATGATGTTGAAGATGTAAAATTAGAAAGGATTAAGAAGAAACAGAAAGACATTTTGCAAACCAAGAGTTTGATTTCTCAAGCAAAAATTATCCTCCTTGCCATATGCCCGTGTTCAAAATTCTTCCCAGATGTGGTCACCAATGTGAGACCAATTACTCTGAGATGTGTCCTCACCGCAAGCATCTATGTGAGAATCATTGGCTTCATAGTCGTTGCATTCTTATATGCGGAATCTTATGCATGCCATGCATTGAGAAATATGAATGGAAATGTGAACAATTATTCCAATAATTATTGAATCTTGGTAGTATTATTCGAGGCAAGAATTCCTTTGTCAACGTCAATCACACATGTTCGTTTCTCAAATAAAGTTTCGTCAAGTGCAGTACCCCTCCTGAAGTTACAACCAATCAAGCAAATATGAAGTTTAATTTGAGCACTCTTACACAAGCTTCGAGGACAAATCTTTTCAAGGCAATAGGACTTGTAATATATCTAAATGTATATTACAATTAGTAATTATTAGTTATTTATTAGGTTAAATAGTCATTAATTTTACGTCAAAGGTCACCTCCTTTTATATTAAGGATGCCACCTTTATGTAGGCTATATATGTGTGTGTGTGTGTCCGTGTGTGTTGTATCATTCAATGTAATTCATATCATAAAATTATAAAAATATTATCAAATATCAATATATTGAAAGTGTTGCCTTTCACCTTGCCTCAGAGCCTTTAATGCCCATCCACAGTTACATGGTCAATACAAGAGATCGTCAATCGTTTTTTTAGAGAAACCCCCTCCACAAAAAAAGAGGATAATGTTGAGTGGAATTTGGTAGTCATCTTCAGTCGTGATCACTCTCATGGCCATTTGTTTCCAACTTTGATTTATACTTCCACTTGTTCCATGCAAGTTTCCTACTAGGGGGTAAGGGATCTAGCGACCAAGGTTGGTTCTTCCTCATATATTGATGCTCAACATCCATGGTAGCATCCCAATATGGATTTCTTGCAGCTTCTAAAAAACGATTGTGGATCTCTTATACTAACCATGTAATTGTGGATGGGCATCAAGGACTCTGTAGCAGGGAGTGCATGAGAATCACTTTGAGAATGTGAGTGGGTCCACCATGTATATGTTGGATACCCAACTAGATCACCTATTGCATGAAAAGTATGTTTTTCCCATAGTGGTTTGGATGCTATATTCTACCAAGATCTAGGGTCTAAAAGAGAAGAATCAAATCAAGAAGTGAAACACTGGATTTGTAAAAGGGTATTGCTCTATTGCATTAACCATCTTTCTCACTAAACCAAGATCAGTCAAGTAGTATAAATACAAAATCCTAATAGAGATATTTGGGGAAGAAATCCCATGCAAGGACATGCCCCAAATCACTCCATAAAGCAAGTAAAAGCAATCAATCGAGTGAGCTTAACTATTGTATGTGCATGAAAGTGGTAAAGCTAATTGACGTAGACTAAAGCAAACAACTAGTGTGCCAAGAATAGCAAGTGAACTATATGCATGCACGATATGCACCAACACCCCCCCTTAAGCATAATTTAGGTGAGTATGTGGTGATAGAAATGGGTCATGCCAAATCTTGAATTAAGATTTGCATTTTCAGAATTAGAAAAAGAGTAAGAAGAATCATCTTGTTCAACAATGGAGGAAGTAGAGTTGGTAGACTCTTGTGTGACATTAGAACAAATCCAAGTTGTAGTGGAGAAAGAAAAATGGTTCAACAGGATGGATGAAGCATTTGGATTGCTTTATTTCTTGATTTCTCTCAAACTCATATATCACATCGATACTGAATAATTGGCTAATGAAGTATGGACTAGGCTAGAAGGATCCTTTGGACAACGGGATGAGATAAAAGGACATCGACTGGAGAATGAGCTCAACAATTTGAGTCAAAGAACTATCCAAGACTTATCTGCAGAATTTGAATCATGCGCTTCCATCTTAATGGGAGATGATGTGTCGGTTCAAATTAATCATTCAATTAAGGGAGATTGTGCACTGATTCAAATCAATCATTCAGCTAAGGTACAACCTGCTATAGATCAAGTTCTTATTGATGTCTCTTCAATTACCTCAGGCAATATTACAGATCTAGATGAAGAAGTAGTTGACATTGATGAATGAGTGATCATTAGATTTTTACATGATATTGGAGAACTTGCTACATATCAAGTTCTTGGAGATGATGGGTCGGTTCAAATTAATCATTCAACTAAGGGAGAACTTGCTACAGGTCAAGTTCTTATTGATAAATATCTCATTGATGTCTCTTCAATTACCTCAGGCAATATTTCAAATTTGCATGTAGAAGTTGTTGACATTGATGAACAGGTTGTTGTAGATCCAATAGCCAAACCACTTATGGCACAACGTAGTCTTCATGAAACAAGTGATCTTGTTGGTTATCCAACAGATACAAGGTGGACCCACTTACATTCTCAAAGTGCTCCTCTTGCACTCATTACCTTAGAGCCTTTGATGCCCATCCACAGTTACATGGTTAGTATAGGAGATCCGCAATCTTTTTCAAAAGAAATAGGAAATCCATATTTGAATACTACCATGAAGGAGGAGTATTAGTCTCTAATGAAGAACCAAGCTTGGCAGCCATATACCCTACCCCCTAGTAAGAGACTTGCATGGATCAAGTGGAAGTATCATTCAAAGTTGGAAGTAGATGGACATGAGAGTGATCATGGTTGAAGATGTGTTGAGCCCTCAATAGATCCCCAAGTTATGTAACTTGGGGACCCACTTGAAACTTTGAATCAAAGATCAATGGCCAGATGCACTCTTCCTCAGTCGTGCTTCTACATTTGCAACTTGACTATAGCATTTTAAATGGTATGTTTCATCGATTTATTTCTCATATGGATCTTATTCAACTTGCGTTCTCATCATGTTTGCATGCTTGTAAGTGATCAAGAAGTTCTCCAGTCATCTATATTTCCTCTTGCTATCTAAACAATCTATCTCTGAAGAGTTCAAGAAACTAGTGTGAACATAATAGTACTAGCTCCCCAAACTTGAATTACTCTTAAGTTTATCTAGGCCCTTAGTTTGATCCACTCCCAAAGCATCTAGGTCATCCTTGAAGACTAAGAGAGAAAAATACTTAGAATTTTAAGAAAACCTCCCTTGCAATATGTTAATGACTAAATTTCGCACACATGCGACATTTTGGCTAATCTTGCAGTAAGGCGTCATCAACATATACCATGTAGCCCACCGAATACGTCCTCATCAGATCCAGAAAGGAGCATGAGTCCATCACCTCCAATCATTCAAATTTGGTTTTCCTATGTACTTGGGTTCATTGGCCTCCCCTTTGTGTACTTTGGGGGCAAATCATGGAGTTAATGGGTTCACATTTGGATCTAGTTGTTTCTTGGCCACCTCTTAGCCTATAAAAGGAAGCCATGGGCATGCATATAGTAAGGAGAAATTAGAGCAAGGTTATTGTTGGCTTACTGTACTGTTCTAGAGGTTTCCAATGTAGCTCCAGGTTCTTCGCAGTTCAAGGAACCAACAAAACCCCTTTTCACTGGCCCTTTTGGCAACAATTTGTGAACAAGTTGAGATCTCACCCAAGGCGAAGTTAAGGGGGTGGCTGCGGAATCAGGTTTCCACAACCTGATGATGCGAGTTTTGGAAAACTGGCGACCAATGCACTGCGGGGCTCGCGCTACGGACTGAAGATTGCGTGAAGTCTCCTACTTCGCGGTCGATACTCCTACAAGTTGAGACACTTGCACAACCAACGCATCCAAGGACTGCGCGGTTCGAATAGGTTTCAACGATAGGACAACGCAACTGACGAATACACTTCCTCCTCGAACTTAACCAACCTTGATGACTTTACTGAGTGCTTTATTCATTCATCTACTGCCTTAGATTATTTAGTCTTATGCCTTATGCAACAAGATGAAAAACACTGCTCTGCGCACTTCCGGTGTTGTGCTTCAAGGGAGTCGCACGGTGCGATCTCTTCTATTTAGGTGTTTATCTAAATGACTTATGCATTCATTAACTCATAAATATTGTGCATTCAACATTCATCCATACATGTGATACCTAACATATTATTCCAATCTCATTCTTCTGGCGAATACATATAAAAGTATGAACATATCAACTGATAAATGAGATTTCAAGCATTCATTGTAAGAAAACAGACAAGTGCAAACACATAAACAATCATACTGCACAAGATTTAACGTGGTTCACCCCCGGGATGGGAGCTACGTCCACAGGAACTGTTGTTATATGAGTCTTTGGGAAGGTTACAACAGTTTTAGTCTGCACACTCAGCTGCAGACTCTCTTCTCTCTCAATAGGCCTCTGCGCACACAACTTGCAGAGTCTTTACAATGGCTTTCAGCAATACACACAGTATCACTCAGATTTAGCAATTACGTTTGAACATTAACCGTTTCCCTTACAAAATATGCCCCTTTTATAGATCATGCCCGTAGGTCATGTCTTTACAATAGCTGGGCGAAACTCTAAGGTTTTCCAAAACTGTCGTAGTTTTCAGCTAACCGGACTTGCTGGTTTCAGGTAGCAAATCTTCTGTCGTGGCCGTCCTCTGCGCATGGTCACGTCGCTATCATCCCCCCCCATCACTTTCACCGAGCCGTTCCTCCTCTAATAACTTTATGCGGTCGGTTCATGTAGTGGTTCCTTGCTTGTGCGACCGGTCGCTTTCCTCCGCTTTACTCCTTGCCCGCCGCTTGGTAATCATGGAGCATCTTTACCAAAAATAGACCACCGATGGTCTAACCGGAATATGTGTCGTCTTCCGTCCAACATTTTGCCTTGCCGGATCTCCGTAGATCAGGCTCATCGCAGCGCTAACTCCTCCGCAGCGCTGTACTTCGCAGCTCTTCCAACGTTGCGCTGCGCTCAACTTCGCTGCTCCCCAAAACTGACTTGTTCAAAAAGTCTCCAACTTTACTGCGCTTAACTTCGTAGTGCCAAAAATTTCTTGCACAAAAATGCCCCACTTGGGCCAGGCCCAACAGGCCCCTAACACTTACATGTGGCTCGTCCCCGAGCCACTTTCTATTTCAGGTTCTCTGATCTGCTCGTCCTCCTACGGAGCTAACTTCCCAGCGAACTCTTGATATTGTGTACTTAACTTTTCGACCGTTTCCTTGGTATCTTGCTCAATCTGCTTGATTGTCTCCAACACATCAGTTGTGATTTCATCGTCCACTTGCTCTTGTACTGAATCTTGTCCTTCGCGGAGTTCCCTCAATGCTTCTTCAATTTTTTGTGTTAGTTCATGGGCCTCTTCTTGGAGGGGTTGTGACTTATCTCCGACTTCAGTCTCCTTGTCTCTCAACCCTTGCACTTGTTTTTTCAATTCCCTGACTTCAGGATATCTGCGAAGGCGGTCTCTTGGTGGCAGAGCCTTGACCTCGACGTCCAACAATTCTAATGCTGCCTGCTTATCCTTCAAAGTGTTCTTGAGTTCCAGCAACTTTGGGTCTTCTTCAAGCGCAGTAAAGGGTTTTGTCGCCTCGTCCAATAGAGTTTGGCACTTAGCCACTTCACTGGATATACTTTCTACTGCAGCTTTCACTTCTTCTGCTCGAAGTTGTTGCTGATCAGGTGGAGTCTTCGGTTGATTCTGCGCTTCCAACGCAACAATATTTGCTTGATAACTGATCTCCATATCCTTCATCTCCGCCTTAAGATTGCTGACCACCTCGCCGATCTTAATGACAGTGTCCGCAGGCTCTGGCTACTCATCACATTTCGATATCTCCGCGGCTACCACAGAGACCGTATGCTCTAGTCTCATTCGGTGGTCGTGCTCATCTTGAAATTGCATGGACCTCTTTAAGCTTGACTCCTGCAACTGCTTATAGTTTGCAACTAACTTATGGTGCTAGTTCTGAGCAACTACATCTCTCGCATGGATCTCCCCCACAACCTGCAGGTGCAGATCATGTAGACCCTCCATTGGAAGTACTGAGATGTCAACTTCCACATGTTGGAGATCCTGCTCACCCAAAGTTAACTGTTCTCTCGGTGGTAATCTTACACTCAGTGGATCAAGTCTAACTATGCGCGGCTTTGACGGAAAATTTAGGGCTAGAGGCACTGTCTTTGGCTGCAAAGTGCCTGTTGACTTTCCTTTTGATTATGAGTCTCGCGGCAAGGGTAATCTGCATTGTACTTTCTCGATCTTTTCTGTAATGCCTTGCAGCGTGATAAGATTATTTTACAGACTCTTTTGAATTGCCTCATTCTTTTTATCTTTTTTCAGTCATCAGGTCTTCCATCTGTGATGTTACAGTAGATGCGATCATCTCGTAATCGTCATCATGGAGTTTTGCTTCTGATGGGCCCTTAACTGCTTTCTACTTCTTCTTCTGTACCTTCTGTTGTACAAGACTCTCAACTTCCTTTCTTTTTGCTGTCCATGGTTCTTCGACAATGGGTGTAGGAACGGGATTACTCTCCGCGGAGTCACTTTTGATTTCCACAATTCCTTCGACTCTAAATTCAGGAGGCCATTCCTTCATAATTGTATCAATGTCTTCTTCGTTCATGTGGTAGCGTCCTTGGAACCATTCAGGGTTCTTCTTCTATGCCTTGGCTGAAATATGAATGGAATGCATGTCAACATAAAAATTGACAGTGCGAATATACTTAGCTGTTACCTCTTTTGTTATCCGAGGCGTGGCGATAATGACTTCGCGCAGCTGCTCATAGTAAGTGTAGAAGACTTCAGCTGTCGCGTGCTATCTTTCTGAATTCAAATTTGCCCAAAGGTTTGCATAACGGGCTCCTCTGCAATCACTGCTGTCGGTTCTTACGCCAACGTAATCCTTCGGGTCCTTCCACCCTACGAACGCAATCAGCACTATCAACCATGTATAATGGAAATTACTGCCATGTGTCTATGTATCATTTAGTTCCTCTAGGAACTCATTCAATAGGTATTGGAACCAGTTGAATCTTCCTCCCTCCGTGGCCTTTGCACCAAGTAGCATTGCGCCCGCATGTACTTCCAATGGTCTTGCTTTTCTCAGAATTTTGTCGGCTAGCAGTTGTGTGACAAACTGTGTAGCCTCATCATCTATGTCATCCGTGACAAAGCCTCTTTTCCCTTTTACGACAATTTGTGTTTTCTTCATCTTCACGGTGACCTCCTTGTCCTTTCTTTTTCCTTGAAATAACTGCTTCGGGTCTTCGCCTCTCTTGATTAATCCAGTGATCCGGTGGATCAAGTCAATGTTCAGGTCGATATTGCGATCAAGCTAAAGATATCCCTTGTGAATGCGCGACACAAGAGTTTGCACTACTGCATTTAGCTCTGGCGTTTTGCCAAAGTGCGGGAGTCTCAACAGGTTGAGCAGTCCTGATTCAACTACTTCGGATAACCAACTTTCTGCGACCAAGGCAGGATTGCCTTTCACGTCTTTCTTCCAGCACATGTACTGGTCTGGATGGAACTGTGGATACTTAGGTTCGTTGGGGTCCTTCTGCATCTGAAGCAGGTCGTAGTCTTCCCACTTACATTCCAGGATCTTACCCAACAGGTTTCCTCCTACTTTGACATGCTTCGACATAGGTGAGAGCGAAATCTCATACTTGGCATTCTTTAGTAGCTTAATGGTCTGTGCGTCCTGTGCACGTAGCGAGATATACTTAGGGGTTAGCTTCAATGGTATTTCCTTGTCGCCCAGCGAAACTTGTGGCACTATGGAACTCATCACTTTTGGCTTCATTTTCGGGACCGCTGGTTCTTTGCCTCTATCTTGCATTGTTGTAGCGTGTCTTGGTGATAGTCAGGAACCCTGACCTTGCTCTGTTATAATTTTCTTGACGGGGGTTCTTATCAACCCTTCGATTCCTCTATATCTAAACACCCTCACAGTCTCCTGGACTGTGAACTCTTACTCAATAGAGGACCTCTCAGACATTCACTGGATAGGTCTGGGCAGAACGAGGGGATTTCTGATAACTTGTTGTAAACAATCACAAAGTATTGCTCGCAAGAAAATTCAAGGGTTTCGGTAACGCCCGCGAGTCCAACTACAACGGTATTTATAGGCGTAGTTGAGATCCTCCGTGCCTCTCAACGGCTAGATAAGCATTAGATGTGGTATCCATTGGCCAAATCTGGCGATGATTTCGGTCCTTTCCTCCATTAACTCGTTCAGAACGACTATTTCTATGTTAAATGCTCGAGCGGTCGCTGACAAAAGTGACGTATAATGTCTATATTTACTACATTCTAACGGCTACTTTTCTGGAATGTTGCGTCGAACTGCGCGGCGGGTGGTCACTACTCCGGCGCAGTCACTTCGCGGTGCCTAATTTCTTGCTTCTGAACTTAGCCTCTTTTCTCTTTCAACTTGATCTTCGCAGTTGCGTTTTAGCCTTCGCAACTGCGCAGTTCTTCTTTTCTTTTTCTCTTTTTCTCCTTTTTTTTGGGGGGGCACAGCTTCACTTCTTAACAAGTGCTGCGCGGTATATACATTTTCTTTATCGCACTTCGCGTACAAACTTTTCACCATTTATAGTGCCTAATTTCAACTGTACTTGACACTTAGAAACTTCCTGCTTTCTTGATCATTAAGGGTTCTACGAAGCAGGACTATCCTGATAGGGTTTTAGTTTGCTTCCATTGACTAGGTCGGGCAAGCTATCTCCTGCTAACGTGGCTAACTGGACTGCGCCACCGTTAGATACATGTAAAACAATATATGGGCCAAGTCATTGCATTTTAAACTTTCCAGGAAACTTCATAAATATGCTATCATACAGGAGGACTAGATCACCTACCTGAAAGGTCTTGTTTTTGATATGGCGATCATGCCATGCTTTTTCTCTTTCTTTCTTCACTTGTTGGTGAAAGCCAGTAATGAAGCGATCTTCTTCCATACCAACCAAGTGTAGAATCTTTTCTTCTAGTGCGTCGCAATCTGCCATGCCTGTGAATGCAGTTATTCTTAAGTTGGGAACAATGTACTCCATTTTCATTATTGCTTCTTGTCCATAGGCCAACCTAAAAGGTGTGTGGCCAGTCAACTTTTTGCAAATAGTTATGTATGCCCATAAAATAGTTGGAATGCGTAGGTCCTAGTCATCCCTATTAACATTGCATATTTTTGTCAGTGCATTCTCCAGTACCTTATTGAACACTTCAACAGTTCCATTTGCTTGCGGATGATACGACGTACTTCACTGATGATGAATGTGGAACTCTTCTGTCAATGCCTCAATAGTTCTATTTAGAAAATGAGTGCCTTGATCACTCATCAAAATCTTCGGGCATCCAAACCTTGTAAGGATGTTCTCAAAAATGAACTGCGTGGCAGTAACTGCGCTACAGTCCTTCACTGGCTTCGCTTCTGCCCATCTGGTGAGGTAATCATTTGCGGTAATAATGTACTTTGCACCAGTTCTTTTCCCCGAGGGGTTTATAGGTCCCACAAAATCAATGGCCTGTTTCTCAAATGCCAGTAATGTCAACTGTGGATTCAATGGCATTTCGTCTCTTCGCGACGGCCTTCCTGTCCTCTAACAGACATCGCAGTTCTGGCAATGTTCTTTCGAGTCTTTGTGAATCCTAGGCCACCATAGCCCTGCTTGCAATATCTTCTGCGTAGTGGCTCGTCCTGCGTAGTGACCTCCTCCTGCTCCTGAATGTGCATCAACCAATACAAATGGCTTCTCGTGCTCTAACACGCACCTGCGCAGCACTTCAGCTGGCCCCAATTTGTATAGTTGTCCGACAATTATGGTGAAGTCTGCTGCTCTTACTACCAGCTGCTTCTTCTGCTGCGTAGTAAACTCTATGGGTGCCAACCTAGTAGTCAAGAAGTCTATGATATCTTTATAGTAGTCATCGACAATCTGAATAGCAAACAACTGCGCATCAGGCAGATTGTCTTCAAGGTTCATAGGTTCTTCTCCCGACTCGATCCTTAAAAGATGATCAGGTCCTAAGTTCAATTTGCTAGGATTAACCACTATTTCAAAGTCATATTCCTGAAAGAGTAACAACCATTTGCAGATTCTCCCCCCTAACACTGGCTTGTTGACCAGGTATTTCAAAGCAGAATGGTCAGTGAACATAGAGAAGTGCGCACCAAGAAAATAGTGCATGAATTTCTGCAGTGTGTAGACCATAGCTAGGCCTTCTATCTCAGTGGTGGTATAATTCTTCTCAGCATATGAGAGCTTCTTGCTTGAAAATGCAATGGGATGGTTAATACCTCCCTCTCCTGGTTTTGCTAATACAACACCCAACAATCCATGAAGATGGGTGTCTATTTTGGGGGGTCTTATGAGAAAATAAATCTGTTTTTTTCATGTTTTTCAACTTTGGGCGAACAAAAGTGATATTTTTGTTAAGAATTTCACTTTTTAATTAAAAAAAACTTTTAGAGAATTATGTTAGCTTTCTATTCATAATTTTTTCAAATTATTTTATTGATATTTGATATGTCGATATGGCAAATGTTTGACTGTGTGTTCTTATAAAATGAAATGACTAAAAAATAGTCATGTTTTGTTGCGCACCTAAAATCATTGTTAAACTTTTTTTTGCAAAAACAAAATATGCTACGACAATCTGGACACAATGTACTATTGCATGACTATAAGTTTGTAACCAATGGATCTATATACTAATTATTATAGTTTTTTGAATTCGATCAATGGGGAAACCTTGTCAATTTTCAACATGTTTTTTGTTGCGCGACTTTTCTCTCAATTGACTATAAAACTAAAAACTTTAAGAATACCCTTTTGAAGTAGACACTCCAATTAACTGCACCATATTTTTTTCAATTTTTTTGGTGGTGTATTTTTAAAGTTATGGATTTTTCATTTCACCGCATTTTGAAAGAGATGAAACCAAACTGGACACATGTTAACAAAAATAAAAATAAAAATATCAAATCTCACCTATACACAACAAAATCTATACCTACGGAAAGTAGATTCAATGATGAAACTAATGGTATCAAGTCTGATAGTTGATTTGTAGTGTAAGAGATTGTTTTTACCTTCCGAAAATGAAGAAATCTGAAAACTGTGCAGAACTGTGAAGTTTTCAGGTCTCAAAGATTATTCGGCCGAATAATATTTTTCCGTTACGAAACCGTTATCTATAACAAAGGTTGCTCGGCCGAAAAACAAAATGCAAATTTTTTTTCGTCGGCCGGAAAAAAAAGGTTACATTATCTATATTTGTATAAATAAAAGTAAATAGATTCATTATTTTCGCACATTTTGTTTTCGCATATGTCTGGTCAAAATATTTTTGAAGGGGTTTTCAAAGGAGATTTATTTCAAGGAGTGCAAAAGGAGTTTTTTTCCAAGGTATTTTTCCTTCTTATTTCTTTCCAAGGGGTACATTCAAAGAGTTTTTTTTCCACAATGCATAAACCACTTTCCAACGGGCATGGACATAGCCTTTTGTGTCCTTAACAATGTGCCAGATTCTACCAACAAGAACCTCATTAGAATCCCGAAGAAGATTGTAGTCAACCATCAAAGGAATTGAGACAATGATTTACCCAAATCTCTCTAGGATGATAAGGAAACACCCAAAGCTACTATAGGAACCCCCCCTTACTTTATGGTCTATTGGAAAGAGGCCATCCTATCTCTCAACATCCTCTTTCCCTCACTATAGCTGAGACAATTGTTAGAGGGAAAAATTACCCAGTCATTCAGGGATGAATACATATTTTATTACAACTAGAAGAATAGAGGGAAAAAACCAAATAGAAATTTGCTTCCCACTAGCAAATAGTCAATAGGTGGTTCGACAATCACTTAGGAACCTGTAGGGAGTATGAAGTAGGGGATTTGGTTTTAAATTGGGGTAAACTCAACGAACCCAAAGGAAAACAAACCAAATTGCAACACCAATGGTTTAGCCCATACATGGGTTTTGGTACATTAGTTTAGAAATATGGAAGGGAATGAAGACCTTCTTCCTATCAATGGTCAGATTTTGAACAGATACTTTAGTTAGTTGACACAGTGACTGGCTTGTGCATAGTAGTTTAGGTTTCAGTTTCTGCTCAAATAGACTAGGATTACTTTTTGTTCATTTTTCATTTATTTTATTTCACTTTCTACATGTGTCAGTTTTAATTATTTATTTTATAGTCTTATATATGCTTGATGCCTCGGTTTTCCCCCAGACAATAGGTGGTTTTGCATATGGAATGCAACCTTCAAAATCTCATGTTGTTCTCTCTTTTGGTCGAAAGAGGTGACGATACAGACTATGAGTCCCAATAACAAGGAAACTTCGGTGTTAGTGGTTGGACCGAGGATACTTCTAGAAGATGGGCATGATCATCTCTGTGCCCAATTTGAAAAATAGATCTGATGCGATGTAGTGACCTGCTTAAACTCACATTAAAGGCTGATCATGAGAGAGGTAAAAGGTTGAAAGTCCAGGGGTAAAAAAATCTAAAGGGCCCCAAAAATAATCAACTATTGGAGAGCTTAGCTTGATCTCAATAGAAGGCAAATATCCCAGTAAGTGTTGCAAAGCTGCTACTTCTCCCATCCAAAGTCCAGTACTGGACAACTAAATAAGTGCAAAGTTGGAAAAGGAAGTCCTTTCATAGAATGGATACACATATAACTTCATCGAGGTACTAAACGTTCCTTGGCATCCCTTGTTAGCCATGTAATCTCTCAATAACAAGTTAACTAGCTCATAACTAACCCACAATGACAAGTGGAGGCTTAATTTCCTAAGACTAGGGATCTAATCCATGCATAAATCATGCATGAAAATAATTATATAAAAATAGTGAACAAGGGAGAACCCTTCCTTAATTAGTGGAATTACGTTTTGATAACTCAAACATGCAAGTTTGGATCCTAAAATCAAGGATAAGACCCTAAAATCAAGGAATGCACCCTCATTGGCTAAAAATAGTATATTCTCCCCTTAAATATAGGGATGAAGCACTCCCATGGCCCACTTCATCAAAATTGGACCATTAGGATCACGAGACCAAGATCTAATGTCCCTAGGTGAGAGATTAATGCTAAGGAGAAGGTAAATATGTTGTAATGCATCCAACATCCAACATATTGCATACAATGATACTCATGTATATTTGTACTTTCTCATGTGAATTTCTAGGGGGTCTATGCCAACTATGCCTCATTATCACATTATTCTTGGGTACCTCCCTAGGTACATTACATTTCATCCCCCTTTGCATGTTTTATCTACAAAACATGGGGGATCCATATAATATGATCTACTAATAAATGTAGTCAACTAATACCAAGCACAAGCATCCATCCATCTTAGTGAAATGTGGACATGGGGTCCAATTATTTCCTTATCACCTCGAACTTGATTCTAGTTTATCATTTGGTCCATGTTGCTATTGTGCTACTCTAATATCTCTAGGCATCGTGTTTAGTTCTCCATGTGCTTCCATACTAGTTATCTTTCTAGTTCCATGGTTGTCGATGCTCCCAACCTTGTCTTGATGACTATTGTTTCGCATTGTGGTGTGGGGAGTGATATATAACAACCTTAAATATTGGTTCTTCTTTCTCTAACTTTTCAACCTATGCTTCTTTTTATGTACGTATCTCCCTATATTCTTCTTCCTTGTGCTTTTGTATCCCCTTATTTTGATTCAAACTTAGACTCTTGATCTGCTTTGTTTGTAGGCACTTCACCTATTTTACCTATAAAGACTTCCTCATGTGACCCCTTAGGCCCTTCTTGTTTAGTACAAGAAATATCCTACAACATAATTTTATTTTTCTTATAGTAAAGCTTAATAAACTTCTTTGCACATTAATGTAAATTGTACCAATAGACTCCATCCAAGGATATCCCAAAACAATATCCACATCATCCATATCTATAACACAACAAATTGAATGCAACACATATTTTTCCATGTTAATCTTCAAATCTTTAAAATTTTGAACATTTTCACCCTCAAGCTATGTGATTTGCATATGCTTTGTGGGGACTTGCAATATTTTAGCCACATTAACATTTATGAAGCTACACTTGCTACTAAGGTTCATAGAAATAATGACCTTCTCTTGTTGAATAAATCCATGAACATGTAAAAGGAACATGTCACGTGAAAATAAACCCTTATGGATCTCATTATCCTTCTTCACAACATTAGACCATCTGCCTAAAAACACCTTTTCACATTCTTCGTCTAAAAGTGCATGTATTTTGTAATGGTTAAGCAACATCCACCATATGGCAACATCTTCTCTTAAACTCATGAATAATTCTTCTCTCCACCTCTGTGGAAACAATGACTTTGTCTCTTCAATGTATTATTCAATACATGGACCATCCAATTTTCTTGTAAAAAGATTATTGCTTGCCCTGACTCCAAAAATAGAACTAGGGTTTTGAAGAAAATCACTTACTATTGAGGCAACAAAATTAAAATGATAATAACTACCTTACTATTGCTTAGAATTTGTATTATGATGAGAATTATGAAATGCCATTATCATTCAACAACTACTAGCATTGGTTTGACATAAATCTGGGCACTTTATTAAAAGATGTATAATCTACAGTCCGTGTGACTATCATTGAAAAAAACATAAAACAACCGATTTTAAATCAATGATAACTCCACTTCCTAGACTTCGATTTGGATGATTTAAAAAAAAAATCAATTGTCTTGAAGAGAGGAACTTGGTTTCTCCAAATTCCACATAAAAAGTTTTAGAAATCAAGCTAAAAACCAACATCCTATTACTTAAAAAATATGCTAAAAAAAGAAAGAAAAATATTCCAACTTTTTTCCTAATAAAGAACTCTAATACCACTTATAGTGATCCTTAACCCAAAAGTTCAATCACAAGAATGATATAGAACACTTCATATTTAGAAATAAACACAAATACATCCACATAAGAATGAACCCAAGAATATAGAGAGAAAGAACCCTTAAGGTAAGGTAACACCATCATATACTCCTTATGGAGGGAATCACTCCACGAGCCATGCTTGCTAAAATGGAATAAATCCAAGATCCAACGTATCTAATACAACGATACTCATGTATATTTATACTTTATAACGAGTCCATTGATGAATGGATGATTAGAACTAATGCATCTCCCAATATGGTAGGTCTAGTGCATGGCTCCAAGGAATTAGATATCTGATTTGAAACTTCTGATTCAAGAACACAAGAAGATAATGGTTTGGAAAAGATAGCTTGTCTTTTCAATTTTTTCAGTTGACTTATTGAGATAGTCAAGAATTTTGATATTTCCATGCAAAAGAAGATGTTTAATCCAATCACCACCTTTCCTCATACACTCATGTTCTTCATGATTTTGTTTCTAGTAGTAAGTACATATGCTTCTATCTTTGGTCTTCCAATCTTTGAAGGAGGAGTTTCCCTGAGTAGATCTAGGATTGATGTGGGAAGATACCACAACATGAGGATAGTTCTACACCAAAGGTGTGAAGCACAAAATCGTTGACTACATTTTGTTAAGAAAGAACAAGATTTTGTAGCTTTACATGAGAAAAACAACCTCAACAAATTGGGAGGCAATATCCTAAATAATAACAAATGAATACAATAATAGAGATAATTGTGGATAATTGTTATGTATAAGATTCCAACTACTCCATTAGAATAGGGAACTAAAAGGCACCAAAAACAACAATAATAAACACACCATACAAATAATAATATGAGACTAATATCTCATATGAGGCAAAACATGGGTTAAGGAAAACATATAACTAAGAATCCCTATTATTCCTCATGACAACATAAGCATTGGCCTCCAATGTTTTCAGGAGAGAAGGAAAATGTTGTTGCATTTGAACTTGAGAAATCAAAGGAGCTTAATACTTGTTGATGACATCATAGATGTTCAACTAATTTAGATGATCATGACATAAATCAACCTAAAGGGAAGATTCACGTGATAAACAATGTTGAATTGGTGTGGAACCCCATGGAAAGAGATTACCAAATATGAAATTCCAAGCACAGAGAGAACTCCATGACAAGTGAGAAAATTTGAAGTTTGTAGAAAGTCCTCCTAATATAGTATCTCGAGGCAATAGAGGCCAATGAGAAAACAAAGCAAATGCTGAAGGAGGAGGTGTAGATAAGCCCTCTAAAACTATTGAAAGAAGTTTGAACTTGAGGTTGCATATTTGGAACATGATGATGTTGTGGATAAGGTTGCCATACAAAATTCAAAGAATGTGTCTTAATTGTAAGATCAACCTAATATGGTAGTTCAAGTGTACTATGGATAAGATATTGGGAGTTGTCTTTATGCAGTGCGTAATTGTTGTTGAATGCATCATATTAGGCCTTTCAATCAAACTGATAAGGTCAGCCAAGCAATATGCCACAATAATCCATATTGGTCACATCACAAATGACTTTATCCACAAATTTAGGATCAAATGCAAATGATACAGTGCATGTGTTTGTGATCCTGGAAGGTGAACTATTATCCTTCCATCGAAGTGCATAAGGAAGAGGATGAGGGTTCACTGAAAATGCAATTTATTGAAAATGGACTTGGTAATCAAGTTCTTTTGGGAGCCATTGTCGAATATAAATGTAGTGGAGAAATCACGGGAGAGATGTGAACATGTGATATGCAAACTATCTCAAGATTTCGGGGAGTTGGGGTTCTATAGCAAGGTGACTTTATTGAGTCTCCTTAATTCTTCATAAACTATGTCTTCACCAAATACTTGAATGGGAGCATCATCGTCTTCCTTATCAAGAGACTCTACAATCACATTTTTCTTCTTCAATTGGAAACAATTAGACTTACATGTCCTTGTTTCTTACAATACTAAAAACAATTAGCAGAAGCAAAAGAAGAAGAAGACGAAGAAGAAGAAGAAGAAGAAGAAGATGAAGATGAAGAGTCCCTGGGAGTCCAAGAGATCTCTTGGGAAATTGGAACCCAAGGGTCCTTTCTCATTGTATATATATGTATATTTGGCTAATGAGAAAAAATAATGAGTGTTCATGCCTATTCATCTTGCCTTTGTGCTTGTGCATCTTCTTGTATTTGGCTTTGTTTCAGCCAATTTTCCTATTTGCCCAACAGGGCAACCTAACAATGGTATCAGAGCGAGGTTTGTTCTTAGGCATTTTGAGATCTCCATCTATGTGAGAACTGAAAGTGTCTAGAGATGTGCAGGTCTATATTATTACTACTCTTTGGAGGCTCTCATTCCGTTGTGGAGCTATTGTGGTGTGCCCGCTGCATTTTTCCATTTCTCTACTGAGTTGTGCGTACCACCTCTGGAGTTGAGAAAGTAAAGCTGCATATCGAAGCTGATTATTGCGTATTGAATTGAAGATTCCTATCACTCCTCAACATTCATTTGCACCCAATCGAGTTCCTATAGTGCCTATCCATTTCTACAACGTTTTGCATTCCAGTACAACTTATATGGGTTCTTGCAGCACAAATGAATTCTGGTAATTGCACCGAAGAGGCGCATTCTACAACCGAGTAACCGAGTAGGGGGGAGATGTGTAACTCCTTCCGTGGTCATCCTATAGCTCACACATGTCCTTTATAAAAAATAATAACATGAGGTTGATGTTCCCATGGTTAAAAAAAAATAACATGTTAGCTCAAATTAGTTAAAATATTAAAAAGACATATATATATAAAACTACACAAATTAGATAAATTAAAATCATAAACATTGCAAATTACACATTTCCTCAACATTTGGAGTCTGAAAAAGGGTTTGCATCTCTAAGATATTTGATCCCTCTCCGTGCTGGGTAGATCCCCTTTTAAGATGGATCTATATGCAATTCTTGTAGAATATATTACCATGGGTCAGTGTAATTCCACGCGAGAAGCCCTAATTTGCATCTCTCTATGTGTGATGGTGACCTCTGAAGGTGGTGAAGGTGGCGGACCGAGGAGAAGAGAGTTGAAGAGGTTAAGTTTATTAGTATTGCTATGTTGGAAGTATGTATCATAGTAGTTGTGTTCTATACTTTGTGAAGACTTGGAGCCAAAGATAGAGGTGTGAAGATTGTCGCCTGCGCCACAACCTTCATTTCCATGTGACCGTAGAACTGTCACCTGAATTATCAGTGTTGCGTGGACTCTCTTTCCTCATTGAATGAGTGGAGAGTGAAAATTTACGTGAAGAAACACTCACAAGCATTGCCAGGATTTGTGTATCCATCCAGATAAAGTGCAGTAGAAAGATGCAGCTATGCAACAGAAATATATCGTTTAGTAGGTGTTTGACCTATTTAAGGAGACATGGACCAAATTTAAATTGTAGTACGTGTGCTGGTTTCCCCATCGCGACCAGACACCTCCTCCAGTGACCTGCGATCTTCCCTAAGGGGCTTCTTTTCAGCTGCTTGGAACCAGAAATACAAGCAAGTGCTGCGCTAGACTTAGTGTTATTGTTGTGTACTGGGAATTGAACCGTGGAACTACTGTTGATTGAGGACATTTCTCTCAGTGCGTGGAGCTGTGTATGTAGTGATTGTGAGCCCTCTCTTCAGAGCTGCGACCTGTGTCAAGTGTTGAGACCTCACCTGGAGGGAGCTGCGAAGAGCTATATGCGTTGGAGTTGTTGAATAACGAAGTGTTGGAGCTGTTGAATAGCGATATTACTTCCAACCATTTCCTTCTCTCTATGTGAACAGTATTTGGATCTGTGTGAAAGGTGATCTGTTGGTTTTGTGTGCGTGGGCACTGTCCCAGTTCTACTCATTCCTCTGGTGTCAAGAATGGGATTGCGTTGTTCAAACTTGGTGGAGACTACCTTGTTCAAACTTTCGAATGCTACCTCTAGCGGCATTGGTAACTGCGTAGAGGTATGATTTGATACGTGAACATGGAAACTATTGTTTGCGTGAGAATTGTCTCTATATTGTATATTGAAGGGATCGGGAATTCCTGAGAAACTGTAGCCATTGTTTGCTTGTGTCCTTTCTCCAACGAGGGAACTAGCAATTCAGATTGCAAAATAGTTTGAAGCACCGGGTCTGGCACTGACTAGATCGTGAATTAAAAGAAACCAAAGCCTCCTGCATTTAGTGACTGCGTTGAAGAGAGTTGTTGATGCTTACATGAAATGAGTACATATGCAGAAGTTTGATGAAATTGAAAGCAGAAATCAGACTCTCCCCCACTTTGGTGTGCCATCGAGTTAAGATTGTGCTAAGAACTCTGTGCTATCTCAACGAACCCTAGTTGTTCTGGCACTCTCTTGGAGTTAGAGGAAGTTTGAAGCCGATATTGATAGACATGACTCTCTGCGTTGAACGTGCTGGTGGTGGATGCGTTGAACGTGCTGGTGGTGGACGCCCTCGTTTGCGTGTGTTGAAGACCGTGGGTATCAATGGAGCTGTAGACCAGTTGTTGGAGTTATGTTTTATTTTTGCTTGTTGATCTCCTCCAATCATCTCTGGAATATATGGGGGAATCTTCTTCAACACCATCATTCTCTTTCGATACATTTTCAAGTTTGTGAGCGTTACAACTATCTCTTGGACTCCAACGCTAAGCAGATATTTCCAACGGAATCTTCGTTGATTCATTTCATGGGTGCGGTGTTGATTGGTTCTCTCGTCGTCGTGAGCAACTGTGAATGCTAACTGCTATATATTTTCATTCGTGAGTGCTAGTCCCGAGGCGCCCAACATTTGGTGCTATATCACCCTACGTCTCTAATTGGTTGAATGACTTGCCCTCGGTTTGCAACGGAGCAAGAGGAATCGATCAAAACCTGGTGCTACTATCTACAACCCAGGGGAACTATTTGGAGCGCCCTCCTCTTTATGTTGTAGAATGCTATATCTTTCAATTTTTGTACTTGTAGAGCGTAACCCATGAAGGCAATGAAAATTTCCAAAGCCCGTGATGGAGCTGGGAAGGGCATTCTCCGCAGAGTGCTTGCTTTCATTCTGTTGAAGTTTTAATTGAATATTTCTTGTTGAAGCAGTCATTCTCTCTACAAAGTTGTCTCAGTTGGATGGAGTTGACTTAACCAACATATGCATACTTGAAAAGAGGCCATAAGAAGAATCTGGTGGGCAACATTACATTGGAGTCTTGCTTGTTTCGGTGACCTTGACACCACATCAAAGTTATCATCACTAAAGAACTCATAGACTTGAGACTTGAGACTTGGAATCATCAATTTATCTCGATTGTAATCAAGGAACTGAAAGCATCAACATCAACTTTGAAGCATTGATTCAATGAACAATTGTTGTAAGTACATTTGTGTTTTGTAACTTGCAACTAGTTTCTTTTGTACCATTCCAAATCAAGTTGAATTACATTGTACTTGGGTGCACTCTCGATTGAATCAGACACCCCTCAAGTTGTTGAGTTTGAGTCTTATTGTAAAAAGTGTGGAATTGCAGGAAGTCCTTGTTAAAGTTGATTCAGTCATAGTTTATCAATGGTGAGATTAAATGGCCTTGTAGAGTTACTGAACACTCTACTATTTTCCTCTATCGACAACACTATCATGGTTGACAAGAACATCCTCACTCACATTCGAGATTGTGTGCAAGATTCAAAAGACACTTTTGAGTTTCTATAGGTTGAGTCACAACTCATACGAGAAGAAAAACATTCTGAACTTGTGCATGTTCAGAATAACGATCTTTATGAGTCCATTCAACAACCTACACATAAGGATACCACTTCAGAAGTACATAAGCAAATCGGTGGCCCCACATCAGAAGTAAAAGAAAGTGAAGATGAAGTTATGCATACAGAGGTTCCACTTGTACCTTCCAAACCCATCATCAAACCATGGGAAAAGATTAACCATAATAAGCACAAAACCGGCCTTGGATATGACAAGGAAGTGATAGTTCACATTCTGGATTTCTCCAAGCCTATTCAGTTTCAAAGTGATGGATTCCTCAACGAGAGTTCATCTTCATCCACATCAGTTCAGAGTTTGACATGCCAAAATTGTGATCAAGTTGGCCACATGAAAAATCAGTGTTTTGATCTTCACCCTTGTAAGCATTGTGGAAAACATATGCACTCATCAAACAGATGCTTCAGTTTGAAGAAACCTACAAGAGAAAAGATTCAATATGGGTGGATCGCTTCTTGGAAATGGTCATCAACAACCAAGAAAATTTATAAGTCATATCGGAGAGTTCATTCACAAGTAGTGACACATCTTGCAGTTAAGACATCTTCTTCTCCTCACATTGTTCCTGACTGGGGGGAATGATGAATAGTTAGAAACAAGCGAGCGAGAACAAGCGAGTAGGAACCTCTGAGCCTTCAAGCCAAGTTCCAGAGTTTGTGGTTAGTTTTAAACCACCTTCATGGTTCATGATTTTCCAGCTGCTGAGATCAAGAGTTTGTGGTCAGATTTAAACCACCCATGTAGTAGAAGACTTTGACTTCTTCTATCCCCCTTTGGTTGGTGGTTAGCCAAAACCACCACTTGAGAGAGCACTTGTACTTAGCAGGAGAAGTCATCTTTTGATAACTTGCTTGGCATAGTCAAATTGTCAAGCCTCTTATTCAACTCTCTTTTCTTGGATTCATATACACCCCTTTGGATTAAGGGGGGGTTTGTTGGAAACTAATCCATCAAGAGATGAAGAGTCTTTGGGAGTCCAAGAGACTTATTGGGAATTTGGAACCCAAGGGTCCTTTCTCATTGTATATATAAGTATATTTAGCCAATGGGAAAAAATAATGAGCGTTCACGCCTATTCATCTTGCCTTTGTGCTTGTGCATCTTCTTGTATTTGGCTTTGTTTCAACCATTTTTCCTATTTTTCCAATAGGGAAACCTAACAAAGAAGAAGAAGAAGAAGAAGAAGAAGAAGAGAGAGATTGGGATAAAAATGATGATCTTGTAGCTGCAGAAGTTGCAGGATGTGATGGTGTTGATCTGAAAACATTGGAGGAGGAAATAATGAGCATTCACACCTATTCATCTTGCCTTTGTGCTTGTGCATCTTCTTGTATTTGGATTTGTTTCAGCCATTTTTCCTCTTTTCCCAATAGGGAAACCTAACAAAGAAGAAGAAGAAGAAGAAGAAGAGGGAGATTGGGATAAAAATGATGATCTCGTAGCTGTAGAAGTTGCAGGATGTGATGGTGTTGATCTGAAAACATTGGAGGAGGATTAACATTGTTGAATTCTACGTTGATCCAAAATATTTTCTTTGTCCAACTGTGCTTGATTACATGGGGCATCAATATTGGTGGATATGTCCATGTACTTTAGTTCTAAGTACATATGTTCTAGTAGGTCACTTTTGAATTTGAGAATGAGTTTGTTGATTGAATCAGTGGTACAAAGAAGAATTTACAACTCGTTGAATTGATGGATGTATTCTTCAATTGGCATGCTAAACCCTTGACGCCAATGGAGTCACTTGATTTGCATGTCCTATTTATAATTGGAAGAGTGGAAGGAAAACCTGAGGGATTCTACAAGCCCTATCCAAGTGTTAATGGGGCCTTGATCTCCCTCATGTTTGACAATTAAATTTTGAGATTTAACGTGGAAAATGAAACTTTGTTGTCATCATGGATCTTGTTGTACTTGAACCAAGTGTTCATGTCCAAAATCTAGTTGTTGAGCACTTCAAGGTTGCGTGAACCATGATAGAGGGGCACTTCACATTTTACATCTTGTGGAGATGGCATGCTCTTAATGGTATTGTTGACCTTCTGGACTAATGCAACGATGATGTTGGTGAATTCCACCATCCTTTCATCAAGCGTTGTTGTTTCCACGAATTGTGTGATCACTGTTGAAGCTCGAACAAAAGGAACAAGTTATCAGAAGCCTTAGAAACTTGATCTTTAAAAGTTACAAGGACAATCTTCCTTCCCAAAGTTGAAATCCTCTATAAAAACTATTTTCCAAAGAGATAATATATAGTTTTTGTTCTCCACACAAATTCTGTTATATGTTCTCCATAAATAACATTAAAAAGAATCAAACATATACCATTGAAATATTTTCCTTATAATAACTATCAATGATCAATAGAGGAAAATCATTGACATTATATCACCATAATAAACAAGAGCCATGAAATGGAAATGTCCCCGCGCATAGACAAAAACTTTAGATCTACAAACAATGAAATATTGATGCTAAAGCCAGAGTGGCATGTGAACAGATAATCAAATTTGGTGGAAACTTTTCTAAATATTTCATTGACATTATATCACCATAATAAACAAGAGCCATGAAATGGAAATGTCCCTGCGCATAGACAAAAACTTTAGATCTACAAACAATGAAATATTGATGCTAAAGCCAGAGTGGCATGTGAACAGATAATCAAATTTGGTGGAAACTTTTCTAAATATTTGATGAAAAGTTAATCTAAAAACCAGAGAACACGAGAAGAAATATGAAACTAAAAGAGAATGCATAGGTTATGGTTATGGAAATATTTATGCTAAAGCCACAACGACATGTGAACATATAATCAAATTTGGTAGAACACTGAAGTCTTTATGGTGAAGACATAGTCACATGTGAACTTATAATAAAATTTGTTATAGATTTTTCATAAATTTGATGAATCCAAGACAAATAGTGATTAGAAAAAATCTTTTCAAGCTGGGCATAAATTAAAAATAGCTAGCATTTTCTTGATTGTGTAACACAATGAAGGGGGAATGTTGCATCAGGTAATGTTCATAAACAAGGCAAGTTTTATGGGTTGTTTGATAGACCAATCCAGATTTTCATTAGTATAAATAGATTAAACATGTGTGCACATGTTCACAAATATAAGGAAACTATTTAAAGGTCATTTGGTTCAAGAGTTTGATTTCCATTATTTTTGTACTAGAGAAGCAGAGATTTTATGAATCAATTTATAGTATTTCCACAAGTAATGCATTTCCAAATCTGAGAAATAAACATACAGTCATCATAACCAATAAATATTTGCTTGTTTTCGAATATTAAAGGGTAACAACATTTAATTTTCATAGTGTCAAGTGTCTATACAACATGGAGACTATTCTATATGTGCCATATCTTAATAAGAGTTTTTTGTTTCAGTTCATATCTTCATTGTTTTTGTCTTGACACTAATTTTTTTATACAAAATCACCCATGAATACAATTTTCTTGGTACAAGATTGCATGCCAAACTAGTCTATGCAAACTTGGAAACATGTTCTTTGCTGAATCAGGTGTTGTTGGTAGCTCTGGACAATGGATGCTAACCTGCAATGTGATAATGGACTGTTAAAAAATTTAGGAAAAAACAATGACCTATGATTGTAGAAACTATTCAGAGAATTGGGAAAAACAAAACTATTCAGACAACTGGCAAAAGAAAAAACCATCTACAAAGTTGTAGCTGAACAAATTCTAGACAATAGAAAAAGCAAACATCGATGAAATCAGATCACATCAGCCATAGCATAGTGTAAGCAAACAAACAGCATGATTGAGAGCCTTCAAAGTTCCTATGATTCTTAGGCATTGATTGCAACCAATTGTTTGGAACAACTAATCATTATACCTAATGGTCATTCTCATGATCATAAAGCACTAGATTCTTTTGTTTATTTATTGCAAGCACAAATATCTTGTAATATAGATGAGAAGGTGGAACTCTATGTCAAATTATTACTAGATTTGTAGCGAGAAAGAGGGATAATTTGTTACAACAATACCCTAGTTTCTTTGTTTATACTTAATTCGCAATGCCTTCAATAATTTAATAACAGAAGGTTGTTTTTCAACTATGTATCTTGCTGCTAGCAAGAGTGTTTTAAACTCCTACAATCATCAAGTTCGACATAGACACATTTTTTCGTTCATCATGATATCTCACTTGTGCAAGGAAGTATTTATGCAAATGAATCCCAGTGCAATCTTTGGGCAAATTAGGTGGAGGAGATTCTCACTATTAATTGTTATTGAAGAATGTAACTCCAGAAGATATTCTTATTCTATTTTATTGTACTTCCATCGGGAAATATTCATATTGTATTTGATTATGTAAAAACCCTATAAGAAATCATGTAAAATTGACAAGTTGGCTTAGTGGGTAAATTTCCCCAAACAATGGGCAGTCTGCCCCAAACAATGGGTAGAACTTCCCCAGTCAGGTCAGCCCGGTTATGTAAAAAGGCCAGTTTATTAACCAATATAAATAGGGTGGCGCCTAGCTCATTTGTGCATCATCTTACTCAAGTAAGTTGGCATGAGTAGTAGTAGAAAGGCAAGTTCGCTTGGGAGAAAGAGTAGTTGCATTGAATACATATTTTCTCGGGGTTTCTATTGTATCTTGTTCTCAGGTTATTGTACGAGATTGACATTGTATTTTCTGATGAATCTATATTGAAGAAGTTTTGCTGGGTTTTTCCCGTGAGAGGGTTTTCCCGGGGTAAATCTTTGTGTTCTCTTGTTATGTTGTGATTGTCTATATTTCAATGATCCTATTGTATATGGTTATTGTGATAATAATTTTTTTTTTAATATCTAACATAACCATATTGGAAGTATCAAAATTCTAACATGGTATTAGAACTAGCCTGAAAGAAGACTTTGTGTAGCTGCAACTACCGGAAGTGAAAACTAGGGTTTCTCTTTCTGGAGGATTTTCTCCACAGTTTGGATGAAAAAGAAGGTCAAGGAAACTCGCCCTAGGAGGGTGCATCCTTTTGTGGAAGCAGAATTCTGATAAGAAAAATTTCATTTTTGGGCCTACCACTACTGCTCGGGAAAACTAGGGCATCAGGTTTTTGGAAGTTCCGTCGACAGTTTTGTTGAAACGATACCTTTTCTCAACTCGCCTTAGGGAGGTGCATCTTTTCCTCCATTAAATTTATTAATCTCGAAGTTGGAAAATTAGGGTTTCTATGCCAAACCCTAGGTCATCTTGAAATCAGATCTCATAAGACATTGAAGCAAGCGCTTGGTTGGAGCATATTAACTCGTAAGTCTTACTATACTTATTTCCATTTGAGGTTCTCATTTTATCAAGATGAAAAACGATACCAAGCTTAAGGATAAGCTTGAAGGAGCAAATAACTTCCGTGCCTATAGGTATAGAGTGATGCTCATTCTAGAAGAGAGTGATGCTCATTCTCGAAGAGAATGAGTTGGACAATTATATCAAAGAAGAAGTTGTGGAGCCAAAGGTAGATGAAGATAAATCCAAGCACAAGAAGAACTTGATTAAGGCCAAGAGCATCATCGCTGATTACATCAAGGATCACTTGATCCCCCACATCTCATCTATGCAAACTCCAAAAGAGATGTTTGATGCCCCGAAGGGATTGTGTGAAGGAAAGAACATTAATAGAAAGAGGACCTTGCGGACTCAACTCAAGGGTGTGAAGATGCAAAGCTATGGAAGCATTCAATATTACTTCACAACATTCTCCCATATCATAGATCAAATGGAAGCTATTGGAGATCATGTTCAGAATGTAGAACCTATAATGACCACCTTGAATGGTCTTCCAAGATCATGGGAGTCATTTATTCAAGGAATATGTTCCAAAAAGAAACTTATCAGATTTAGTGCACTTTGGGAAACTTGCACTTAGGAAGAAACAAGGATTGAAGCCAGAGAAGAGAAGTTAGGTGAAGAAGATAATCAAGCTCTGACAGCTCATGCTAAGAGAAGCAAGAAAGAAGATCATCATCGCAAGTCTAGAAGATTCCACAAGAATCTAAGACCTCCCAGAGGCTACTCAAACTTCAAATGTTACAATTGTGATGAGATGGGATACATTGCAAAAAAAAATTGTCCTAAGAAGAAATGCAACAAGAAAGGAAGCAAGAAAATATATCATGCTCATGCTGCAGAGGTTGATGAACCAAAAATAAGAAATCGAGGGAAGATTCTTCAAGTGATGAAGAATATGTCTTGAAATTTTGATATTACAACACTAATTGGAGAGCAAGAGGGATGCTGTACAAATTAAAAGGCAAATCAAATCAAGCATTGGTTCATGACATTCTGGAACCAAGTACACTACAAGGATTACCAATAGGTCTACTCGAGATCCAAACAAAACACAAAGGCATATGAAAAGGATGTGCATGAGGCAAGAACATGTAGAGTTTGTTTTCAAGAAGTGATATCAAAGTGAAGGAGATCTTGAATCCAGTACATGGGGACCAAGGATGAAGAATTCAGAAAGTTCCAGACTAGATGAAGAAGAAATTCAAGGTCTTCAAAATTAGATGATGAAGCAGAGTACGCTTCTAGAAACTCCAGTAACTTATGTAAGGAGGAAGAAACCAAGAGGGAGTCTACAAAACACATAAAAGATAAGTATTTATTGTCGTTTGAATTCCTGAGTATTTTGAAAGATATTGCTCATAATAGTTACATGTAGATCTGTGATATAGTTTTCTTTTATGCACCTATATATGACTAAGATTGACTAGCATTAGGATAATGTAGTGCATGTTATGGGTAACTGGCCTATAGTGACCCACAACATCTCATGAGCCCTTGATGGATCTGGTCTAGGAGTAAACTTCTTTGCTAACATGTTAAGAGCAGTGCGCACTCTTAATAGTAGATTCTGGTAGAGATGGAAGGCATCTATATATTTACCGAGTGTATACGGGATATGGATGAGTGTTGTGCTAAAGCATTGGCTAAGATGCATTGGTTACATTATGCATAAGAAGTTGTCATTACATGGAATGATACTAATCATATGACTAAATTTGACTTGTAGGGAAGATAAGACTTGTTCCAGAGAACATGTGATGAAGTGTTAACAATCAAATTAACACCCTTAACAAAGTGAGGGTAAGAACAAAGTGAGGATAAGAACCATATTCTACTATGCGCCCGCAACATGAATACGAAAGACAAGTACACAAGAGAACAAGTCCTCTCTTATCTAATCACTACATCCACAATCAGAAAGATTGAGTAAAGAAAGAGGTAGCCTAAGGAGAGAAGGTTCAGTGATTGAACTACTCATTAAAGGCTCAAATCTAAGCTCCACCAGTCAAATAGTGAGAAGAAATGCACAAAAGTGCATTAATTATACTTAAATATGCTAAAGTTGTGACAAAAGCCTAAAATACCATGGAAAGTGGGTTTTTGAGCAAAAATAATCAAGAAACAAGAAAAGGGATAATCCCACATTGAAAAAAGAAACTTGAGAGCTTATTTCCCAATGCTATAAAACAAAGGCATTTGGGGCATGGTAATAGGAGGAAAAAGGAAGAGCAAAGACATGCTGGAGAGATTTGGAGGATTGGAAAGCTTGGCATCTTCATCAAAGGCAAGGGTGGAGAAAGGATAACTCATGGCAAAGGAGAAGGGGTGCACATCGAGCTACATTGTAAGTTTGTATCTTCTTCTTTAGCTTAATGTTTGTCACTCTATATGCCAATCAATTCTAATTAACAGACATAATGCTCAATATAAATTGTCAACCCAGGTAGGTCTTGTTATTTCAAAGGTAGTTAGCAAAATCTATGCATAAGCACTCAAGTAGCTGATTGAATGAAATGAAGATCAATTATCCTACCTAACTGCTCAGTCAGCTCAACTCATTTCTAAAGCTTAATCTAAATTATCCATCTAAGAAATTCAAAGGACTTCTACTTTCCTACAACATCAATCAAGCAGTTACTGATCTAAGAATAATTAAACTAGACTTACTTTTGCAAGAAGTTAAATCCTAAAACTATCGAACTACAAGTAACTCAAACCATAACCTATCTAATCCAATAAATCCTATGAAAGATAAATAACAATAATGAACCAGAACTAAGCTTGAACCATAATCTGACTAAATTGGCGAATTCTAAGAAAGATAAATGACAGAAAGAAATCAGAGCTGAGCTTGACTGTAACAACGAACTAACACACTTGCATCAAAAGGAAAACTATTCTACACATTCGACTGTCACACCACATTGTTGCAGCGCGCCAAAGGAAAATGCAATCATTAACAACTACTGTTGCAGCTCATTGTAAATATGCCTACTGTAATTCCACACCGAAATAACATAAACAAAACTAAAGCATCTACCTAACTCGACAATCTCTGTGAGAAGGTGGGCCCTGGCCTTCTAAAAGAGATGTCGTGAAACTAACACAAATTAAGACACAGGAATATCAAGAATTCTGCTCCTTGTATTAAAATGGTAGATCCACAGTTACAACACTTTGTTACAGCTCAGAATGCCTTCTTACATTTATACACAGATGACATAATTTCGTTCCATCTGTGCTTGCTGCCTTCCATGGATGAATCTTTTGCTTGGAAATCAAATTAACACAAGTGGAGATAACCTTCTCCTGCAAATTTATCAGATGCTGAGTCTTCATAGGGGATGAAAGGCTCCTTTCATGCTTTGCAATAAGAACCCGAGGGGATTGAGGTTCACTTCTGATCCATAGATTGGAGCTAGCCTCATTCTTAGAAATGGCCTGAAAGGCATTTTCCCACTGCATATTATTAGTAACAAAAGAGGTAAAAGCCATCAACTGAACATCACCCAAATAAGCAACAGGGTTAGAGTGAGAATCCATGAAGCATGCTATCTCATGTAAATATAATTCACATAATAAATTCTGCTCAATGAAACTGCTCTCCAAAAATGTCTCCATAAACTGAAGAGAGGTTATCAACTGATAAGGTCTTCCTTCCTTCAAGGCTTTCAATTTAAACATGGTCATCTTCTCATAAAGGAGCACCGGATAGGAAGGAGATGGGGATCTAAAGCTCAACAATTCCTGGGAGAGAGTGTACATTTGATCTTTTTCCTTCTGCGTGGATTTGAATTTTCTCATCTCCTCTAATTCTTTTTGCACACTTTCTGTTATAGGTCAAATCTACACTTCTTCGTCCGTGATCACATTGCTTTGTCGATCACACAAAAGGACACTATGGATGGAAGAGCTAGGTTGACCTTGGATGAGTTACTGCTGAGATCACACATCTTCAGCTGAAAAATATATATATATATATATATATATATATATATATATATATATATATATATATATTGCTGCATATTTCAGTGGATGCGTGCTACTCTTATAAATGGAAACCTGCGCACATATCCTAAATGTGCACAGGTTTCACTATAGACAACCCATGCACATATCCTTAAAGTTGTATGCGCTAGTTGTTAAGAGCACTAGTTGCGCACCGTGCGCGGTTTTTCTAGTGTCATATCTGCGCACATCTTAAGATGAAATGAAAAAATATATTAAGATTACGAATTGGGATTAGTTGAAGTTGGTTCTGCAACTTCCCCAACCTCCCAATTTAACCACCTCTCGAATTCAACTGCCTACCTTGTCCCATAAATACAAGGGGGAGCCATGAGATAGGAACCTAGAAGAAATGATTTAACTATTGTTATGCTGGAGGAATTCCCAAGTCATTGTGAAGAGCAGGAGCCCAGGACTCGGTTGCAGAAGTGTCTGGATAGATCAGGTATATCTGTACTTTTCTACATTTCTTTGACAATAAAAGGTGGAAATACCCTTCCCATCCCAAATCGAATGTCTATTGGATTGAATGTTCATTTGGTTTAATGTCTGATTGTATTTGATGTAAGTTATTTCTTATTTCATCATATTTATTACAGTCAGGATACGCTGAGGAAGGTTTACTTTGTGTTGCAGGTTCATCATAGCGGAAGATCAAGCGAAATCTAGGACCAGCCGTCAATAAAAAAGGTACTTCTTTCGATATCTCGATCTCTTTCCATTTGTAGTAACTAATGCAAGACAATGAATGTATTTACCTGTCACCCCACCCAAGTTGGTAGTGTCTTCTCCTCACTATAAGGTATTTTTCCTGCACAACAGACTGGCGACTCTGTTGGGGAGTAACCGATTGTTTTTCTGCTCTAGGAGACCTTGTTAGGTTTTTTCTTCCAGTCTATTTCAGTCTTTTTGTTCTCTAAGAGGTCTTATAGGTCATTGTTGCCTGTTCTTTCTATCTGGATTCATCTCAGTCCACTATTGCAAATACCTTTTGTTTGATTTCAGTCCCTGTGCACTGGTTTACACTACTTACAATAGCGCATTTTATGTCATGAGCACTGCTTTGCCTTGTACACAGTAGCGCATCTTTCTTGGCATGCGTTGGTTTCTGTACTACACAGTGGTGCATTTTCCTGTAAATTCCAGTCTTCTGTTAGGGTTTGATTTCCAGTTGTTTGGGTTCACTTCTATCCTTTTGCTTTGCTTCCCTGACTGACCCCTGAGACTTGGATGTCTCTTTTGAGTCTTGTTTGCATCTCTGAAGTCCTTTAGTTTGCCTTTACTTGCTTGAGTACTTGTTTAAGGTGTCTTTAATGTTTTTAACCCCTTTGAAGGCTGTGTGCTATTCTCTATTAGACATGGTTGCACACTTTTTTGCCCTAGATGCTTGTTGCAGTCATACTGACCTGCTTTCTTAACGTTTGTTGTTTGTTGAAACAATAACGCATTTTTACTGTTTATTTTCCTTTTATTAGGATTTGATCCCAGTTTGAGTCCTTAGGTGGCCTTGAAAGGTTGTTTGGTCCAGATACCTTCTGTTTATCTTTTCAGTTAAGTCCGAGTGAGTTAAAGCTTTCTAGTTAGCTCTTCTTTTGAGTCTGTGTGTTGGTAGGGTCACTTTTTGGTTTGCTTACCTACTCCTTTGTTTGGTGAGTGTTTTTCATAGGTTTTTGGTGCTTAGGAGTAGTCTTTTAGGTCAGTCTTTTCGTTACGGGCATCTCTTTTCCTCGCTTCTTTTACACTTTGTTCCAAGCCTATAGTTTTTTCCTTTGAAACAACTTGGTAGGTGGAGTCTTTCTCGAGTCTTTTGATTTGATTGTTTTGAGCCATTAGGTTGTCTTTCCTTACTCACACTTTGTGTTAGGTCTTACTTGCTCCTTTCCAGGTTCTTTTTCTTTTGCAATTATCAGAAAAGACAAAAAGTGAATTCGGTAGCTTAGTAGTAAGATTTATTATCGTTTTGAAGTAGCATAGTTTGCTTTTCTTTGAAATTTAAAAGAAAATTAAAAATAAATTTGATTTAGGATTGCCTAGTTTCAGTTTTTGAAAGAATATAAATGAAAAGAAAAGAGTCTTTTGTGAATTTGAATGCATTATTTCTTTACGCACTTTGCTTTCTGTCGAAACCATTCCACACACTACACTGCCCTTATTGAGTAAAAAGTAGCCTTTAAAAAGAATACTTAATTAAATTTATTAGCAACTTTTTCTTTTTAGGGTTGTCACTACACCAACTAGCTTAGGCTAGGGTTTCGGATTAGAACACAGTTAAATTATCCGGAATCGTTTTTCATTACTCAATAATCGTAGTAAGACATTCTATAGGTAAATCCATTTGTATCAAAATCTCTTGGGAAACTCCATTGAAACCGGAGCTAAGCACGAGGTCGTGTGAGACTGGAATTGCTGAGGATAACCCCTCACTTTCCTTTCGAGCATAAACCAGAGATGTCTTGCATACGAGGGTCCTTTTGGACTTCGGGCTTTGTTACCCTGCCCATGCGGTACGGCTAGACCAACGAATATCCCCCCAAGAATTTTTGTACTTATAGTAGCCTTAGTATCTTGACCATCTAGGATTCTTCACAGGTAGAGTGGAAGGGTATTTCCACTTCACCTCAGAGAGACACAGAAGGTAACCCTTTGGTAGTAATCCCGGGAGGGAGGTTTGGTGATTCAAACGCTTGCATTGGACACCGTGTAACTGACCGTCTATACTCTAATGGTTTGTTTTGGGACCTTATCATCCTAGAATGACTTCTGAGAGTATTAGCTTTGTTTGCTTGGTATTGATCACCTTAGGACATTTTTAGTGGTGTGCTCTTTGTGTCGCTTGTTTTTAGTTGGCATTAGAGATTTCTGGCCCATTGAGTCGGAAACCATGGATAGCATCTCGGTGAGCACCAATCAAGGGACCCTTGTTTAAGGGGCTCCTTGTGCTTTTCCATTCATTGGGAACATTGGTACTCCCTTAATGGCTACCTTGAATCTCCCAGGATTCACTATAGTGCTACTGATTTGGTTGTTTTACACTCCGAACGCTTTGCATGTTCCTAATGCTTCTCAAGTAAGCACCTCACATCAAGAGAATCAGAACCCTATTCCTGCTTCGTGAGTAAAATCTTCTCCTCCTCCTTCTACATCAGGTGGTAAAAGTAGTAATACTAGTAACCAATAGTCTAAAAGGAATAGACGAAGGAAGAATAGGAAGAAGATGCCAAAGCAAGGGGGCAACCACCCAACCTCTGGAAGTCATGTTGGAGGAACCTACCCAACCTTTGGTGGTCATGTTGGGAGAACTCACTCAGTCATTGTAAATGATATTGATCCCACCCACCTAGCTTCTAGAAGTCATGTTGGGGGCACCTACCCAGCCTCTGGAGGTCATGCTGGGAGAAAAATTTCAGTCGCTACAAATCATACTGAAAGCATGTCTTCAACCACTGTTTCTCATGTTGAGGACACGTCATTGATAACTGCTGGTCATATTAATGACAAGTCACCAGTTACTGTGAGTCATACTGGAGACAATGAATCATCGACTGCAAGTCATGCTGAAAAAGTTGACATTGTTGACAAACCTAATAAACAGAAGCTTAAGTTTCTTTGTAAGTTTTGCGAGGGAGACCACCTGACCTATTTGTGCCCTGTACTTCCAGAAGTGCAAAGAGTGTGGTCCATAGTTCAAAAGTCTTATGCTTATGAGCAACCAGCCACTGCAAGTCATGCTGGGGGCAAGCTGTCAGCTAATGCTAGTCATGCTGAGAGTACTGCTGTTGTAAAGGAGTCTCGGTTTATAGGATGCAAGCCAAAGTTCCCTTGTAAACTTTGTAAGGGAGATCACCTTACTCACCCGTGCCCTGCTATTCCAGAGGTGCGGAGAGTGTGGTCCATGTCTGAAGGATCCTCTGCTCCTGAATTGTCTATAGATTCTCAACAGCCTGATCAAACTTTGGTTGATGAAGTGGTTGAACCAATGCAATCTTTGGTTAACCCCACTCTTCCTTCAGAGAGTGAAGTGATAGAATCGATGCAATCTTTGACTGATCCCATCAGTCCTTTAGAGGTTGATGCACTTGTCCCTGAAGTCTTCTGCATTACCAGTTCGGATGTTTCTGAAATGGGGGGCACTTCATCTATGCCGAGTGAACCCCTACCAAGCTCTGGGATCATTTCCTTTGATTGCAATAGTCTAACTGGGCCTCGCCTTCCTTCTGCTACACATTTTCAGATAAAGGTTGATATCGGAAACCATGCGGTTCATCGATTTATTGTAGATGAAGGAGCCTCTGTTAGTATCTTATCCCCTTATGCTTGGAGAGATTTATGTTTTCCTAACCTTGTTCCAGCTATTAATTGGCCATTGACTTTCGATAAAAGACCTAGTGAACCGTTGGGATTCCTCCCTCAAGTACCTGTTACTTTGGGTGGAAAAACAATCTTAGTTGATTTTATTGTTTTAAAGGACCCTATGGACTTTGCTATGATCCTAGGGCATGATTACGTATATGCTATGCAGGCTGTGGTGTATACGCTTTTTCGTGTGATGCATTTTCCTCACAATGAAAACATTGTCACTATTGATAAGCTTACATTTGTTGATCCCTCTTATTACCCAACTATAGACCATGTATATCCCTTGCCAGTAGACACTACCATGTCACAATCAAGTTATGTGGCATATTGTTCCTTGAGTCCAATTTCTACTGAGAAGAAGCCTCTGAATTCATGCTTACCTTTGAGGGATTGGGTCCTGACAATTGACCAAGTGATGACTCCATCTGAATTTTTAGATATGTGTTCCATCTGGGATAATATACTTCCCTCTGATGAAGTTTTCCTAGAGTCTATAATGCAATCTGCCATTCATTTGGACATTGATCCACCTATGAGCATTCTTCCACCTTCACTTCGAGCTCATTAAAAACAGTAAGGGGGCAACGGGCATTCTTCCACCTTCACTTCAAGCTCGTTAAAAACAGTAAGGGGGCAACGAGCATTTTTCCACCTTCACTTCGAGCTCGTTAAAAACAATAAGGAGGCTACAAGCATTCTTCCACCTTCACTTCAAGCTCGTTAAAAACAGTAAGGAAGTTATGAGCATTCTTCCATCTCTCCTTTGAGCTCGTTAAAAACAATAAGGAGGTCACGAGTTTACTTTTTCGGATTCGTTAAAAATTTACGAAAAAGATTTCTATAGAGTTCTTTCATGCTCTTGTTAGACTCTATTAATATGACAAGATTGTCGAGTTTGCTTGTTCTCTTCAGACTCGTCAAAGGAATTGAAGGAACATTCGCTTAGGTATAAGTTTAACCCTTTTTCGGACTTTTGCAGATTACTTACGAAAAAGGAATACTCTAGTCATTCGTGGCTAGAAGAGTTCTTCTCATCGTTTTAGACTTTTTCGGGGGAGGAGACTAACTATACGAAAAAGGACTTTTGGAGCCTTCTTTAGGGTTTCAAGCTCTCGAAATATGAAAACACCAAGCGAGCACTCACCTACTCGGGCTCGATGTGAAATCCATGAGAGGGTATATAGAAGATTGTTTAAGTTTTTTATACTCTATAAACAGGAAAACACCGGCAATCATATACCAACCCAAGCTCGATACTAAAATCCACGGGTAGGTGTATGGAGTTATTGTTTAAGTTTTTCAGACTCCTTAAAATTGAAAACACCGGCGAGCAAGAACAAATCTCGGCTCGATATTAAAATCCAGAGATCAGTATTATAAAGTATTCTTCTATCTCTTCTTCGAACTCTGTAAACAATGAAGAAGGTCCTGAGTCTTCCTCCCATGGGCTCGTTAAAATTTTACATGGTTGGACTTATTGAGTTTTCTTTCTTGGACTTATTAAAACAACAAGAAGGACATTCTTTTACCAAAAAGAATAAGGGGTGAGAAGGGTATATCACATCTTTTCAGTTTCAAAGGCAGTTAAGTCAGTCATGTCCTTGAACACATCATCTATTTGAGTCTATCATTTTAGTTGGGTTTAGTTTTTGACCTTAGGGTGAACCTGATCTCCGAGTTTTACTCCCCCGGTTGGTTATTCTTCCAATCATATGGAGGGTATGTTAATGTCTCCTACATTGCAGGCTTATATCACTTCCCCTTCATGTTAAAATCTGCCTAAGTCACTTTGTGTTGTGCTCACTGTTCAAGGATATAGCCTGTGTCGGCCATTATGCAGTTTACCTTGACTTCATGTGTCGGCCACCCTGGTGTCCATTTGTTTCATCTTGTTACTTGTCCTACTCCACATCATCTCATACGTTTGAGTGTTCCTCGTGTTGGATGATGGAAGATGCATTAAGGCCTCCCTTCCAGTGGACTTCTTCCCATTGACTTCAGCTCATTATGCTTTGGGAACGAAGTTTAGAGTTTCGGTCAGTACCTTGGGGATTGCAGTCATCAGTAGTATTTTCTCTCGCTGTTGAATAATGGGAATACATCAATGTCTCTTATTCAATAGGTTCCTCAGGTGTTCGACTTCAAGTCCACTTATTCACACTTGTTGGAACGTACTAGGTACCTTGGAGTCCATTATCATTATCAATGGAACTCCTCGCGTTTGTTAACGGTATACATCAATAACCGGTAATCAAACGATACCCCCCATGTTCGACCACAACTCATTTATTCACATGGTTAGGGTTTGTACCTTGGGTTGTTTGGATGAAGACCTTGGGACCCTGATAACATCACCATATTTATGTTATCACCCAAGCTGCGCAAGACTGAACCTCACTCATTTTGGCTCTTCATGAGACATAAATCCAGTTTGTTGTTATGGCTATGATCTCTCATTTTGACATGGATCCACGCTTGTATTTCAATGGCCATGCTATATATACATCTCCCAGTTATGTATTGGAGATCATGTTGTATCACAACGAACATCTATATGATGTCAAGATTGTAATTGCTTGCTGACCTTGATCGTTGTTTCGGGTACTTTTGTGACTTCGTCCTGTGGTTTCTTGTTCCTCCTTTGACTTGGAATTATAATGTATTTCGACCATCATTTCCCTCTGACCTCACACATTGGGGGCATCTATTATAGGTCAAATCTGCACTTCTCTGTCCGTGATCACATTGCTCTGTCGATCACACAAAATGACACTATGGATGGAAGAGCTAGGTTGACCTTGGATGAGTTACTGCTAAGATCACACATCTTCAGCTGAAATATATATATATATTTTTTTGCATATTTCAGTGGATGTGTGCTACTCTTATAAATGGAAACCCGTGCACATATCCTAAATGTGCCCAGGTTTCACTATAGACAACCCGCGCACATATCCTGAAAGTTGTATACGCTAGTTGTTAAGAGCACTAGTTGCGCACCGTGCGCGGTTTTGCTAGTGTCATACCCGCGCACATCTTAAGATGAAATGAAAAAATATATTAAGATTATGAATTGGGATTAGTTGAAGTTGGTTTTGCAACTCCCCCAACCTCCCAATTCAACCACCTCTCGAATTCAACTGCCTACCTTGTCCCATAAATACAAGGGGGAGCCATGAGATAGGAACCTAGAAGAAATGCTTTAACTGCTGTTACGCTAGAGGAATTACCAAGTCATTGTGAAGAGCAGGAGCCCAAGACTCGGTTGCAGAAGTGTCTGGATAGATCAGGTATATCTGTACTTTTCTACATTTCTTTGACAATAAAAGGTGGAAATACCCTTCCCGTACCAAATCGAATGTCTATTGGATTGAATGTTCATTTGGTTTAACGTCTGATTGTATTTGATGTAAGTTGTTTCTTATTTCATCATATTTATTACAGTCAGGATATGCTGAGGAAGGTTTACTTTGTGTTGCAGGTTCATCAAAGCGGAAGATCAAGCGAAAGCTAGGACCATCCGTTGATAAAAAGGTACTTCTTTCGATATCTCGATATCTTTCCATTTGTAGTAACTAATGCAACACAATGAATGTATTTACCTGTCACCCCACCCAAGTTGGTAGTGTCTTCTCCTCACTATAAGGTATTTTTCCCACACAACACTTTCCCATTGGAATTTATGAAAGATCAATTCTTCTGCCCATTTCTCCCTCAATTCTCTGATGGTCTTTCTGTGCTAAAAAAGGGGAACCATCCCTTCCTTACACCGGTCAGCATGATTCTTCCATTTCTTTACTTCGAGCCTTAATAATGAAAGATCCCTCACCAATCCTTGAATTCTTCTATCATTTGCATCCTCCTCCTCATCAGTGTCTATTTCAATGATCTCTTCAGATATTTGCATTTTTACCTTATCACCAGATGTCTTAGCCTTCTCATTCTGCATTGACAACTTAGGAGTTTCTTCCTCCAATAGTGTTGCAGCAACCTCTGTCTATGTGGCTGCCTCAACAACCAACTTTGGGAATGATGGTTTTTGTGTAGCAGCATCCCTCTTCTGTATTCCATTCTCATCAGATTCAATCTGTGTTGCTGCCTCAACAAACAATTTTGGGAATGTTGGTTCTTGAGTAGTAGCATCCCTTTTCTGTATTTCAATCCTAGAAACTTCAGTTTGATTCACAGCTTCAACAAACAATTTTAAGAATGTTGGTTCTTGTGTAACAACATTCTTCTCTTGTATCTCAATCTCATCGTCTTCTGTTTGAGTCGCAGGTTCAACAAACAATTTTGAGGATGCTAGTTCTTGTGTATCAACGTCCAATTTCTCTGATTCACTCAAACTGCATATTGTTTGAGCTGCTGCTTCAATGACAGATTTCTGGAGTGCTGGTTCCTGTGTAACAACCTCCTGTTCTAAAATTTCAATGGCTTCAGACTGCTGAGATTGCTCTTGAATCACTTCAATGTCTCCTAAATAATGAGACTGACCCGAGAGTAATTCAGTATCCCCCGATGGCTGGGATTGCATTTCTTCATCCTCTTGTAGCTCCTCATAAGGAATTATGTCCACTTCTGGCTCATTCTCTTCCATTAGCTCTACTGTAGGTATTTCTTCTCTTCCTTGCCTTGCTTGTGTGAATTTCCGTGCTGCTACTTCCACCACTGTGACTTTACACCCTGCAAGTTTGAATATATCTCCACATTCTGGACATACCAATTCTTCATGTCCTCCATCCTCCAAAACATGAGGTGAATTGTCCAACTGATCTGCAACCTCAATCAGAGTGTTCAAGCTCTTCTCTGCCTGCTTTTTGCATGCTTCTTTCCACTTCTGCAATTCATCCCGAAGCATTTGTACTTCCTCCTTTAACAACTCATTCTCAAAAAGTAAAATGTCAATTTGGGGTTCATTTGCAGCAGGTTCTTGTGAGCGGGTGATCGGGTTTTAAAAATAGGAATTTCAATATTTGCCCCAATTGCATGTACCGCTTCTACCGCAGTAGCAGCTCTGGTTCTTCTCCTTTTTGCAATACTGGGTGTCTAGCCCTTACTACTTGATCTTTTCCTTCTTTTATGTGACACAGGAGTCTCCACATTTTCAGAAACAGGGATGGAAGTTTCGGGTCTCAATTCACTAACTCTCCCTGTTTCAACAAAGAATTCCTCCTCCTGAATTATAGTTCCCCTTATTTCAGGGGAGGATTCAACGTTCAGAACTTCCCTATCTCCTCCTTCCATTGCATTTGCATAATATTCTTCCTCTGCCATTGCAGCTTCCGCAGCCACAGCCTCCACTGTCACAGTATCTACTGCTGCTCTAGTTTCAACTTCTCATGCTGCAACTTCTAATATTATAGTTTCATTTTCCACATCCCCCATTGTAACTTCTTCTTCAACAGGTTTTGATGCTGTTGTAGTTTCCCCCAAATATTCCTCCTAAACAGCCTCCAATTGGTCTGTTGACACTCTATCCCTCCCCCCAGCTGAATCTGAGGAGCTCTGGTGATCACCCTCTACCTCAATTCTCCCTATTTCCAACGCAGGTTCTTGGGGTACCCTTGGCCTAGCAACAAATTGTTCCCATGTTAAATTCTGATGTGCAAGGGCCCTTAAAACTAACAATTTGATTAATCCATGATTTGTTAGGGAAGATAGGGGATGCTGAGATGCTTTTGCATAGTGAGCCATGTTTTGTAGGGTTCTTAGCAGACAAAACGACATATTGAGTAATCTACCATGGCGTAAATGGGACAGTAGGAAAAATTCATTGATATAAACGACTTTGTACCTTCCTTCACAAGTGATGTACTTCTTTAAAAAGATGGAAACCTGGTCCCAGGGTCTTGGCAACGACTCCAGTTTTTTTCCCCTTCCTCTTGGCTGAACGTGTTCACCTCCAACAAGAAAATCTCCCACTGCGGTCAAATTGTGTTCCTTTCCACCAAACCATCTCATCCCAATCTGGGGCAATCCTGTAACTTCCGCCACAATTGCCTCTGTAATGTCTATCCGTAGCCCTCTAACTTCTGAGTGAATATAGGTCAGGTTTAGAGAAAATTGTAGTGTTGTGTCCTCATGGAAGCCACTTCATCTCTAGAAGTACTCTATCCACCCGGCTTCCTGAAAGATGGTGAAGACTTCCCCATTTTCATGCAGAGACGCTGTGTTTTTAGGTTCATGTCTCACTAGGATACCCATATTGATTCCTGTCTGCAAATTTTGTTAGCGAATGCAAGATTTACCAGATCCGGACGTTGGAGTTACAACATGCACTAACAGGCGATAGATAGCTGAGGCTCAATCAAGTATTTTTGGAAAGTTGGCACAATTATTTTGGGGAAGTGGCACGGTTATTTTTGGAATGAAATCGGTTGGCAAGATATCGCACAAATTGGGTAAAAAGATGGTCAAATCATAAGTACGAGAAGTAGTTTTTGACATGTTTCCCTTGCGGTGAAACTAATTAGGGTCGGGTGACGGGGACTAACGACAAGGTATAATTATGACTGTTGTTATCAATTCATGCCTAATTATGCTTATAATTAAAACTCATACCTTCCAATATAACGTTGAGCCGACATTTTTCCACGGTGGCACCATTTCATTGTCACATCAACAAATAGGAACATAATGACACACATGTTTCCATAAGTTGGCCGTCGTCGACCGGGTGGTTAACTACATCCATGCTGGCATAAATCATAAGAGAACATGGTGAACAACTGAGCTTCTAATGTTTCTCGTGGAGACTAGATCAAACTGATAAAACTGACGAAAATATAATGATCGTTTAACTGAGGAGTTAGCGGAGTCACAGCTACAAATTGGAAAGATCTGGCGGAGTCACAGTTGCAAAAATAGGGAAATTCGATAGGATTTAGCGGAGTTGCAGCTGCAAAATAGGGAAATTCGGTAGGACTTAGTACAGTTGCAGCTGCGAAAATAGGGAAATTCGACAGGATTTAGCGGAGTTGCAGCTGCGAAATAATGAAATTCGACAGGGTTTAGCAGAGTTGCAGCTGTGAAAATAGGGAAATTCAGGAGGATTTAGCAGAGTTGCAGCTGTGAACATAGGAAATTTGACAAGATTTAGCGGAGTTGCAGCTGCGAAAATAGGGAAATTCGGCAGGATTTAGCAGAGTTGCAGCTGCAAACATAGGGAAATTTGGCAAGATTTAGCAGAGTTGCAGCTGCGAAAATAGGAAAATTTAGCAAGATTTAACAGAGTTGCAACTGCAAAAATAGGAAGGTTGGCAAAGATTTGGCTGAGTAATTGGCGCTGCAACATTGTTCACTTTTATTTCAAGGAGTCTTCCAAAGATAGGAAGATCAACTAGAATTCCGCAATCGCTTGGCCCAAACTGTGACTGCTTCCGTTCGAGTGAACCTTCACGCATATACCTGTACAGAATTCTTAAAAAAAACAAACTAATTAAAGCTTAAAAATAAAATAAAAGAAAACAACGATTTATCTATATACAAATTTTTTTGTGCGGAATTGCAACAGTTCTTTTTAAGAATTCTCAGGGACAGGGAGAAATCCTTGCTCCTGCATCAGTTGATAATCTGGATCAGTTGCAACATGCGAAATGAATGCATTCTTTGAAATTGGTTTATGATACAGTCGCAACCGATGACCATTGGCGAATAATGGTGTTTGGTTTTCATCAATAGTGGTCAAGCGGACTGTTCCATTGTCAAACACCCTCTCTATTTGGTAGGATCCTAGTCATCTTGTATGCAACTTGCCTTTAAAATCCCTCTTGAACCGTGAATCATATAGTAAATCCCAGTCTCCTTCACAGAAGACTTTCTTCTTTATGAACCTGGCATGCCATTTGGAGCGCTGCTGTTGAATTAATGATGTCTGATGCACAACAATTGCGCGCTTCTCATTAAGTTCATTTAACTGATTCAATCGGTTCCTCTGAGCCTCTGTTAAATCCAGTTCCTCTGAGCCTCTGTTAAATCCAGGTTTGCTTCTATGGATGTCTTTAGAGTTTTTATCTCAAATTCAACGGGAAAGACAACGTTCTTACTGTACACCAATTCGTATGGAGAGAAACCTGTAGTGTTGCGCCACGTGGTACGGTATGCCCATAATGATTCTGGAAGTAATTCATCCCAATCTCTGTGGTGACTCTTCACCGTTTTTGTTAGAATAGCTTCAATTACCTTATTCGTGCTTTCCACTTGACCATTGGCCTGTGGATGATATGGCGAGGTTATATTATGCTGAATGTGATATATCTGCAACAGGGCTTCCAATTTATGGGACACAAACTATGGTCCTCCATCTGTAACTATCTCTTTAGGTACTCCAAAGCGGGTGAATATCTCTTCATATAAGAAATCCATTACAGCTTGATCATTGGCCTTGACCAAAGCTACAGCCTCCACCCACTTGGTCATATAATATGTGCAAACTAGGATATAAGCTTTCTCCTTCGAAGAAGGGTTGATAGGCCCTACGAAATACATAACCCATCTATCAAAAGGTTCAACCACAAGCTGTGGCTGAAGCGAAATTTCATCTAGTGTATTTGGCTGGCCCATTCTTTGGCAGCTGTCACAAGCCTGAGCATATTTCTTCACATCCTTGAACATTGTTGGCCATAAATACCCCATCCTTAATGCTTTATGACCAGTTCTTTTATCAACAAAATGTCCCCCACAGGGCTCATCGTGGCAGGCCTTCAAGATACTGTAAATTTCATCCTCCCTCACACATCTTCTGATTTCCAAATATGGACCTGTGTAGAAGAGATGTCCATCTATCCAGCAGTATCTAGCACTCTGCTGTATGATTTTCCTTTTTTCTCTTTTTGATAAGTGTGCTGGAAGCTTTCCTGCAGCCAAATAGTTAGCAACATCTGCATACCATGGGGAATGAGTTGAGACTATGAAAAAATGCTGATCAGGAAAAGATTCTTCGATTGGTGCATCATCAACATTGTTAGCAAGTCGAGAAAGAAAATCAACAAAACGACATTTTCTTTTCCCGATCTGTCTACAATAGTAATGTCAAATTCTTGTAATAGTAACAACCATCTAGTTACTTTAGCATTAGTGATAGGTTTATTCATTAAGTACTTAATGGCTGAGTGATCAATGTGCACGAAAGTAGGATACCCAGTGATGTAATGTCTAAACTTATTAATGGCATAAACAATAACAAGGAATTCTTTTTCTATAACTGTGTAATTTAGTTCAGCAGGGGCCAAATTCTTACTGATGTAATAAACAACATATGGACTATGACCTTCCTGCTGTACCAACACTGCTCCAATAGCAGTATCTGAAGCATAAGAGGAAATATGAAAAGGCAAAGCCCAATTAGGTTCTCGTAGAATAGGCGCTGTGGACAACCTTTTCTTGAGCTCTGCAAACCCTGTTTGATGTGCATCTGTCTATATAAACTGTACATCCTTCATCAATAAAGTAAATAAAGGAGAAGCTAGATTGGAAATTTTTTCTATAAATCTTCTGTAATAACCAGCATGCCCAAGGAAGCTACATACCTCTTTTTGTGTTCCAGGAGTGGGAATGTTTGTGATTACCTTAATTTTCGTTGGATCTACCTGGATACCTGCAGCAAAGATAAAGTGCCTCAGAACTATACCCTCGTCCATTAGCACGTGGCACTTTTCAGTGCTCAAAGACAGGTGGTTTTGTTCACATCATTCTAAAACTCTTTCCAGATTCTTCAATGCTTCATCAAAAATACTACCGTATGGAGTGAAATCATCCATAAATATTTCCATGCAATCGTTAACCATCTCGGAAAAGATCCCAATCACAGCCCTCTGAAATGTGTCCGGTGCATTACATAACCCAAAAGGAAGCACCCTATATGCAAAGGTGCCCCAAGGACAAGTGAAGGTGGTTTTATCTTGGTCTTTGGGGGAAATCTGGATCTGATTATAACCACTGAATCCATCTAGAAAGGAAAAGAATTTCTTTCCAGACAAGGTGTCCAGAACCTGATCAATAAATGGTAAGGGAAAGTGGTCTTTCTGCGTTGCTTTATTTAGTTCTCTGTAATCTACAAAGACTCTCTATTTTCCATTCTTTTTAGGTACAATCATGAGTGGGGAAACTCACTCGCTGTCTGAAATTGGGTAGATAAATCCTGCCTCCAAGAGTTTTTGAATTTCTTCCTTCACAATATCCCTTAAATTTGGGTTCATTCGGATTTGAGGTTGGCACACTAGCCTGGAGTCACTTTTGATATAAATATGGTGGGTACACAAATTTGAGGGGATACCCCTCATATATGTATATTCCCATGCAAACACTCCCTTATGTTTTTTTAGCAATGTGATCAGACATTCCAGTTCATCGGGCGCAAGATTCAGATTAATGTTCAGAGTTTTTCCAGGCTCGATTTCTACTGGAGTACTTTTCGAGTTTTTAGTAACTGGGAATATTTCGACATCACTAACTAGAGTCTCTTCAGTCAGATCTTCTTGTTCTTTTTCAATTAAGGTGCTGTTCATAATTTGATATGCGTGTCTAGTGACATATGTGGGCTCACTAATGAAACTGCTGATGTTTCATCTTCAGTTTCAGTTTCGAAAGTCAGGACCTTCCCAATTGTTAACAACAGTTGAATGCCTTCGTCTTCCTCCAAATCCATCCATACTGAAGTTTCAGCATCAGAACTTGGTCTAGATGGAGGATATAGGGTCAAGTTTTTAATGTTAGTCCCGTTAGAAATCATCATGGAGCCCGATCTACAGTTGATACATGCGTTTGCTGTAGCTAACCATGGTCGTCCTAGGATTAACGGGTGTCCCGCCAGCTGCGACTTAGGTTGTAAAACCAAGAAGTCTACAGGGTATTCCCACGAATCGATGGTGACCACTAGGTCATCTAATATTCCTTTAGGTTTGATAATGGACCTAACAGCCATTTCTAGTATGGTATGGGTAGGCCTGAGATTAGTGAGTCCCAACTTTCTTACAATCTCGATGGCCATGGCATTTATGGCTGCACCTAAATCTACCAAGATGTTGGGTATCTAAGTATGCCCAATGTATACTGTAACAGTGGGATTACATGGGTCGTCATACTTAGCCATTGGAGCCATTCCCATTATCAATTCAGACAGTTTTCCCACTACATGGAATGTAGGAGGGTCTCTAGGCTTCCTTCCTGGATTTTTCATGCATAGATCTCTAACGGTCTTGGCGTAGATAGGTACATCATGAAAGGCTTGTAACAGTGGAATATTGACATAAATATTCTTCAATTCTCCTAAGAGATTGAACCGAGGTTGTTCCACTGTCTTCTGTAAGGCCAAACGTTTAGTATATGGTGGTTCTCTTGTCAGTTGTGTAGGCTGTGTTTCAATGTGTGTTTCTTCCTGTGTTTCAGTAGGATTTTCAGCATCCTCAATGATGGGGATTGCTGTGTTAACTGAATTCTCGAATTGCTGATTCATTCTCGCTTCAGTCACAAAGGGTGGAACATCCTCAATGACGATGGGTTCCACTACCCTCCCTGATCGTAGGTGTATGTCATTGCAGGGAATTGGGGAAATGGAATAAGCTGGCATGCTGGAAGTTTCGAATTGATGTACTGCCTTATTATTCGAGTTGGGGTTAAGCTGAGCAGGAAGTTGTGGTTGTAGTGGTATGTTCATTGGTGCAACATTGTTTTGGAGTTGCACCTACAGTTGCTGATATTGTTGGTGAAGATATTGTTGATTAGGAGTTTGGCTGTGAGGGAACTTATTTCCTGGGTAGGAATTTCTCCAACTAGGAGACCAAGGAGTTTACTGGTTTGATTGTTGTGCCCATGGTGTCCAAGGAATAGGATTTTGCATTGAAGTTTGAGGTGGATGCCATTGGTTATTAGAATAGGAATAATGTGAAGGGAACTGATTATTCATATTATTCCAAAAAGGTGATGGATCTGGGTTCATACCTTGATTCCGAGGCTGCCAAGGCTTCTTCTAAGCGATGAAATAAGCTTGCTCCACATCTGAAGTAGATTCCTGCAGGATTACTTTGACTTTGGGCAATGAAGGACATTCTTTAGTGTCATGATCCAATTCACATATTCGACATACCTCCATGTAATGTCCCCATTCAAATAAGTGCATAGTAAGACAATCCCATCAATCCTACTAGTTTCCTAGGTTGGATGGGCACATGTGGGATGGTAATAAGGAAACTAATAAATGATATTTAGACATTAGAAGGGTTCAAGCATTTAATAAATATGATGAATAAATAAATTCAAGAGAAATTCTAGGTGGCAAGTGGTTTTGGAGACATATGGAGGTGGTGGGACCCACACTAGCTTGATTTTTCAATGACACATGGCAGCTCTCTCTTGCCAATTCGAATTCATGGGAAGGTGAACACTCTTGGGTGAGTTGTTAAGTCATAAAACATGGAATTGAGCATCTTAGGTCGAAATGGGATGGAATAGTAACCTCCATGGGATAGGAAGAGTCAAATTGGAGACTAGTGGACACTTGGGCTAGATTCCCTAGTTTTATGACAACAATAATGAAGCATCTATGACATTTATGACAAAATTCAGACCTGACTTCTTACACCTGACCATTATGACATGTCAGCCCCAAAAATAGGCTCAAGAAGGCGCTCATGGAGTTGGAGGAATCTAAAGAGACTCAAATTCGAATTTGGGAGAAGATGGAAGGTTGGAACTAGGAGACAAGTGGCAAATGAGGAATATTTTCTAAATGGAAAATTATTGAATCTATTGAGAGGATTTCGACCCTTTGAAGGCTAATGTTGGTTATAAAATGTAGAAATCAAGTATGAGAATGGCTTTTGATGATTTGAGAAAAATTGCATTTGTGAAGAGAGAGCTAGTGGATGACTAGTTTCTTGCCTTAGCCAATTTCGAGGGTGAAAGATTCCCATCCAAGTTGGTGTTTGGAGAGGCCACTCAGGTATTTCATGGTGCTTTAATGGAGTTTGTATTTGCAGGTAGAAGCTACAGGAATTTTCATGGTTTTGTTTAGTGCAGCACTTTCTCTCCACCGTTTCCAGTTTTGAAGGCATATTCGTGCTCCTTGAGGGAGGGCGTTTTTGGTGAGCACTTGTGCTTCTTGAGAGAGCTTCTCATCATATATTTCTGATTGTAATAGCTTCATATCCTCTGTTATTAATATTTAGAAAGTCTTAGGTCGAAATACCCACTGGTTGTATGCAAAACTATTGATTAATGAGCAAACAATGTCCATTTCCCCAATGCATTGATGTATGACACTATAATGTTGATTATTTCGAATGGATGGATGATTATCTGATATATTTGTGATCAATATACTGCCATGGATGTCTTATAAAAGTTTCATTTAGTGTACTTGATCATTTGAAGCATTTTTACTCAGTTTAGTTGTATTGGGAGGTGAAATAGTGTCATTTCCCCAAGGGTCGAATTGGGGGTTTTTGCTGTTGAATGTGAGAGAGTTAGAACAGTAGTAAAAATTGATTAATGGTGCATATGAGACCTTAATCACATACTTAACACATTATATACCTCTGTTCATAAATTTGTGGGAGTTTGGAGGCATTTGGAAGGCCATTTGCAGTGTTACCCGGGGGGGATTTGATGCACAAATTACTAGTCAAAATTACATATATTGATCAGAATACAAATCAAGTTTGAAGTAGTATTTGGAGGGCCATAAAACATCCCTGAACCTGATATTCAAGTCTAAATACCATTCATACACTCCTACAGAATATTTGGGAGCATTTGGGTTGATTTGGAGGTCAAAATAGTAAAACTAGTCAAAGGTCGAAATTGGGAAAAAAAGTGAAAAATTGGGCATTTTAATAAAATTTGAAAAAGGGATATTACACTCCACCTTGTCAAGAGGACATTCCTTCAGTGGGTGCTTCTTCCTGCATTTAGCACAGAATACACCAAGTGCCATATATTCTTCTGCTTGCCTCTGTTTTGCTCTCAAGATATCCAACTACGAGGAGATAGAGCTCATCATATCTGTTTTAAAATTCTCAAGAAGGTTGCCTATTTCTTCCCACGTTGCCCCTCCACTGTCTGACTTCTGTGTCCTAGTAAGGACATCTCTATCTTGTTCTCTGTCCCTATTGTTGGTTTTAGAGGATCCCCTCGAATATCTTCCACATAAGTCAATGATCTTTTCAAAGGGTTCCTTTGAGATATCCCCATTCCCCAAGAAATTCAACATGTGTAGGAAATCTTCTTTGATCCCACACAGTAAGATAATCTTCAATACACCTTTCCCAATATCGGCATGACCAGACCTCTGTAAATTATATAACAATCTCTCAACAAAATCTTCCAAGATCTCCTCTTCTTTCTGGACCAATTTAAACAATTCATCTCTCCTATCTTTGGTTCTGCAATAATCTTGGTATTTGGAAAGAAAGATTTGTTTCATCTGTTCCCAGGTAGTAATGGTTTCATGACCCAAACTCATGAACCAACGCAGAGCGTTTCCTTTCAGGGTGGCCGGAAATAATTTCAATTTCTGTGCACTAGAGGTATAGTCATAGCTATGACAGAGGATATCGAATTCAAAAAGGAATTCGTTTGGGTATTCAATGGACTTGCCATGAAAATTCGGCAAAACTGAGGGTGAGATATTCTTCATAGGAGCAGCCCCAAGTACTTGTCGAATCGGAAATTCAAGCATGACAACCATGTCTCCATTATGGTTGTCCCATGTTTCCTCTTCATGGCCATTAGGATGTTCATGATTTTCTTCACGTTCTCCATTATCCATGTTTCCCCAGTTCCTTCGTTCTTCTCTCCTTCTTTCTTCCTCTGCCCTTTCTTCTTCTTCTCTCCTCCTATCCATGTTTCCCCAGTTCCTTTGTTCTTCTCTCCTTCTTTCTTCCTCTGCCCTTTCTTCTTCTTCTCTCCTCCTTTCTTCCTCTCGCCTTCTTTCTTCCTCTGCTTCTTGGCGATGTTCTAACCACTATTATTTAGTTACTCTGCACCCATTGATTCGATAAATCTCCTCTCGAACCACTGCACCTGTAGCACTTCCTTTATCTTCAAGAGGTTTCTTCTCAGGAATGGGATTGAAGGTGTCGTTGTGTTCTCCACAGTTGATGTAGATGTTTCAAGATCAGGGAGAATGGAGTTTCCTCTTCCTAAATATGCTCGCCATAGTTTGGTAGAGGAATCATCTTTGGAAATTTTTCATCAATGAATGTCTGTCTTCCCAAACCTTGGTTACCGCCACGACCTGTTCCACCTGCAGGGTTAGTATTTTTGGGGGGTTTCCAAGTTTTTCTTCTTGTATTCATGCAAGCTTCAAATATTCATAGCTAATGAAATCAATTAATCAACTACCATCTATGTCTATCAATTACCATCCCTAGCAACGAAGACAAAATGTTGGTCACTCTATATGCTAATCAATTCTAATTAACAGACATAATGCTCAATGTAAATTGTCAACCCAAGTAGGTCTTGTTATTTCAAAGGCAATTAGATCAATCCAACATAAACACTCAAGTAGTTCATTGAGTGAAATGAAGATCAATTATCCTACCTAACTGCTCAGTCAGCTCAACTCATTGCTAAAGCTTAATCTAAATTATCCATCTAAGAACTTCAAAGGACTTCTACTTTCCTACAACATCAATCCAGCAGTTACTGATCTAAGAATAATTAAAATTGACTTACTTTTGAAAGAAGTTAAATCCTAAAAATATCAGACTACAAGTAACTCAAACCATAACATGTCTAATCCAATAAATCATAAGAAAGATAAATCACAGTAATGAACCATAACTAAGCTTGAACCATAATCTGACTAAATTGGCGAATTCTAAGAAAGATAAATGACAGAAAGAAATCACAGCCAAGCTTGATTGTAACAATGAACTAACACACTTGCATCAAAAGGAAAAATATTCTACATAGTCGACTGTCACACCACACTGTTGCAGCACGCCAAAGGAAAATGCAGTCATTAACAACTACTGTTGCAGCTCACTGTAAATATGCCTACTGTAATTCCACACCGAAATAACATAAACAAAACTAAAGCATCTACCTAACTCGACGATCTCTGTGAGAAGGTGGGCCCTGGCCTTCTAACAGAGATGCCGTGAAACTAACACAAATTAAGACACATGAATATCAAGAATTCTGCTCCTTGTATTAAAATGGTATATCCACAGTTACAACACTCGATTACAACTCTTACAATCAAATGATAATTAGCCAACCCCAGGCTCAGAATGCCTTCTTACATTTATACACAGATGACATAATTTCGTTCCACAAATATCAAGCAGCCATGAATATCTACGATCTTCAGGCTACCTAATTGAAACACAAACAGTTACAACCATGAATGAAATTGTTTTCGTTCAGGCCCACGATGATACTCCGTGATGTTAATAGACTGAATCGATTCTAACTGATTGAATAGAATATTGTTTGACAGACAATCCACTCGAGCGGACGCGAGCCGGATCTCCCTAGGTCAATGTGAGCTAGAACAAATAGTACAGACTATAAACCACTTTCCTAGATCTAGTTAGGGATCAAGTTATCGGATGTCTTACCTTAAGTTTGCAGTCCCTTTTCCTGGATGTTGTTCCACGCCTTGCAGTCGTTAGATCTAAGTTGCAAGACCTGTCAAGATGTACAAAACAAGACAAACAAGTAAAAGTATCCGAACAATAACAGATCTAAGTAAACAGTTAAGCAGGTAAACTACACAATATCATCAACACAACAATATTGGTGGAAAGCGTTTATATCACTGTAAATATAAGGAAAGTACATAGAAAAGAACGATTACAACCGAGGCTTAATGTAGAAATCCTTCTCCATCCAAGCCAATGCCATATCCTCCCAAGGAAGTGTGAGTCTCTCAATGGATGAGTAGAGATCTCTACAAGATGATTTCACCAACATGTAGACACTATAGAATTCCTCCCTTTGGAGAGGGATAGAGCTTCATTTATATAGGACTAAGTGGATAGGGTATGGATAGGGTAGGTTGAGATATGGTAGGAGAGAAATAGGGGATCCTTCCAAGAGGTTAGGAACCGAGTGCCAACTCTCCCAAAAGGTCAAGGATAAGGATCCATGTCAACTGGCTTCGAGAATGGGCTCGAAGGAGCTATTTTTGTCCATTAATTGACATCGTCGCACCCTGCAAGAGAGCAAGATGCAACGTCGCATGTTGCATGAGGGGAGCCTGCGACGACCTCTCAAAACCTAGTATAAATGGGTTATATCTCTTCCAGGTCAATAACTTAGTCAATGAAACTTTAGGGATGTATACACTAAATCTCAGGATGGTAAGATTTTAGGTGTAATAGAATGCCCCCCAAAGCATGAAGCTGTTGAAAATTGGACAAGTGAAATGCTTTGACAGAAGGAATGGCAATGGCTTGTCGGATGAAGGACGCTGCTGCAGTACAACTAACTCTGAGTACACAGTCTCATATGACGTACAACATGGCTGCCGACCAATACAATGTAGATCCATGGTAGTAATGACCGACTGAACACAATCATGGCCACTAGACACAAGCGTAGATCCATGATGAGATGATAACACAGCCACGACCAATACAGATGTGGTTCTGCGCGATATGACTCAATAAAAACTCCATCGCAACTTGGGTAAAACATGAATCCCCAGGGTCTTCAATCTGAACCCGCAATGATAAGAATCTATCCATGTGATTACAAATGTCTTGACGTCGAACATGGCATGGTAGAAACCACTTGATTACCGGTCATTGATGTATACCGTTAACAAGTGCGAGGGAAATCACCATTGATGTCAATGATTCCCAAGGTATCACAGTACATATCATCAAGCGTGAATAAATGAGTTGATGTCAAACGCGAGATGAAATATTTTAATCAAGAGTCAATGATGTAAACTCATGTTGAAAGCGAGGTAACCTGCCATTAAGGCATGCAGGGCCAAGGTACTTGGTTGGTTTCTAGATTCGATCCTCGGATGATGATTTGAAGTCGACAAGGGTGAATCCGTCGAAGGAGGTCTATAATGAATCCTCCATCATTGACATGAAACATGATAAAGGATGTGTAGAGCAGATCGGATGGTACAGTGACATGCAAGGTTGACTCGAAGTAGACCGACATGATGGAAGGTGTATTGACTGCAGATAATGAGTAGTGAGAGTATTCTTGAACATGGGCATGGCATGCCTTGGAAGTATTGACTTGACGAGTTATGATACCAACCCCTACTGCAACTGATGATGGAAGCATTCTTTGAATGACTCAAAGGAGTAACAAGACTCAGGAAATATGAGAAACTCGAGGACAAATGGATGATCCAAGTGCAGTATGCAAATGCAAATGAGTGCCATGTTCAAGAAATGACTAGGTACTGCCACTAATAAAGGGTGTAACATAAAAGCTTTCCTTTTTCCCCATCATGAACGATGAATGCCTCATGTGTTTTTTACGAGCTTGATGAGGGTAACCAGATGCTCGATATATCTCATCTCATAGATGAGTCCAATCCCAAATATTTTTCGAACTCGGGGTAGGAGGGGTTCGTCCCATGGCAGGTCCTTCAATGTAAAAGTTTAACGAGTCCATAGAAGGTAAATTCGGTCGTCATTTCATGTTTAGAGAGTCTGAAAACAACTAAAGAAGACTCCAATGGTCCTTTTTCGTAAAGTTAGCCTCATCGCCCGAAAAAGGGTAAAACAATGCGGGAGAGGACTCTTCCAGTCATGATTGGCTGGAGTATACCTTTTTCATAAGTAGTGCCCCCTAGTCCGAAAAAGGGGTAAACTATCACCTAGAATATGACCATTTAAATTATTTAACAAGTGTGAACGTGACAAGTTCGCTTGGCAATCTTTTCGTATTTAGAGAGCCTGAAAAGAGCTTAACGATAGACTCCAGGGGGTTCCTTTTCCGTAGGGGTTTAACGAGCTCGAAAAAGTGATAAATCGTAACTCGGTGACTTATTCTCATGGATTTAAGAGCATGAGAAAGAAAAAAGAGTAAGCTCGAACTACTTTTCATGTTTTAACTAGAGCACGAAAAAATAAAAAGTAAGCTCAAACCACTTTTCATGTTTCAACCAGAGAACGAAAAAAGTGAAAAGTAAGCTCAAATACCATCTTACTATTTTTAACGAGCTCGAAGATAGGTTGGAAGAATGCTCATGACGTCTGCTTCATTTTTTGACGAGCTTGTAACAGAAAATGAACTATGCTCAGGATAATGCCCATTGGCAGGTTTCTTCCCAACATGATGGCTAGAGGTTGCAATGTTTGCCCCCAGCACAAGAAATTGACGGCTTACTTCTAGTATGATTTCTAGAGGTACCATTTCATTTTTTAGCGAGCTTGATATAGGAAAAGCTTGGGATTATTTTCATGGTTTAATGAGCTCGAAAACCAAAAAGGAAAGGATGCTCGAAAAAAGTTCCCATTGGTGGATTCTTCCCCAACCTGGTATCCAGAGGTTGGTACATGCCCCCAGCATGATTTCTAGAAGTAAGTGACTTAACTCCAACATGGTGTGGAGAGGAGACCGATTTGACTTCAATGTAACTTCCAGAGGTTGAGGTCATTCCCCCAAGCTTCATTTCATTCTCCTAAGGCATAGGCGGGTGAAAAGAAGGTTTAGGTACTAAGTCTACGAGAAGACTCGACTCAAAGGGAAAGGAGTTGTTTCATTTTTTAAGGAGCTTGACACAGGAAAAGAACTCTGCTCAAAAGACCTGTTTCATTTTTTAAAGAGCTTGACATAGAAAGGGAACTATGCTCATTGAAGCTGGTTTCATTTTTATGCAATCTTGAAACCATGAAAGGTAAACTCTGCTCAAACTACTAGAACCTATCCAGAGGTTGGCAGTGTTCCCCCCAGCATGATGTCCAAAGGCTGGACATATGCCCCTCATGCTTAAGGGGAAGAAACCACTAATACATGTGGAACATTCAGGGAAGTCTGATGAATGACAGTCATGTGATGATTGGGTGTCACGAGGGAAAGTTGATCAACGGTCACAATCCTCCCATCATAGGAAAAATACATCACTCGAAAGAGTGTGGACACGACGGCTTTCATAGCATAGACATAATCACGTCCAAGGAGTAGATTGAAATCTAAAGGACCTTGGACAACCATGAAATCAACATAAAAAGTTTTACCTCTCAACATGACAAGTAACTGTGGGAGAATCCCTAAAGGTCCGATAGGCCTTCTATTAAAAGCCAAAATATGGCCGGTAACCGGCACAAGCTGAGGAGACCCTATAACTTGCCAAGCAATTGAGGATAAAATACTAATAGAAGCCCCCTTGTCAACTATAGTGCGAAATATTTCCTTATCGGCAACACCTATAGATATCTGGAAAGGAACATCTGAGGGGAGACGAGATTCTGCTAGACTATTCCAATCAAATGAAATAACCTCAGTACTTGGAGGGGGTCCCGTGGAAACAAACTCTTTCCCCCCATGATCGGAACTGACTAGAAAAACATCACTGGTTATCAATCCACTCTCATCGGGGAGAGTAGGATGAGATGAAGACTATGTCAAGGTGACAGTTGCACTATGAACGCTCTCTGATAGAAGAGCGGGATCGAGTGGAGATGATAGTGACTCGATCACTTCACTCTCGGAAGGAAGAGCGGGATCAATTACAGATGAAACTGAATTTATCACTTGGTCAACCAACAGGGGGTCGAGGGACAACTTACTATCACTTATTGGAAGCACCTGTTGAGGAGTAGTAATATCTTCCAACCACCATGAAGCTTCATCCATGCTTGGACAAAGGAAAGTACGGTGCATACCCTTGCATATCAAACAGGGATACCGGACTTTACCCTTCCGACCCTTCACCAATGGGTCACTGGTCGAGGGAGTGTCATCAACATGATGGTCATAGGTTGATGATACAAGCGGTTTGGGGTTTCTAGACCACACTTCTGACACACGGGAAAGACCGAGACAATCCTTGAGAAGGTGATCACCCTTGCAAAGTTTGCAGGGGAACTTGGGCTTACAAGGTGTTCGCATATGATGAGTTCCATCATAAGCAGATGGTGGATGCTTGGTCTCTTTCTTATCCTTCTTCTTCTTAACCTTCCTTTTCTTCTTCTTCTTATCCACCTGATTACTAACACTACTGCTTTGATTAGGCGAGGAAGAAGAAATGGAAGAATATGCATCCGAGGAAGAAGGGGAAGGATCATTTTGGGATGGACCCTCTCGTGGTGGAGAGTTAACATTTGATACAGTGGGTACAGTTGGAATCACTGGGTTGAATAACCATACCGGTAATCCTATGGTTAATACAGGAAGGTTTAAAGTGGCAATAAATGGAGGACCAATATCTCCAACTAGAGGAAAGGCAAAAGGCACCCCTTGAAAAGGGGCCTCTTGATTGTTGGTCCCAGAAGAGGTTTCCATATCTCAACTCACTAAGTCCTTCTAATTACCACGCACAAGAAACACTACTCAAAACTAAAAGCAACAGGAAAACTTGTGAAAGGAGTGGATAAAGAGTTAGGAACCTCACAGGATTGTCAAAACATCACAAATCGCTATATACTGCAAGGTCCAACAGTAAAACGTGACAAGGAGGATTGGTACTGTACCCTTTCCTGAATATCCGACTACCTGGACAGTACATGCGTAGTAATCTCCCCGAGTGCTGTTCTCGGTGTATTGCAATGTTAAGACGACCAAATGGATAACTCAGATGGTTTCAGGATTCCTAATGGTGTCTCCCGATATACTCAAGGTACGTGGGAGCTCAAATCCGTAGTGGTGCTGTATAATGCACAACCGTACGGCACGAGACCTTCCTATATACTATCGATTATGTGAAACACCTTTGGATATATGCCAAGTAATTAAGGGACTTGGTGGGTACGTGAAAGAGCTTTGATTGACCGATAAGTACGTGGGATACTATAATACCCCCGGAATACAGTGCTGGAAAATAACGACAGTTGCCATGCTTAACGACGCTGGAACACGTCTCTAACCTAACACATAAGTTACTAAAAGTTTTTAACATAAGATAGCGTTAATTTTATCTTATGCGGTTAAGTGGATGCATGATGTGAAGACTTGGAATTTAAACAAGATGCAAATCTGATCTATATGGAAATGCAAGTCTTCCTTTCAATGAAGTCCTACTTAACAAGGAGAGAGAGATATATTTTCTTCCCAAATGCACAACCCAATGCAAATGCAATTTTAGTTCTTTCAAAATGATGGAAAGAAGCAAAATATGCACCCAAAACTAACCCAAAGCAATAAAAGAGATCCTTTTATGAACACCACATACAATAATTCCAAACCATTTCCTATCTTTTTACACTTGAAAAAGACACATCTAAGCTATGGAAAGAAATATTCCACAAACGTTTCCAATCAAATGCAAGACAAAGATAAGCACTTAACAATCTTATCTAACTCAAATGCACACAAATCTGAAACAAACCTTTCTTCTCCTTATGATGGTAAGACCAAGAATATCAAATGATCAAAATAAAGTAAGAAGAAATATTTACATTTTCCAAATTTGTGAATATAACAAAAGAAGGACAAAATCAAGCTTCTCTTTGAACTAAAGTGGAGACAAGGAACCAATCTTTCCCAAAAATGATTGAATAGCTCAGTATGTAAGGGAAACAAGATGCATAACCCAAGAAAAAGAGGCTAAAAAAGGCATGGATTTCCCACACTTTTCAAGACTTTTCAAAACAAGCCAATCACACCAAACCAAAACTTTAACCTAAAACCTTAATATGGGTCAAAACGACTGTAGGATACACGATTCATGCGCCCCCCCCCCATGATTCAAGGCATGAGGGGGAATTTTTTTTCAAAAATAGAACCCATTTCACTAAAAAATGTAAGCAAAACACTAGTTTTGACTCAAGGGGCCAAACATGGAGCCAAAACCCAAAAGACCCAAAATCAACCGGATGCAAGCAAAACCAAAAGATGTATGCAAACGAGGTCTGGAAACCAATCCAATGCAATGACCAGATCAGGTAAGGAGAGGAGGGAATGCAAGGGTGAGTGGATGCAGCCAAGGGAGACCAAAGTGTCCACACCTACCAAATCTCAGACTTGTCCAAGATGGGACCCAAATCCAATCCAAAAAGAACTAAACACTACTAACACACAAATCAAAAAATGGGGTCTCTGGTTGGATCTTGTAGCATAGAGGGATTTTATACATCAAACCAAAACTCAAAAGAAAAAATGGAGAAGGGATGCCTGTATGGAAATTTTGGTAGATCGGCGCAGTTTGTGCTTGTACACAGTGCGACGTCGCAGTTTACCAATGCGGGAAGTGCGACGGTGTCGCAGTAGACTAATGAAAGGGTTGCGACGATAGGCCCACAGACAAAGAACAAAGATAAAAAATGACATAGTGTCAGTTTGAGTCCACTGACCAGGTGCAACAGGTGAGATCTAAGTTAAAAAATGAACCAATTCTCCAAACAATGAGCAGTGAAATGGTTTGAAAATGAGAAGTACAAACTCAAAGGAAGGTAATCAAACTCTTCAAAGTGAAGATCTGATGGTGAAACCAGTTTAAGAAGTAAATGAAAAATAAAATGGCTTGTAACAAGAAATCAACTAAAGATGAAATTCAAATTGAAAACTCCAAAACAATGTTCTTCCCCAGTATGGTTGCCAGATTTGTTTGACGAACAATCCACTCGAGCGGACGTGAGCCGGATCTCCCTAGATCAATGTGAGTCTAGAACAAATAGTACAGACTATAAACCACTTTCCTAGATCTATTTAGGGATCAAGTTATTGGATTTCTTACCTTAATTTTGCAGTCCCTTTTCCTAGATGTTGTTCCACGCCTTGCGGTCGTCAGATCTAAGCTACAAGACCTGTCAAGATGCACAAAACAAGACAAACAATTAAAAGTATCCGAACAGTAACAGATCTAAGTAAACAGTTAAGTAGGTAAACTACACAATATCACCAACACAACAATATTGGTGGAAAGCGTTTATATTACTGTAAATATAAGGAAAGCACATAGAAGAGAACGATTACAACCGAGGCTTAACGTAGAAATCCTTCTCCATTCAAGCTAATGCCATATCCTCCCAAGGAAGTGTGAGTCTCTCAATGGATGAGTAGAGATCTCTCCAAGATGATTTCACCAGCATGTAGACACTATAGAATTCCTCCCTTTGGGGAGGGATAGAGCTTCATTTATATAGGACTAAGTGGATAGGGTAGGTTGAGATATGGTAGGAGATAGATAGGGTATCCTTCCAAGAGGTTAGGAACTGAGTGCCAACTCTCCCAAAAGGTCAGGGATAAGGATCCATGTCAGTTGGCTTCAAGAATGGGCTCAAAGGAGCTATTTTTGTTCATTAACTGACATCATCGCTCCCTGCAAGAGAGCAAGATGCAACATCGTAGGTTGCATGAGGGAAGCCTGTGACGACCTCTCAAAACTTAGTATAAATGGGTTATATCTCTTCCAGGTCAATAACTTAGTCAATGAAACTTTAGGGATGTATACACTGAATCTCATGATGGTAATATTTTAGGTGTAACAAGATGCTTGGATGTTCTATCGTGACCCAGTCGCAGATGGACTCGTGGAAGGATGCTTGAGCTGTCACATCGATATATGGAACCGAATTCAGGAAGGGACAGCTGGCGCCATGTATTCCTTTCTTCCATAGGTTCAGCGAGCTGCTACACCTGTGGTCTTTCAAGGATCTAAACTATCTTTATCAAATCAATGCATGTTAGAACAAATCAAAAGATAAAGTTCATAACCATAAACAATATTAGGCATTAATAAGATAAAGCAATAATAGATTATACCTATTGATATCCATGCTTGACTTGGGAAGATACCTGCTTGGGTTATGGAAAGGTGAGGCAAAACAGGGATAAAGGTGTTGATAAGTATAGGCAAAAAGGGGCTATTTTGGGACCCAACACTTAATATGAAATAATTCAATTCCCTTCCTATGTTTGATTTTAAATATATTAGGGAATGCATTATGGATTTCTCACATTGAAGATTCACCTCCTTCATAGTAATATAGATGTTTTAAATTAGATCTAACCCTACCTTAAAAGCTATTATCAGATTGGCGACCATACTAGTTGATTTTTCTTGAAAAATTCTTCATTTTTGGTGTTCTAACCTTTCATATGTACTCCAAATTTTCCTTAATATCCAGCCACGAACCTATGTTTCAGTTTTAGAGGCTCAAAACTGGCCTACATCCACTCCTACACTCCCAAAAACTTCAAAGATGAAGCTAGATCTCGACCTCCTTTGATAGAGAGTGCGTTGAAGGTTTTTTCTTGAACATTTCTTCACTTTTGGTGTTCTAACCTTTCAGATCTACTCCAAATTTGCGTTAAGATCCCTTCAAGAACCTATGTTGCAGGTTTAGAGGCTCAAAACTGGCCTAGATCCACTCCTACACTCCCAAAAAATTCAAAGATGAAGCTAGATCTCGGCCTCCTTTGATAGAGAGTGTGTTGAAGGTTTTTTCTTGAGTTTTGCCCCCAATTCTTCCCTCTTTACTTTGTTTTGCTGATGTTTTCTTCTTGTATGGGCTTAGGAATCCTTGATATTAGAGTGTAGACCTGATTTTGATCCTCCTTAGCCAAATATTTGGGATATTTTCAAACTTTTGTAAGCCTCCTTGTTTCAAATTTGCATGAATTATGAACTAGTTTTGATATCTCTTTGTTTTGGGGCTGTTTGGAGGCTATATTTTTTAATTTGCATACCTTCTTAAGGATTTTAAATATTTTAAGATCAGTTTATCGCTAACTTGGAAAATTTTGGAAGAGTTTGGGTTAAACTCTTTCGATTGAGAAATTCCCTCCAAAAACCACTAAAAATAGCCCAAATTGTCATTTCTTTCCAAATTTTCTTTAAATTTGTGTTAGATACACTTGCTTAAAGCCATATTTTTCTGTTAGGTATTTGATTGGATAGGATTAGGACTGGTCTTTGAAATAATTTTGACTCCTTTCATAATTTGCAAATAACAAAAATTGAAAAAAAAACATGAAGAAGAACCTTGAAAAGACACCTAGTTTTGAATTTTCAATGTTTTACGGCAGCTTTGAGGCTTTCTTTTTGTACTTGTAGAGCTTCAAAAATATTTTAAAACTTCTTAGGATCATTTTACCACTATTTAAGGAAAATTTGGGAGGGTTTGAGCTCCTTAGATTTGGAATTTCTTCCCCAAAACCTCCAAAAATGACCCAAATTGACATTTATTTCAAAATTTTCTTAAATTTGTGGTAGATTCATTTGCTTAAAGTTATATTTTGTTGTTGGATCCTTGGCTGGATAGGATTAGGACTGATATATAAATAATTTTCATTCATTTAAGAGTTTGCAAATAACAAAAATTGAGAAAACACAAAGATTTGTTAAAAGAACCTTAAGACCCTTAAACTGTTGAATCTCACGCACTTGCTTATTTGAAACATCACACCAAATCTCAGTCATAACATTTGAGAAGATCATTTAAACACATTTCCCAAATATATTTGCATTGAAAAACAAAGAATTCAACATTACACTTTGAGACATTTTGAAAACAATTTCCCTCCAAAACCAAATACAAACTTTAATTCGGTTCAATTTTGTTTTGGATCTACAATATTTTCAAGTTATGTTTTTGCACAATTAGAGAATAGTGTAGCTTCATATCTCAATTTTCTTGTGATAAGTTGTGTCCGAGCCACCGTATCCTCTTTGCTTTCACTTTCAGGTGGCCCTGCAAACGAGAAAGTGGATCTCAAGTGTAATAGTCTAGGATTTGATTTTTCAAGCATCGTTCTTTTGAGCCACCATATCCTCTTCACTTGGGCCTTCGAGCGATCTTGTGAACGAGAAAGTGGATCTCAAGTGTAATAGAGTAGATTTCAATTTTCGCATATAGTTCTCAAGCTACCATATCCTCTTTGCTTGCACTTTCGGGTGGCTCTGCAAACGAGAAAGTAGATCTCAAGTGTAAAGAATTAAATTCATAAGCATTTCAAAGGGATCTGCGTATCCTCTTTGCTTTCACTTTTGGGTGGCCCTGCAAATTAGAAACATAGATCCCCCTTGTAATAGAATTAGATTCATTTTCAATTGGATATCTGTTTGGTTTACATTGATTTTCAAATAAGTTATTATCCATATTTCAACAGAATTGTTCATAAACAACCAAAATCTACCAACACATTTTGCATGTTTGAAAGATACACATGAACCTCTAACCTTTCATTAGTTTAGAACATTCATCGAATTGAAAGGTATCATAGTGAGTATATTGCATTCTTTGGTTCATATTTTTTGAGTCAACACACCACCAGTTTCACTGCCATTCCTGAAACTAAGAAAACTACCATTAAAAATTGACGCTTAATCTAAAATTGACCAACATTTGATTTTCATATCACCAACAAGAATAGGTTAGTTCCCTGGATAAGGTTTGGATATTTAACACTCCTGGGCTGCAAAATTTTTGAAACTAGCATTGATTACTGAGAGTTCAAATCCATTAGTAGCAAAAAACGCTTGTCAGGAAAGCGCATCTAACACATCCATTAAGCACGAGGTCAGTCTGGATAAGTAAGGGTGGTTCCCCCTCTTGCTTGTTTAGTGGGACATGAGATCATCATGGAATTGTATGTAAAGTGACAAGTCCTTAGGGTGACATCACTTTTCTAGAGTACCTGGTTATGAGAGTTTTCCTCGACTTAAAACTGTTCCGCCCGACCGTTGATTGTGAAGTGGTATATTTAGTTTCTCTTCCTAGGATATCACATAGGCTATTGTAAGCGGGGAAATCTTGCAATACCTGAGACATACTTTGAATATTTTATTCCTTGGGAGGGTGATTGGTCAGGAACAAACACTTGCACCCCTGGCGGTTAAAGTCTATTGTAACTGTTTCTCACACCTTCGCTGCTAGAAATTGTTTGAGGCTTGATATCCCTCAGCAACTACTAGTTTCGGAAGGCCCCCTAATCCAACTTTTCACTGAGCTTCGGTTCTTTGGAAAAGTAAGTGTGCTTGCTTGGTTCTATAGGAATTTTTACTATGTGGACACTTTTTATTTTGTTGAGTCTAGACAGCCTTAGGATTGTTTGATTCTATTTTTCGATCAAAATCATTTTAAATACATCCTTTTATCAAGTTCTTCAAAGTGGCTACTCTCCCGATCCGCAACGAGGTGAGTCACCAGAAACTGAAGGCCTCGGCACATCGCGAAGATGGATACAAAACGCCCAACCTTGTGACTTGGAAATTGAACAAATTCTAGATTCAATTAACAACAATAGAGAAGAACAAGATCAAACAAATACTAGAACATAACCTACCAAGGAAAACACAGACATTGTTGATAATCTTGCTCCATTTGAAACTGAAACACTAGAGAACAACACAGCTGCTCACGTAAACCCACCTTTGAAAAATATTTCAGACCCAGTGGTACTTCACATCAGTGAGCCACTTGATTACATCAATCCTCTTTTCAGATATTGGACTAATATGAAAATACCACAATTGACCTTATGGCTTCATTCGGAGCACAAGGGACTACATCAGCGCAACCTCAAACAGTTGCTGGCGGTAGAAATACTTCCAATTTGGCGTCTACATCAATCCCAACAGTTATTATGCCTGCTATTAGCACAAGTTCAACCAACACTTCAGTGCCAGTCGATACAGTTTCGGGTTCCAATCCCGGAAGTACATGCATGTCGTCTACAGGAATCCCTACTGGGGGGTGTGCCTTACCAAATTTGGGTTTTCCATATGGTTTAGATACTCAAGGTCAAAACAATCAAGGAGTAAACCAAAATCCTCTTGGTATACCTAACATTTTTCAAAGTTATACTTCTGGGGGAAACCCTTTACCATGAAATCTCAATATTCTTGGCGGAACCAATGGACCATGGAACAATAATGCCAATTGTGGTTATGCTCCACATGTGAGTGGAAATGCCTCGGGAGGTTGTCATCCAAGTTTTCCTAGTGTAAATCCTGAGGTCAATACAATACCCCGAACATGTAGCACACCAGGAGGTAATCCACCTATCAACCCCATTCCACCTTGGAGTGGGCAAGTTCCAGGAAGTAACCAATCTTCTTGGGCACCACCCCCACAAGGGGGAAATCAACCTTGGAACACTTATCAAAACCAAGGAAAAAATCAATGGAGTGGTCAGATTCCGACAAGTAACCAATCTTATTGGGGCCCACCTCCGCAAGGGGGAAATCCACCCATTAATCCTATCCCGCAAAGGAATGATAATGTTCCACCAAGTAACCAATCTTATTGGAACATACCTCCATAAGGGGGAAATCCATACATGCATCCTGTTCCACAATGGAATGGACAACATTCAGGAAGTAACCCATCTTTTTGGATGCAATCTACGTAAGGAGGTAATCCTTCTTGGAATGCTTTTCAAGCCCAAGGACAACAACAATGGAGCCATCAAGCTTCACGCGCATATCAAATGTTTTCTACGGCACCGAAAAAATCACCATTTCTAGCCACATTGAATCTACCGGATTTATCCCAGTTGACTAATGATCCTGTTCTACATTTGAATGGATGGCCAACCATACCAACTAAACTACCCTTAGACATACCCAAGTTTGAAGGAAAACCAAGGAAAGATCCATCAAATCATGTGATGACATTCCATTTGTGGTGTTCATCCAATTCCTTAGTTGATGATAATGTTTGGTTAAGGTTGTTTCAGTGGACCCTAACGAGAATTGCTGCGAAATGGTACATTGAATTTCCACGCAATACTTTCACGAAATTTTCATCTTTAACCATGGTATTTCTGACACATTTTCAATTACCTATCCGCTATGAGACAGGAACAAAACTTTTAACTTCACTTAGGCAGTCCACTACTACTCACATATCGGACCATATCCACGAGTGGAGGAGGTGCCGAAGGCTTATAAAAGCCGAAATACCTGATCAATTCTTAGCATATTGGTTCATAAAATCACTATTACCTACTCTTTCCAAATATGTAGCCATGTCAAGATCCATGACTGAAGAACAACTAATTCAGAGTACTCAATAGATGGATTTGATATATTCCCAATCGGGCACACTTTATGATTTAATACCTCATGCTGTAAGACCTACGTCTGATCCAGCTAGGCCACCAAAAGGACCTCATATCGATGGTGTGATTGGATCCATCAACCAACTTGAACATATTACCCAACAATTGGTACAAATTTCGGTTCAGACTTCACAACCCACATCTGGCCAGGCAACACAACAATATGAAACTACCACTTAAACTTCTGAAGTACTTACGGGTCAAACTGCGGAGCCAAGGGGAAAAAAGAAGAAACATAAGAAGAATCCCAATGCTAATTCTGGGATAGGAGATGCACCTAAGGTGAATAATCATATTGGAGGAAATCATGAAAACTGGAAAAACAAATACCCTTGCAAAATTTTCCAAGGGGATCATCCCACTCACCTTTGTCCTCATATGGACTATATTCATCGAATGTTGGCACAACGAGGAGGGAAACAACCACCTGCCGTGCTAACTCAACCTTTCCCCCAGCAACAACAGATGGTTGTTGCGGCACTAGTACCTCACCAGAGGAAACCATGAAAACCCCCCATGTTTCTGCATATTTCAAAGGTATGTCATAAGAACGAGCCCTTATTTGAATGTTTATTTCATGTTCACCAATTGTGAAGATATTAGCATTGGGTGGATCTTAGCCTAGTGGTTCTCTAACCATTGAGAATCCAACCATAGACATAGAACCTTGACCTCCAAAAGGGGTTTTCCGTAGAATAACACACAATCCTAACGCGCGAGCTGCTCAAAACTACAATGTGGTTGAAGACTTAGCTCAAGCTCCTTGTGCAATATCCGCCTTGAAAGTATTGCAAAGTTGTCTTGCTCAATGAAAGGCACTATTATTTGCTATTGGTGCTATTGATCCATCTAACAACAATTTGATAACTTTTGACTTAGAACAATCCACATGTAGGCTTCCATCACAAATCACATTTGAGATCAAAGTGACTTCACATGGTATGAAAATTTTTCGAACCGTTGTGGATGAAGGAGCCTCAACTTGTGTCATGTATATCATGTTGGAAAGCTTTGGGATCACCCACCCTAGTACCATCCCATACAAAACTCAAAGCATTTGATGGTCATTCGTTCCCACCTCATGGAATTATCATGGCTTTCCCAGTTGAATTGGGAGGTAAAAAAATTCAAGTAGATGTTGAGATAGTGGATGCACCCATAGATTACAATTTTCTATTGGGACGTATTTGGATACATAAGATGATGGATGTAGTGTCTTCAGTAATCCGAGTTATTCGGTTCCCCCACCAAGGGAATATTATCACGATCAATCAACTAGATTACTACACATCTGAAACAAGTCTCCACTCGAATGTACATTTTGTAGGGGATTCGAAAACGATGATTCAAGATATTAGGGTAGGAATGTTCAAAGATTCATCCCTCATGGGAACTTTCACAATTCCACCACCGGTATTGACCCCTAGCACTACTCCCATTTTCACTATTACATCAGAAGTATACTTTCCATTAAAAGTTTTTTCTATGTCCATACCAGAAGTTGGCTCCACCTCATCAGAGGGAGCCTCCAAAGAGGACATCTTAGTTGAAAAGGGTGATGGAAATATACCAACTTCTATACAACATAATGAAACAGAGAGTAGTGTTCCCCTTTTTACCGTAGAACTTTCTTATCAATCTATTTAAATGGCTTCGGCAGAATCAGGTCGAAATCCTTCCAAGATGGAGGAATATGATCCTTATACTTCACCTATATGGACCATGAAATCTCATAATACTCATGACATCCTGGATTAGACTTTTTCTTTGGATGAAGCCATCCTTTAGGTCATGAATATCTCTGAATGACCCTGGGAGGATATGCACCACAACTCCTCATTTCTTCCAAAGATCGATTCATTAGAAGTCAAACCCAAAATTTTTTACTTCGATGATGACATGGAAAAATACCAATGCTCCGTCCAAACACACAATGTGAGTTCGAAAGGAAATTTGGAAAACATCTCGAAAACCATCCCAATCGATATATCCATTAAGCCTAGCATCGTTGAAAACATTAATATAGGTGTAGATTGCTCTCCAGAAGAAATCATACATTACACTGCTCTATTCAAAGAGTTTCGCGATGTGTTCACGTGGTCTTACGAAGAAATGTCGGGCATCGACCCCAGCATTGTCGAACATGAGATAAAAACCTATACCAATGTTAAACCAGTGTGGCAGAAGCTACGTTTGGTTAACCCTAATAAATCAGCTGCCACCAAAGCAAAGGTTTAGAAACTATTGAAAGCTAGATTCATTTATCCTGTTCCTTTAACTGAATGGGTATCCAACCCCATTCTGGTTAATAAAATACAACGAACTATATGGTTTTGTACTGACTTTAGGGATCTAAATTTGGCTTGTCCCAAAGACAACTATCCCACACCCTTCATATATCAGATTATAGACGAATGTGTCAAGAACGAAATATTTTCATTTATGGATGGATTCTCCGGTTACAACCAAATCCAGATAAAAGAGGAGGACCAACATAAAACAACTTTCATATGCCCTTGGGGGACTTTTGCATATCGAAAAATGCCATTTGGCCTTAAAAGCACAGGCGCTACTTTTCAAAGAGCCATGTCATATGCATTTCATGACATTAAGAAAATCATTGAATTTTATCTTGATGAGTTGGCAACCAAATCTAAAAGGAGAGCTGAACATAGTGCACATTTACGAGTCGTCTTTGACCGATGTCGCAAATACAACATTAGGTTGATCCCACACAAATGCATGTTTTGTGTGGACTCTAGGAGATTACTTGGGTTAATAGTTTCAAAAAAAAGGATTATGGTGGATCCCATCAAGGTTGAGGAAATACTTCAGTTTCCTTCCCCGAAAACAATAACACAACTTCAAAGCCTTCAAGGGAAATCTAATTACTTGAGAAGATTTGTCGAGGATTTTGCTGAACGAGCAAAAGTTTTCATGCGTATCCTAAAAAAGATGCACTATTCGTATGGGATGACCAAGCTCAACGCTCATTTGATTCAATAAAGAAAGTTTTGGTATCTACCCCGGTACTTAGTCCACCGAACTATAATAAAGATTTTTTGTTATATTTGGCAGCATCTAGTTCCACCATAGGAATGGTATTGGCACAAGGAGATGAATTATCACAAGAGCATATTATTTACTATCTTAGTAAGGACCTTGTAGGTCCCGAATTGAGATGTTCCCAGGTTGAGAAGCTGGCCTTGGCAGCAGTTCATGCTGTCCAAAGACTTAGATGTTATATACTTCCAAGAAAAACGACCATAGTCGCAGAAATGAACTTCATGAAACACATTCTGTCCCGCCATATCATTGGTGGAAAATATTCAAAATGGATAGTAATTTTGCAAGAATTCGATCTCGAGTTCAAAAATGCCAAAGCCAAAAAATCATCGGCATTCGCTGAACTAATGTTTGACTTACCCTGTGAGAAAGAGGATATTGTATCTGTTGAATCTTGGGCAGATGAACATGTATTCCACATCGCAACATCAGATCCTTTGTATGGAACATTTATCACATATCTCCAAACCCAAAGGATTGATCCTCAGTTTTCTAGCATTTAACGACATCGCATTTGGCACCAAGCACGAAGATACCTCATCATAGTGGATACTTTGTACCGTCGAGGAGTAGACATGATCTTAATACGTTGTTTAGTACGCAAGGAAGCTGAACAAGTTCTGAATGATTTCCATGCTGGGGCATGTGGTGGTCATCTTTCTGTGTTGGCAACTACCCATAAAATCTTGCGTGCATGATACTTTTGGCCTACAATAATCAAAGATTGCATCAATGCGGTTAAAATGTGTCACCCTTGCCAAATATACAAAATAAAAATACGATCACATCCTGCTCCATTACACCCTGTAGTAACCGTGGGTCCATTTTCAAAATGGGCCATTGATTTATGAAAATCAACTCACCTTCAGCTGATGGTCACCACTACATCATCATAGCAGTGGAATACTTCACCAAGTGGGCTAAGGTGATCCCTACATTTAGCTGCACGGGTAAAACTACAACATATTTCCTATTCAATCGCGTGATAACAAGGTTTGGTCTACCCAAAGAGATCACTACTGATAAAAAAATTCATTTTAGGAATTCCTTTATGGATGAACTTACCAATAGGTTAGGATTGCGGCAGGATTTTTCCTCGTCATATTACCCTCAAGCTAACGGACAAGTCGAAGCCATCAAAAAGGTTTTGAAAACTATGTTGCAGAGGACGATTGATAAGAACAAAACTAACTGGCACTTAATGTTGTTTACTGCTCTTTGGGCTTACCGTACCACTGCTAAAACTGCAACCAGATTCACTCCTTTCCAATGGGTTTATGGAGAGGAAGCTGTGTTGCCTATTCGATGTGAAATCCCATCATTAAAAATAGCAGTCGAACTCCTACCTAACACTTCTGCAGAAGAAGGAAGGATTCTCCATTTCCATTCTCTTGATGAAAGTAGAAGGGAATCTTCTCTAAATGTGGAAGCACACAAGTAAAGGGTTAAAACACAATATGACAAGTCTACCCATCCCTGAGTATTTTCTGAAGGCGATCTGGTTTTAGTTTATGACCAAAACCAAGACAAAATAGGAGAAGGAAAATTTGTACCAAAATGGTTTGGCCCACTTGTAGTCAAAACTGTGTTAAAGAGAGGAGATTATGAATTGATCAATTATGATGGGGAACCTATGTCAGAGATCATAAATGGTCTCTATATGAAGAAATAATTCCCGTAGGCACTGATGCCTCGCAACACTTGTTGTATTATGTTGTATTCTTTCTATAAAATTTTGTACATTAGTTATTCCGGGCACACACTTATCTTGCTTGGCATTTTCAATTTGGAAGATGGCACAAGAAAGCTTCACATATTTGGGATATGCAGATGGTGCTAGCCATAGTTCTCGGAACATTGCTTCCGCCGCATGGGTGATTTCACACCTAATGACGAATTTTTTAGTTCAGGAGGCATTTTTCTCGGATCTGCAACGAACAATGTTGCTGAATACAACACAGTCATTGAGCTTCTTGTCGAGGCTATCACCCTTGGCATCCGATGAATAATCGTCAAACTGGACTCATAATTAGTTGTATCTCAGTTAAATGGTCAGTATCAGGTTTAGATTCCTGTGCTGTTTAGAAAGTTTCTACGGGTACGTCTTCTAGAACGTCAATTCGAGTCCATTGAATATATTCACGTTCCTAGAAGTCTGAATAGTTTGGCTGATTCCTTAGCCAACTACGTACTTGATTGGAAACTAAGTCATTAAAATCATACCGGAAAAATCAAGCATGTAAATTATTCATGGAAATTTAATTGAACGTATCATTTAAGGACATAAGTAAAAACCGAAATAAACTAGCTTATATCATAAACCAAAAGGTGTGTAACTTTGCACACATCGAAAAAGAATAATGTAAATACTTTTATCTTTTTGTTTCTTTTTATTCAAGATAAAACCCCAAAAAATTTCATAGAAACAATGAAAATATTCGGAAAATTCAAAAACATGTGAAACCGTTCAAAATTTCCTAGTCCGGCATCAAAACTCACCCACAACTGGCAGATCACTGAAAAATGGTTCACAACTTCTAGAAATTCATGCTAAAAGGAGATGCTTCCTCTCATCCATCGGTTGCACCTACAACTAATATGGTAAATAATGAGTATTTTTACTTATCTTTTATTCATACATTTATAACCATATCCTTTTGAATGATAGAAAGATGCATCATTCCTCAATTTTGGCTATCTTTTTATTAAATGCACATTTGAACTGGTTTTTGACTAAACAGTTGGGTAGTGAAATGGTTTTGATTACAGGACTTGGAGACTCTGACAGTTCGAACTATTTGATTTAGGTAGTTGGAGATAGACCATGCTTCATGATGATTTATGATTTTGGCATTTTTTACAAGACTAAACATGAAGTAAACCTCATTGACCCATTCCTAATTGGCCATTATACCAAATTGGATAAACCTCAGTTACATGGCATTATTTCACTGTCCGTCAACACATAATCCTGCTTCAGATAGCCTACCCGTGGAGGGAACATCTTTAAGAGTGTGCACAACTAGCTCAGCCCTTGTTTGCAATATGGATATTTTCCTTGGCCTGACTCATGCCCTTGAAAAATAGGTGTACGCCCACGCAACACTCGTTCCCTCCCATGTACTATGCATTCTTTATTCTTTTTCAAGCTGATAAAATGAAAAAGGCATAAAAATTAAAAAACACAAAAATCCAAAAAAGGGAGGGAATTGAATAATTTCATATTATATTATTGAAGAAAATGGAAACAGTCAGTCCTTGTCGACCTTGAACATGATACATAATTTGGTATCCGCTGTCAATCCACCATCTACATTTACCTTAAGAAACTGTACTAGTATTTTGAACAGATCTCCATCGATGGGTTATCCTTCCCATCAACTATGGAGCTTTCATTGATGCATCTGGCATTGGTAGATTTCATTAAGGTCGGTTCCTCAAAGTCCTATGTTTCCAAGTGTCCATTCTATGTCATGTTATGTGTTGAAGGGAAGTTCAAATAGATTCGTCCATTCCTCAAATATTCCTGACCAATCATGCCGACCTTCCTTGTGTCAGTATACAGTGTTGGATCTCACAGTTATACCAAATTATATCAGACTATTGATCTTTGTTTTGTATCGGTTGATGTGGGATGCATTAATTCCCTCCTTCCGATGGATCTATTCCTATCGACACCAAATCATCATCTAGGAAATGGATCTAGAATCCTAGGAATACCTTGGACCTTGCAGTCATTAGTGGCAGGTTTCCTCGCAAATGACAGTGGGTATACATCAATGACCCCTGATTATTTGATTCTACAAGTGTTCGACTTCATAACATCTATTCACACTTGCTAGTTTGCACTCAGTACCTTAGAGTCCATCATCATTATCGGTGGGTCTCTTCGCATCTGTTAATGGTATACATCAATGATTGACAATCAGATGGTGTTTTATTATGCTCGACATCAGTTGATTTATTCGCATGATATAAACTTGTACTATTGTCAGTTTGTATTGAATACCTTGGAAAAAACAATTGTATCACTCATCGATGCACTGCCCAAGCTGCGCAAGATTAGACTACCATGTCAGAAGTTCAATGATGACCTTGTTCTTGCACTCATCAAAGTGCATGTTTACACTTCTGAAAAAATTACTTTTGACATGGATCCACTGTGTATTGTTCATGGCCATGCTTGTTTACTACTGAGCATGGGTATGCCCGCCTCAGGAAGATATTATATGTTTGAGAAATTGCTATGTTTGACTTGTAGATGTTATCCTAAATCCTGTGCTCGTGAGCTTATCCTTTCCTCATCCTTGCTTTGATCAATAAAGAGTACCAGTATTAAAATAATGTATTTTGGCCCTTAGCTCTGCTTTGGACCTCACACATTAGGGGGCATCTGTTAACAATCAAATTAACACCCTTAACAAAGTGAGGTGAAGAAGCATATTCTACTATGCGCCCGCAATATGAAGAGGGAAGACAAGTACGCAAGAGAACAAGTCCTCTCTTATCTAATCACTACATCCACAATCAGAAAGATTGAGTGGAGAAAGAGGTAGCCTAAGGAGACAAGGTTCAGTGATTGAACTACTCATTAAAGGCTCAAATCTAAGCTCCACCAGTTAAATAGTGAGAAGAAATGCACAAAAGTGCATTAATTATACTTAAATATGCTAAAGTTGTGACAAAAGACTAAAAGACTATGGAAAGTGGGTTTTTGAGCAAAAATAATCAAAAAACAAGAAAAGGGATAATCCCACATTGAAAAGAGAAACTTGAGAGCCCATTTCCCAATGCTATAAAACAAAGGCATTTGGGGCATGTTAAGAGGAGGCAAAAGGAAGAGAAAAGACATTCTGGAGAGATTTGGAGGATTGGAAAGCTTGGCATCTTCATCAAAGGCAAGGGTGGAGAAAGGATAGCTCATGGCAAAGGAAAAGGGATGCACATCAAGCTACATTGTAAGTTTGTATCTTCTTCTTTAGCTTAATATGAAATAATTCAATTCCCATCCTATGCTTGATTTTAAATATATTAGGGAATGCATTATGGATTTTTGACATTGAAGATTCACCTCCTTCATAGTAATATAGATGTTTTAAAGTAGATATAACCCTACGTTAAAAGCTATTATTATGAAGGTTCAAGCAAATTTACAAAAGCAGGCATACAATAGAAGTACAAGGCAAGGTTCATGGTTTCTCTCAAAAAGAGGGAGTCGATTGTGACAAGATGCAGTTTCTCCTGTAGAAAGATACATTTCAATTAGAGCTATACTTGCGATAGCTGCAATGATGAAGTGGAAGGTACACCAAATGGACGTGAAGACTTCTTTCCTGAATGGTGCGGTAAAAGAAGAAGTATATGTGGAGAAACCACTGGGATTCGAGACACATGATAGGAAAAATCATGTGTCGAAATTGAAGAAGGCCTTGTATAGTTGAAAACAGGCACCTAGGAAGTGGCATGGAAGAATCTAGAGGAGATTTTTCCCGAGTTAGGGAAAATATGCGATAGAGATCCTGAAGAGATTCGGGATGATGGATTGCAAGGCCATGGCCACACCTATGGCATCGAATCTGAAGTTGTCGTGTGATACTTCTTCAGAGATGGTGGATGCCACGGTATATATGCAAATGATTGGTTCGTTGATGTAATTAACGAACATGAGGATGGATTTATGCTTTGCAGTCAACACACCGAGTCAGTACATGGTAGAGCCGAGACGTGTTCACCTGGTTGCGGCAAAGCATGTGTTGAGGTACCTAAGGGGTACGATTGATTATGGCCTCAGATATGCATCATATCAGAAGATTGGCTTGTAGGGTTATGTTGATGCGGATTGGGCCAATAGTGTCACAGATAGAAAGAGCACATCACGGTGTTGCTTCAGTTTGGGATTTGGTATCATCTCATGGTTTAGTAGGAAGCATATGAGTGCGACACTCAGTACAACCGAAGTAGAGTATATGGAAGCTTGTTTGGAAAGCTGCAAGGCAGTATGGCTTCAGAAGTTGCTTGCAGGTTTGTTTGATCTTGAGTTAGAAGTGACTTGTATTCTCCGTGACAACCAGGGTTATGTGAAGTTGTCTGAGAACCCGGTGTTTCATGACAAGTCAAAGCATATCGAGACCAGGTATCTCTATATCAAGGATATGGTGTAGAGAGGAGCAGTGAGGCTCCAAAATATAACGACAGAGGAGTAGATAACCGATGTGATGACCAAGCCTCTGTCAAGAGTGAAGTTTTAATACTCTGGGGACAAGCTTGGGGTGGTCCATATCAAGAGTAACATAGCACGTATGAGATGTAGGTAGTCAAGGGTCATGTGACTTAATTGAGTCTCCTAGGTGTCTCCACTTGAGATATGAGTTGTATCGGGTAGTCACTAGTTATGTGATGTAATTGAGTCTCCTAGGATACACTCATAATGCTGTGTTGTCCCGACACTGATATGTGACGTGGTAGAAGGAAGTCATGGGTTATGTGATGTAATTGAGTCTCCTAGACTATGAGATGATCTGGACACATGGTGAGGTAATGCAGGTGGTTGCAGTATGCAACGTAGTGTACGCTCGTGGGATGCACCCACTGGATGGCTTGCTCGATTCATGAAAAAGGGATGATGACTACATCTAATATGAAAAAGGACTGGCATTGTAGAGTTGCATCCAATATGAAAAAGGACTGGCACTGCAGAGACAGTTGCATCCAGTATGAAAAAGAATTGACACTGTAGAGATAGTTGCATCGAGTATGAAAACGGATTGGCGCTGTAGAGACAGTTGCATCGAGTATGAAAAAGGACTGGCACTGCAGAGACAATTGAATCTAGTATGAAAAAGGACTAGCATTGGAGAGATAGTTGCATCCAGTATGAAAAAGGACTGGAACTGCATAGATAGTTGCATCCAGTATGAAAAGGACTGGAACTACAAAGATGGTTGCATCCAATATGAAAAAGGACTGGCATTGCAGAGATGGCTATATTTAGTATGAAAAAGGTCTAGCACTACAGATATGGCTACATCCAGTATGAAAAAAGGACTGGAACTGTAGAGGTTTACATCCATCATGAAAAAGGGCTGGCACTGTAGAGGTTTGCATCTAGCATGAAAAAGGGCCGGCACTACAAAGACAATTACATCGAGCATGAAAAAGGGTTGGCACTGTAGAGGTTTGCATCTAGCATGAAAAAGGGATGGAACTGCAAAGATAGGTACATCCATCATGGAAAAGGGTTGGCTCTGTAGAACTTCTAGTGATGTATAGATTCAAGAGATGTCAGAATTCAATGGTCAGAGTACAAAGTTGCAGCAACAATGATAGAGATGATGATGATAGCACTGGAAGAATACCTTCCTTGTTAAGAGGGAGTGTTGAAGAATGTAACTTCAGAAGACATTCTTATTGTATTTCCTTTGGGAAATATTCATATTGTATTTGATTATGTAAAAACCATAAAATAAATAATGTAAAATAGTCAAGTCGGCTTAGTGGGTAAACTGCCCCAAACAATGGGCATAACTGCCCAAGTTAGGTCGGCCCAGTTAGGGAAATTGAACATGAATGACTAAAATTCTAGGTATCTTGAACAAATTCAAAATTAATGACTGAAATTCTAAGTTGTTACGTAAAAAACAGTGTGTAAATATTTAAAACTGGGCTTAGGAAAATGCATGCCACAGTCCGTACAATTGTCATAATTTGAAACTAACACCATGGGGTTGAAGATAGATATATTTTTGACAAAAACCTCTTTCAGTTTTTTAAAATTATGTTTCATTTGTCCACAGTTAAATTGACAAAATGACAACTTTTGTGTTTTCAACCCAGTTTTACCCAGATCAGAGAAATGCCCGCCCAACCCTCAGTATTGGGTAGTTTTGAGTGAGTTTAGTTGGAAATGGTATGTTTTACTATTTTTCACATTTTTATACATTTATTTATTCAATTTGGGTTCATAAAGTGCATGTTGTTCATAAACACTACATGGTTGTCTTGTATTTATGAAATATCCACCTAGATTAATAAAAATGCAAGCCAAACCCTCTTATTAAATGTTTATAGTAAATGGTTTTTGAAATTGGATGGCTAGATATATTGAGAAGACTATCCTTGTGTTAATTTTATATAACCTAACCTCTTATGCTCACAGTCGACCTATGAAAGGTGCAATTTTAATCTTTTTTTACTTTTATGGACACTTGGTGTAAAATGCAATCCATAAGCATAAAAATTCAAGCTAGGAATGCATAGCAGTCAAATTGAACATGAATGACTAAAATTCCATGTATCTTGGACAAATTCAAAATTAATGACTGAAATTCTAAGTTGTTACGTAAAAAAAAAGTGTAAATATTCAAAACTAGGCTTAGGAAAATGCATGCCACAGTCCGTACAATTTTCATAATTTGAAACTAACACCATGGGGTTGAAGATAGATATATTTTTGACAAAAACCTCTTTCAGTTTTTTAAAATTATGTTTCATTTGTCCACAGTTAAATTGACAAAATGACAACTTTTGTGTTTTCAACCCAGTTTTACCCAGATCAGAGAAATGCCCGCCCAGCCCTCAGTATTGGGTAGTTTTGAGTGAGTTTAGTTGGAAATGGTATGTTTTACTATTTTCCACATTTTTATACATTTATTTATTCAATTTGGGTTCAGAAAGTGCATGTTGTTCATAAACACTACATGGTTGTCTTGTATTTATGAAATATCCACCTAGATTAATAAAAATGCAAGCCAAACCCTCCTATTAAATGTTTATAGTAAATGGTTTTGGAAATTGGATGGCTAGATATATTGAGAAGACTATCCTTGTGTTAATTTTATATAACCTAACCTCATATGCTCACAGTCGACCTATGAAAGGTGCAATTTTAACCATTTTTTACTGTTATGGACACTTGGTGTAAAATGCAAGCCATAAGCATAAAAATGCAAGCTAGGAATGCATAGCAGTCAAATTGAACATGAATGACTAAAATTCTAGGTATGTTGGACAAATTAAAAAAAAATGACTGAAATTTTAAGTTGTTACGTAAAAAAATAGTGTAAATATTCAAAACCGGGCTTAGGAAAATGCACGCCACAGTCCGTACAATTGTCATAATTTGAAACTAACACCATGGGGTTGAAGATAGATATATTTTTGACAAAAACCTCTTTCAGTTTTTTAAAATTATGTTTCATTTGTCCACAGTTAAATTGACAAAATGACAACTTTTGTGTTTTCAACCTAGTTTCACCTAGATCAGAGAAATGCCCGCCCAACCCTAAGTATTGGGTAGTTTTTAGTGAGTTTAGTTGGAAATGGTATGTTTTACTATTTTCCACATTATTATACATTTATTTTTTCAATTTGGGTTCAGAAAGTGCTTGTTGTGCAAAAACACTACATGGTTGTCTTGTATTTATGAAATATCCACCTAGATTAATAAAAATGCAAGCCAAACCCTCATATTAAATGCTTATAGTAAATGGTTTTGGAAATTGGATGGCTAGATATATTGAGAAGACTATCCTTGTGTTAATTTTATATAACCTAATCTCATATGCTCACAGTTGACCTATGAAAGGTGCAATTTTAACCTTTTTTGACTTTTATGGACACTTGGTGTAAAATGCAAGCCATAAGCATAAAAATGCAAGCAAGGAATGCATAACAGTCAAATTGAACATGAATGACTAAAATTCCAAGTATGTTGGACAAATTCAAAATTAATGACTGAAATTCTAAGTTGTTACGTAAAAAACAATGTGAATATTCAAAACCGGGCTTAGGAAAATGCACGCCACAGTCCGTACAATTGTCATAATTTGAAACTAACACCATGGGGTTGAAGATAGATATATTTTTGACAAAAACCTATTTCAGTTTTTTAAAATTATGTTTCATTTGTCCACAGTTAAATTGACAAAATGACAAATTTTGTGTTTTCAACCCAGTTTTCCCCAGATCAGAGAAATGCTCGCCTAGCCCTAAGTATTGGGTAGTTTTGAATGAGTTTAGTTGGAAATGGTATGTTTTACTATTTTCCACATTATTATGCATTTAGTTTTTCAATTTGGGTTCAGAAAGTGCCTGTTGTGCAAAACACTACATGGTTGTCCTGTATTTATGAAATATCCACCTAGATTAATAAAAATGCAAGCCAAACCTTCCTATTAAATGTTTATAGTAAATGGTTTTGGAAATTGGATGGCTAGATATATTGAGAAGACTATCATTGTGTTAATTTTATATAACCTAACCTCATATGCTCAGAGTCGATCTATGAAAGGTGCAATTTTAACATTTTTTTACTGTTATGGACACTTGGTGTAAAATGCAAGCTAGGAATGCATAATCATTTTTGACAAAAACCTCTTTCAGTAGCCTACTCTGCAACTAAATGGATGATTATGTATACTTGGGTTAGTGATCCTTGTTGACATATTTAGGCTTGGAAGCCAAAATGGTAAATAGGCCAAATGTTATCTATTAGTTACTGAAAAAAATAATCTTTACTGATGCAGTAAAGGAGAGGATGATATAGAATGTATGCTATTTCTACTCTGAAATGAAAAGTATGATTTTTTCCTGGGAAAAAAAAAACATATTTCACCATACATGTTACACCACAGATCTATCATACAGAATTCACCAAATATTTTGTTGATTATGGAAGACTAGGATAAATAGCTATTAGGATAGTTTGAAGACATAACATATGTATCTTTTCAAGATCCCATAGGCTAAAAAATGTATACTCTGATTTCAAACTTTGAAATATCAAAGATAAAGATTTTTTCCTTGGAAAACAAAAACCATTGATAACACAACATCAATATGTCATGTGATGCAGCCCTGCAGGATCAACAGAGAACACTACAAGGCTACAAAATCAGAGTGCACAGTCAGGACTGAATCACTAACAATCTCAGCAAGCACACAAAGAAGACTATTTGGATTTCCCCAGATTCAGATTTATATTTACTTATAGAAACTTCAAATTACAAAGTTCAAACATTTCACCGTAGATATTACACCACAGATCTCTCATACAAAATTCACCATATTTATGATAGGTATAATGTTAACATCTCCAAATGGGTTGCACCAGTCCTCATCCCTAATCCATAACAATGATGGACATGATCCCATTGGTGTGAATCCCATGAAAAGTGCACCTACACACGAGGCTGTAGGCTATTACACAAATAACGAAATCTAAATGTTGGTCCCACTCTCCATTTTCCAACAGGTTGACTATCATTGCTTGAGCCTGAAGATAGCTGATATCTATCAGGAAAGGTTGACCATGTATAGAAAATAGCCTCCTTAAGATTCGCATAGCCTTCTATGGTGAACTCTAGTGATTTGTTGTTCTTCACAATCCCAGGAGGTACGACATGCATTGCAATAAGCTCAAAAGTAACCATGAAACTTTCATCTGAACAAGGAATTTCCACAAACGATTCACTACGTATCATGTTACGAGACCTTATGTGGTTGAAAACTTTGTAGGAAAGAAGATGGATATTGTGACGATGGATTCGATGTGGCTGCAATACTCGAATACATGATGGTAATGCATTGTGAGTTCCATATTCTGTAGAGGCAACTAATTTGGCAGTCACAACTTTATCACCACCCTTTGTTGCAAGAAATTGGAAAGTGGTGTGCTTATCATCATTCATAGCAATAAAATGACAAAAAAAAAATTCTCCCTTTCGAGTGCTCTTGCCCCACCTTTTGATAGAGCTCACAGTAAAGAAAACATAAACAATGCTTGCAATAAAAATAAAAATAACATTAGTCACTATAAAGTTAACATTAGTTGCACAACTGGGTGAATGTGGGGGAGGTATTTATATAAGATTCCTAGGAAATTAGTTTTTTCGTGTTTGGTTAGGTTGTGGCAGAGGATCAAACACTAGAGTTGAACTGATAGCCAGCTGGGCTTTACTATTCTTTGGTAACTTTAAAAGGATCACATTATTTCAGGTTTGTGGAGATTCAAAATGCATCTTCGACTAGTTGGAAGGGAAATCAATGTTACAGGTTACAAATATGGATCAGTGGAAACAAAGATTACCAAATGTTGGGAGTAATTTTCAGTATTTATCTTTTTGTCATATTCACAAGGAACTCAACACACAGGCAAATTTGCTATCAAAGAAAACTATTGGGCTGGAAGAGGGTACACTTTATTTTGAGGAATTTCTAGATTCCACATTAGTGGATAAAGGTTCTATCCATTGTAATTAGTATATAGTCATTTGTGCATTAGATACTATTTGAATACTTTTACATATGTGCACTCTACCCAGTTTAGTACATTTCCAGCTTTTAATATTTTTTTGTCTCAATCAATAAGGCATAGTGATCAATATGTACGGATGATTTGATGTGGAATCTGTTCTATCCAGTAGAACATACAACTAATGACTGTTACAAAGTGTCTCTACAGAGTCTAGCTGGTAGTTTTATTTGGAACTTATGCACCTTATGTTTTCTGTAATTTTTCTTTGATTCATAAACATGAATAGCAAGAAACTGGGTTTTTTTCTGGGTGAAATTTTTTTTTGATATAAACTGAAAAATATGAATTAAAAGAGGTACAGATATACTCACCATCAATGATTTCAGTTGATATCAATAAACCTTGTTTTGTATAGAACACCTCATGTGGATGTAAATTCACACCTTCGGGAATATGGTGGCCTCTACCAATAACATCCAACTCACATTAAAAAATTCTTACCCAACAGAATGTTCCACTAGTAGAAACATCTAATAAACAATTCAACACTTCCATGGGATATGGAATTTTCAATGACTCTTCTTCGGAAATACCAGGCAAATTTTCATAATAAATACGGACATACATGCCTGCCTTTATGGTAAAATCAAATGGATTTGTGCTGTGCACCAGAAGCCCATCCATTTGAATGAATTTCTTTCTTCCAATCTTGATAAAACGATCATCTCCCAATAAGGGAGTCACATCTGACCTAGATCCCATGTAAAACCCTCGCTTGATGACTGCAGTGGAACGATATTCATATGACCTTGAAGATAATTGTGATTTTATTTCAGATAATGAAGGATGGTGCAGCATAAGTTTGCCACTATCATCTGCATACACCATTATAATGGGCAAAACATCATCTATACTACGTGTCCATGTGCCACTAGTACCAATAGTGTAAAGAATTGGATCATTCTCACAAGGATCCAAGGTTGTCAACTCTACATTTCATGTATGGGACTCATCAATAACTTTGCAGAGAATAATCTCTTCTAAACCACTTTCTTCTTTAAGAAGGGCAACAGTATCGGAGTTTGGAGCTTTTTCCCTAACACACTGCATAGATGAGCGGCAACGGAGTTGATAAGGTATTTGCATATTGTTAAGCTGGACCTGAGCATCATTACCGCTAGACTCTATTTCATCATCAATCCAACAATCATTTTTAACAATTTTACATAATTGTCGTGACTTCCTTCGTTGTTTAGAAAACTGTTGCTTCATTTGTCGTTGTTTTTCTCGTATAGCATCCTCTTATGCAAGTATTCAGAATGCTTCTTCCACAACTTCTGGAGGCAATTGCTTCCATTCTTTATGTGGCAATGGATTAGGGTCTGTCTTGAACATGATTAAATTTATGAAAATTTATAATCTGTAGTCATGACAAGATGCCCAAAGGGGCCACACAGGTTACACACGGGATCTCTGAATTGGAAATAAACATTGAAAAAAAAATCTAGCTCTATAGGCACAATATAAATGCTGCACTAACCTTTGGTAAGAACCATTAATTTATTTTCTCCTTGTAACCAGGGCTATGGCGTTGCATACACAACAAAATAAAATCTTCCGAGTCCTATAAGATTTCTGCATAAAAAAACTAGGGTTAAAATTGATTACTGTGCATATACAGTATCTAGTAAATAACTGTTATAGCCAGACTGGTTAGAAAAGAAATGTACCAATGAAATTAAAAAAGGAATGTTACAAACCTTATAAAAATATAAAAATGAAGACTCTCAAATAGAAATACAAATGATAGTGGCAAACTTATCCTGCACCATCATACATTGTCTTTGGTCATAAAATTTCGATGCAATCTGATTTGGTTTGATTTGGAATCGCATCCCTTGTGATCTGAAATTGTACAACAGAAATTAAAAAATAAATGATACAAGCCTTATAAAAATATATAAATGAAAAAAATGGATTTTCAGCAGTTACATTCATTAAACGAATCCCAAACAGAAATACAACCATATCTGAAAAAAAACATTATACCCTTTGTTCAGAAAATTTCCATGCAATCCGAATTGGTTTGATCTGGAATCGCGTCCGATCTGATTTGATCAATGATTCTTTTTTATGTAGGGGATCCACCAACCTATGGTTCACAGGGTTATCTTGCTAGTTTTTCTCAAGAAGGGACCTGGTTTGTTCACAGGGTTATCTTACAGGGCTTGTGAGTGAGGTCAAGCATGGAAGACGACCTAGTTTGATCAGAGGTTTTCGGTAAAATCGAAATGGGTCAAAAAATCCGCTGATGGAGGTTATGGGTAAAATCGAAATGGGTCAAAAAATCCGCTGATGGAGGTTTTGGGTAAAATCGAAATGGGTCAAAAAATCCGCTGATGGAGGTTTTGGGTAAAATCGAAATGGGGCAAAACATCCGTTGATGGAGGTTCTGGGTAAAATCGAAATGGGGCAAAACATCCGTTGATGGAGGTTCTGGGTAAAATCGAAATGGGCGGTCAAAAAATCCGTTGATGGTTACTACCGCGCATGAAAAATTCAAATTTTTTACCTAACCGCACATCGTTATCCATGCAAAATCGTTAACCACACCAATTGACCTCACATGGGTTCGCATGCAGTCGAAAAATATTTTTGATAGAATTCCGTTAAGTGATTAACTACGCTAGTTACATTTTAATTAACTTCTAATCCATTCCTTATTTAGGATACATTTCGGGGGTGGTAGTTTGTTATTGAAGGTGAAACAGCTGTAGGACATTTGTAAAAAGGAAACCTCCATTAACTTGTACACCTACATATGAAAAGCATTGACAATGTAATGAGTTGATGATTGAAAAAAATGTTTGAAGATAGAGCTAACTGTAGAGTTGTAAACATAATTTTATGTATGTGTAGTAGTGATATGATTAGATACATAGTTATTCATACCTACGTAGTAGCATTGTTTCTTTGGAGTCTAGTTGCAAAAATGAAAATTGTTGAAGTTTATTTGAAAAAAAGGAAACATTGTCAGTGCATACACCTATTGATCAGAAACAACGAAGCCTTAAACATAAACGAATAGTATGAGCAAAACAATGAAGTTTTGATAACAACAGTATTGAAAATAGTAAATCAGAACCATAGGCATGTTTTTGAAGTCTGTATTGCAATCATGTATGCAAGTTTTCATTAGAGACAAATTATTAAGACGAGAGGTTGATTAAAGATTGGAAATTGTGGACATATTTTTTTTCTTTTTTTCTTTGAGATTCTGTACAATTTCAGATATTAGAGAAGCATGCTATAGAATGTACTAAAATCAATTTAACTCTACCAAATTGGAGTTTGTTTATGGACCAAATGAATCAGTGTCCAGTTTTGTAGGAGTCAATATTGTAATGGTATATGTAGTTATCCAAATTTTTTTTTCATTGGGATAGAAATGTTTAAATCCCAATGAAAGTGACATGAATCAAGTGGTATACACAAGTTTAACATTGGTCTAAGTTGTATAAATGGATGAAAAGTGAGATGCTAAGGCTACAAGATGTGGAAATTCATTGTTTTGCTAATTTAGTATATAAAAAAGTACGGAGTTGGAAAAGGAAAGTGAAAATTGTGTGGGAGCAAATTTTTTGATGATCTAGGTCAATTTAGAATTGGACAAAACATCTACAAGATTTTTTTCAATATGCATCAGGATCGGGTCATGCAAGGAATTTTCCCCTATGTTGAACTCTATCTCATATTTTTATCAGATTTGTGGGTCGAAAGAGGGTTAGTTTGCCACAACATTAACTTAGTCTCTTTGTCTATATCGGTGTTCTAAATGCCTTCAGATGCTTTAGTGACAAAAGCACACATCTTTTTTAAAATATTTGTTAGAGTTTTTCAATTATATATTTTGATGGAAAAAAGACTGTTTTAAACCCAAATGAGCATTAAATTCCATATAGGCATATATTTCTTTGACCATGAGCTACCTCATTTGTGCAAATGAAGCCTAGTGAAATTGCTAGGGAAATTAGGTGGAGGAGGTTCTCCCTATTAACTGTTCCATAGTAAAATGCCATTTTTGTAGGGTTACATAAGTCAGTTATATTTCATTGGCATAGTCCTATTAGGGGGGAAAGGCGTGCTTGTTCACAAGAAAAAAAAATTAGTGGAAGGTCATGCTTATTAGCAAGGTAATCAGAAACATAGCCAAAAGAAATGTCAAACAGGATTTCAGCATGTTTTGTATCAGTGCAACCATGTATTAATCAAATCAGTTAGATTGGAAGCAATATTGTGCATAAAATAATTTTTTGTCAAAAGGCTTGGACAAAAGCCCAAGCATTTCCAACTCACCAGTCTATTCTTGGATCTTGTGGCATATTTGCTAGAGTATATTAATGTCAAATTCGAAAATTGTTTATGAGCACATTTCCTAAGAGAAATTGTTTGATATTATGAGAAAGTCATTTTGAAAGGCTGATCAAGGACTACAAGTAGAAGAAGCTCTCTAGAAGAAGCATGTCACTAGAGAATTGTTCAATTCTTTCTTAAACATTTATTGGATATGTTCCTAGGAAACAAGAAAAAATATTTTTGCAATTGTGTTTTAGTAACATGAACAAAATCCTAAACAATGAATAGTTAAAATTTGCTAAAAGGTATCCAAGTATCCCCAAAGAACAGTGCACTATGCACTTAGATAACATGGCATCTCTGCTCTATTTGGCATAGGTTCAGAATGGATGCTCTATTATGAGGCTAGAAATCAAAACAACTTAATGCGCAAAACAATAGTGAGTTGAGTTGATTTTTAACAAAGCAATAATATAGACATATTAGGAAAATACAAGAAAAAAAACAACAACCATGAATTTCAAGTGTTCAAAAATCCTTACCATTGAAAGTAGCTATAATTAAATTCAATATGATGAATCTGAGAATGAATACGAATTAATGTGGAAAACATGAATTATATGATATCATTTTTAGTAATGCAATTGCTAGGGAATTATTTTTTTTACTATGTTTAAAAAAACTATGCTGAAAATGTTAAACAAATCATATCGGGGAGTCAAATATATGGAATTTTGATGTTACAAGAAAGAAATTCATGCACTTTGTTACAACTTAGGTGAATGTTTTGCAATTCTGGCATAGTACTTGGTGATTGACATCGTTTCTATAGTGGAGTATAGTTGCAAAAAATGAAAAACAACTGCAGCACACTTGCAAAAAGGAAACCTTCATTAACTCGTATACCTACTTGTGAAAAGCATTTACAATACAATGAGTCGATGCTTGAAAACAATTTATGAAGATAGAGCTGAATGTAGACTTATGAACATAATTTTGTCTCCGAATTGTGATATTCTACAGTTGTAGATCACTCAGCTTGAGTAAACCTCACTAATTCACTCAAAGAATTGCAGAGAAGAAGAAGAAGAAGAATTGAATCAATATTCACACATGAACTCAAAGAAGTGGAAAAACTGCTGTAATCATGTTCATCAGCTGTAAGTTGGAAAAAATGAGAGACTGCAATGGAATGAATTCGAATTGCACAAAGGTGATTCGAATTCTCCTCAAGTTGTGTCTTGGATAACATAGGATACATCACCCAATCAGTGGTAGTAGTCACAAATAGTCAAATGTCAGTCAATATGAGTCTAACTGAGTCTAATTGAACCATGTGAGCACAAATGTATGCAGGGAAGGAAAATCCAAGGAGGGCACATGAGGACTGTCAGTAGTCAAGTGGCACTTCGATACAAACAAATGGAAGCTACAGGCAGTTAAACTGAGCAATAAATGCATGAACTGGGAAATCAATGCAAGAAATGACTGTTGGAATCCAAGTAGGTGTAGTAGGGCTCATTTTTAGTCCAGATGATGAAAACAAGGCGCACTAGGTAGGTAGGAGGGCTGCAGATGGATAAAAACAGGCTCCGGGGGGTTGAAAATAAGATTTAGGTGCTGAGGAGACTACCATATTGATGACTGGATGCATACAGAATGAATGCAATGCATGCAAATACAAATGATGATGGTGAGAATATTCCAACACGAATAGTAGTAATATGATTAGATACATCATTTTGTATACCTGCTTAGTAGCACAGTTTCTTTAGTGAAGTCTAGTTGCAAAAACAGAAAACACTGAATTTTATTTGCAAATACAGGAAATGATGTTAGTACATACGTTTATTGATTAGAAACAATGAACCCATAAACATTAAACTCCTAGCATAAGGGAAACAATGAAATAATTATCACAATAGTATTGAAAATAGCAAAACAACAACAAATACATTTATTTGAAGTCTGTATTGTAATCATGTATGCAAGTTTTCACTAGACACAAAATACAAAGATGGGAGATTCAATAAAGATTGGAATTTGTGGACATAATTATTATTAATAGTTTTTCAACATTGTGTACAATCTCAGAATTACATTGCCCAATTTTTCATGAGTAATTTTGATGGTATATGCAATTGAACACAAATTTTTTCTCATTCAATAAAAATGTTAAAGCCTAATGGAAGCAATATAAACCTAGTGGCATACACAAATTTAACACTGGCCTAAGTTATATAAATGCCTTAAGAGTCAACTACCAAGGCTAAAATATTTGGGAATTCATTGTTCTATTAGTTTAGTACACAAAATATATGGAGTTGAAAAAGGAAGGAGTAAATTGCATGGGAGCTACTAGTTTATGGGAAATGTATGTCATGACTCATAACTGTGAACAGACAAATGAATTTGGTGAGTATGTTTGTGAGTGAAAAGAAAATGAAAATCAAACAAATGAAGACAGGGCCATTGAAAAGAGCAAAGTACAATCATTTCGTTATTTGTGTCAATTTTATGATACGATGATGTACTTTATGTACTAGAAATATTGGAATCTTACAACAATTGACTTTATGACTTAAATCTTGATGTTAACAACCAAAATTTGTTCACCTAGCTTATCCCCTTAGTCACATGACCCATTTACCCCTTTTTCCTACATATTTGGCCTCCAAAAACCCAAAAATCCCTAAGTGGGTAACCAAATGAGAAAAATCATTATTTCCCTCAACAATTAATTAAAATCCTCCAAAAAGGCCAAACCCCCCAAAAAGGGTCAAAATCCACAAAAAGAAAAAGAAAAGAAAAAGAAAAAGGGGAAATAGTCAAAATAAAAGAAAAAGGAGAGAAACCATCAAATACCACCGGCCAATACTAGTGGCTTCCCAATACCACTGGCAAATACTAATGGCTTCCCAATACCACAAGACAATACACCACCACCCAAAATTACTATAAAAGGGTGGTAGGCCCCCCCCATTTCAGATACATCATACACTCTTCCCTACCATTACGCATTTGAAATTCCCACTGAAACCATATCCTCCCTTTCAGCTTGATTTTCCCTATTCCGGTTGAGTTTCGGCCACCATTCGAGCATTCAGAGAAGAGCAAGGAACATTGGAGACCCAGATCACCACCCTTCGTATGGCTACGAGGGCCCCAATCTACTCATCACTTTGAGGTAACTAAATATTGTAAGCCATTGTTTATAATAGAAAAAATATTATTTGATTCTCATGGCATATCTCTGGGTATTTAGCATTTTAGCTTAGATTTTTATTTTACTGTCATAATTTCCAGCATTTTTACTTTCTTACTTTCTATTTGCACTCATACACTACCCATTCATGAATCGTTACTAAGGGTTCCATAATCCTTAGTAAGTGATCTTTTGCACTAGCTTGTGTGAAAACACTAGCTACAGTTTTGGAAACTCCACCCTGGTCGATTCCCATCGATATGTGGTTTGGTATGATTAGTACTTATTTTTAGTTCTTGCACCGTAGTTTATTTCAGTTTCAATTATTTATTTCAGCATTTACTCTCGCGTATCTTGGGTTGTTTACACCACTTGTGCACCCACTCACTACCTAAGTTCCAGGTGAGACTAAAATTGGTTTAATTGAACACACATTAACCCCACTTGGGGACCCAAAACCAACTTTGTAGCTAAGTAGGACATTGGGGTTAGGCATCCAAATAACACCCCTCTGTCATACACATTTCAGACATAGTTGTTGTCCTTTAGGGAGCAAAAATACCCTATTATTTATTAATACGGTTGACATCAATTTTTTGGAGGGCCTCTCCACTAGGAGATAAAGTGGCAAGACTGGCTCCATAATTTTAAGTGGAATACCACTCTCCACTCTATATCGAAGGACATAATTTTAAGTGGAATACCACTCTCCACTCTATATCGAAGGACACTTACTCGTTGTTCTCATCCTGCATGTTGGCCCCCATACCAAGTGCACGAAAACCAAAGAACTGAAGCCGAGGGACACCTTTCTAGACGTGCCATGAACGAGGTAGCTTAGTTTCCATTCTTGTAGGTCTCTTTTACCTGGGATCCCTCTCAGTAGAGGGATATCCTTTAGCCATTTGGTTCTCCATTTCGTATTTCTTGACTGTGTATTTCATCACCCTATAGGGGATATGATTTGAGTGAGCTTCCATATCTATTAGATAGGAGTTTGCATGCTCCTATACCCCATAGGTTAGTGAGTCTTTTTATTTCTAGGAGTGCTGCTTGTTGGTATTCTGACCATTTTATTGTCGCTCCACCTGTTGTAGCATGCTATTGCAGTAGGTGTTTTTGAGCTTGTTGTTGGCCTGCGTGTCGTTTTTATTGTGAGCTCTCCTTTTGCACACTCAGTTGCACTAGGATTTTTTAGCGTGTTTTCTGACCACATCCCTTTAGCACTTACACACCTGTCACTATTGCTTCACCGAGACACTTCTGTTGCCTACGGGGGAAGTCCCCACAGTATGGTCCATTAGACCCCACTCGTCACGCTACCTTGATATGCACATCTTTGTCACCAGATCTTCATCCCGATGCCCCTTATTTCACATCTGATTCTGAGTCAGATTCACCCACATACATAGTTCCGTCTATCCCCATGGCCGACGTGAATTCCTACCCGTTTTACAGTGGGATTGTCGGCGATGGATCCACCAATGGCCTCACTACCACTTCAACATCTATCCTTGCTATGCCATCTACAGGACCTCCCCCCAACACTACAGTAGACACTAGCACTGCACCCATACCTCCTGGTAGCAGATCTATTCCGACCACAGTTCCTTTAGTTAATAGAGGTACCCTTTGGGGCACCGATCCCTCCACCCATTTTCCTCCACCCTCACCTAGTGGCTCCTCAATCCCCATTATGACTCCAGCCACTGCACCACAACTTGGCAAAGGCGGCCATACAGTCGCCACCATGTCTAGCACGCATGCCTCCTTGACCATGTCACATCCTCCTGCTAGTTTTCCATTCATGGCTAGCTTCAACCTCCCAGACCTGGACATATTGACTAATGATCGAATCCAACATGAACCCACGTGGCCTCCCATGCCTACTAAGCTCCCTTTAGACATCCCCAAGTTCGAGGGGAATAATGGTGAGGACCCCCAGAACCATATCATGTCCTTCCATCTGTGGTGTTCCTCTAACTCAATAGTGGATGAATCGATTCGCCTATGCCTTTTACAACGGACACTCACCGACGCTCCAACCAAGTGGTATATTGACGATCCCCATGTGACACACTCCACTGTTGCTTCCCTCGCTTAGACTTTCTTGCAGTTCTTCCAGCTCCTAGTTCGTTACAATGCTGGTGTTGAGATTCTCCTATCTTGTAGACAAAATACAACTACCCACATCACTGACCATATCCATGAGTGGCATCGTCTCCATAGTTTGTGCAAGATCAAATTAGATGACTGTATCCTTTTAGATTGGTTCTTGAAGTCTCTCATAACATCCATTGCCAAGGATGTGGCATCTGAACGGCCCCAAACTGAAGAAGAAGCCATACTTAAATACCAATAGTTTGACCTTATCTATGCATAATTAGGATACCTTTACACCATTTTACCTGATGCTCCTCGCAGTGTTTCCTCTTGGAAGGACGCGATGGGGGAATCTCACACTGTTGATGGAATCATTGGACACGTTGCACATACCGGTCGGTCATATGTCCATATGCCTCTTTCCCAACCCTTATTTATAACTTGTCACCTAGTTTTGTGCCACTCGTCATGAGCAGTGGCCCCGATCTTTCCTGCGCCACTGCTCACTCTGGAGCAACACCTTCGTATGTTCCACCGACCCAAGACCCTCATATACTTGGAACTTCTTGTCTGACACATTGCTACGGTCATATCCCCCTAGCATACGCTCCCCCTACCGCACCACCCGCTTACTACCCTCCACCGGCTGCACTCGCGCCCGCAAAACCTTAATCTCTTCCCGCTTATTATCCACCACCAGCAGCCCCGACACCCACCCAACCTCAAAATCCTCCCCTTCCACAAGGGAACGTTTATGCCTAGTAGAACCAACCGCGGAACCAACCTGCCCAATGGAACCAACAAGGTCAACAGAATAAGAGACGAGGTCACAACTGGGGAAATAACCAACAACACGGTAGAGGTGTCCAACCACCGAAACCCCCCAATAATAATGGTGTCACGCTAGCTAACCAAAATCCCGACTGACCACCTCAGCAAGGCAAGAAAACCAACTTACATACGAACCACCCTTGTTCCATTTGTGGGGTATATGTCCATTACATGCATAATTGTCCCCATTTGGCGAGATCCTGACAACTTTGGAGTGAGGATGACCAACGTCAAGGGCATGCCACCCCTCTAACACCGCAAAACCCACCGCAACCCAATGCACAACCTATGGTGTTATAGAATCCCCTACCCATGCAAGGGATCGTCGCCACCCAACCCATGGCACCTCCTCAAGGAGCTGCCGCACCACAACAACCAGTTACTTATGATGCTCCTATTAGTCAACCCACTGATTTAGGAACTCACAATATTTTAATGATGTCCTCTTCCAATATCAACGTTTAGACGTGTCGTAACCAGTATGCTTCGACTACCGAAACCATCACTGTAGATAAAGTGGCCACCACTACCCTTATAGATCAGTCGTTACAACTCCCCCCACCACCGCTGGAGGGCCCCCCCAAAGCTCCCAGATTCCCTCTGCGCTGCATCAATAACAACCCCAATGCTCGTGCTTCACCCAATTATAATATCATGGGTGACTTAGCCCAGTCCCCCGATGCTATATCATCCTTAGAGTTTTAAAGAACTGTCCAATACAATGCAAATCATTGTTGTTTTCCCTAGGTGCGATTGACCCTTCTGATTCATGATTGATGACATTCGACTTAGACCAATCTGAACCCTACCGTTATCTATCGTTGCATTGTCGATGAGGGTGCCTTTACATGCGTCATGTCCACATTCCTGTGGCAGAAGTTCGTATCCCCTCCTCTACAGCCATCCACATTCGCCCTTCGAGTTTATGATGACTGCGTAGCTCAACCACAAGGCCTTCTTACCAATGTTCTAGTCCAATTAGCTGGAAAAACTGTCCTGATTGACATCGAATTCTTCAACACACAACTCAACTACAACCTGCTCCTAGGACAAATCTACATATACGCAATGAAGGCCGTTGCCTCATCCGTGTTATGGATTATGATGTTCCCCCAGGGACGGATTTCCAAAATTGATCAACTTACTTATTACGACCCCAACACGCCCATTATGTCAGAGAATGTCCTCCCCATGGTTGAAAAACCTATCCTTGGTGCATCTTCCCCCTTGATTTCCATAGTGGGGCCTGGTCTTTATTCAGAAGATCCAATGGTCTCCACATTTCACACCATGCCCCCTCCCTCGCCAACTACTGAAATCTATGACTTGTGCACCATTTACTCAATTAAATCAGTCCTTGAATCACTGCACACCAATCCATCAGTGCCCCAACCACCACCTCAATCTCAATCGCCATCGGTACCTAGTCACATAGGAGCCACCCCGATCCACATGATCCCTTTATTATTTCCACCGTAGGGAGTAAGAAGTATTCTTGTCATGGAAACGCTGAATATCCAAGGATTGACGTTAGGTATTCCCATCTGGTACTTACCTGCCTCTAATCCCACTTCGACCCCACAAGTCGTTCTTCAACCGGTTCAATCGATCAACATCGTCAATCATCCACCTCTTGGTGTGTCGGCAACTACTACCTCCCACGCTGCTCCTCAGTCTTCCAAAAATGTTGGGGGAAAAACCATGCTAACTAACACCATGACAACTGTGACTAAATCCATGAACCCCCCTCCTCCAGCATGAGCAAACCCCAAATGTGCTTTGTGCGATGTTTTGGGCCACACAACCCACAATTGTCCACACTTACCTGACCTTCAAAATCATATGAAGACATTGGAGGATGACCCTAATATTCTGGTTGTTGAATTTCCAGGTATTCCTCCACTGCGTAACAATTCGTTACGCACTAACCAATCGTGTGCGATCTGTGGCATCTATGGCCATTATTCCCACCACTGCCCCGATTTACCAGAGTATCGGTTGGTGCTCCACGAGTTGCGTCAACTGTCTTTAGAGTCATTAATTACTATCATTGAAGAGATCCTCCCACTGGAATCCTCTTCATCGCCTGATTTTAACAGCATTTATGTTATTTCCACCGGTGACCCCTCTGTCCCATTGACCCCTTCAATTGGTCCCTCTGACCTATCTTTTCAACCTTTTCGAATCGACGAGGAAATCACATGTCCACAGCATGGGGGCAGGCCAAAAAACTTTCCTACTCATCATCGTCGCCATTCTCGTCGGTGATACTGGGGGAATCCACCCCATAAGAGGAATCCCCCATCATCATATGATTAACTCAGTGTGCCACCATGTCCATTAGCCTCATGGTACACCCCCCTTCCAGTAGTTGGTTGATGCCTTGTTGATCCCTCTCAGAGAGAGCATGTGCACCGCATTGACACCTCTAGGTTAGGGGGCATAATAGATTACCTTGAACCTGGGATAGGGGGAATGCTCAATCATTTTGACCCTGCCCTGTCACATCGATCTCGACATTTCAATGATCCCATTTTTCAATCCAACACATATGTGATCCACAATCACAAACCCCATTCCCATCACATGGGGGCAAGTCTTTAACCCTGCTCGCTTTTTCACATGCATGATCTCAACCATTTTCAAGGTCACATCTCACTTTTATATTTGATTTGATTTCCATACAGCTAGTCCTCCGCTCCCACGGGTAATCATCTCTCCCCACTGCCGCATCGTCGGCTCAGTGGACTCCCCTTTATTTGTGACCCCTTTTGGCCTCTTTTGATCTCTCTGACCATTGCGAAGTCCTTCGATCTCCATTTTTCATGCCGTTCACACTCTTGGATTCAGAATTCCATTCCCGTGATGATGCTTGAGATTATTTCTCACTCTCACCTCCCCCTTTTTCGGTCACTTCTCATGCAGTACCCTACCTCAATTTGCGTGCCACCAGGTACATCGATGACTCTTGGTAAATTTTTACCATTTTATCCATCACGGCCTATTCACGAGCCCTCCGCTCCCTCCATACTATAATTATTTCATTATTTTTCTGACATTCATCTACCCACAAGGAGGCCCCATTAGTGTCCCCCCTCACTTTCTTTCTTGGTTCACTCATACTTGTCCCCTGTTTGAACACTTCCTCCTTTCTTGACTTTCACATCTGTTCAGTATACGTTTATCCCTTTTTTTGGATGAGCATCTCCTTTTACGAAAAAGGCACTTGGGGAGTTTCTGTTAAGCTCTTTTATGACTCCTTAAAGAATGAAAAGATAGTTGAGCAATCTTGCTTCCTTTCATGCTCGTTAAATTATTTGAAAGGTCGTCTATTTGGTATAAGTTTAACCATTTTCTAGACCTAGTATACTAATTACGAAAAATGAATACTCTAGTAACATTGGCTAGAAGAGTTCTCCATTGCATACTTTTATGCTTTTCCGGTATTTGGGGACTAACACACGAAAAAGAACCCCCCTTAGAGTCTTCTTATTGTTTTGAGAATCTCTAAAATTGAAAGCACCCATGAGCATTCACCGTCTTGGGCTTGTACAAATCCACACGATGGTATCATCTCGAGCAAACTTCTATCCCTTCTTCGAGCTCCTTAAACCATGAAGAAGGCCCAAATGGTGCCTCTCGGCACCCCGACAGATCACATCTACTCCCCCCATTATGGAAACATCTCTAGTATGGTCGCCTTTGTTCAGAGTATTCTGCGATGTGTCATCCTTGGAGTCTCCTGATATCACTGATAAGTTCCCCCCCTGAGTCTCCCCCATTGCAGTCACAGTCCCTGAGCCCTTCAGCTATTATACCCTTATCCCACAGTCACTCTCATACACTTCCAGGTCAAACCTGGCATCATACTCTGAACAAAGGAAGTCTGATTCCCATCAGTTTAAAACCCCTCGTATCCCTCCCCATAGTATCTTCGTTGCCCATCCAATACTATCACATCTTGGTTGTACATCGTGCGCTCCTATAAAGGAAACATCATTGCCTTGGTAGTTGCAGGTATCCCTCCATCAACGCCATCACATATATTCCAGAGGATAGACCTATAGTTCCTTGTATCTTGGACTCATATTCATCAGTGGTGAGTGCCTACAGACCATCTAAGAGGAGGCCTTAGTGCCTCTTAGAATGGTTGTTTCTCACGTGCTCAACTTCAACTCCATTATCGCACCATCGATATTCGTACATGGTATTGGCCCCTTTAGTTATTGGTCAAAGAACCCGTATGTCCCCTGACTATAGCACACTGGTGAGTCTATTCAGAACCCAGTCGTATGTTCTTGTGGATATCTGGGTTGCATTGGCGATAGTGTTTGGAATCTCTTCAATGATATGCTTCCTAGAGTATCCAGTTCAGATGAAGTCCATGGTACATTTGAGATTCCGAATCTCAGTCGTTTAGTCCATCCTATTTTTGGCCCCTGCAGGATGAATGCTATTGTTTCCATGTATCATTTCTTTAGATCAGTCATGGTTGGACCATGAGTATGTCCCATATTTGTGTCCCCTCTGGACCATTATTAAGTACACAGTAGGTATCTATGTATTGTTCAGGTCCCCTTTTGGGCCTCACCATTATTTGTATATCTTGATACAAGCATGGGTATGCTCGACTCGTCCATATATTTGAGATTATATGTACCTCATCCATTGTTTACAAGTTATAGCCCTTGTAGTTTGTATGAAGCACTTGTTCGGGTCTCCAACCAGTTTCTGCTCTCCGCCATCACAATGCTCACACCCCTAGAAAAAGTCTGAACCCATGGTGTCTATCGACCATACGATGAGCTCCTACCCTCACACATCAGGGGGAAATTTGTTAACACCCAAAATTTGTTCACCTAGCTCATCCCCTTAGTCACATGACCCATTTACCCTTTTTTCCTACATATTTGGCCTCTAAAAACCCAAAAATCCCTAAGTTGGTAACCAAATGAGAAAATAATCATTATTTCCCACAACAATTAATTAAAATCCTCCAAAAAAGGTCAAAATACCCCCAAAAAGAGTCAAAATCCCCAAAAAGAAAAATAAAAGAAAAAGAAAAATGAGAAATAGTCAAAATAAAAGAAAAATGAGGGAAATGATTAAATACCACTGGCCAATACTAGTGGCTGCCCAATATCACGGGACAATACACCACCACCCAAAATTACAGTTATCACTCAAGATTCTCCTGGGTTGTAGCAGAAGGGATCATGAGGTAACTGTTTCAAACCAAGCTTTGGTGGATGAAAACTAGCCTTTCCGACCACAAAGAGGGCTCTCCCTTTCACAATTCACTCAACACTTGGGATATTATTTGCACAAATTGGTTATAGGTAAAAGTGGTGCCTAGACCTTCATATAATGACTTATAGGGATTTTTTTAAGGTGGTTTGGGTTAAGGACAATAGCACCATTGGGCATGGAGTCAAACTTCAATGGATTTATAGTCACAAATGACTGATTTAGACCACAATTTAAGAGGCAGAGGCAGGGTAGATGAGGTTTTTTCAAGTCAAGGATATCAGTAGAAGGCAGAAAATGGAACAAATTCCATCACAAAACTAGAGCATTTGTAAATGAATTCTAACCTGCAACTTCAAGAAGAAAGGGTGGAATACCTAGTCATATGCATATGAAGCATAAAATATGAATTTCAGACCATGTAGTATTGATCTAGATACTGCAGAAGCAAACAATCAATGGAAATACAAATGAAGAACACATGCAGAGGAAATAACAGACATCAAAACCCTCATCACAAGAATCTCTGGTCTAGAATCGGGTCTTCTCATGAATTGAAAGGCCGAGTTTGATACATACACAGAGCTTTTAATCTCTTAGAATCTAGAAAATACAACCCTTGGGTTTAATTCAGAATCTTCCTTTATAGGATTACAAAATATCAAACAACCTCTAACTAATTCAACCATAAATGGTCGTTTATTGACAACAGTCTTGAACTGGAAAGGATGAGGTAGTTCATGCCGCACTACTCGAACCAACTGCCTCTAAGTCTATTAGATGCGCCGATGGGAAACTCTGTGCACTGTCAATGTTCCTTTGGGCCTTGGAAACCACCCATTTTTTCTTCAGATTGGGACATTTTAGGTTGATTTGGACAGATAACCAGGCTGTGCTTCTCTTTTGCTTCCAAATCAGCTCCCAATCATGCCATTTCCCCATGAAATTCTTAATTTTCCATGACTGAAAGTTACCCTGTAAAACATCTCAGATCCGCAATTATCCTCTCGCAATCCGCAACTGCAATGTGGATATCAGAAGTCGGGGATGCTAAACGGACCTTGTCAAAAATCACTTCTGCAATCCGCATCCCACAATGCGGGTTTCGGAAATCGGAAGGCCATTGCACAATCTCGCGGAAATTACCTCTGCAATTCGCATTCCGCAATGCGGGTTGCGGAAACCGGAAAGCGAACTTTATGTCTCTAGAAAAATATCACTTCCGCAATCCACATTCCACAATGCGGGTTGCGGAAATTGGAAACCCGAATCCACGCCCCCAAAAAAATTATGCCTCCGCAATCCTTATTCCGCAATGCGGGTTGCGGAAATCAGAAACCCAACTTTACGCTCTTCAAAAAATACCATTCTGACTTCTGCAATCCGCAATGCGAGTGCTGAAACTCGGAAAGTCGAAACTACGGGAAAGTGGAAAAGCGGAAAATATCTTGATCGGATGCTTTGCGGATCGCTTCCCAGCCATAGATCTAGCTCTTCTTATTCAATCCCGTCTGTTCAACCTCTGTAGATTGCGGAAGAATTCCACTACCTTGTCTTTTCCATTTTTCTCACAGCGGCTCGATCATTTGGCTAGGAATTCGTTGATACTTAGCCATTTATTGGATTTTTCGATTCTTTCTTTGGTGTGAGAGGTCAATGGGAGTGTTTGGGGTTTCGATAGGGGGGTGCACTTTCTTCATTTGGAGGGAATATTGATAGATGTGTTAACAACGACTCCAACCGGGGATGCTATCCTCCCTATGAGGTAGCAAGAACAGTAGACTAGTGGCGTCTTTTTCCTTTTTAAATAAAACTCAAAAATGACTAACTGAAACGAATGCTTGATATCCAAGCTTATTGCACACAGTCTATCCTACCCTACTTTGTTGAACACAACTGCTGGATCAAGTGATATGAGAGATCCAATGTAGCCAATCCATTAAATGACCATTGGACTATACTTTGCTTGGACCCTCTTAAAAAATAAAGATAAATTGTAAATGTAACAATTCAACCCACCATCCAAAACTGATTCCTGTATCCATGAATTCTGTAAAATTCTATTTCCCTGATGATTGCAATATACTTGCAAAAGGATCTTTAAGACCATGAACTATTGCCCCTTGTTGATGATTAGAAAAAATAATTAGTATGCTCTCATTCTCAACTACTGGTTGTTGTTCTAATTCATTAAATTCAAGATCATACTTCAAAGAAATAACAACCATCTACATATCTTCCTTGAGATTCATAATAGGAAAAAAATCTATAGATCTTTGAAAAATATCAAATGCAATAGCCACCTTTTGAAAATGAGAAATTTCCTTTCCACTATTTTCCTGTAAATCAAGATTATCATTTTGTTGAACTTGCAGACTATCATCATTATCAATCAAAAGATTTATGCTTAGTTCTTCATGCAACTTAACAGGAATATCAAAGAATGACCCTTCATGTGATTCAACAAGAATATCATTCTGGTTCTCAAAAGAATAAGGGAAAGCAATTCCTTCCTTATCAGAGAGCTCATACACAACGTGCTTCCCTTGACTAACTTCTTGTAAGTCTGGATAATTATGAACATGTTTAGTATTCAAGGTTCCCATAGATGCAATTTCAGCAATATGATTTTGACCTACTTCTTTAGGAGACAAAAACTCAGGAAATGACTGACTTAAAGGATAACTTGAATGATTGATATTATGTATGTCTTGGTCATTTGAAAAGCAAATATCTTCAACCGACTCAGGGAAAAGAACATGAGTTTTAGCATTAACACTTTGATTTGTTCCATTCAACTTTTCATATGGATGAACCTTAATAATTTCTGAACCTTGAATGACTTCTTCCGTGTCCTCTGAAACTTCTAAAGGCCGCTGAATGTTTTCATCATTCTCAGGAGAAGGAATTTGAATAGTAAGGTCTTGATTTTCTTTACTTATAATCAAAGAAGAAAGTATTGTCTGCTGAAGATCTTGTTGAATATCATGGAAAGTATTATCTAATATCTCTTGTTGATGTTGAAAGTAATCTTCATAAGATTCTTTGATCTCTTCATCCATTAATTCTTCATTACCATAATCATTTTCCATGTGTTGAATAAAGTTTTCAAGATTTACTCTTCAACAATTTTCAAACAGTGATAAAGATGAATAACTTTCCTTATAATTTTCATAGAATGCTGAATGAAAATATTCCAGAGAATACAAACTAACAACTGGAAAATTTTCATACCATGTTCTTGCCTTTCCTTCTAAAGTAGCCATGAACACTTTCATAAGACAATTTTCATGAAATTTCACCCTTAGGTTATATATATGCATATGAAAATTAATTAAATGCAAAGCTGCATCAACTCCTTCTTCATCTTTAAATTTGGGAAAATATGTTTTCCAATCTATACAAGGCATACGATTTGGAAATCCTGGAATGTATGAACGATCCATAGGAGCATACCTTGCATATTTGTAAGTTTCCCTGGAACTCATCTTCAAACAATGGAGTTGCTTGTGATGCTTTGAATTCTGTATTCTGTTGACAGTAGAGCCGCCAGGTGAATAATGTACAACCACTATATGCCTGATCTTTGTTCACCTCCAGAAATCAGACCTAGTCTTCGTCGTTTCTTCAAGAAACCCACCAATTGTCTCTTGTGGGATTGTAAATTTGAATATTGGAGTCGCCAGGGAAAATGTTACAACATTGATGTATCTGATCCTCTGTTTTCCCTCAAAGATTTGATTTGATGCTTTGAAATCCTTGTTTTAGGAAAGATTTTTTTCAGATCCCCAGTATGGTCACCATAATGTTATCACTCAAGATTCTCCTGGGTTGCAATAGAAGCAATCATCAGGTAACTATTTCAAACCAAGATTTGGTGGATGGAAACTAGCCTTTCCAACCACAGAGAGGGCTCTCTCTTTCACAATTCACTCAACACTTAGAATATTGATTGCACATGCTGGTTATAAGTAAAATGGTGTCTATACCTTCAGACAATGACTGATTTAGACCACAATTTAAGAGGCAGAGGCAAGGTAGATGAGCTTTTTTCAAGTCAAAGATATCAACAGATGAAGGCAGAAAAGGGAACAAATTCCATCACAGAGCTAGAGCGTTTGTAAATGAATTCTAACCTGCAACTTCAAGACTAAATGGTGGAATACCTAGTCATATGCATCTGAACCATAAAATATGAATTTCAGACCATGTAGTCTTGATCTAGATACTACAGAAGAAAATAGTCAATGGAAATAAAAATGGAGAATGCACATCAAAACACTCATCACAAGAATCTATGCTCCAAAATAAGGTCTTCTCATGAATTGAAAGGCCTAGTTTGATACATACGCATAGCGTTTAATATCTTAGAATAAAAAATATCCAACCCTTGGGGGTTTAATTCAGAATTTGCCTTTATAGGCTTACAACATATCAAGCAACTTCTAACTAATTTAACCATAAATGGACATTTACTAACAACAGTCTTGAACTGGAAAGGATGAGGCCATTCACGCTGAACTGCTCGAACCAACTACCTCTGATTTTGTTAGATGCGTTGGTGGGAAACTCTGTGCACTATCAGTGCGCATTTGGGCCTTGGAAACCACATGTTTATCCTTCGGATTGGGCCATTTTAGGTTGATTTTCACATATAACCATGATGTGCTTCTCTTTTGCTTCCAAATCGGCTCCCAATCGTGCCATTTCCCTGTGAAATTCTTCATTTTCCGCATCCAAAATTTACCCTAGAAAACATCTCAAATCCACAATTATCCTCCCGCAATCTACAATCCGCAATGTGGATATTGGAAGTTGGGGCTGCTAAATGAAACTTGTCAAAAATCACTTCCACAATCTACATCTTGCAATGTGGGTTTCAGAAATCGGAAGGCCATTGCACAACCTCGCAGAAAATTATGCCTCCGCAATCTGCATTCCACAATGTGGGTTGCGGAAATCGAAAACCCAAATTTGCGCCCCCGAAAAAATTATGCCTCCACAATCCGCATTCCACAATGTGGGTTGCGAAAATCAGAAACCCAAATATTCAACCTCGAAAACATTATGCCTCCGTAATCCGCATTCCGCAATGTGGGTTGAGGAAATCGGAAACCCGACTTTATGCTCTTGAAAAAATACCGTTTCGATTTCTGCATACCGCAATGTGGGTGCGGAAAGTCGGAAAGTCGGACCTGTGGGAAAGTGGAAAAGCAGAAACTCTCTTGATCGGATGCATTGTGGATTGATTCCCAGTCATAGATCTGGCTTTGCTTTTTCAATCATGACCGTTCAACTTCTGTAGATTGCGGAAGGATTCCACTGCCTTGTCTTTCCCATTTTTCTCACTGCGGCTCGATCATTTGGCTCGGAATTCGTTGATAATTATCCATTTCTTGGATTTTGTGATTCTTTCTTTGGTGTAAGAGGTCAATGGGAATGCTTTGGGTTTCGGTAGGGGGGTTCCCTTTCTTTTTTTGGCGGTAACATTGATATATGTGTCAACAACGGCTCCAAACGGGGATGCTATCCTCCCTGTGAGGTAGCAAGAACAATATACTAGTGGCCTCTTTTTCCTTTTAAAATAAAACTCAAAAATGGCTAACTGAAATGGATGCTTGATATCCTATCTTATTGCACACAGTCTATCCTAACCTACTTTGCTGAAAACAATCGCTGGATAAAGTGATATGAGAGACCCAATGTAGCCAATCCATCAAATGGCCATTTGATTGTACCTTGCTTGGACTCTCTTCAAAAATAAAGATAAATTGTAGATGTAACAATTCAACCCACCATCCAAAACGGATTCCTGTATCCATGGATTTTTCAAAATTCTCTTTCCCTCATGATTGCAATATACTTGCAAAGGATCTTTAAGACCATGAACTATTGCCTCTTGTTGATGATCAGGAAAAAGAATTAGTATGTTTTCATTCTCAACTACTGGTTTTTGTTCTACTTCATTAAATTCAAGATCATACTTCAAAGAAATAGAAGCCATTTGCTTATCTTCCTTGAGATTCATAGCAGGAAAAAACTCTATAGATCTTTGAAAAATCTCAAATGCAACAACCACCTTTTGAAAATGAGAAATTTCCTTTCCATTATTTTCATGTAAATCAAGATTATCATTTTGTTGAGCTTGCAGAATATCATCCTTATCAATCAAAATATTTATGCTTAGTTCTTCATGCATCTTAACATGAATATTAAAGAATGATCCTTCATGTGATTCAACAAGAATATCATTCTGGTTCTCAAAAGAATTAGGGAAATCAATTCCTTCATTATCAAAGAGATAATACAAAACATGCTTCCCTTGACTAACTTCTTGTAAGTCTGGATAATTATGAACAAGTTTATTATTCAAGGTTCCCATAGATGCAATTTCAACAATCTGATTTTGACCTACTTCTTCAGGAGGCAAAAACTCAGGAAATGACTGACTTGAAGAATAACTTGAATGATTGATATTATGTATGTCTTGGTCATTTGAAAACCAAATATCTTCAACCAAATCAGGGAAAAGAACACGAGTTTTAGCATTAACACCTTGATTTGTTCCATTCAACTTTTCATATGGATGAACCTTAAGAATTTCTGAACCTTGAATAACTTCTCCTGTTTCCTTTGAAACTTCTAAAGGCTGCTGAATTTTTTCATCATTCTCAGGAGAAGGAATTTGAATAGTAAGGTACTGATTTTATTTACTTATAGTCAAAGAAGAAAGTATTGTCTGCTGAAGATCTTGTTGAATATAATGGAAACTATTATCTAATCTCTTCTTTATGTTGAAAGTAATCTTCATAAGATTCTCTGATCTCTTCATCCATTAATTATTCATTACCATAATCATTTTCCATGTGTTGAATAAAGTTTTCAAGATTTACACTACAACAATTTTCAAACAGTGATAAAGATGAATAACTTTCCTTCTAATTTTAATAGAATGCTGAATGAAAATATTTGAGAAAATACAAACTAGCAGCTGGAAACCTTTCATACCATGTTCTTGCCTTTCCTTCTAAAGTAGCCATGAATATTTTCATAAGGCAATCTTCATGAAATTTCACCTTTAGGTTATATATATGCATATGAAACTTAATTAAATGCAAAGCTGCATCATCTCATTTTTCATCTTTAAATTTGTGCAAATATGTTTGCCAATCTATATGAGGCATATGATTTGGAAAACCTAGAATGTGTGAACTATCCATAGGAGCATACCTTGCATATTTGTAAGTTTCCTTGGAATTCATATTCAAACAATGGAGTTTCCTGTGATGCTTTGAATTCTGGATTCTATTGACAGTAGAGCCACCAGGTGAATAATGTACAACCACTATATGCCTGAATTCTGTTCACCTCCAGAAATCAGACCTAGTCTTCGTTGTTTCTTCAAGAAACCCACCAACTGTCTCTTGTGGGACTGTAAATTTGAATGTTGGAGTTGCCAGGGAAAATGTTACAGCCTTGATGTGTCTGATCCTCTATTTTCCCTCAGAGATATGATTTGATCTTTTGTAATTCTTATTTTGGGAAATAAGTCCCTCAATCCCCATTATGGTCGCCAGAATGTTATCACTCAATATTCGCCTAGGTTACAGCAGAAGGGATAATGAGGTAATTGTTTCAAACTAAGATTTGGTGGATGAAAACTAGCCTTTCCAACCACAGAGAGGGCTCTCTCTTTCACAATTCACTCAACACTTAGGATATTATTTGCACAAACTGGTTATAGGTAAAAATGGTGGCTAGACCTTCATATAATGACTTATAGGGATTTTTTCAGCTGGTTGGGTTAAGGAGAAGATTAACATTGGGCATGGAGTCAAACTTCAGTGGATTTATAGTCACAAATGACTGATTTATACCACAATTTAAGAGGTAGAGGCAAGGTAGATGAGGTTTTTTCAAGTCAAGGATATCAACAGATGAAGGAAGAAAAGGGAAAAAATTCCATCACAAAGCTAGAGCATTTGTAAATGAATTCTAATCTGTAACTTCAAGAAGAAAGGGTGGAATACCTAGTCATATGCATCTGAAGCATAAAATATGAATTTCAGCCCATGTAGTCTTGATCTAGATACTGCAGAAGCAAACAATATGGAAATACAAATGAAGAACACATGCATAGGAAATAAGAAACATCAAAACACTCATCACAAGAATCTCTGCTCTAGAATCGAGTCTTCTCATGAATTGAAAGCCCGAGTTTGATACCTACACAGAGCTTTTAATCTCTTAGAATCCAGAAACATCCAACCCTTGGGTTTAATTCAGAATCTACCTATATAGGCTTACAAAATATCAAACAGCCTCTAACTAATTCAACCATAAATGGCCGTTTACTGGCAATAATCTTGAACTGGAAAGGATGAGGTCGTTCACGCCGCACTGCTCGAACCAACTGCCTATGAGTCTATTAGACGCGTCAGTGGGGAACTCTGTGCACTGTCAGTTTGCCTTTGGGCCTTGGAAACCACCTATTTGTACTTCGGATTGGGCTGTTTTAGGTTGATTTTGGACAGATAACCAGGGTGTGCTTCTCTTTTGCTTCCAAATCGGCTCCCCATCATGCCATTTCCCTTTGAAATTTTTCATTTTCCGCGACCAAAATTTACCCTGTAAAACATCTCAGATCCGCAATTATCCTCCCGTAATCCGCAATCTGCAATGCGGATATCGGAATTCAGGGCCGCTAAATGGACCCTGTCAAAAATCACTTCCGCAATCTGCATCCCGCAATGCGGGTTTCGGAAATCGGAAGGCCATTGCACAAACTCACGGAAATCACCTTCTCAGTTCGCATTCCGCAATGCGGGTTGTAGAAATTGGAAAGCGAACTTTATGCCTCTGGGAAAATATCATTTCCACAATGCGGGTTGCGGAAATCGGAAACCCGAATCTGCTCCCCTGGAAAAATTATGCCTTTGCAATCCGCATTCCGTAATGCGGGTTGCAGAAATCGGAAACCCAACTTTACGCCCTTGAAAAAATACCATTTCGAATTTCGCAATCCACAATGCAGGCGCGGAAAGTCGGAACTACTGGAAAGCGAAAAATCTCTTGATCGGATGCACCGCAGATCTCTTCCTAACTGTAGATCTGGCTCTGCTTATTTAATCCTGACCGTTCAACCTCTGTAGATTGCGAAAGAATTCCACTGACTTTTTTTCCCCTTTTTTCTCACTGCGGCTTGATTATTTGGCTTAGAATTCGTTGATACTTATCCTTTTCTTGGATTTTATGATTCTTTCTTTGGTGTGAGAGGTCGATGGGCGTGCCCAGGGTTTCGGTAGGGGGTTCCCTTTCTTCCTTTGGAGGGAACATTGATATAGGTGTTAACAATTACTATAAAAAGGTGGTAGATGCCCCCCATTTCAGATACATCATACACTCTTCCCTACCATTATGCGTCCGAAATTCCCACTGAAACCATAACCTCCCTTTGAGCTTGAGTTTCCCTATTTCAGTTGAGTTTCGACCACCATTCGAGTATTCAAAGAAGATCAAGGAACGTTGGATACCTGGAGAACCACCCTTCGTACGGATGCGAGGGCCCCAATCTACTCATCACTTTGAGGTAACTAAATATTGTAAACCATTTTTTATAATAGAAAAAATATTATTTGATTCTCATGGCATATCTCTAGGTATTTAGCATTTTAGTTTAGATTTTTATTTTACTGTAATAATTTCCAACATTTTTACTTTATTACTTTCTATTTGCACTCACACGCTACCCATTCATGAACTATTACTAAGGGTTCCATAATCCATTGTAAGTGCTCTTTTGCACTAGCTTGTGTGAAATCACTAGCTACACTTGAGATGAGGTTTGGTTTCTTCAAGAGGTTCTTGATTTTCCGATAGAGCGAGCTGAAGGGGATATTTCTTTAGAAATAATTTTCCACAATTTGCAAAATTAAAGAATAATGCTATAGACAACAAGAATATTAAACAAAAATAGGGAAAATAACAAACCTAAGAACATCAGAATTTCAAGGGTACTTGTTTAAGTTTTTTTTCAAGTTCTAATGTTATGGAACCATGTAATTAAGCATAGATTTTGTATTTCAATTAACAATGTTAAATTCCAAGCAAAGTGAAACAAACCTACTTGCACATTTGTGCAAAATGGTGCTACAAATTCTGTATACCAATAAAAACTGAACTATGAAGGTTCCAAGATTTGAGATTTGATTTCTCTATAATTCTAATGTATAAAGAATATGCACTTGAACAACAATCCATGAAATCCATTTGTCGTACAATGCTGAACAACAAGCATTGTACGACAAATGCATAGAACATATGTACATAGAGAACAAAATTTCATTGGGCATTATGTGAAAAATAGAGTTACTTGTAGAGAACAGATGCTAACAATATTACCACTGTTTGATTTCAAGAATTACACTGTTAATTCCCAATGTGAAAATTACTTTTAGATACAACTGGCGTAAATGAAAATTTGTTGAAGAAACAACTTTCTGATAGACATCAAAGCTTGTTTGTGCAATTTTTGGGCAACAATCACGGAGTTGTGGAATTTGGAGTAGACATTCTAGTATGTCATCGTTAGTGTCTAGAATACATTTGATGATGTGTTCATATTTGCGGAATATATTCTTTGCAAAGCATGCATTCCATTGAGTTTGTGGGGAGTAGTTGTTTGAATTTGTCACAATTTTTTTGGAACAGTGGAGAATACACACTTTTTTTATTTCAAATTTCCTTGTATATGTGATAGGATAAAATCAAAGAGTGATGCTCTATTGTATGTTGTGTATGGATAATGTGTGTGCGTGTGTGTGATGAAGAAAATGGAGAGTTTGAATACAATGAGGAAAATAGTGATAAGTACTTGCCTGAGTTGTGGATTTCGGGACTAAGAGCAAGTGTGATTTTGCAAAATCATCATTGAGTACATCAATAAATGTTGTTGATCCAAAATGGAGGACATGAGATCCTCTTGGACCATTGCTGACAATGCTCTTGAAAAGGTTTAGAGTAGGTTCTTTTGACACTAGTTGTTTTTGTATTTGATAGCAAATGTGCTTGTAGTTTTCATTTAGTTGTATCTGCAAAATATTAAAATATTATGTAGAGTTCACTGACAAACGATCAATAGAAAATGCGTTTTTGAATCCTCCAATGCTTTTAAAGGAGAGAAAAAAATAACAAAGTTCATAGACTTGGAAGAAAAATCTCTAGAAGTTGGTATAGGAAAAAAGGAAAAAAACTATTTTCTCTGTAAGTGTAAAAGAATGCACAATTCTTGTATTGACTTGCATCAAACCATATCTGACAATTAATTCATATTGTTTATTGTATTGTTGACAACCGGTGACAATTCCTATGATAGAGCCAACATGGTATGGATTCATTATTACAACAAGCCCTTGTATACCGGTGTCAAGTGCAATTCTATGTTGTTTGCAGACTTGTTGTATGTTTACGACTGCACTTTTTTCTTGTAACGGAATTGAGTATTTTGCATCTCCTCTGTCACTAAACACCTTTGTTTCTGATCACAAAATATCTTATTCAAACACTTAATCCTGTGGATAAATATTGTCATAAGTGACTAATAAGGTTATTGTTAACGTTTACTGTTATAGTCAATTGGCCATGCCGGTCGACCACGAATTGTTGTTTTACAGGGGAGTTTGGATGTCTATTTTGATGTCACGTCCCCAATCACCTCAGTGCCCTTTAGAGGCAATGGGAGACAGCCCTTGAATCACCTACTAATGTTTTTTCTTATTTTCCCCAAGCAATTCATAGGCTCTGCAACTCTGAACCCGCAATGATCATTGGTATGCAATCTGCAGTTCCGCAAGCCATGATCCGCATGCTGCAATTAGAATTCAGAAGTTGGGTCACCAATTTGAAATACGACAATTTCTCCCCTCCGAATTTTGCATTTCGCAATCCGCAATGCGAAACTCGGAGGTCAGAACCTTCAATTCTTTGATCCGCAGAAATCCCTTCTCCGACTTCTGCAATCCGCAATCTGCAGGCGGGATTCTGAAATGTAGAAACTCGAATACTCAGGTCCGATGAAATCTCCTTTCCGAATTCTACAATCCACAGTCCGCCTTGCGGAACTCGGAATTCGGAATGCCCATCTCTCCAACCTGGGAAAACTACCTTCCTGACTTTCGCAATCCGCAACCCGCCTTGTGGAACTCGAAAATGAGGAAGCCCAACTTTACAACCCCGACTATTTTAACTTTCCAACTTCCATAATCCACAGTCTGCATGCGGAATCCAGAATTCGTAACTGCCATTTTTCCACCCCATCGAAGTGCCCTTCCGACTTCCGCAATCTGCATGCGGGTTCGGAAAGTCGGAAGCCCCCACTACACCAGTTCTCCAGCCCATAATTTCTTCATCCTAAGTCCAAATTGGGAAAATCCGGGTACCATTGAAAAGCTCTTAGAGAGCACTATGTAGCTGCAGGGTCTTTGTCCTACCCTTGTTACACTCCAACAGATGACCTTAAACCTCATCTATGCCTCCTTCATCATTCTGCAATAAACTCTGCTCCACTTCTGCCATGTCTTCTCTCCTTCATCTGGTCCACAGGGGTGTCTAATCCTTTCCCAATTCCTGACTGGAGTATCCTGCACATTTACCATACTTATCCCTAATTCATCAAATGAAAATTCAAAAGCATTACCAAAGGGGATAGCAAATATGCATACGAATACTCCATGAACACAAGGAATGCAACATGATCCACACACATAAGATTGAATACATGCACATATTTCCCCCAGGCAGAGTGATGAAAGCATGCAGGGATTAGTCCTATTCCTCAAGCATAATTACATATAAGTACCAACATAAGGATACGAATGTAAGGTGCAAGAACAATGTAATTAACACACACAACAAGAGTTAGCCACATTAGCACAGAGTGAAATGAGACCTTATTTACACACACATCTGCCATTAATAACAGTCAGTACTCGTTAACCATTGCAAGGATAAAATTCATGGAATGAGTATAACTTAACACAGGGAACACTTATCTTTCCATTAAGTCCCCAAGAAAACTAGCTATGGCATGCAACATTCCAACCCAACCATAGGTCTCTGCCCAACCTGTATTATTTCAGCACTCGGAGACCACCCCCGAGCTGGGGATATGTATCCACTAAGGAGTCCCTCTCAGGTTCATTCACAGGATTGGATCACAGTCCATCAGGTTTATCCAGCACATATTTATCTTGTTCCAGCAAATGGGGAAGGCAGGTAATGGTTTTCTATCTCAATAAGCTCATCCATAGAGCTATGGGCATATCCCAATGATCTCAAAAAATTCAAGCACCCCCATCACCTCCAATATCAGACTAGGTAAGGTCCCCTTCACTGATATACAGTCCCTAGGGAATCCCTTCCCCTAGCATTGACCTGGGCAAGTGTGGCTGGCCCTGACTGCTAAATCAAGGTAAATAAGCCCTCTTTGGCTCTACCATGTAGCCTAAACCCCCCTAGCCTCTTCCCCCTGCGATCCTCACTCGGATCTTCCCCAATGTTACGACCGAGTGGCTCTGTCCCGCAACAGGTTCTCGACTCTCCAATCTGGTTCTCCTCAAGGGTTTTCTAAGTTTCTCATGCTCTACAATTCACCCCAGGACTCAGGTTCATGGCTTCTCAACAGAATTGCCTCCCATGCAGGGTTTCTACGTATTCTTGGGTTTTCCACTCATGCTTACACAGAATCGCGATTTCAGGTTTTCTTCATCTTTGCTCGGTCGCACAACAGTTCAAATGATGTACGTATGATCAACCAAGGTTCGGGAATGAGGAATACGATCTGCCAAGAGTGGAGTTACGTGCGAATCAAGGCAACAAATCTCCATACCCTGCCATCCGAATTTTCGGGGCTTTCCCATACACCACGACCTCATGAACAATGCTCTTCACCCACCTCCTTACAACAACATTCAATGGAGACTAGGAAAAGTAAAAAGGGGTTCTCTATGTGACATATGGTAGTCTAGGTTCAATCTCACACCCCCTCACCAAAATACTTTCATCTTCAAGTATGAGCATTCACTAGCAGGGCCTTGGCCTTGAGCTCCATGCTAGGAATCATACATATTATGCATACAATATTTATATTGAAGCCAATAAACCCTAAGGGTCAAAACGAGGGACATTACATTTGAACATGGATGATAGATTGCAAGAACATCTCCTTCAAATACATTTGTATGTGTTCCTGAACAAATTTGGATAATGGGGCAAGGCAACAACAAATGCTATTTTGCTCTGCAAAGGTGTAGAACAAATATTCAGAACACGATGCAAAAACTAATTTTGAATCTTGTAAATAAAGAGTGTGTGTTTCAATGAACAACTATGTTCTGAAAGAATGAACAGAAGATCATGCTATTACTTTGGAAAAAAGCAAGGTGAAAAATGATACAAGGCAAACGTGCAGAAAACTGAGCTGACCATTTTGTTCTGGTGTCAATATCTGTGACTTAGGGATTTCCATGGATAATGGCTCTAGATTTATTGCGTATGTCCTTTTGGGAAGGATTTTTTATTGAACAAACGATTTTATATTCATCATAGTGACATTTGGCTATTGATCAATTGTTGTATGTTGAACAAAGAAACAAATGTATGAGCTAAATATCTTTTTCCAAAGATAATTATGTTTACTAGGTCTCAATCACGTTGCAATGATCAAAATAGGGAAATATGAAAGTGCAATAAGTGATTATTGCATTAATCAAATGCAAGAATATGTTTACCAATTGCATATTGTCACTGGATGTATTGCAGATCTCCATTTTAGCAGTTTTTTTCCTTGAACATATAAGTCCATATTGACCAGACGAAGAAATGGTTCTTGATCAATTGTTCTATGTTGAGAAGAAGCAGACTTGTGTTAGTTCAACATAGATTTGCAATATTTGGGCATGCAAATAACAATTCTTGTATCCTTGAATTGCAAAAAAGTTGTATGGAAACAATTGCAAATTTACTTTAATCTTCTTAATATTGCACAGTTGCTCTAGTACTTGAATACTTGAATATATCTTCTACCAAAACAAATAAATTTAAACAGGATATACTTGTAACATGAATTTCAAATATTGTTATTATGACATAGGATAATTGGGAAGACTGTTTTTTGTTTTTGTTTTGGTGAACAAATCCAAAACCAAGGTGCGATAGAACGGTTCATGGAACTAGTAAAAATGGTTGAGATTGTTTTGTACAACTACTATAAATTAATTTAATCCTTGATGTGTGATTGGTTCTTCTATGTTTAAGCAGACACAATACTATCAATCATGCACAACGAGGCAAATTTCCTATTTATTTTCTCTCCCCACATTCTTTTAAAAGAAGATGGCAAAAACAATGTGGAAATAGAAATGTGACAATGTCAATTGATTTTTACAAAAAACTGCATATGCTTTGAATTAATATAAACAAATTGAAAGATAGATAGCATGATGGTCACTCCAATAATCCTAGGAAATTGTAAATGCAACGTTGTTCAAAGGCATATTTGTCCAAAAGTGGTCAAGAAGTGATCATGTTTCATGGGTTGCGTTTGTTGTATGCAATTTGAAATTTTTGCTATTCATAAAGCGCATAAACTTCTGATGCCAACATTGTTATTTGCAAGCATTTCAAAGTTGAAATCGCCAACAAGCACTATGTATTCTTCTTTTGTTGTATTTGTCAAGATGCCAGTAACAAAATCGAAGACATGTTCTAGGGATCCATGTGGCACAATATAGACATTTGCTAGTCTGAGTGAGAATGTTTCTAACTGGAATTCAAACACTATTGATTCAACATATTTTATTGCATGATTATATGAGTTTTTAAGCAATATTATTTTCTTGTAACTATAAACATGTAAACACTCCATGAAGGTGCAACATTGACAAATAGGGATAGGTTTTGATAGCAATTTTTCGTCCGGCATAGAGTTTGTGTTTGTTTATTGTAAACAAATGATATCAGATTTCATTAGGTCATAGTCATTCCAGATATTATCAATATGCAATGGAAAGCTGCTTGTGTTTAATGAAGAAATCAACAGGCAGTTGTTTTTCTGTTTTGAAAAGAGACCATATTGAAGCTATTGAAAGGAGCATTCTCTAAGCCTTTTCCTTTCTTTAACTACTTTTTGGGAAACATGAAAATTTTATTGTTGCAATTCATTGATTAAATACAAAGATTTTATGTCCTTGACATGAGACAATGCTGTGTAGATAAGCCCCGGGTTGTCTAATTCGAGATGGATCAAATGCCAATTTCTGCATCATAAGTCCTTATGACCTATGTATAGTTCTTGCACATGCCAATTGTATGGGGAACATTTCTCTTATGAGATGGAGCCTATTTCTGGTTCTAATGTGTCTCGAGACACATGTAATAGATGTTCAGGTATTCCATATTTCATGTGTATAAAACTGTTGCATATTTGCTCATTGTAACAGTCCAATTCTTGGATCTATGAATTCAATCCATATTATGCCAGGTTTACCTATTGTATTGTATTTGACGATGCCATCAACTCCATTTACCAGGCCATCCTCAATAACATAATTGCCTCCGATTAGTTCAACAAGCATTTCTTGTTTAAGTAGTATTATGGAAGGCATATGAATATTTTCTCTAATACTTTGCATTTCTTTAACTACTTTTTGGGAAATAGGAAAATTTGATTGTTTCAATTCACTGATTAAATACAGATATTTTATGTCCTTGACACGAGACAATGTTGTGTAGACAAGCTCGGGTTGTCTAATTCGATATGGATCAAATGCCAATTTCTGCATCGTAACCTTGTGACCTGTGTATAGTTTGTGCACATGCCAATTGTATGGGGAACTGTTCTCTTATGAGATGGAGCCTGGTTCTTGTTCTAATGTGACTCAAGACACGTGTAATAGATGTTCATGTATTCCCTATTTAATGTGTTTAAAACTGTTGCATATTTTATCATTGTAACAGTCCAATTCTTGGATCTATGAATTCAATCCATATTATGTCAGGTTTACATTTTGTATATTACATCAAGTTTACATTTTGTATAGTATTTGAAGATGCCATCAACTCCATTTACCAGACCATCCTCAATAGCATAATTGCCTCCAATTAGTTCAACAATCATTTATTGTTTAAGTAGTATTGTGGAAGGCATATGAATATTTTTATTGAGTTATGAATTTCTAATGAATCTTTTTTGGTATAAGTGCATTTAGAATAATTGGTTGTGATTCTAAGAGTGTCAACATTCTTTGATTGTGTTGTTGAAAATCTATGTTACGATGGAATAGGTATGGAAATCCTGGGTCATGTGGTGGGGTTCCATAGAAACATTTGTTCACGTAGGATATATCTTTATTTGTGTGACTACATGTCTTGATTCCATTCAAGATCGATGTGAAAATCTAATCATCTTGTCACATTATTTTCTTTTTCTCAAAGCATTTGACATTTGTTTTCCAAAAGCTTGATGACATTATTTTAGAATGGAATGTTGGCTGTTCAAATATCCAAGTATCACGAACTGGTTGAAACATATTGCCATAGAAGATAATATCAAGATTACCGAAAGGTGTCATTGGTGTATCCATTATTTCGCGTAGTTGTTTGTCAATATCGTGCAACATTCGAGACCCAATAAATGATACCTCATCTATGAGAAAAAGAAAGTTGTTCGCATTCCTTTGTTAATGTATCTAGCGTACTGGAACTAAGGGGGAGAAACTATGATGATGATAGTGGTAGGCGAAATGTTGAAGGAACCGTAGTGCCATCTACATTGTATGCAACCTTACCAGTCAATGCAACTATCATTCCCTTTTTTTTAGAGGATTGCTTTGTAGATCCTTGTTATAGTCATACAATAGGCTATAGTAAATTGTTTTTGTTGTAACTATTTTTCCTGTCCTTGCATCTCCAGTCAGGAATAAGTAAAATGGTGTTAATGGATTGTTTTTCTTCCACATGATGATCTCTTTTTTTATGCATTATTGTTCTTCATTAAGTGTTTTTCTAATTTCGTAATATGGTTTTGTTTCTAAGAGAAAAGGATGTGGTATTGTTTCAATTACATTTTTGACATTCGTTGAACCATTGCTATAATGTGATTTGCAACAAAGATCATGTTGTGTGTCATATTTCTTAGTTTCAAGTGTAAGAGATTCATGGTCAGTTGGATCATTGAAACTGAAAACCAGTTCATTTCTAGATGCAATTCGCTCATTTGCAATTTCAAAGTCACCCCATGTTTGTGTTGGAGGCGAGAGTTTTTTCTCAATGCTATCGACTAATGTTTTTTTGGAATAATATGCTTCGACCCATGTTTCGGAATTTACTTGAGCAAATTTTCATTTTTCCTATACGGAACGAACAACATCATTTTTTCTCTATAGGAATTTTCAGGATCCTTTTGTTGATTGTAGCGAATATATCTAATCACAGATGCACATTTTCTCTTTTTTGCATTTGGTTGTGACCGTGAGTAGCATGATGCAAACTCGGCTAAAAAATTTGTTCTAATTTAGGTGGTCTAGCAATATATTTGTCAATGATTGATGGACATGACATGTACTCAGAATGATCTGTCTCATGTTGCAAGAGTTGAGGTCTTTTTAGAACAAATGTTCTTTTTCGAAATGGTGCAATGTTAATGAATACCACTTTTCTAGAAGAAGAGTACAGAGGCAAAGACAAAATTATGTGCATGGCTTAGCGGATTGACATTTGTTACATATTAAGAATTGCATTTCCAAGTTTACAAACTGTCTCAAATATACCATCATTGTTGCAGTAATAGTCTTCTCTGATTTTTTTGAAAGAAGATGTCATTATTTGATCCATATTTGTCATGTATGAACTGTAATATGTTGCTACAACATAAGCATCCAAGATGAATTGTACATATGTGTTAACATGCCACAACTCAGGTATTTGATTTGCAATTGCATTTATCCAAATACCACATGGATTTATTTTAAGCAAAAATACATGACGCAATAGGCATGAGCGCGAAAGACTAATGTATTATTCTTTGGTTATTTGGAGTTCCTCTAGGAATTTGTCAAAGGAAATGTCTCTAGCGTAAGTTCTACGTTGCAAAAAGTAGAAACGTTGTTTCTCTTTATTTTTGTCAATAGTTAAATTGTTGTCAAGTGGATGCAAAATAGTAGTTTTATCAATTGGAGGGTACAAAAAGTTGAACCTACAACTAGAATTACGTTTATTTTTGCAAGTTCTTGTATGGTGATGTGTTTGGATTTTGATAAGATCGTTGGAGAGAAGTGTTGAATCACAAGATATGTATTTGTCAACAAATGATGTAATATTGCTTTCAGAACTCTGGCAATAGATTAGTGCATTTCGTATCCAAAGTAGTCCATGGTCATGTTCATTTCCTCTGCTTTGGAATTCAATAATAAAGAAATAGTCTACAAGGTTTCCAGATAATTCATTATTTTTTGAAATTAATGTGTGCATTGCTGAGATTCTATGTATATAATAACGGTTGCAGTTTACAGGATGGTTTCTGATTAGAGAATCGTTGGACTGGTCAGAACAGGTATCGATCTTGCCAAATGCAAGTACATATTTTCTCTTTTGTAATGCATTGGTTAACGATGTCCAAATATGTTATGCATTAGTAAAAGTGACGAAGAATGTGGGTGGCCCAAGTTGTCTTATCATTGCAAAAACATTTTTCCTTGATGTTTTCAAAATAATAAGGTGATGTTCGTATGATTTGGACTAAACGATATGCCATTGATGATTTCAATATTTTCTCAAGATTATTTTGGTATTTGACATCTTTGGTAGTTATTTTCTTTCCTTTTAGCTCTCCTTTGCGACTAAGAATCCATGCAGAGTTCGAAACCTGTTTAACTAGTTTTCGAACTACTTTGAAAAATATGTTTGTACTATGTGTCGAGAAGTCCTCAGATGCATGTAGTAGTTCCCATTGATCTATTTGTGCATACGAGAAACAATTTACTACATCATCAGGCCAACTACAGAGAATTTGTCTTGCAAAATACCCAATGGTTTGAAGCCTTCAGAAGGTGCAATTTCAATTACTTGTTTATCAAGGTCATCTATAACATGTGACTCTCCATCAACATGAACCAATGTTTCAAATACTAGTTTTGGATCTTCTTCATTGTTATCTGAATAAGTAGAATCCAAGTTTGACGATTCTTTTGTATGTTTTTGTTCAAGTTGTTTACAAATTTTTTCCCCCTCGTTGTCAATGGTAGCGCCTTTAAATCTGTATAGTGGAGTGTCACACAATTCACAATTCTTTTAGAGCAAGCATCACATGTTTTGGTCGAACGTTCCCAGACAGGAATGCATTTTTGTATTCCAATTTTCTTTTATACCCTCATTGTGTTAGATAGACTTCTTGGCAATGCCAATTGCACCGTGTTTAAATTTGTGGGAGCATTTATGATTGTGCCTATGAGACCAAGCTGGGCTTTTTTGTAGCCAAGTTGTCGTATATGTGCAAAGGCCATTCTTGGAGCAACTAATCTTTCATCCAAAGCTATTAAGGATGAAACAAAATCCAACTTTTTATTTCTTAATATTTGCAAGGGTTTTGCAAACAAAGGTAATTTTGCATTAGATATTGCATTGTTGCAGTATTTGCATATTCGGTGATCATTTTTGCTTATTGTATAATGTGCATGATCCAGTAGAGTTGTTAAAGTCGACAAGTCAGATTCATCAACATCGCACATGTCTTTTTGAAATTATTGACGTTGACAAACTGTGCATGCATGGGTAGGTGTATTGTTAGTTCCATATATGTTTCAATTGCATTCATTGCTTTGTCACGTTCTCTTTATTATTGTTATATGGTTGAGCTTAGTTCTCTTATGTCTTGCTTCAAATGTCGAAGTCATTTCGGATTTTTTCCTGGTCCAACTAGGAGTTTGAGTAAATCCATTGGATCAAATGCTTTTTGAGAAAACAAATTTTATGTCTTTGATTGTTTCATTTTGCTACTTTTGTTTTTTCCAAATGATGATCTTTTTCTTTTGCGTTTTTGTGCAATGTTAGCATCACTTACTTGGATTGGGTTTCGGTTGCAATTTTTCCCTCAGTCATATGAAACTGTGTTTCATTGTAAACTCCATCGTAAGCAATTTCTATCTTGGATGAAATACAAGGTTGAAAATTTGAAAGATAGATAGCATGAGAGCTATTTTTGCGATTTGTCAAAATAAAAGGCCAATAATGGCTATGTCCATGACTAACATGACAACATTTGAGCAGGGATTAGATGGACATAACTTTAGAGAGATGCAATGTGTTTTAGAGGTCCAAATGTATATATTAACATGCAACCTTTTAGATAGCCATTGGATTATGAAATCCCTTGCTTCTATGTTGCCCTCACTATAAAGCATTGAGGATTTAATAATGTAACCGTGCCAATTCGAAATTGAATGCTCGTTTTCAAGAATGCTAGTAGAGATATATTTGCTAAATGCATTTGTTTCCCTTGTTTCATTTGCAATGTAGCAATTATAGAAAGTTTGTGCAAATTGTTTTCTTAAGGATGCTACATCAAAGAGCGGTTCAAAATTGCAAATGGATTCGAAAAATGAATCATGGCAATCACTGATTATACAACTAGGCAAATGAAAACATTGCTCTAGACTCGTGTGTCTTGAAGTAATGACATTTCAGAATCACTTGTTGATAGACCTTTTGAACATGTGCATGAAGTAGTCCATATATTTGGGTATGGCCTAGGTTTGGTTGAGTGATAGGACAACAGTGGCTCAAAGTTCCCAGACGATGGATTTCGATCTTGAAAAAATAAATGGTATTCATATCCATCTTTTCTAGAGTTGAAATGCAGGTATTGTTTTCTATTCTCAAATTTCCAAATTGAAATTGAAATGGACAACCATTTCGAGAACCATTTTATACAGAACATGTCACCCCATAGTCCAATTGTGCTAGATACATTAGAACAAGATGCATGAATAGACATTTTTCCAAATATATTTCAACATCATTCACATGGTGTAGTCCATATAGAAATTCAGAACTCAATTATGTTTTCATTGATACAATAGCAGATGGATCTCCATGCGCAAAACAATTTATAAAATGGTTGACTATCCCTTCTCTTATTTCAACAGAAGTGTATAAAAAATGTAGCAAAACAACCAAAGAATCAAATAAGCAATCACTTGCACAATAATGAAAGTGCCTTTAGTCGAAACAAGTGCAAGGCTGCCAACGCATCATCAATTTTTTGAAAGTTTGCTTCTCTTACTGCAAAAAAATTCTATGCAATTGTAGATTCCACTTGGCCAGGTAGCTTTGTTGCATTTATTGCTACTGGAATACTGCAACACAAGGGACAAAACATTTACTAAATCGAATAGCTAGCCAAATGGATTTTGATAAAACAATAAATCAAAAATATTCTAATCACTCGTGATCCATTTCCATTAATCAATTCTAGTCAATGTACCTGCAATAGGAGACATAAAATTCATTGGTCCCCATTTCTCGAGTAGGATGTGCAATTCAAAGTATGCATTAATGTGTTCAAGAATCAATTCCACTATTTTTTAATGACAACAAACTTCATCAAGCCACAATGAACTTTGATCTGTCAAACTTATAAGCACTATATAGTGCAAAGGGACTAGTCATGATTAGAAGAATACGAGTACACAAGGATAGTGCTCAATTTTTTCTCTATGAGAACTATGTCTATGTAAGCACAATTAATATCATGACCATATTAATGGTTTCCTAGCTAGCTAATGTCACTCATATACATGGCAATATTGTTGGTTTTGAAAGGCAATGAAAGCCAATGGCTATGTTTCCACTTCCAAAATCAACACCCAAATATAATCAACGTTTGAAAATCACAAGGAGTCCTAGAAGCAATTTAAAAGGCATATTTCAATAACCAAAATCATGGCCTTGTTTATTTTGCACGACAATTCTTCTTTTACAGAAATCAAGGTTTGCTACAAACGCATATGTCACACCACTATAGAAAATTTGGGACTATGCAAGCTTTTTTCTGCAAGCCATAGTTGAGATATTTTTTTTTGGAATCACAAGATATTGTAAGTCATAATTGTGATATCATATAATTTTTTCCTCTCTCTCTATTTTTTTTTTGCAGTTATCATTTTAGCATAAAGACAACAACAAAATATTCATCTATGTTGATCACTACTTTGTGCCTAAACGATATTTTCACACACACACACACACACCTATATATTTTATTTCAAGCTAATTGATTTCCATGTCTGATTTAGTCGTGGTATATGAATACATTTCTACACTATTGGCATTGTTTGGTTCGAGGCTATGATAAGAACATGAATCTAAACATATCTATTGATTTGCATACTATTAGAATTCTACTCTATTTTTTTTTCCTGGTAATCATTGTACTAATCGCATCGCTAGTCACAATTGTCCACAACCGTATAAAACCTAGATCATATTTCCTTGACACTTTCCCAACACTTAAGTCCATATGTGGAATATCTTGGTCTCGATATTTCCATTTTAACAAATGCATCTACACATACAATGATCTACAAAAAGGAATGCAGTTGGACATAGAACCATACACATGTCATCAATACAAGGGTCAAATTGTTGACATATGGATTTTTAATAAACAAGATATTGGTCTCCTAGACATTGATGGACTCTATACCCATATTCTTTTGTTTTACACTAGTAGTTATCATCAATGGAATTTAATTCAAGCATGATACAAATGTATCTAGCATTACATCACATAATCTTGCATGGATTTTGATTTCAGACATCCTAGCTATACACACCACTTTTACGGTTCTATAAACCTAACTTGTATTTGCAGTATCACTAGTCTTTTAGTCTATGATTTACACACTAAAGTTTATGATTTGTCTTTTGTCTAAAGTATGAGCTTGACACCATACATATTGGGCATGCCTATTGGAAAATATGTAGCTGAGATGGACTATGATGAATGAAGACCGATTCAAGGTTTCATTGCTGGTGCAAAGCTTGCTTAATGTGATAGCTCCTTAGGTTCCAATCCTGTGTCCACTATCCTAGTTTCATTTATTTATTTTGGCATTTGGAAAAAAATGAGGTGGTTTTTTGCTTATTTAATTAAAATAGTAGCCCCATTCCATGCGTTAATCCCATAGAAACATGTTTTCAACTCCAAAGGGGCACACACGAATGCTTTTATTAAGTTGTAGCAAAAAATCAATTCTACATCAATATTTGCGCATATAAACTTGATGCACCAACCTGCAGGCAAAGTTCGGGCATCACACTATGCTATTGTATCTACCTTGAAGCAACATGCAGACCATTTTGTTGCAATTATGCTATAATTCCAAAATGTTCCAAGTTTTTTATTTTGTATTATTGTATCTATGACTAAGGAATTTGGGCATTGCTGCAGGAAATTGAAAAATAGGAAGGATCACACCACAATAAAATAAACAATCATTCAAATTGATGACCAAACTCTATAATATTTTCATGAATTAAGAAATTTCCAACAAGGAAAAAGTACAAGTAAGCATGTTTCTTGTCACAGTTTCACCATGTGATTAGATACAATAAGGGAGTCATAAATAAAGGCAAGGATTCTATTTCTATCTCAACGATTGCATCGACATAACACTATGTACAATCATGCAAAGTGAGCTATTTTCACAGGAAGAGTACAGAGGGAACATGCCAAAAGACTATTTTGAAGCATTGTATTAACAAACATTCTGCCACAAAAACCAAGGCAAGTACCTTGTCATAAAAAAGGATCAAATGACGCAAATTTGGACAATAGAAAAAAATGACAATATAGATATACAACAACAACTTTACTTATTGTCATATCAATGATTCCACTACACATATTTTAATGAATAACATTAGTCTAAAAGTTTAAATATTTCTTTCTCTCCAAGCAGTCTGCATTTTATTGCGAATCCCCCATTCCTAATTAGAAACATATGCTACCTTATCTAAAAGGCCTAAACTATTTCATGAGAGCTATGATGCCACCACAACTCAGACTCGTTTTATAGAAGTATCAATGAACATAAGAGAAGAAGAACAAGTAGAAAATAAAAAAAAAAAGGAAAAAAGTTGTCCAGTTAGCAATGTGCAACTATTGTCTTGTAGTGGATCCTATGAAGCATTTCTACTGCCTAGTCGATGTTACAACAAGGAAAAGAGTGCAATGACCATTCATGTCCACATATATACTCCTTAAAATGAATTGAGCTTCAAACAATGACTCCATGAGAACATTAATTCCAACATGAAGAACCATAGACACTTTGAAAACACTTCCATCAAACCAAAATTTTCTAAACTAACTAGTGACAAAGTCTCTGCCCATTTAATTCAAATAGACCTCGTCAATGATATAAAACATCCACTCATTCCAATAGGTTATGCAGAACACAAATTTTGAATGTTGATGCAAGGGAAAACTGGATTCACATATTTTCTACCTCCATGAAAAGCATTACTTGAAACCCCTTGCATATGTGATGGTCATAATAAAATTGAAAAAATAGTGAATGTTGATGGACACTCCAAAATGCTATAGGCAAAAATGGATTTCCATCGCGTCAACTAGAAGGCATTCTCCCCAATATAGTAATGCAAGCAAGCGTATTGTTTACATGCTAGGCATGGGGTTGTAAATAGCAAACACATACAATGAATTTCACTGCCATGAACAAGTGCACATAATATTCAACAAGTTTGACATTTGGCTCAATAAAGGGCTCTATTCTAGTGAGAAATCACTTTAACATCCACATCACACTCTAGCCACAACAAAGAACATGACAAATTCAAAACCTTTCGACTTTTGACTACTGGAAGACCACAAGGACTTAATCTCTCTCTACGAAAGTCAAAATTGTTTCCATGTCTTTTCACTACGAGCTACATACTTTGTTTGTACGAACAGACTAAACATTGCCATCAGACAATGAATCTATATTTCTTTTTCGTTCCACGAAATAATGGCCAAGGCTTGCCATCTAGCACCAATGTCTTAATCTTCTTAGTACTGGAAGCATTAAAGCCATTCATATTTAAGTATTGGACCGATGTTTAAGCGTTCATTACATGGATTGTGCATTTTTAAAACCCCAAAAGTCTGTTTTTTTATTATACATACATATGTTAGGTGCCTTAAATGGGAAAATAGGCATAAATGCACATAAACACAGAAGATAGGAATCAAAGCGTGCACACTAATTCTCATTAATAATGTACATATTTATACAATGAGATGACCATTGGGTTCAACTTCCTAAGTGGTCTCTTGGAATCTCGGGTGACTCTTGGTCTACCCTCAATGACTTATGGTCTTCTTTGCACGTGAATGATGCACAAGTCATGTGGGTCAAAGGGTTATTAGACCACCCCATTGGGGGTCGGCCATGTGGGTCAAATGGTTATTAGACCACCCTATTGGGTGTCGGCCCAGTCAGCTTTGTGTTATGTGGTTAAGTTGAGGCTGACCTAGTAAAGGTTATTAGGCAAGTCAAGTCAAGCATAAATAGAGTGTAGGAGGCACTCTATTTCATCATTCTATTCTCTCTCACACTCTCGGGAGAGTGGCGCACTTGTGGAGGAGGAGAAGCTGTCGCTAGGAGATATATATCTCTTATGCTTGGGTTGTATCATTGCTCTATCTATCTCTGAGGAAGTTATTGGGGTTTTTCACCTTTATGGTTTTCCCCAAGTAAACTCTGTGTCTCTTGTGTGCTTGCATTATTGTGTCCATGATTGATATGCTGTAGATATGTTGTACATGTTGTTCTCTCAGTTAATATCCTAGATCAAATTGAAGTAAATTCTAAAAAATTAACATGGTATCAGAGCTAGCCTGAAAGAAGGCATGGTATGGCATGTATGACACTTGTTGCAATTGCGAAGCTAGGGCTTGATATAGAAAAAACCAGTCATCGTAGTAATTTCACTATAAATAAATTTCGGCGAGGTTTCAGGGTTTGAAAATCGTACAGGGAGAAGCTAAGATCCCCATGTACCTTGTGTCCAAAGGAAAACCTCTAATTCGTTTTACTTTGTGATTTATGATTTGTACAATATAGGGTTTCTGCCTCTTCCAGATCTCATTCATAAACAGGTGACCTTGGAAAAAAGGTCATAACTTGGGCTAGGAAGCTCCAAATGAAATTTTATAAAAAGTGACAGGTAGTACACGGACTGTACTTCTCAGGTAATGTTTTCAGAGTTCAAAACTTAACCAAAGACACGTGGCATGCCGTACAAGTTATCTCTCCTGTTTTATCCCATAAACAGGTCATGTTACGACACTTGGCATAAATCTCTCTTAGAGAATCCATTTGAGGTCAGACCTATGGGGTTGGAAAGATGACAGGTCGGGCTATCACAGGAAAAATTTTCAGACCCTGTGGATTGAAAAGTTCAGAGTTACACCAGAAACAATCAGGTACATATTTCTATCAAAACAGAATTATTTTTGAGCACCTTCATTCATGGCTTCCGGAATTTAGGGTTTCGGAGAAAGTTGGAATTTTTGTAATCAGAGACTACAGCTGAATGCTACTCATCAAAATCGAAATTTAGAGACCAAGATAAAAATTTATGGTTGGGCAGAAGGCCGGGCTTGATCAGACCCTAGTTCGGGACTTCGATCGGAAAAGTGGAAAATTAGGGCTTCTGCAAAAATGGGAATTTTTGAAATCTTTGACCACGCCTGGAAGCTCCTCAAAAAAATAGAAGCTTAGAGCTTTGGATTGAACCTTTTGATTGGGCAGAAGGGTGGGCTTTATCAAACCCTAGTTCGGGGTCATGTCAAGTGAATTCGAAAGTTTCAAAGGCAAATTTGAGTGGTGAAACTTTGCAGTTTTCAAATTTTGAGTATACCAGCTTGATCATCTCATCAAGGCGCATATTTCTATCCTTTCAGAAGTTTGAAATTCAAGTTTGAATTTTTAGGGTTTCTCTGACAAACCCTAATCCAGCTCCAGATCCAGTTCCTGCAAATCAAGTGTATTGGGTTAATCCTAGAAGAGAATGGATTGGTCACTTGCATAAGTGAAGAAGTTCCTATTTCAAAGGGAGATGAGGCTAAGGCCTCACATAAGAAGATTACAAGCAATCTCGAATGGTATGACTTATCCAGGTATGTTTCGAGATTTGTTCATGATTAAGTTTATGGTATGTTTGTCTTCATGTTATTACGGTTAGTACAATCTCAATTAAATTTAGACTTGTCGTATCACCTTAATAAAATTATGAATGCATGATAGAAGATATTCATTGATTAGGGTGTTGACACTTCTGATTGTACTAATGCATTATGGTGTTGTATGAGGTTTATGTTGTCCGCTAACATGAAAGGTACACCAAGAAAGATAAATCATGTTCTAGTTCAAGAACATATGATCATGATGACATGAAGACAAAGATTCATCCATTGTCATGGATTACATAGAAGATCTATTTACGAGGTATGTATAACCTGGTTCTATAATGGTTAACCTATGAGATATGCAGGTTACTAGCACAAGTCATTGAAGAGAACAAGAAGACATCATGTGGGTATGTTAGACATAACTAGCTAACATACCAATCCAGGTATGTGTTTCCTATATCAAGTTAGAATCCTACCTTGTGTTAGGATCCCTTATATAAGTATACTTGGTATGATTGGTTATGTTTATTCATAAAGTTAGAAATGTAAGTAATCAAGGGTTTATGCATATTATGTCTCTTATCTTGATTGATGATTTAACTAACTAGAAGAGTCCTATGATCAAATAAGAATATGCATGAGTAAAAGAAGACTTCCTTGAAACCTTGAATACTAATGTTTATTATCTGTGTTTGAAATGATCATGACTATACATGTTTAAGATTATTGTGTATTAAGATTATACCAATGAATGTGTGATTATGTATGAGACCTCGAGGATAACACAATGATGATACTAATAAGCATGCATAGTGATTAAGGATGGATATAAGTTCAAGGACAGGTAATCCAGGAAGCAAAGATCAAGAGGGAGCACACTCCAGTTGTTCCTGCAAGGAAGCAAAGACCAAGAGGGAGCACACTCCAGTTGTTCCTGCAAGGAAGCAAAGAGCAAGAAGGAGCACACTTCAGTAGTTTCTGCAAGGATGCAGATATTCAGAGGGAGTTGACCACTTCTCACATCATAATGGAGTTGCAGAAAAGAAGCAAAGATTGAGAGGGAGTCAACCTAACAAACAAACAAAGATAAGTATTTGAATTATCATTCCTTGCATATTTTATTGTTTAAATAACACTGTTCAATAATGTATATACTCATGTTCCTAGAATTAGGTTGTGTGTTATGCATATTAGAATAGTTGCATTGATGAATAGTATACTACTAATATACATGGGTAAGTGGCCTATGGCACTGTACAACATTCCATTGCTACTTATCTAGAATGAAACCTCTTTGCTGACATGTTGGGAGTTGTGCACACTCTTAACAATGTTCTAGTAGAGATTGGAAGGCATCTAGAAAGTTATGGGATATGGATAAATGTTGTATTGAAGCATTGGCTAAGATAATTGCATGACTGTATGACATATTTCTTTATGTGTAAGAATTTGTTCTGAAAACTATTAGATGTTTTCTAATCATGCAATTTAACTTGTTGTGTAGGAAAGATCGTATACCATCACCTACAAAAGAAGGACTACAACATTTGTTCAGCAACAAAGTTATCTATTGAAAATATTGAAGATATTGAAGTTCCCAGGATCTGGGAAGAATGCCATGATCGAGGAGTACCAGTCGATCATGAAGATGTTTGGGATGCAGTCCCAAGACCTGAAGGGGAGTCTGTAGTGACTTCCAAGAGGATCTACAAGATCAAGCATGCTACAGGTGGTAGCATAGAGACTTTTGCTCCTGTAGCCAGATACACTTCCATTAGATCCGTACTTGCTCTGGCTGCAGTGATGAAATGGAAGATACACCAGATGGATTTCAAGACAACTTTCTTGAACGGTTTAGTCGAAGAGGAAGTGTATGTGGAGCAGCCACTCGGGTTTGAGTCATATATGTGCAGAACTTGGTATGGTAGGATAGACAGATTTCTATCCAGTTTGGGATTTACCAAGAGTAAAGCGGATTCCAATCTTTACTACAAGGTTGAGGAAGGCAATCTAGTGATACTACTTTTTTATGTGGATAACCTGTTTGTTACAGGTGAGGATAGATTGATTGCCGACACGCAACGGAAGCTTACTATCGAGTTCGAGATAAAGGACTTGGGGATGATGCACTACTTTCTAGGTATGGAGGTGTGGCAAAGTGCAGATGGAATCTTCCTTGGACAAGGGAAGTATGCAGTAGAGATCCTGAAGAGGTTCGGGATGATGGACTGCAAGGCCATGGCCACACCTATGGAATCAAACCTGAAGCTTCTGTGTGATGGTTCATCTAATCCGGTTGATGTCACTGTGTATCGTCAGATGATTGGGTCCTTAATGTACCTGACGAACACGAGACTAGATATTTGCTTTGTGGTGAACACATTGAGCCAGTTCCTGACGGATCCTAGAGGTGTTCACCTGGTTGCTGTAAAGCATATTTTGAGGTACCTAAAGGGTGCGGTTGACTATGGGCTCAAGTATGATGCAAATCAAAAGTTTAACCTGCAAGGTCATGTTGATTCGGATTGGGTAGGCAGTGCTGCAGATAGGAAGAGCACTTCTGGGTGCTGCTTCAGTATGGGATCAGGTGTGATCTCTTGGTTTAGCAGGAAGCAGTCCTGCGTAGCACTGAGTACAACATAAGTAGAGTATGTTGCAGCTTGTTTGGCTAGTTGTGAGGAAGTATGGCTTAGGAAGCTACTGTATGAGTTATTTGATACCTCGCTGGAGGCTACTAGTATCTTTTGTGACAACCAGAGTTGTGTGAAGCTGTCTGAGAACCCGGTGTTCCACGACAGGTCGAAACACATAGAGATCAAATATCACTATATCAGGGATATGGTGCAGAGAGGAGCAGTGAAGCTTCTGTATGTTGCGACGGATGAGTAGATTACAAATGTGTTGGCGAAGCCACTAGCCAAAGTGAAGTTCGAGTACTTCACAGAAAGGATTGGTGTTCTTCAGATCGATGACACTTCTAGGAAGAAGTGATGGAGACATTTGCTGAAGCCATTCCAAGCATGTTGGAAGGAGGATCCTTCACATGGATGTGGATGTAAGCGCTGGATGATGAGCATCAGGAAGATGCTCCAGTTACTGCTCTGTATATGTATATGCATCATGTTGGATGCTGGATATGATCAGTTGGATCATTTATGTATGTATGCATCATGTTGGATGCTGGATATGATCAGTTGGATCATTTATGTATGTATGCATCATGTTGGATGTTGGTTATGATCAGTTGGATCATTTATGTATGTATGCATCATGTTGGATGCTACATATGATCAGTTGGATCATTTATGTATGTATGCATCATGTTGGATGTTGGATATGATCAGTTGGATCATGTGTATGTATTTGTATATGTATCAAGTGGATACATTGTATGATCAGGTAGATCATGTATGTTGATATGTATCAGGTATGATTAGGTGGATCATGTATTTGTATATGTATCAGGTGGATACATTGTATGATCAGGTAGATCATGTATGATTATATGTATTAGGAAGATACTGTGTATGCATCAGGTGGATGCATTGTATGATCAGGATGATCATGGATGATGAGCTTCAGGATGTTGCTCCAGATGACATGCATCAGGACGATGCAGTGATGATGATCAGGATGATCATGTGTACATTAGGATGATGTATGGTGAGTATCAGGTTGATACTCTGTGGCCGTGGACAGGTTGTGCAGATAAGCATATAATAGAGCCATGGGAGGTTTGCAGATTCTCTTGCTAGGTTTTGCCGCTGGCATATAATAGCTCCTTGGGAGATCTGGAAAATGCTCTTTTGAGGTTTTGCTTTGGGAGGACATATAATAGCGCCCTGGGAGGTTTGCAGATTCCCTTGCTAGGTTTTGCCGCTGGCATATAATATCTCCATGGGAGATTTGGCAAACGCTCTTTCGAGGTTTTGTCCTCCGACGGCTGAAGTCAAGTGATGTAGCTGTCGACTACGACATGCCTGGTTAGCGGGGTAACCACTCCATTCTGGGGGGATTTTTGGGTAGTATAGGGATTTTGACCCACAATCATTGTAAAGACGTGACCTTCGGGCACGATTTATAAAGAGGGCAATTTTGTAAGGGAAGGGTTGGTCTCTATTGGTCTTATTTTGATCTCTCATGGTATTTTGAAAGACTAAGTATTGCGAAGAGGCTCTGCAACTGTGTGCGCAAAGACCCATTAAAGAGAGAAAGAGACTCTGCAGCTGTGTGCACAGAGGCCCATTGTAGAGAGAAGAGTCTGCAGCTGAGTGCGTAGACTGGAACTGCTGACCCTTCCCATCAATATAAACAACAGTTCCCGTGGACGTAGCTCTCATCTTGGGCGTGAACCACGTAAATACCGTGTTGTGTGATTGAATCTGTGCGATTGCTTATGTTTATGTTCCTATTTATGTATGTTTGTTCTTTTATATGTATTCTCACATGTATGGTTAATGAGACTAATATGTTAAGTATTTAACATGTATAACTGGATATGCAAGTAATTCTGAGCACGTTGAATGTATAAGTTATATGGATAAACACTAAGGCAGCGAAGTCTGTAATGTGTGTGATTTCCTAGAAGCGCAGCCCGGAGTTGCTTTGTCATACTGTATTTTAGAAGTAGCGAGCTGCGTAGTCACGTCGAATTTCATATGCGAAGTGTAAAGGATAACTTCGCCTGAGCTAGTTCTATAACCTCGGATCACCTGATTATAGAAACCTGCTTCTGTAATCCCCCATAACTTCGCCTCGGGTGAGACATCAGCCTGCTCGCAGGTTGTTGCCGAAAGGGCCGGTGGAGAAGTGGTATTGTTGGTTCCCTAACCATGCCAAACCTAGGTCAGTACAAGAAAGATAAAGAACATAGAAGTAACCAACACCCCCCTATCAAGAACAATGTGAGGAGATGAGAGTCTCATGGTGTCACAACTAGACACAAAACACATGAGTACTCTATGTCATGTATATCTTTTGTCTTCAGAATACATGCATCTTTGAATCTAGTGGCCTTCCAAACTCACTATGGCTTAGGCTCGCTTGATATGGCTTACTTGAGTAAGGTTGTGAGTGTTTGCTGTCAGAGAGACAAGGATTCAAAACTTGAATCCTGACATCATGTCCCCCTTGCTAGGTACAAAGTAATAAGTAGTACAATAATCTGCTGCAAGTTTCACTCTTGCAGGTTTCTTCAGCTTCACACACTAATTTGAAGAATGGTTGTGCTTCCTACAATGCCAGAAAGGATGAAGATCAAAACAATGATATTTGATATTTCCAACTCTGTCACAATATTGGCATCTGGAACTATGAATAGGTTGTACATTTGACATGATTTCTTTGTTTTCTGGAAGCTGACAGGAATCATCTTCAAACAAGGGGTTATTCTGAACAAGCACTAGTTTAGAAAGTTGATTCATGTGTTGTACATCTTCCTCTTTGACTTTCAAATTTTTCAGTTGATTGATGACAGTTTGGAGTGTGTCTTTGCTGATTGTGATTGAGTCATATGGAACTGAATGTACCAGAGTATTCAACAACTATAATGTTTCTTTTGTATTAGACATAATGAAGACAATTTGTGGCCTCCTTGTGCAGGCAAGACGAAGTACAAAGACTCAATCAAACTGAGGGATTCTTGCAATTCCTCCCTTTACACGTAATGTTTCAGCAAATTCAAACTTAGAAAGTGTGGGGTGTCGGTCTCAGCCGAAAATACACCCACATACAATGTGCAATTCAACTTGACTTTAGTTTGGTACTGTACAAAAACACATATGCAAGTACCAAAACAAACACTAGAACTTACAAACACAACACAGTTGCAAGTTACATTTATGATTGTTGAATTGGGAATCTGCTATGCTTGAATTATGTAAAAATTTTCTTCTTTTGGAGCAGCTGTAGCAACAAGCTGCAAACTTGCTTGGATCCTTCAAGTGGACACACCGAACTGATCTCAAATCTTCTCTGCAAACTCACTTGTGTCCATTAGCTGTAACTTATCTTCTCAATGATGTAGGATAAATGATGACTAGAGAAAGAACTGTTAATATAGCATATACACAGTGCATTTCAAGAAGTTATGTGCACTATGCAGGTCTTCATAAACATTCTGCAACACCATTAAAACAATTCTATAGCACTAAAAACAATTTTGTGGCAATTCTACAACACTTAAAGCAATTCTACAACAACACATGATTTTGCATCAATACAATTTTGCAGCACACAAAAATAAAATGAAACCTTTTCAATGCAATCTCCAGGCGGTCTTTTGCAAGAAAGGCAGTCCAAATCTTCACTGCAAGACTACCGGTCAACAATTTCTGCAATAGGTGCTTCTCTCAATTCAAATCTCAACACAAAAAACTATTTTTCAAGCTGAACAATGCTTTCAAATCTCCATTGACAATATAAGAATAAAATTTCAATAACTTGTGTGCTCTTCAGTGATATTGCTATAGGATGTATGAAATATTTTCACACACTGATATATCTATGCAACCACTATTTTATTTCTTCAACAAAGTATAAACCCTGAGACTCTTAAGCATTTACTTTCTTAAAAAATGAGAGGATGAGTGCAAGGCTCAAACCATCTTAGATGCAATCATTCTCATACCTTCTTTACACTATCACAGATCACACTTGGCAGCCAGTCTTCAAAGTTGTATTGTAGATTTAAACAAAAACTACACAAAACTTAGCATAATACCTTTCAATGATAAGTGAAGAGAGAGTGCATGCCAAGGCAAGAAACTGTAGCTCATCCTTCATTTAAAATTTATTATCCTCAACTCTGGTGTTGTCTCCTTATGATGTAGAGATGACTGGCTTCCGATTCACACAAGGAAAGTGAAAAGTATTAGGGTTTGGTTTCTTTCTCATTCTCATTCTCCACTACCGAGACTCCACTTCTTATGTCGCAACAATATTGATAGCATTGCAAAATTCAATGCACCCTGCCCTCGGTCGTCTTGTTGGAGAATGCAACTTCAGGTCTTCAAGGGAGATATCACACACACCCAAAGAGTAAGGGCGCAGTTCTCATCAAAGGAGAGGTCGAGCTCATGGTTGCAAATCTTCATGGTGGGAAAGAGAGCAGTCTTCAAATTTTAATGGAGTATGCAACATATAAGTGAGTTCATTAGGGTTTTGTTGTGTGACTCAAATGAGGTCGCATCAAACCAAATATGGACATCAACACAGTTCTCGCAGCTCTGGACTTCGACCATAGTAGTCTTGACCCTTTGCACCACATGCTTCTTCACATTTTCATGTAGAAGGAGGAAACTTCACGTTGTCACGTGAGAGAGCCTTCATGTTTTCCACACAACACCAGAAACACGTACTTGGAGAGATACGCACAACTCCCAATTGTAAACATAAACTCAACGGCAATGGCTCCGACATGATGCTCCACACTCCAACGCACAGGTTGCATAGATGAGCTCTTCAACAGAGTAGCACTCCAATGCAGATATGGAATTTATACAACTCCAAAAACTCTCTCCGAGGGCTCCAATATTTAAAATGTTCACGGTTCAAGATAATCTAAGATAGCTCAATTTTAGGTCGCAGATTGCTTACACACAATGTGGAGAGCGAAACAACTGTTGGTGTCCATTTTGTCACCATTTTTTATCATCAAATCTACTCTGAGTGGCGTCATTTTCATTATTTTTTCGCTATGATAAGTTATTATTGCCGCCAATCAGACCATCAAATAGAGTAGGTATGCATATATTCATTTATCATATGAATTTTGGTCAAATCTCGCTATATTATGATTTATTAATGTTTAAAGTGACATTTCTAGACATGCGTGGCATTTAGTTCTTGCTCTACAGGCTGCGGTCTTCAAACGGACCTTCATTTAGACTCGCTTTCATGCCAAAAATGCCAGCAATGTTCAGCCCGTCGTCCAGCCTGCGAGATCGTTGGTTGGCATATTCCTGGCCATTAAAGACAGAAACGGACTCATGGGTTCGGTTAGCCACGTGATGGTTATGATTGATGAGCCTTGGTTCTAGAAGATTCGCCTCCTTGCCTCCTGAGCTCAACAGCACACGGCCTCCCCAGTTCAACACTCCAGCGTTCTGACTTTCCTGTTCATTCAACCTAATATTACGAACGCTTGCTCATGCCAACGTTCTAGAGAAGCCTCATTCGCCCACGCTGAGTCCGCCAGCCCACACTCTGTCCATGTCGACGCTCCATCATCCCTCTCCTCCATTCATTCAGTTCGCCAGCATGCATTATGCCCATGAATGAAGGAAACGAACACGTAGCTATTCGCATTGGGTAGGGTCGACGCCGTGAAAGAAGGCAGGCGACCTCTGTGTTGTCGTGGATTACAAGCAGCCGTTTTACAGTCTTAAAGACTACCTATTATCAAAGCAGTCGAACACTAAAGGGTCGACTTGCTCTCCCCATTGTAAAATTGTATAAATATTTGTCTATGTAACTAAGATGAGTTAATCCTTGAGTCTGAGTCTCTAGAGTTTGAGGAAACTGTCAGTCTTTTGAGCTACAAGCGCTGTGTAATTTTCTCAGTTAATGGAAGTTTCAGTTCGTTGATGCTCTCCTGTTAGTAACTAAGTCGATTTAGTTTCCATCTCTGATTGTTTGGAAGGGCCCCTCATCAACCGGAGGTTTTATTTATGTTTTCTGTATTTTCTTTTCTGCAAATAGCTAGTTTATTTTCTAGTTTATATAATTAACTTTGTTTTCCTGTACATGTCATTTCCTTACTTCTCTATAATCTGTATTGTGCTGCTAACTTAGTTTGCCTTCCAGAATAGATAATGGTCGACCAAGCATAGTATTTTTAGTTTGTTTTCAGTCTTCTACAATTAGATAGTTGTTTTCAGTCTTCTGCAATTAGATAGTTGTTTTCAGTATTCCGCAAATTAGATAGTTGTTTAGTTAGTTTATGTTTCAAGCTTAGTTATAATTAGAATTAGTCTATTAGCTTCTCTTTCTGTAATTGAAGGTTAAGTTTTATTCATAGCTTAGTTTTTTTTTATTATGTTATAGAAGTAGTTCATCTCTTAGATAATGATTAGAATAGATTGCCTCCTATTATCGTAGCTTCTCAACAGTCTTCTCACTGATTTCTTTGCATTGTAGGTTCATCTGCATTCGCCAGCTGACGATTAAGATCAACAAAACTGCTTCTTTCCTTAGTTTAATTCATTTTTCTTCCATCTGGACTGTCATTCGGATAACCATCTAGATCGTCATTCGGATTTTCATTCTTTCTCCACTGTTTTATGCTTATTTTGAATTCAGTTTCTTAGGTTCTGTAACTGTAATCTTTCTTGCTCTTAATTAGCATTTTTAACTATAAATAGGACTTTGCTTTATATCCTATAAGAGTTTTTAATCAAAGTTTGTGATTGTTCTTAATCTCCATCTCATTTTCCTTCACTTCGTTTCAACTATTTTCTGAGTTATGTCTTTCATATCTGATTTACTAATATGGTGTTGCTTTCATATTTATCGGTCTTATTCGTAGCATAGTTTACTACATGTTTTTAAGGTTTATTTTCAAATTAGAGTTAATAATTTCATTCTCCAAATTATCTGAATTTCGATAGTTTCTTTGTTAAGTATAGGCTCAGTTTTCCATTCATCCAGATAATGAAGATGTTCATGAAATAGAATTTGGATAAGAAATAAATATCTTTATCAACTTTTCTACTTGCTTCTATATAACATATCTTTATCAAGTTTTCTACTTGCTTCCAAATTGAATCCAGAAACAAATATCTTTATTAAGTTTTCTACTTGCTTCTAGATTTCATTAGTTTTATGTCATTTTGCTTATGGATAGAAGATAGATCATAATGTTTAAAGTTAACTATAATTGGACTCTTTGTAGTTTACATCTCTTTGTAGAGATTAGTTTAGATTTACTTCTATTTTGTTTTGTTATTACATTTGAAAGTCATTACGATTCATTCACTCCAGTTCCTATCACATTTGACATACAACATCAAGGAGAATGGAATTAGAATTAGATGCTTTAGTGTAGTTTTTGAATGCATAAGTAGTTCTTGAATTCATTAATAGTTTGTAGTTTTGCTTTGAATTAACATAGTTTTCTGTTTATGTAATTTGCCCTCAAATTAAGTTATTCCATAGATAGATCTTTAATTTCATTTACAGTTGTTTCTAATTCCTAGATTAGAATCTGAAGAATTGATTAAGTAGTTTACATCCTTATAAAAATAGTTTGCTCTTTAATCAGTATTTGTTCTTTTCCATTATTTAATCATAGAGTAGAGTAGTATGATTCGATACTATTATGATCTGTTGGTTTAATTTGATTTAGTTAGTTCATTTGCTATCTTTTTCTTAAGTTTGACTCGGTTTTTCATTTTGAAAGATCTTTCGATCTTTTCTTTATTAAACATCTCTAAGGTCTGACAAGCCGAATCTTAGGTACCATTCTACCTTAGCATATACTGTGCCTCAACTCTAAGATTACCAACCCTAGTCGATAATTAAATATTTAGGTGTTTTCTTTTAGACAGCTCACACACCTCAACATTTTGGTGTCGTTGTCGGGGAGTTGTAGATAGATAGGTAGAATTCAGTCGTAGATAAATAGGACCTTCTCTTAAAAACTTAGGATAGATTTGAAATTCTCTTCTTTTGAAATTTAGAAATAGGCTGGCGGTGGGTGAGCGGTAAGACGAGAGGTAAGAACCTGCGCATCTGTTATAACAGGCATCCCCAAAACCCAACAGTAGTAGTGATGCAGTTAGAATTTATTTCAGCTATAGTTTGTTTTTCATGAATAAGTCTAGAGACTTGCAAGGTAGATTTATTAAAACTAAAATTCCCACTAAAATTCCTACTAACCTGTACGAGGGGTGTGCCACCCCAACTACTAACTCAACAGAAAGGTATTGGAATACACCTAAGGGGGATAGTCCTACTTGGAAAGCAAAGGAAGTCCTTTCTGGAAATCAATTAGGGGAAACCATAGGGACGTGAGAACAGTCTGTTCATAAAGAAATTCCACAAGAACCTCAAGCTCATATTGAGATTGAACATAAACAAGAGGAAACTCCAAAGGATAAAACTTCAGAACCCTCCAACTCTCCATTAGTTCAAAAACCCAAAGACACTACTTTTTCAATAGTAGGTGGTCCAAACTTAGTAGATTTTGTCGATCCTACACAAGTAGATGCTCTTTTTGAGAATTATGTAAACATGGTTATCTCACAGATTGAGACAACAGTAGGACCTCCAAAACTGGATACCCACATAGCTGATAATTCTCCTCCTAAAAAGAAGAATACTCTTCCTGAAATAGAACGTTGGGACATCCCATATTCACCAAGAAAGGATCCACCTAGGTATTCTCTCTTTGGCAATCGAATCTTTATGGAGGATGAAAATGAAGATCGTGTCCGATAAGATGAAGGAGAAGGAGAGGTTAGAACCAAAGGTACTTTTGGATTCCCTATCCTAGACACTGCACAAGATGTAACTATGCAAAATATTCCTCCCTCCTCACTACCAACCTTCTATGGGAAGAGTAGTGAGGATCCAGATACAGTCTTATTCGAGTTTGATATTTTGTGTAGGAGTTATAATTACCTACAAAATGGTCAAACGCTAAATTTTTTCCTGTCACATTAAAAGATTCCTCTCTCCGATGGTTTATGGGATTAGGAGAGTCTAGTATTAGAACTTGGGAAGACATGAAGAATGCATTTCTACAGAAATATCAGGATTACTGTAGACCTAAGGACTCTCGCAATGATATCTTTAAAATTCAACAACTCGAATATGAGAGCCTAGAAGACTATCTCGAAAGATTTAACTACGTGTTACATAAATCTAAATATAGTGATCTTCGAGAAGATGCATTAAGAACACTCTTCCTCAAGGGGATCTTAGAAGAATTCTTAGAGAACCTTAATCTCATGGCAGCAGGAGATATCTCTCATCAGTCTTTTGCACAGATTTGTGAGCTATGTAGGAATTACTCTAGGAGCAGAGGGAAAGGTGGAAGACACTTTCAAGAATCTTATGCTAGGAACCCGAAAAGGAACACATCCAGTCCTGGTGGAGTTACAAGGGCAGAGTTGGGAAACCTATTGGAAAATTTCAAAACAGATATCTTAGGAGCCACGGGTTCTCAACTAGATGCACTACAAGCTAAAAAGAGGTAAGATGAAGAGCGTGCAACAATGAGTGTTTTCTGTCCTAGGTGTAGAACTAAACATCGCCAACGAGAATGTCCATTGAATAATGTTTCAGTTTGTCACCTCTGTACAGAAGAACATCCAACTGATAATTGTCCATCATTGCCTGGATTGCAAGCCGTGTATAAGAGTGGAAAATTTGGTGAATCATCTAGGAGGCCTTGGAAACCTAGAGATCTACCATAATATCAAGATCCATCACAAATTCCACCCTATTACTATCCTTATCAACCCCCTCAACAATGGAATACTTCAGGTTGGCAGAATTGGCCTCTGTAGTACCCTCCTCAGAATACCCAACAACAACAGTGGCCACATGGGTGGAAAGGACAAGCTTATGCTCAACCACCTCCTCCTATGCCTAACTATCCCTACCCACCTAATATTCAGCAACTTTTTCCTGGATTTACACCTCCTTCATTACCCCCTATCCCAAATCAACCCCACCATTTCCAGAACATGAATCCTCCAAGACCCATAATATTACCTGCACAACCGATACCGAATCCTAACAACAAACCAACCCAAGCTCTTAACAGCATTGGGTTGTTACCTCTTCCATCATATGCCATTTCGACCACACCAATACACGAGATTCAACTGCAGTCTGGAAGAGTTTTGCGAAATCATCCCAAGTCATCAGTTGTTATCCAAGAAGAAAACGAAGAAGAAAACATACCTAGTGAAGTTTTGAATGATGCCATTCTTGAAGATGTGGTTATTCCTAAATCTTCAACACACAACCATCTACAAAAATAAGTAATTACAAGGGAAAAATCACCTCCATATCCGGAGCGTCTAGTAATAGAAAAACCTGTAACTTATCCAGAGTATGATATCATTAATGAATTGAAAAATATTTGCATTAAGATCCCTTTGTTACGAGCCATTAAGGATATCCCAATCTATAGTAAGGTAATAAAGGAACTTTGTATTAAGAGACCAGGTAGAAAACAAAAAGACCCTCCGACGATTCATGTAATAGGAGAAATATCATATTGCATAACAAACCAACCTAGAATCCTAAAGTATTCAAATCCAGGAAACCCTGTGGTGACTATTATCATCAATAACACCGCCATAGGGAACATCACTTATTGATCTAGGAGCTTCTATCAACCTGATGACTACCACAGTTTTAGAAACTCTCAATTTAGGACAGTTCCTCCGCCCTACCCCAACAATGCTAGAATTAGCAGATCGCACAATGGTGCAGCCTGCTGGGATCTTAGATGACATCACTGTATCAATAGCTTCATGGGAATATCCTGTGGACTTCATGGTCATAGAATCAAAATACCCTTCCAAAGGTCACCCCATTATTTTAGGAAGACCTTGGTTGGCTACGGCCAATGCATTTATAGGATGTAGGGATGGAGAGATGATTATCTCTGATGGGTTATCCACAAGAAAACTAGCTTTATACCCACCAGCTCAGCCAATAACTAAAAACCTGTTTTGGTTAGATTGTCCTTTTGGAGACGAGAACTTGGAAGAACTTTCTCTTGTTAGTGATTTCTCCTGGGCAATTCAAGAACAAAACACCGAGAATGTGTTGAATCAATTTATCTCTTCCACAACATGTATAGACTTTCCTCAGTCTTTTTCTCAACTTGACCAGATCTTTGGAGATGAATTCCAAGAAAACATGAGTCTCTCAACATTTACAAGTACACCCTGTGTCTTCGCAATCGAAGAACATTTAGGATCCTATACCATACCTAGTGAAGTTAGGTCCGACAAATTTCTACATATAAATGCAGGTTTAGATGAGAGTCAGTAAAAACAATTACTAAAAGTTCTCAAGAGTCAAACTGGAGCATTCACATGGGAATATACCGATATGAAAGGTATACACCCAGATACCTGTATCCACCACATTTACACATACTCGAACATACCTCCTGTTAGGCATCCCCAGAGAAGAATGAATCCAGCCCTAAAGGATATAATAAAAGATGAATTACAGAAACTCCTTAATGCCGATTTTATTTACCCAATTTCCAATAGTAAATGGGTGTCTCCTCTGGTGGTAGTTCCAAAGAAATTCACAGGGAAATGGTGTATCTATGTTGACTTTCGAGAATTGAACAAGGCCACTCTTAAGGACTACTTCCCATTGCCTTTCATCAATCAGGTGTTAGACACCTTATCAGGGAAACAATATTTTTCATTCCTTGATGGGTATAGTGGATACAATCAAATACTAATAGCACCTGAGGATCAAGACAAGACAACCTTTACTTGTTCTTGGGGGACATATGCCTATCGAGTGTTACCATTTGGCCTATGTAATGCACCTGCTACTTTTCAACGGGCAGTTCTAGGAATCTTTGCTGACCTTATACATGATTGTATAGAAGTTTATATGGATGACTTAACAGTTTATGGTAATACCTTCCAAGAAGCCCTTGATAACCTCAAAACAGTTCTTATTTGGTGCCAAGAAACAAACTTAGCCCTTAGTCATGATAAATGTAAAATGTTACTAACCGAGGGCATAGTTCTGGGACATCATGTCTCTCTTCAAGGTATCAAGGTAGATCCTGCCAAGATAGATATAATTGTTAATCTTCCTCCTCCAAAAACTCCGAAGGAAGTAAGAAGTTTTCTTGGCCATGCAGGCTATTATAGACGTTTTATTGAAAATTTCACTAAGATAGCCGCACCTATGTTCAAACTACTCATGAAAGACACAGAATTTCAATGGACTGAACCTTGTCAACAAGCCTTCGAAGCTTTGAAGGCAAAGCTATTAGTGACACCAATACTTAGGGGCCCAAATTGGTCCCTTCCTTTCCATATATTCGTTGATGCCTCGGACATAGCTATAGGGGCAGTCTTAGGTCAAAAAGAGGGATAGACATCACATGCCATTTACTTTGCTAGTAAAAATCTGACTCCTGCAGAATTGAAATATACTCTCACTGAAAAAGAGTTTCTAGCAGTAATCTATGCCATCAACAAGTTTCGTCATTATATCACAAGATATGAGATTTTTATACACACTGACCACTCCGCCATCAGGTTTTTAATGAATAAACCTATCACCAATGGCAGGGTGACTCGGTGGCTTCTTTTGTTACAAGAATTTAACATCACCATTGTTGATCGTCCTGGTCGAGAGAATGTGGTAGCTGATTTTCTCTCTCAAATTCAAACAGATGATAATGCTAGTCCTGTCGATGATAACTTCCCAAATGAACATTTGTTCATTGTGTCTGTTCGAACCCCATGGTTTGCAGACATAGCCAATTATTTAGCAACTGGAAAGCTACCAACCCATCTCTCCCCACCCGAAAAACGTAGGATCGTAGTTCAAAGTTCCAATTATTCTTGGGTGGATAATGATCTCTTTCGCACTGGTCTTGATCTCATTATTAGATGATGTGTACGAGAGGATGAGATGGTAGAGATCCTACGTGCATGTCATGGTGGACCTTGTGGCGGGAATTTTTCTGATAAGAGAACAACATACAAAGTGTTGCACTCTAGGTATTATTGGCCAAGCATTTTCAAAGATGCTGCCAAGTATGTCAAGGGGTGTGACAGTTTCCCAATAATGGGTAGACCTACACCATCCGATGAGATGCATTTACAACCCCAAGTCATTATTGAACCTTTTGAAAAATGGGCTCTAGATTTTGTTGGGCCAATTTCCCCTATGTATCGCAAGAATAAGTACATTCCAGTCTATACAGATTATGTCAACAAATGGGTAGAAGCCAAAGCCTTATTTCTAGCCACAGAGAAATCTGTGGTGGAATTCATATATGAAGAAATCTTTACTCGATTCAGTGTACCTAGGGAAATTGTAACCGATCAAGGATCTCAGTTTATCTCCAAATTAATGAAAGAGCTTACTGACAAATATGGTATTAGACATTGTAAATCTTCACCATATCACCCGCAAGCCAATGGTCAGGTAGAATCCACCAACAAAGTATTAGAAGCTATCCTGACTAAGACTATTTAGTTACACCACAAAGACTGGGCAGATAGGTTCCCAGAAGCCTTGTGGGCTTACATAATAACATGGAGGAACACCACTGGCCACACACCTTATGAACTCGTTTATGGTAAACAAGTTCTTCTACCTATTGAATTTCAAGTTAAAACCTTTCGTATGGCTGCACAATTAGGGATGAATCTAGAAGAAGCACAGACCCAACGAATCCTGCAAATAAATGCATTAGACGAGATTAGGAAAGATGCTATTCAACGCACAATCTTAATTCAAAATCAATGTAAAAAGTGACATGATAGATAAATCAAACAAAAACAATTCAAAACTGGAGACTGGGCTTTACTCTTTCATTCAAGATACAAAAACTTTAAAGGTAAATTAACTACTCGCTAGATGGGTCCATATGAAATTGTTATAGCTTTTGATAATGGTTTCGTTAAATTTAAGACAATTGATGATTCTCAAATTTCTTTTGTTGTAAATGGACATAGACTTAGACTTTATCATCAACCAATATCTAAACAAAATTTTGTGCATAATGCCTTACAACAAGAGGAAATGGAGCTGGTAGAAGAGGAAATCATTCCTCCTCCTCCTAGTCCTTGAAATTATTTTGGGTTATTTTCATTTGTATATATGTAAGTATGTTCTTGTTTTTTTAATAATAAGAGTCATTTCTAACCATTGATTCCATTTCTACAGGAAATTCATTTTTATGATCGGCTTATGAATTATGTAAAATAAAACAGGAAGACTCTTTTCCTTAATTCTGAAAGTTTTTCATAATTTTCTTTGTATATATGTTTTTTATCTTGAATAAATTTGAATCATCTAACAAGTGGTTTTGCAGCTTAATTACAAGAACCTTATCTTTATACTTAGCTCATGCAATATTATCTGAAAGGGAAGTGCTCTAAAAAGAAATATCTATAATTATCCTTCTCTTTCGATTATTGTTGAAAATTTATAGTGATAGGTTAAAGCGTTCTTTATATTATTTTTAACCACTTTCTTCTATGATTCTATATATGGTACTTGATTCAGACATGCACATTTCTGATTTATCATTAGAACAGTTGCTTAAAGACCTACTCTAATTTCTATGATTTTCAAAAGCTCTATCTTACACCTATGGACTGCTAGCTCATCCTAGACTCATTATCAAAACTTGTCTCTTGAAGCACCTTTAAAAGGTAGCCCAAAAGTGAGTGATATTTTCTATTTTGTGGGGAACATTACTGACCTTTTATGGAGAAGATAGACTGGGAAGTCAAAGAATAGCTTTAGGTTATTATCTTTTGACATGATCTGTAATTTAGGCCATTATAAATAAAGTTACTCATAAGGTTTGCGCTAAAAATTTGAATTATGTGTTTAACAGGCTTAGCACACTCTAGTGCCAACCGGCTTCCTTACTAAAAATATCATTATACGAAGCAAATCCGTTGGGGTACTGAACAGGCTCACTGGCAGCGGGTCCATGCTAAGTAAAATCTTAAACAAGGAAGCTCGGTAAATGCAAGTAAACCCGTCGGGGTACTGAATAGGCTCGCTGGCAGCGGGGATATGCTTGCATGGTACCAAGATAAACCCGTCGGGGTACTGAACAGGCCTGCTGGCAGCGGGGCAATATTGGGTAAAAGAGGTTTGGTTAATGCATTGCTATTCACATGGCTCATAAAAAACCTGAGTATACAAACACATGTTTAGGCCGATTATTTATACTGTCATTAGAGAATGGTTGTAAGTTGGACTTGGACCCCATCATCTAATTCAAACAATACCTAGGATATGACTATCGTAGAAATGAGACCCATAACTATAGTAAATCTCACAAACTTTACGATGAACCTTATCTATATTCTTTGGATGACAAGAGATCTTTACAATGAGTCATGGATGACTAGTTTTCCTATGGAATTTTTCGCATCCCTTACACTATCATTCTTCATATGGTCTTTGTAAGCACTGTTGTATTCTTTTTGATGAATGTACATATCTGAATCATCTACATTTAAATAGTTAATATTTTATTTTCTTACGAAAATTATCACAGCATTTTTAGAAGCTATTGTCTGAACCATGTATTGAAAATATCTTGAATATTAATCAATTTTCCTTTGATGGCTTGAGGACACGCCATATTTTTGGTTTGGGGGAGCATCAGAACTGTTTTTATTTTCTGAATATTTATGAAAAAAGAGATTTATTTATCTCTGACAAAATGATAGGTGTTTTTCAGGAATAATGCGAAATAACAAAAAGATGATTGTCCTAATGAATGACAAATAAAGAGGAACGCAACTGAAGGATCCAGAAAAAGAAAAAATTTCAGCATCTTTTGTGTGCTAATAACCTCAGAAATTTTTTGCAGAATCAGCTTCAGTCAGCATCAGCAAACAAATCCTGTAAAGACAAAAGTCTGTACGAAGGGTTGAATGACGGGTCGAATGTCGATCCGGATGAAGTGACGAACAAGGCAATCTGAATGAAGTGCCGAATGAAACCATAGCTTATAATGGCTTTATTAAATATGCTAAGATGTCCAATTTGAATATTATTGAGAAATTTAATTGGCTAATTATGTCAGGGATCAATCAAATGTCAAATTTGCACGTGGTCTCATTCCCTTACCCATCTCGCCTCTATTAAACGAATGGATTATGCATCATTGCGAATCATAGCATGGCCGCCATTTGGTCTTACTTATCCTCGTACGATCTGTCATCATATTAATCGAGTTATCATGATTTCCCACGTATAATCTACGTCTATAATTTCATTTCGAGAATTATATTCAACCTGTCCAAAGCTCGGCTTTGGACATGATTGAAAATATCTTAGCCACACGTATTCTCTGACTCATGCATTCCTATGTTGGCACTCGATACAAGATTGTCGAATGACAAGTGTGATCTCTCAAGCATGCCTACGATCAATCAACCATTCAAACGGACTTCAGTTTAAATTGATGGCTGCGTGAATTTCGCTCCATTCTATTCGTTGTCCATCTTTTCTATTGAGCTACGTCCTCTACAATTTCTTGCACCCCTTGTATCTATTTGCATCCCCCATCCTCTATCAACAATGCCAATCCGTAATGAACCTGGAAGTTACCAGGATTTACTTTGCATCCCCGAGTTCAAAGAATTCCATGAGGTATTCCTTCGAGCCGGATGGGGTCTGTTTCTCTGCCTTCTCCAAGGCCACGACCACAAAATTTCACTGTTGTTCGCTAAAGGATTCGATGGCAAGACGGCCAAAGTTTTCCATCTCACTTTCTCTATGATAGAAGAATCTATCGCATTAGCCACGAATCTCCCTAGGGAAGGAGCCCGTTGGCATAAACATCTCTTCCTTCCACAGAAGGCTCACGAGTTTGCTTTGAAGACCGAATATCAACACTTCGCTGGAACAAAAGGATTCCACTGGGAGTGGGTCAAGCCGGAATACCTAGATCCTTTGACTATCATCATCCATCTGATCACTTGCGAGGGTAAGTTTAATGTTTTTAAAGTCTGTCATTTTAGATTGCTAGCATATTTTGTTAACAATCAGACCCTCAACTTTCCATTCTATTTACTAAAAATTTTAGAGAAGATGTCCAGTTAGGTCAGGAAGAATACTGTTAATCCCTCTGGAAGCCTGTACCATCATTGTCTTATTAAAATCTTGATCATTCACCAGCTGGAAAAGAGAGGGAAAACCTGGGATCGTTTTGTTTTTGAAATTCTAAACCCTCATTTGATCGAGAAGCCTATTGCCAAATCCTCTGCTTCTCGAAAACACCATCGTTTCCAAGCCAGTGTTAGTGAGCCTACCCAAGCCTCTACGCATACAGGAGAATCTCAAGACACCAAGCGTGTACGGTTTAATGAGAATCCCTCAGGAGATGTACACCTTGTCCATCTATCGCCTTCTCCTGAGCTCACCCTTGTTGATCCTACTTCAGAACCTCCGCTCTTTTCAGTACCCACTAAATCCACGAGAACAAACCGTGACCAGTTCGTCGACCAGTCTATCATCCAGACTTTTATTCAGCCATCACATTCAAACAACCATTCAGATGACCATATCCTTGAAACACCTCTCCTCACATTAGCAAACATATCTGCTAAATTGTGTGAATCCCTTGCTGCTGAAAGTTCCCCTGCACACAACAAAGACAAAGTTCCTAAAGAACATACTGTTGAGCTTGAAGCATCTTCAAGAAATTCAAGTCCTCAAACAGACCTGGAACATTGCATAGAACAGCCCATTTTGAATCTGCAGGAAGTGGATAGACTGGCCCAAGTGATAACACGGTTGACAGACTAGAATCAAAATTATGTGGAAATAATCTCTGAACTTCAGAAAGAAAACAAGGCACTCTGCACACAGGTAAGAAGCATTGAATGCTTGGTCAATTCCATAGCAACATCCCATACTACTCTCCGGATGAAGAATGACACCTTGAAGGACCAGTTTAGGAATCTCCAGAAGCTTAAAACTAAAACCACTTCCTCTTCCAAGTCGAAGGCAACTGCGGTAGCTGCTACCGCAGCTTAGCCTTCTTCCTGAACTTCTTTGTTTTGCTCAGTGGGACCTGGGATATCTCCGGTTTGGGGGAATGTTGGTGTCCATTTTGTCACCATTTTTTATCATCAAATCTACTCTGAGTGGCATCATTTTCATTATTTTTTTGCTATGATAAGTTATTATTTCTGCCAATCAGACCATCAAACAGACCAGGTATGCATATATTCATTTATCATATGAATTTTGGTCAAATCTCGCTATATTATGATTTATTAATGTTTAAAGTGACATTTCTAGACATGCGTGGAATTTAGTTCTTGCTCTACAGGCTGCGGTCTTCAAATGGACCTTCATTCAGACTCGCTTTCACGCTAAAAATGTCAGCAGTGTTCAGCCCGTCATCCAGCCTGTGAGATCGTTGGTTGGCATATTCCTGGCCATTAAAGACAGTAACTGACTCATGGGTTCGGTTAGCCACGTGATGGTTATGATTGACGAGCCTTGGTTCTAGAAGATTCGCTTCCTTGCCTCCTGAGCTCGACAGCACATGGCCTCCCCACGTCAACACTCCAGCGTTCTGACTTTCCTGTCCGTTCATCCTAATATCATGAACGCATGTTCACGCTAATGTTCTAGAGAAGCCTCGTTTTCCCACGCTCAGTCTGCCAGTCCACGCTTTGTCCACATCGACACTCCAACAGCCCTCTCCTCTGTCCATCCAGCTCGCCAGCATGCATTCTTCCCACAACTGAAGGAAATGAACACATAATTGTTCGCATTGGGTAGGGTCGACGCTGTGAAAGCAGGCAGACGACCTCTGTGTTGTCATGGATTACAAGCAGCCATTTTACAGTCTTAAAGACTGCCTATTATTAGAGCAGTTGACCACTAAAGGGTCGACTTGCTCTCCCCATTGTAAAATTGTATAAATAGTTGTCTATGTAATTGAGACGAGTTAATCCTTGAGTTTGAGTCTCTAGAGTTTGAGGAAACTGTCAATCTTTTGAGCTACAAGCACTGTGTAATTTTCTCAGTTAATGGAAGTTTCAATTCGTTGATGCTCTGTTGTTAGTAACTAAGTCGATTTAGTTTCCATCTCTGATTGCTGGGAAGGGCCCCTCATCAACCGAAGGTTTTATTTATGTTTTCTGTATTTTCTTTTCTGCAAATAGCTAGTTTATTTTCCAGTTTATATAATTAACTTTGTTTTCCTATACATGTCATTTCCTTACTTCTCTGTAATCTGTATTGTGCTGCTAACTTAGTTTGCTTTCCATAATTGATAATGGTCGACCAAGCATAGTATTTTTAGTTTTTTTTTCAGTCTTCTACAATTAGATAATTGTTTTCAGTCTTCTGCAATTAGATAGTTGTTTTCAGTCTTCTACAAATTAGATAGTTGCTTAGTTAGTTTATGTTTCAAGCTTAGTTATAATTAGAATTAGTCTATTAGCTTCTTTATGTAGCTGAAGGTTAAGTTTTATTCATAGCTTAGTTTTGTTTGATTATGTTATAGAAGTAGTTCATCTCTTAGATAATGATTAGAATAGATTGCTTCCTATTATCGTAGCTTCTCAACAGTCTTCTCACTGATTTCTTTGCAATGTAGGTTCATCTGCATTCGCCAGCTGACGATTCAGATCATCAAAACTGCTTCTTTCCTTAGTTTAATTCGTTTGTCTTCCATCCGGACTGTCATTCGGACAGTCATCCGGATCGTCATTCGGACTTTCATTCTTTCTGTACTGTTTTATGCTTATTTTGAATTCAGTTTCTTAGGTTCTTTAATTGTAATCTTTCTTGCTCTTAATTAGCATTTTTAACCATAAATAGGACTTCGCTTTATATCCTATAAGAGTTTTTAATCAAAGTTTGTGATTGTTCTTAATCTCCATCTCATTTTCCTTCACTTCGTTTCAACTATTTTTTGAGTTATGTCTTTCATATCTGATTTACTAATATGTTGTTGCTTTCAAATTTATCAGTCTTATTCGTAGCATAGTTTACTACATGTTTTTAAGGTTTATTTTCATATTAGAGTTAATAATTTCATTTTCCAAATTATCTAAATTTTGATAGTTTCTTTGTTAAGTATAGGATCAGTTTTCCATTCATCCAAATAATGAAGATGTTCATGAAATAGAATTTGGATCAGATTTATTAAGTTTTCTACTTGCTTCTAGATTTCATTAGTTTTATGTCATTTTGCTTATGGATAGAAGATAGATCATAATGTTTAAAGTTAACTGTAATTGGACTCTTTGTAGTTTACACCTCTTTGTAGAGATTAGATTAGATTTACTTCCATTTTGTTTTGCTATTACATTTGAAAGTCATTACGATTCATTCACTCCAGTTCCTATCACATTTGACATACAACATCAAGGAGAATGGAATTATAATTAGATGCTTTAGTGTAGTTTTTGAATGCATAAGTAGTTCTTGAATTCATTAATAGTTTGTAGTTTTGCTTTGAATTAACATAGTTTTCTGTTTGTGTAATTTGCCATCAAATTAAGTTATTCCATAGATAGATCTTTAATTTCATTTACAGTTGTTTCTAATTCCTAGATTAGAATCTGAAGAATTGATTAAGTAGTTTCCATCCTTATAAAAATAGTTTGCTCTTTAATCAGTATTTGTTCTTTTCCATTATTTAATCATAGAGTAGAGTAGTATGATTCGATACTATTTTGATCTGTTGGTTTAATTTGATTTAGTTAGTTCATTTGCTATCTTTTTCTGAAGTTTGACTCAGTTTTTCATTTTGAAGAATCTTTCGATCTTTTCTTTATTAAACATCTCTAAGGTCTGACAAGCCGAATCTTAGGTACCATTCTACCTTAGCATATAATGTGCCTCAACTCTAAGATTACCAACCCTGGTCGATAATTAAATATTTAGGTGTTTTCTTTTAGACAGCTGACACACCTCAACAACCACTTCAATGCAACATTAGTGAATAGTCTTTCACCGTAGAGATCATTTATTGATTGTCTCCATTGATCTACCTAGGAGAGTGGTCTTCATATCATCCACACCAACATTTAAGCTTCACACTTCAAATGGCACACAACAACCATAGAATGGCACACTTCAAATGGAAATGTAATCATATCGCATACATCATGTAGAGAGTCTCCACACTCATGAATGCATCAGATCCTTGATACAACACATTCTACACACTTGTATTCTATATTCATGGAGAGTTCCTTCACATATTTATGAGTGCCTTTGCAAAAATGAGATCGCAGCTCATGGAACATAGAGGAGAGGTCACAAATTCACGATCTTCATATTTCAACTCACCGAAGTCTTCAGGTTAAGCAACAGTCTCCACTATATATAGGAGTGGATTAGGGTAATTTTTAGGGGCGAAATTTCGCCAATTGGTTATTTTTGGGTTTTTTTTCAAAAAATAAATTCGTTATTTGGTCATTTTTAGTCTCTAATATTTCCTATATTTACATAAAATATGTTTTTTTATCATAATATTCGTCAAAATTTATAAATTTTAGTAGTAAATTGTATGTTTCATATTTAATATTCACCTACCAATCTATATATATGTTTTTTTCAATCCAAAACAAATGCCTAGAATACTATAGTTAAAGATACTATTAGAATCCTTAAAAAATACCCTGGAGTGGATGCATCACTTCATTTTTTCAACGCAAAAACATGAAAAATGCAAGGCACAAAAGTTGTCTATGCCACCGTGGGGGAGAGAGTGACAACTCTCATAAAAGGAAAAGTTGCATCTGCATTCTTTTATTAAAGGTTGCATCCAAAAAATCGCAGCTCTTCATCGTGGTTGTAGCTCATTCATTGAGTGAATAAAGTATCTCAAAGCACATAAATTAGGGTTTCTGCCAATCAAATACATGCGCATGCAACTTCAAGTATAGATCGCATGCAAGTCATATGAATGTGGAAGAGTGAGGTCGCGGAAGACCATCGCAACTTCACGATAACTCCTACTCATTTCTCGTACAAAAGCAAATTCACATAGTACCTAGTCTCTACAGTCTTCACGCGTAGATATCACCAACGCTCTTCAATGCCAACACTTCACCATAGCTCCATTCAAATGCTGATATTTCACAGTGCAGTCACGACTCTTAAAATGTGAAAGGTTTCACGCACCAATTGCAGAATAAGCACCAAATCCATGATACAACAGTCCATGCAGGTTCCAAGCACAAATATCAATAGCTCCACGTACTACTATCAACATAGCAATAGCTCCATCGCAGAACTCCACACTTTCATTGTTCTCTTTCAGGTCGTATGAGACTAGAGTTTCTCCACTTCAACGAAACAAAAATGACGAAATTCCAACAAACAACTTCGAACGCACCTTATTCACAATATTGACATATGAGCGAACACGATAATCATCTTCTCCAAAGGTAGGAGCATAGTGCACAACACCAATATGACTCTAATCCGTTACAACATATAGCTAATACGAAACACATATTGAGGTAGAACTGTCTACAATGGAATGCAAAATGCAATACCAAGGAGGGTGCAAGAGAGGAAAAACACCTTTGCATAGGGTAGAGAATCTAGCAGGAGAAAGGTAGGTCTGGGATGGCAGAGAGCACGCGGTAGTTTTGCAGAGAGTATGACATATACTTCTCTCTTCCACTTAGAAAAACCGCCCTCTCATATTTTTGGAGGACAAAAATTGCAGGTATGGTAGAACGCTAACACTGGTGCAATTATACCTGAATAATGGCTAGCAATTATGGCAGGGGGCCTTTGTGGCAACGCTATTGATGTGAAAACACTGAGGATAGGAGCTTGCAGAGAGAAACATAAAATCTCAGGGAATATGGCAGATCACTTACACGCAGACAACCGTTATAGTAGACTGGAAAAGATATGGCAGAGCTGGAAGAATATCAGAATTAAAGGAATTAGTGCATAGGCCACATGAATTATAATTGCTTTGATACCACTGTTAGGTGCCCCAAAAGGGAAAATAGGCAGAAATGCACATAAACACAGAAAATAGGCTTCAAAGCACACTTAAACTCATTAGTAATGTACATATTTATACAATGAGATGACCATTAGGTTCAACTTCCCAAGTGGTCTCTTGGACTCCCTGGTGACTCTTGTTCTACCCTCAATGACTTATGGTCTTCTTTGCATGTGAATGGTGCACAATAATCCTAACACCAAGGATTATGCTCCAACAATACATACACACACACACACACACACACACACACACACACACACACATATACATATACATATACATACACACACACACACACACACACACATATATACATATACATACACACACACACATTGTTGAAGAAACAAGGTTATCCCGACCACATTTGGCTTTCTAGTTTTACAACCTTGTGAAATTGACAAGGGTATATTAACTAAACTATACTATTCTTGCTAAATTATATGCAGAAGTTTACTCAATCCCAATACAGTCGTAATAGGATGGAAAAATTCTCAGAGAAGCTAGCAACTATAAAATATGATAGGGTCAACTCTACGATTTGTCCAGACTTGGCATGACCACCAACCTAATACCTTAAGATGCAGGTCTATTAAATGATAGTTTTTTTGACCTATAACTTACAAGGCTGGGAAGACAAGACCTAAATTTATTAAATATATGTTTATTCTATATGCGTGTATATATATATAATCACAGTTTCTCCTTTCATCCATCCATACCACAACAAAGTGCGAATTGAAAAATTGAAATAGTCAAAGTGACTATTAACTTACCTATATAAGCAATAGTGACCAGAACTCACAACCATAACGAAAAACCATGCAACTGGAAAACCCAACAAACCAAGCATGAGCACGAACCTGCTGTAATTCAACACTCCTCCACTTGGCACAATTCCAGTGGCCAAAAGAACCCAAACACCAAAAGCAATAGTCTAAAATGAAACTTGAAACCAGAACCCCTGGAACTCAACAGTTGAAACCAGCTCCAGACGGGTAAAATTCCAAGAAATCCGAACATCAACATCGACCACACCCAACACCGACCACAACCCAAAATCCCCTCATCTCGGAAAATGCAGCAATCGTATCCGGTTGGACTCTTAATAATCGTATCCGGATTTCATATTGAATGATAAATAAGAATAATATATTAGATGATGCTGATAAAATTACAAGAAGATCGCCTTTATAGGGCTTGAGCAAGCATAGTGAAGGGTTACGCCCTTTCACTAGTAACCTAATAATCTATTAATTTATAAATAATAATATTAATTAAATATTCACAATATTGCCTTCCCCTTAGGAAAGCTTTGTCCTCAAAGCTTGAGTATTTTCCTAATGTCGTCCTTCATTCAGACTCGGTGTCAGTATTAGGATCGGATGATATTTCTTGTGAAGAGACTTGCACTTCCTCTCCATTGTTGATTCTGCACTGTATTGTTTGATTGTTCCTACATTTATGGCCTGGGGTCCAGTCATCACCGCATCGACGACATATGTTTTTCTTCTTTTTTCTATTATTAGAGTAACTATTAGATGACTTTGATCTATTTTCCATTTCATAGGCATATGATTGAGGTTTGTGGCATTGATGGCCAGGTGACCAAGTATCTGCACAGTACCTACATTGTGTCTCTTTTTCTTGTCGATAATGGTTATCGCCTCTTGTTTTTATTCCTTCCAATTTGCGTTCTACGGCTTTTGCTTTATGTCTTGCTACTTCTATGTTAGGTATATCATGTAACTTTAGCTCTTTTTGGAGGTATGGTTTAAGACCTCCTAAATAGGTTTCGAGTCTTTGCTTGTCACACAACCCAAATACTCGTGTCGATAAGGATTCCCACTGATGTGTGAATTCCTCCACGCTTCCAACCTGTTGTAATCTGGTAAGTTTAATGAAAAATTCATCTTCTTTGATTCCTTGAAACCAATTAAAAAAATCATTTTTGAAAAAGTTCCAGGTGTAGGCAAAATTGTCTCTCTTCCACCATAAGTACCAATTATAGGCGTACCCTTCCATATGCATTGACACGTATTTCACCTTCTCCTCCTCAGATTGAATATTGTAAATGTCAAAGTATTCTTCTGCTTTGTTTAGCCAAGCAACGCATTGGTGTTCATTTCCATTGTATTTCGACAACTCTATTTTTGCCTTAGGTGGGTACACTATGTAAGGGTGATATTGATTGCCTTTTGCTTTACGGTTTGATGGTGGATCGGAACTACTAGATGATGTAAGTGACATATTTGAACTGCTTTGTTGTTGGTGGTGATTTTTAGCTTTTTTATTCTCTACTATCTTACGGATAGCTTCTATTTTGTTGTTTAATCGTGCCTCCATATCTGGCAGTGCTTTTGTTTCTATCTCTTGCTTAAGCGTTGCATTGTTAATCTTTATTTCTTATTGCAATTCTTCTTGATTCTTGACAAGTGCTTCCTGTGTGGGAATATGAAATGAGGCATCTAGCATGTATGGACTGTTGACTTGGTCTGTCTTAGGCATTAGTCTTTGTAACACCTCCATTAGTGTATTATGGTTCTGCGTCATGGTGCTCAAGTTCTGGGTTAGGGTGTTTATGTTTTGAGTCATAGTACTCATTTTGCCATCCAAGTCTTTTTGTTTTTTGTTCAGTATGTCAAAATTTTCATCCAGCGTTCTTTCTAGTACCAGAACAACTTCGTCTTTGATTTCTTTTTTAAGCACTGTATTGTTATTTTTCATCTCTTCCTTCCAGTTTTTTTGGTTAGCGACGAGGGATTTGATGTCCTTCTCCAGTTTTTTGATTTGCTCTTTTAGTTCTGCCATGGTCTTGGACCTTGTAGGTAGAGGTGTGTACTTCGACGCTATTTTGGCTTGTGAGGGGTGGAAAAATCTTTTTTACTAAGGATGGTGAGATTTCAAGGATAAAAATTAATTATTAAATAATAAAATCTTTATTTTATTATTTTGTTTTAATAAAACAAATTGAAATATTATAAATATATTATATTATAATATTTTTTTTTTGTAGGTCGTGGAGGTGAGAATGACGGCGCGCTGAGGAAATGGAACTAAGGGCTGGTTAGTGAGCAGGCAGATGTGATGAGGGTGGCGCGTGGAAATGTGCAGGAGGTTGCGTGGAAGTGGGTGCACGTGGTTACGAGAGGAGCTGTGAGAGTCGGGAGGTGGGGAGGATGGGAATGTTGGAGCAGGCAGGAGCAGGTGGAGTGCGAGACGGGAGGAGCATGAGACTGGTGGCTCGCATGAAGGGAAGCAACGCAGAAGAGGGTGAGGTGCAGGGCAGGTGGGGAGTGGAGATGGAATGGAGTGGGGAAGGCGGATGGGGGTGGAGCGTGTAGGAGGCGCAAGGGCAGAAAGAGGAGAGGTCGAGGAAGAGGAGGGACGAGCTGATGGGAAGTGCAGGGGTGTAGGGAGAGCTGCGTGGGAGTGAGAACAGAGGAGCGGAGTGTGGATGGGGTGCGCAGATGGATGCTGTGTGAGAGACTGGTGGATGAAGGATGGGGGAGTGTGGGTGGGGGAGCGCGGATGGGCAGGGAGAAAATGAGCAGTGATCAGGCGGCGCGTTTGGAGGAGGGAAGCATGTGAGAAGGAGGAGGGAAGTGGAAACGAAGAGGAAGAAGGACGACGAAAACAACAGCGTGGAGATGAGAGAGGGAGGATGAGCCGAATCCGAGCTCAGGCTGAAGGAGCGAATCCGCTCTGATACCAAATGCAGCAACCGTATCCGGTTGGAATCTTAATAATCGTATCTGACTTTCATATTGAATGATAAATAAGAATAATATATTAGATGATGCTGATAAAATTACAAGAAGATTGCCTTTATAGGGCTTGAGCAAGCATAATGAAGGGTTACGCCCTTTCACTAGTAACCTAATAATCTATTAATTTATAAATAATAATATTAATTAAATATTCACAACATTAATGAAGCGAATAATTATTCGTTCACACAATCAATATTGCCAGAACACTTGGAATATTAGATAAGCTATTAATAAGAAAATATATATTGATATTTGAATAGATAAGAAGATAAAGGATGATAGGATATTACAACATAACTCGCCTTTAATATGGCTTGAGTGTTCATAATGAAGGGTTATGTCCCTTCACATTAATAGCTAACTACTATATGATTAACAATTATTATTTATTTAATATGCCATTTATATTCGTAGCATTGCCACTCTCTTAGAAAGGCTTTGTCCTCAAAGCCTTATAATTTTGTCACATTGTTCTTTGCGATGTCGTGGTTGACGAAACATGTCGATACAAATTGCTAAGTGCAGAGCATAACTTCCGATATGTGGATGGGTCAATCCATCCCAAATTGATTTGTTGTTGACTGCTGGGATTCCCTACTGATCTGTCATCAGGAGCTTTGATCACATTAGTACCATTATCTTTCGATATTTCCCACTTTTCAGAATATTGGTTTTTATGGTTGGGGTGTCGATAGAGAATTTTCTCAATGTCATTTTCTTTTACGAGTGTCGTCTTTTTGATCTGAGTTGGAAGTTGTATTTTCATCCCTTGAGGTTTTAAGGTTTCGTTCTGTATCTTTTCCAACTTGTTTTCTAACTGCATGTTATCATTTTGAAACTTCTTAATCACTTATACTTGCAATTTTCTGTCATTTTCAGACTTCTTAAGTTGTTCCTTAAGATCTTCTTTATGACTTGTGATGCAACTATTTTCTTTCTGCTTGTCTATAAGTTTTCCTTCAATGTCTTCCGTAGATTGTTCTGTCTTCTGACTATTTTTCAACTTCTTAATTTTTGTGACTAGTGTCTTGTTATGATTTCTTAATCTGAAAATTTCTTCGGAATTGTTGGATAGTACTTTATTACTCTTTGCGATCTCTGACTTATGTGTCTTTTTAGAGTTGTCATTTTGTTGTTGAAATTTTTTTATCTGTTGTCGACATTGGCTGACCTCTGATTCTTGACTTTCTAATTTATGTCGTATCTGCGTTAGTTCTTCATCTTGTCGCTAACGATTTTGTTCAAGCATATTATTTATGCTTCATAATCGTTTATTTCTTTCTTTATATTTTGATTTTTCAATCTCTGATTGAAATTGTTTTTGTCTTTTAACTCCTCAATTTGAGCACATAATAATTTTTCTATACGATTTTTCTGGTTAGAAATTTTTTGTTCGTTGTACTTTTCTTCCATCTTATGTATTTCAATTATTACTTCTAGTTTTGAATTCCTCTCGTGTAAATCTTCATTGTCTCTTTGATAACACTTTAACTTGGCTTCTAATTTCTCTATTTGTAATCGCAAACCGGCTTCCATGGTCTCTGATTTCTTTGACGTTAGATGCTTGTTCTGGACTATAGATGGTCTTTAATTGGTCTTCGATTTCTACGACAAGGGTGGATTAAAAAGATGTAATAATTCCCAATATGTTTCTCTTGGAAAGAACTTTCTTTGACTTTTTTTTATTAGGTCAAATAACCTTTTTTTTCTTCCACAAATAATTATTATATTTTTTTTACTATGACTTCTTTTGACTTCTTCTTCTTTTTTTTTTTTTTTAAATAATTTTTTTTCTTCTTTTTTATTTTATTTTGTTTTGTTATCCAAATAATTCTTATTCAAAAGAAATTTTTTTTCTTTGATAATAATAATTATTATTAAAATTTAATAATAATAATATTATTAATATATTTTTATTTTTAATAATAATTATTATTAATAAATTAATTAATAATATTTTTATAAACTATATATATAGTTTAATATATAATTTTTTCAAAAATTAAAATATTTAAACAATATAATAATATTATAATGTTTAATATTTATTTATTTTTGAAAATTTTGTTAGGGTTTGTGAGAATGGGCGGGGGTGTGGGCAGAGGACTGGATGTGCGTTGGAGTTGGTGGTGGCGGCGGTGGTTGCAGGCAGTGGAGGGCGATGTGGAAGGGAGCGTGGAGCGGGGTGCTGCGGTGGGGGTGGCAGCGCGCGAGGCTGGATGGTGGAGGGAATGGTGAGGCAACGCAGGGAGAGCACGGACACTGGAGGAGTGGGTGGAGGGAGCTAGCAGCGATGGGGGAGGTAGAACTTGGGTGTGGTAGCAGTGGGAGGTGGGGATGAGGGGGGGTCGAAGGGGTTGCAGGTGGTGGCGCGGCGGATTAAAAGGCCCGGGAGTGTGGAGATGTGGAGGGAAGGGTTGTGCGGGGGAGAGAGGAGCGGGGTCTGTAGGATGGCGGGACAGTTGGGAGTAGGGCAGAGTAGTAATGTCGGGCGTGGCAGATGTGTTGGTCGAGGTGGGAGTCGGCGATGGTAGAAGGGAGAGATGTGCAGGGAAGAGAAGAGCTATGCGGGAGGCGTGAAGCAGAGAGGTGGAGTGATGGAGCAAGTCGCGGTGGTAGATGGGAAGGAGGGAGGGCGCGCTGTGATCAGCGATGGATGAGGAAGGTGATGGGAAAGCTGAGCGTGGAGGCGTAGGCGCAGGTGCATGAGGAAGAAGGGATAAGGGAATGGCATGAGAAAGATGGAAGGTGAGAGTAGGGAGAATGCGCGGAAGTAGGGAGGATGAGAGTGCGCGGGAAGGGAAAGAGAGCGTGGGGATATGAGGAGAAGGGCGGCGAGAGTGTGGGAGGGAAGCAATGGGAGTGAGGAGCGCACAGGGAGCCAGGATTAGGCGAATTGCAAGTGGCAGTGTGGCGTGCAGGTGGAGTGTGGAGAGTGGCAGGCCGCGACTGTCTTTTCCTTCATGTAATATGTTTTCTTTTTAACTCTTCACGTAAATGGATTGAATGGCTAAAAGCTTGGTTGGTTGGGACAAGGTCCTCAATTTCAGAGATACTTTGAGATGATGGCTACCCGCCGGATCAGAACCTGGGACCTGTGGATTATGGGCTCACCATGCTTCCGCCATCGGAAGCTTGATGACACAACCGTTGGCCATAAAATTTGGAGAGAAAAGCTTGGAATCTGAACACCAACACCGACCACAACCTGAAATCCCCTCGTCTCGACAAAATTCCAAAACATGCAAAGATCAAAGATTCAAGACTGTTAGCACTCATATTTTCCTTGGGTTGTGTCAAGGAAACCCCCGAGGTAACCACACAACCACTTTAGACTGTATTTATGACCTAATACAATCAGAGAGGGGTCTCTCACTATTTACAAAGCCTTCTTACTCAAGATATCCTATCAATGACATTCAGAAGGTCAGATTTCTGATAGGACAATTTGTTTTAAAAGATTTGGTAGGACAATCATGGAGGAGACCATTGGGCAATGGAGTCAAACAAAATAATTACAGAGACCACAAAAAGATTTCCACGGAGGAAGGATAGTTGTCTTATTACTGTCAAAATATTTTGTAGGTGATAAAGGAAAGAACAATAGACATTCCATCAATAATGGGCATACATGGTATATGAATCCAATACTGATTTTAGAGAAAATGGTGAATACTCAGACCTGATAAACAAGAGCATAAAAAATATGAATTCTGATTTATTTTAACTTTCATCCAAGCATAGAAGAAATAACACAATGGAAAAAATAACGAAAAATGTATACATAAAACAAGAAAGGAAAGGAAAGTACAGACTGTAATTTTGGTCAACACATGAATCTCTGGAAAATGCCTCTTTTGTATGGCTGTCTTGTATTAAAAATAGAATAACTCAGCACTGTAGAGTCTCCTGCCTTCAAAAGTTTTCCAACCCTTATTCCCTTGTAGAATTGAAAATATATACAAAAATACTTCTCCAGCGAACCCTAACTATATTTTTCTAAAAATAGCATTCTTTTAAACAAATTCCTTAAAATCTGGAACTAGTCTTTATCCTACAAATTTGGGATCGAATTGCAGATGCTGATTTGTGCAAAAGGACACTTTGTCACCAAATCTGGAACTAGAAGACCTTTCTGCCTTGAATTTTGGAATGATTGACTGCTTGAGACTTGGCCATTATTCATCAGAAATGGGCACAACCTACTTTCCGATGTTTTTACCTTCAAATAAACCAACAAAAGCAGATGATGCATTCTCCAAGCCCTCAGCAATATCCTCAATATAAACTATGTTTCCTTCTGTTATGTAGCCTCTTACCTTCTCCACAAACTGAGGGTACTTCTCCCAATAATCAGGGATAATGAAACCTTGTATCTTTAGGCGCTTGCTTATCACATACATTAAGTTTTTATATACCTTGTCTTTCCTCCCGATTATATTGTGATATCATCCCACAAGCAGCAATACGGCCATGGTTATTCATATTTTCAAGAACTGCTTCCAGCATATCATCACCCATATTCTCAAAATAGATATCAATTCCAGTGGGAAAACACCTATTGAGGGCAACATTCAAGTCCGGTTCCTCCTTGTAATTTAATGCATCATCAAAACCCAGTCTATTTTTCAGCAACTCCACCTTTTGTTTGCTTCCACCACTCCCAACAACATAGCACACGTGCATCTTTGCAAACTGCTCAACAAGCTGTCCAACTGCTCCAGAAGCTGCAGAAATGAAAACCTTTTCACCTGCTTTAGGGTAGCACAACTCATAAAAACCAACATACGCCGTGAATTCAGGCATTCCTAAAATTCCCAAATAATATGACAGAGGTAGATCCGTATATTTGATCTTCTGCAAGGTATGGGCCCCAGGTATTACGCTGTATTCTTCCCATCTAGTAAAACCCATTACCCAATCACCTTCTTTTAAGTCTGGATGATTTGAAATAACAACCTCAGAAACACCATAGCCAGTTATCACCGATCCAGGAGTAAATGGAGCTGTAAAATAAGAAGTAACGTTTCTCATGTGGCCCCGCATGTAAGGATCACACGATAAATACAAATTCTTTACAAGTACATCTTGTGATCCATCCTTCAGTTGCAAAGGAAGTTTTGTAGATTTTAATAACATATCAGACACCTTGGGCATTTCAATAATGTAATCCTTGAAAATAACTTGCTTATTATTCACTTCATTGCGTGCCATTTTAGTAGAGAGACCTTTTGACTTCTTGTATTTGTATTCCTCCGGTCGCTTCCTTAAACCAAATCCAGCTTCAAATAGAAACTGTGGAACTTAAGTAGTCTTGCTGCATCCACTCTTCCCACATATTTTCAACCTGTCCAATATTACCAGAAGAATTTAATAAATTGTGTGTATACAAAATAGAATGGTGAGTTTGTCAATAAATCTGGTTTCGGAATGCCGCAGAAGGTGGTTTCGCATGGCATCTGAACGGTTTCCAATATCGTTTTTTCTATATGCAAAATTCCTCAACGCTGCCACGTGAGCAGCAGTTTTGGATTTCGCAACCACCATTTTCATCATTTCTCCACGCAAGTTGTTGCCGCAGAAAGACTACGAGCCATTGATCTTCTCATCAGTCGATGGAAATATTGACATCTGGTTCATCTCTATGCTTTGTGGCTTGGCTTTCTGCATGCTTATGGACACCTGCGATGTCCGACTACAGAAAGCAAGAAAGAGTTATGCTCCGGCTTTGGCGAATCTCGGCGTTGTCTTTATCATGAGCAAACTTTAAACTGGGCACACGATTTAGAGGATGAAAAACGCTTCCATTCTCAACTATTACCATATGCCCACAGATTCCTCCCCCTCTTCAATCACCAACGTGACAGCAAGCTTCCTGGCAAACAAGTTTTGGGACAAATGACGTTTCGAGATCATTTCTTTTACTCCCTGTGGTCAGCCAATATCCCACATCGCTTGTAAAAATAAGAAATGTTTGTTTATATTAGCCAATTGATAGTAAATATATATATGATGTGACTATTATCATACCTCCCCGTGGAGTCTTCCACCGTGTGATTTGTTGTTTAGCACCAAAGTGCTGGCTTGTGTGCGTGAGCTTAGAGCTGGAGCTCAACCTTCGGGTTTGAAAATTTTGGTAATTTTTTTTTGAAAACATAGTATTCAAAAACCTTTACATAAGTCGAAATCCAAAAGACCAAAAATTATCTTATAAAGCGAGTTTAGGTTAAATAGAAACCATAACTTTGAAATATAAAATTTTACCATAAAAACCCACTCTATATTTTTTTGCCCAAAATGCAAAAAACCTCTAACTTGCTTTGAAGTTGTGTGCAGGTACTTGGCTCATGCTCTCGGTCAGTATTGAGTACTCGAAGATTCGTCTGAAAGCGAATTTGGCCAAACTTTTAAAATTTTTATCATGTGATAACAAAGACAAAACCCTCGGCCATAAACTTTGGAGAGAAGACCTTACGCCAGCACCATGAAAATTTAACACCCAAATGTTGTTGTTAAATGAAGATGAATGCAGATTAAATGAACAACCCGCATCGACCCAAATCCAGAATAAATGAAACATGCATGGTGGGCCGATGCTCGCAGCTTGGCCACGTGTGACATCAAACAAATATTGAACTAGCAATAAAATCATGTACCACCATACATTCATCACATCCCACGTCAGCTGGATAGTTGTCAAGATGCACTCCCGAATTGTATCACATCAAGCCTAGACTTTGGCTTGCTAAGAAAATTTTCAATGAAACATGTATGGTGGTACATGATTTTATTGCTAGTTCAATATTTGTTTGATGTCACAGGTGGCCAAGCTGCGAGCATCAGCCCACCATGCATGTTTCATTTATTCTGGATTTGGGTTGATGCGGGTTGTTCATTTAATCTGCATTCATTTTCATTTAACAACAACATTTGGGTGTTAAATTTTCATGGTGTTGGCGTAAGGTCTTCTCTCCAACTCATGCATGTTTCATTTATTCTGGATTTGGGTTGATGCGGGTTGTTCATTTAATCTGCATTCATCTTCATTTAACAACAACATTTGGGTGTTAAATTTTCATGGTGCTGGCGTAAGGTCTTCATTTAGCCTGGCTTGCCGTGACATCAAACAAAATATTGAACCAAAAATAAAACCCTGTACCACCTCACATTCATCACATCCCACGTCACATTCATCAAAACTGTCTGAGGATATTATTGACTACCTGAAAGAATGTGTTCTTTTTACTCTTAATACTATCAAGAAGACGAGCAAAAAGTCTGATCTCAATGCCTATTGGTTTTCTGCAAAGGACCCGGGATTAATTGGGCAAGCAGCTTTTGAGTAGAATCAGTACATATGCAATTGGAATTTAGCAGGTTGTCATCTTTCTAATATCAAATATGATCTTTTCTGGAATGGCAATCCAGCTACATGCATTATCACAGCTAAATCTGCTTACAATGCCATCATTAAAAGCAAATGTTTTTTTCCACAGAATTGGTGGTATAAAAGGCTATGGAATTGGAAGATACCGTTGAAAATCAAATGTCTTATGTGGCATGCTCTGGTAGATGGTCTTAAAACCTGGGACAATCTCATTAAAAAAGCGTGGTGTGGCCCAAGCATTTGCTTGTTATAAAATTACAATTCTGAATCCACAAAACATTTACTAGTTGAATGTGAGTTTACAAAAATGATTTGGAATATGATTTTGTCTACTTTGAAGCTTGATCAGCATTGGAAATTAGAAAACTTTGACCTTTGTTGTCTTAACTGGATTAGAAAGTGTAGATCTCATCCTACTCTTCCAGCTATGATTTCATGGGTCATCTGACATACTCGTAACAAAGTTGTTTTTGAAAACAAAATTCCGATTCTGCAATATATTTGTAAACAGATTTTGAACTTGGTTAAATATTACAGTATGGAGGAAGCTTATCAAAGGATTCAAAAAGTGAGTACATTCAATTTTCATATCAATGGTGCTGTAGCCTTTTTCAATGGGGCTGCAAAACATGGTTTATGTGCTGCAAGTGGAGCTATTTTATTAAATGAAGATCATTATTTCACTCTAAGGCTTAATTGTGGAAGAGGTACCAACATGAAGGCAGAACTTCTTGCTCTTTGGTGTATTCTGAAAGTGGCTAACTCTTTCGGTATTGGTGTACTCAAAGTTTTTGGGGACTCCTGGGTTACTATCAAATGGGCCTGTGGTGACTACAAGCTGAAGGTTACTTCCCTTTTACATTGGTGCTACAGGATCAAGGCTGAAATACAATTGTTCAAAAATATTTCCTTTGAGCATATCTATCGGCAACACAACTCACTGGCTGATAAATTATCAAAACAAGCTATGGAAGGAGAGGAAGGAGTTATAGTTTGGGAAGAATTCCAGGGCCATGACAGCTGTGATGATAGATCTGTGAATATATTTGAATTTTGAGTTGGTTCTTGTCTTTTTGAATTTTGGGACAATTTAGGTGTTGAGATAAGTTTCGAAAGTTAAATTATATGAGATAGTTTTAATTGTAAAAAGCTCTCTTTTTTATAAGTCTTTTAAAAAACTTAAACAATTATGTACTATTTGATTGATTTTGAATATCAATAGTATGCTTTTTTCTACTGAAAATATCCAAAACAAATAGCAATTTAAACTTATTGGGTGAAAATTGGTTCCATCCCAACTAGCTAACAATTGTTTGCTTATTACTTTTCATCTCATTTTATAGATAATGATAAAGCTCTATGATTACACAATCTTTTTTTCCTATTCATCTCGGAGGATAATAAAATCAGTTAGGTTAAGAATCCCAATAGTGAGACTGAGACTGTACAAAGTCAAAAGATTTCTTTGTTAAATCTTGTATACCCTTTGCCCCAAAAATCTGTCCAGAGAGGGTATCTTCCCAAAAATCTATCCACAGAGGGTATCTCTGTGGAAAACAATTAAAGAGATACCGATTGGTGTAGCCAACAAACAGAAACATGACAATTTATCACCGCGTGTTTAATATATATATAATAACATAAATGGGTTACTCTTTATTTTCATTTTACAAAACCCTTCCTTTGAAGATCCCATTTTCTTCTCTTCTCTAAGTTTTGTTTCTGGAGTCATTCTAAATTCTAAGCAAACACTTCTTTTGTATTGACTCTCTAGTTAGTCCATGCTTCGCAGAGATTATAGCGATCGGTGAACCAAAGTTTTTGAATTTTTTTTATTAAACTCAATTTTTTAAATATAAAAAAGAAATTATACATTTTTAAAATTAAATTAATTTATTTTCTGATTGGCCAGAAACAAAGATTTGACATTTTTCCCCTGGCGTGCAAATAAATTATTGAGATATAAAATATTTAAAAATAAATAAATAAATAAATAAACACAAATGTGCCACATATGTACTTATTATTGCTATAAGATACGATAGGAGATATGCAGTACTTGCATATTTATTACAAAATTCCAATATTTATTGCAGGAGGATACTTTTCAAACATAATACTTTGCAAGATCTTCAAGCAAGGAGTCTCGGTGGGCCAACAAAATCTTTTGTGGATATGCAATGATTTGCGTTGTGTGAATATACATCTAGTTGTAGTTGAACGGCAGCCAATATCAATAGTCGACATCTTTAATCAACCTTCAATGCACACAACATAGGTCCCTGCCAAAGAATGAAAACAGAAAGAAAATCATCCAAGATAACTCCTGCACTGTCCGTCCTGAGATTTCGTTGAACTCGTGAAAGATAACTCTTGCATTGTCCATCCTCCTAAGATTTTTTTGAACTAGTGTATGATGGATTGCTGCGAAACAGGTGTTAGAGATGAGCTTCCAAGTCTTCAGGTGTGTGTTTAATAGACACTTCAGAGTGTCTCCCAGTTTCAGAATAGGTCTTCAAACTACCTGCCTTTCAAACGTTGCCCTAGTATTTCATGTCGTCTAAAATATGTTTCACAAGTATTTTGTGTCATCTAAGATGTGTTTCACAAGTATTTCCTGCATTCTGAAATGGGATTTCACATAAAATAAACGCGAAGCATGACAAAACTTCTAGAAATGCCAATTTTGTGGTCTAGCTTCTATTTATCATTCTATATACACGTCCATTGCAAAACACAGATCCTATGCCATGTTTCCAATAAGACAGATTCATCCCTATATGAGAAGTTATAACCAATAATATAAACAAAAAAACAACTAGCCTATAGATATAAGAAGAAAATACCTTCCAAATCAATAGGGATCCCTTATTTTATGGCTTGAAGGAGGCTTGCAAGTCTAACGGTAAAGGCTAGTTCCAGTGGGTTTGGATTAGCCTCCACTGCTGAAGAAGTTGCTCAAGGAATCGATGCTTCCAACCTCGTAGCAATTGTCATTGGTACAACAACTTTCTTGATTCTTTTGTCAACTATAATTTCATGATTATATAAATCCAATGAATGTCTCTACTATCTTTATTATGATCAAACATTTCTGCACCATTCATATCACTAAGATCTCTAACGGGTTTCAAATAGAATCTCTTGATCTGAACCAAAGTTTACCTTATATAATAGGCTTCTAAGTAGACCTGCAATTTATAATTCACTGTCTTGTAAGTTGTCTTGACAAGTGGACAACCCAACAAAACCCCTCAATGAATTTAGGTTATGGTCTTTTGTTGGACTACCTGTCTTTTATGTATTTCGTTTTAGTTTGCCAAGAAAATGGATCTTTGACTGCTTTACAATTTGCCTATCTTCATTTACACCGATTGTAAATGAAGCTGATAAAAGACACATGATTGAAAGAACCTTGTAAATTGTTAGATACTCTACTGATAATGCAAGAATCTACCAGTTTTATCACTACTGCAACATTTGAAACATGAATTTTAAGCAATTTTCGATGAATTTTCAGATTCTATGAAGAAAACACAAAATTAAAGCAAAATTTTCCTAAAAATTTCACAAACGGTAATCTTTTATTCTCAGTTGTTGTAGGCCTTTTCTTTTGCTCTGTTTAAGTTATACTTCAAGCGCATGTTTGTCATAGTCACAAACTACATTAGATGAGGAGCTAAATACCTTCTGCTTGTAGATTGTTGGCCCGTCCTCAACATTTTACTTGAAATTCAAATGTGCAGAAGTTCCTTGAAACTTGTCTATGGCCTGAGATGAATTAATGAAAGATAATCTAGTGGTCATGTCATATCATTTTTGGAGGGCGTCCATTGTAGTTGGTGTAGCATGTAATTTCATACTACTGCATTGATTGTCAAAGCTGCTCGTTCTGGAGCTGCAAACACAAATTGGGTAACTGAAGCTAGCTTTCCATCGCAATTTCATCCAACAATGGTGGAGTTAGGCTACAAGGGAGTTGTCCCAACTCGGAAGTGACGTCCCATCCCATGCATGATTTTAGTAAGCCACGTACATGTACATGTGTTGAATTTAGCTTATTGCATAGCGGTCGTCGCTAATGTCTAACACTCATTGCATAAAGTGAACAATGTAGAGTAATTCCAATGCCCTAGACTTTGTGAAAGAAGCGAAGTGCCTATTGATTATTTTTATATATTGATAAATACAAGTCTACAAGGAAAGGCTTGACAAATACTATATTCCTCATGGAGTAGCTATGCCATCTCCGGTCAAGGAGGTGTCTTCACAGATGGTAATTTATATGCAATAATATTTCAGGACAGTTTGAAGGAGAACCGTATTTTTGTTCCTCCTGGAGCTACGGGAAAGGGTACATATAATGCACCAACCAGTCATTACACTGTTAAAATCAAGGAATCAAACAGTATACACATGGAGGCATGGAACTATAGTTGCATTTTCACCCCACCAATATCGCCTGTGAAGAAAACGATATTGTGTCATGCATACTTTTTCCTTGCTTTCAACAACTAAAATGCCTTGCCAAATTTCAAATTTGGTGGATCATTACAAAGGCTACTTGAAGTCAAATTGTGAAGAATAATGTTGTGAATGCCCCCTATATTGAAACTCTACCCTGTTATCCCTGGAATTAAAAGATACTTGTCAGCTCTATCAATAATTTCCATGCATGAATGCAGGCACGACCAAGATTACCTGGGCGAGTTGCAGCTGTCCAACCGCCAACCAAACTATCAGTGAACGTTAGATAAACTACCAACATAGACACTGTCAGTTACGTAATACACATATATATTTCATGTCGTCTAAAATATGTTTCACAAGCATTTTGTGTCATCTAAGATGTGTTTCGCAAGTATTTCCTGCATTCTGAAATGGGATTTCACATAAAATGCACGCGAAGCATGACAAAACTTCTAGAAATGCCAATTTTGTGGTCTAGCTTCTATTTATCATTCTATATACATGTCCATTGCAAAACACAGATCCTATGCCATGTTTCCAATAAGATAGATTCATTCCTATATGAGAAGTTATAACCAATAATATAAACAAAAAAACAACTAGCCTATAGATATAAGAAGAAAATACCTTCCAAATCAATAGGGATCCCTTGTTCTACGGCTTGAAGGAGGCTTGCAAGTCTAACGGTAAAGGTTGGTTCCAGTGGGTTTGTATTAGCCTCCACTGCTGAAGAAGTTGATCAAGGAATCCATGCTTCCAACCTCGTAGCAATTGTCATCGGTACAACAACTTTCTTGATTTCTTTGTCAACTATAATTTCATGATTATATAAATCCAGTGAATGTCTCTGCTATCTTTATTATGATCAAACATTTCTGCACCATTCATATCACTAAGATCTCTAACGGGTTTCAAATAGAATCTCTTGATTTGAACCAAAGTTTACCTTATATAATAGGCTTCTAAGTAGACCTGCAATTTATAATTCACTGTCTAATAAGTTGTCTTGAAAAGTGGACAACCCAACAAAACCCCTCAATGAATTTAGGTTATGGTCTTTTGTTGGACTACTTGTCTTTTATGTATTTTGTTTTAGTTTTCCAAGAAAATGGATCTTGGACTGCTTTACAATTTTCCTATATTCATTTACACCGATTGTAAATGAAGCTGATAAAAGACACATGATTGAAAGAACGTTGTAAATTGTAAGATACTCTACTAATAATGCAAGAATCTGCCAGTTTTATCACTACTACAACATTTGAAACATGAATTTTAAGCAATTTTTGATGAATTTCCAGATTCTATGAAGAAAACACAAAATCAAAGCAAATTTTTCCTAAAAATTTCAAAAACGGTAATCTTTTATTCTCAGTTGTTGTAGGCCTTTTCTTTTGCTCTGCTTAAGTTCTACTTCAAGCACACATTTTTCATAGTCACAAACTACATTAGACGAGGAGCTAAATACCTTCTGCTTGTAGATTGTTGGCTCGTCCTCAACTTTTTACTTGACATTCAAATGTGCAGAAGTTCCTTGAAACTTGTCTGTGGCCTGAGATGAATTAATGAAAGATAATCTAGTGGTCGTGTCATAGCATTTTTGGAGGGCGTCCATTGTAGTTGGTGTAGCGTGTAATTTCATACGACTGCATTGATTGTCAAAGCTGCTCGTTCTGGAGCTGCAAACACAAATTGGGTAACTGGAGCTGGCTTTCCATCGCAATTTCATCCAACAATGGCGGAGTTAGGCTACAAGGGAGTTGTAGCAACTCGGAAGTGACGTCCCATCCCATGCATGATTTTAGTAAGCCACGTACATGTACATGTGTTGGATTTAGCTATTGCTTAGCAGTCGTGGCTAATGTCTAACACTCGTTGCATAAAGTGAACAATGTACAGTAAGTCCAATGCCGAAGACTTTGTAAAAGAAGCGAAGTGCTGATTGATTATTTTTATATATTGATAAATACTATAAAAGCTTTAAATCTGACATCTTGGACCCATTCTCCTACAATCACTCCTAACGTCTTGACTATGAACCGATCAATGGAATTTCAAACAACTACACAAAGTTTATCATTGTGAATTGGTAAGTCAATATTTTTAATGAATTGAGAATCGAACTCAAAAATATGCTAAAGAAATCCCACTTCCAGATTTTATTAGAGTCCTTAGAGCACCTCTTGGACAAATGGGTCAACAATAAAGAAAAAAATGATGCTTTTTGACGAATCGCTGGATTTTTGTATCATTTTTAGGAAGTCGCTGAAAAATTGGAGATTCAACAATCATAATTGTCTGGCATTGTATATGGTGTAGTTTTTTATTAAATGAAACTAGTTTTGTTTTTTTAGTTTTGTAACTATGATTTTTGAGGATAATATATTTATTAAATGCGAGTTATAGAGACTTTAGAAATATGTGAAGATTATTAATGAATTGCAAAAGTTTTATCTTTAAAGCACATTAATGAAACTCTGATATGATTTTAAAGTCATAGATCATTGGTTTCAGGTGGAAGTTATAATGCATTTAAGGCAACTATCACTTGCGAGGAAGGTAGTTTGTCCTTAGGGATTAGGAGGTGGAGCAATATTATCCATATATTTAATTCAATTTGGTTATGGAGCGTTCTATTTGTGGCAATCTTTGTTCTAGTGCAATGAATCATCTAATAATGTTGGGTATGTCTATTTTTGTTACATCCACTCCATTCTGTTTTGATTTTAATATAATAATTTAGTTTGAAATGGACTCAATAGTATTGCTAGTTTAGTATGGTAATCGATACGTCTCATTATCTCTCACTAAAACGGTATGGACTCAATCTTTGAGTGATTATAAGGATATGAGTTATTAGAGAGTGCTATAATTATCAAAAATTTATGTCAATTTTTGTATATATTAAATTTATAAAGTGTAAAATATGAAATAAAGTGGGTAGTATTTTACTTTTATTTTAATTCATGTGAGTATTTAGTTTTTAAGATTTTGTTTAATAATTAATAATGTTATATATTTATGTTTTTATCATATATTGATATTGATTTTAGTAAAATTTATTTTTAAATTATTTTGAATTTTTTATTTATTAGTGTTTTTAAGTTAAAATTGCAATTTTATATTATTGAAATCATTGTTTTTAAATTTTAATATTCAATACTTTCTAATATACTATATCTTGATTTTGAAACGTTTATGGTTAATATATACAATACTATTAATTTTAAATAATTATTATTTAATTTTAAATAAAAAAACATTTAACCAATAACCAATATATGGTGGGTGAAAGTGCCACAATTAAGTTATTGATTACTTGTTCTAGCCTTTTTCTAGTTATGCGATTCAAAATTATATCCATAAAAAATGAGTCATTTACATATAACATTAAAATCAAATTTATTAAACAAATAATAGAAGTTAAGACATTAAAATGAGATCTATCAAACAAGTAATAGAAGTTAAGATATATGTACTAGTCTTAGTAAAGCCCATACTTACTTTCTAGGTACACATCAATTCATGAGTACCAAGCACCCAACCCCAATAAAATCATATTAACATCCATCTGATATAAAGGCCAACCAAACATCAAAACTAAAGAGATTGGTTATTATGGAAGTATACTTGGCAATTGGAATAAAGGTATCCTCAAAGTCTTACTCCCTTTTTATGAGAGAATCCTCTTGCTATGAACTTAGCCTTATGTTTCTCAACACTGTAATTCCCTACGCGCTTTACCATGTACATCAACCTATAATCAATCACTAACTTCCTTGTTAGTCTCTAATCTCCCAGAGAGCATTCTTTAGGAAGGAGTTATACTCCTTTTCGATGGCTTCTCACTATAATTGCTCCCATGTTGGATCCTTATATGAGGAATGATATGCATCAATAATGGAAGACATGAGTACAACCTAACAAGGATGACTCACTTGGAAATAAGTCTTAAGCATTCCTACTTGCTCTTGTGCCTCATACTTTGTTTGGGTAAACCATTTGAAAATCCTAGCTTAACTTGAATGTAAAATGGTCTTTGTACATGCACTAGAATCTTACTAATTTGAATCTAATTTTTTAAAATCTATGGATCATTTATGGATCATCCTTTGGGGTTGAGATGAGAATTTGAACCAATGGATCTCAAAGCTAAATGGAACAATAATACAATTAGCAATACATAAAAGAAAAAATAATACAAGTAATGATTCAAATAATGTAGTGTTTATTACTAAATGAGTGTTCAAAGAGAGTACATGAATGAATACTTCATCAATGATGTGCAAGCCTTCATATATAGGTAACCAAGTCTGGGATTAATTACATGCATAAACATATAGCTTCTTCTACTATTTCATATTATTTTTTAATTTTATTTTGACATTTTTTTGTTATTTAAATTTTTCAAAAATATATCAAATTCTTCTAACTTAATCTAAAGCAGAGATACTAGTTACTTTGCAACTATTTCACTTTATTGACTACTTTTCAAATTTCAGATCTAATGATATCCATAAATGAACAGATAACCCTCCATTCATAATTTCGAGATTCTCGATTCCAGTTCGTGCATCGTGTGAAACTGTGTATCTGTCCCAGGCAAGCTGAAAGTAAAGTGGAAAATGGGGAATGTGAAAAATGCTGCATTGGCTCTTATTGTCCCATGGCCTTCCATTATCTTCTACATTGCGTTCCTCAATCTGGCAAATTCATCCTCTAGGGAAATATGGAAATGGTGTTCTGCTCATCCTATTTCTCTCCTAAATATATTATTTTTCTTCAATGTGAATGTCATATTCTGGATCATCAGCTTACTGCAGAAGAGCACTTGGGTATCTTCTCTTGTTCTACTTCTAATTCGGCGAAGGTCCTTTTATTTTGCAGCTATGGTACATAAACAATGGTAATGATATTAATGAATTCATGATGTGTTCGCAGTTGATAGATTTGTACTGGACTGTGTTGCCTGTGATGATGGCTCACTATTATGCCTCTCATCCCTACTCTCAGACAAATATACGGAGATCGAGGGTTGTGATATTTCTGACATGGATATGGAGTATTCGTCTCACACACAGTTACTTCAGAAGGGAAGAATGGCAGTGGGGAGCCAGGGAGGACTGGAGATTCGCTGATCTGCGAAAGCGTTATGCCAAGCATTGGTGGTGGATGTCCATTTTTGCTGTATATATCTCTCAGCAGGTACAATACAATTTCTCTCTCTTTATTCCAGTATTTTACATATGCCCATCTGTTAATGTTAATGTAATTCCACAATGCTTAGCTGTTTCCCCACTTACATTACTGTAAATAGGCCAGAGGTTAGTAGATCAATTGTAATCCCCCTTCCCATCCCAGAAATACACACATATGACTATAGGCCCCGGTACACTGTGACTATCTATGCCCAGGGAATAGTGTGAATCACGATTTGAATTGCCTAGGAAGCTCCTAATAAAAGTATAATACCCAAGGTCGTAAGGATAACCCTAAACATGGAATCAGGGCCAGAATTCACTATGGGAAAACGGGTGATTTATGCAGTAGCATACACCAACAGCTTTGCCTTTGGGGTCTAGGCCCCTTTGTTAATGTCATAGTATTCTCACTTACTCGGGCACTAACATAGCTTAAAGATGCCGATGTGCTTTGTTGGCCCACCATGATTGTGGTTGTTGTCTTTGTGACGCCTTCTTAAATGCAAGCTTACCAAAACCACAGTTGCATATTCCTTTTTGAGGATTCAGTTTTATGACAATACCTATCCAACATGCAGAATGTGTATAAATTTACCCTTCCTATATGCATATGAATGCTGAATAGGCATTATGGAAATCATGGCCAAAATTCACTTCAAGAACATGGGTAATTTATGAATTTCTACATGCACCACAAGCTTTGCCAATTCAAAGCTGGTTTTGAGATGTAGACAGTAGGTCCCTGTGTGATGTCACAGCATCCTTCCTCACTCTAGTACTAAGTTCTAACATCAGGTAAATGCTTGTGTGCTTTTTAAGTTTGTGGGCCCCTCTTGATTGTGGTTGTCGTCTTTGTGATTCCTTTTAAATGCAAGCTTACTAAAATCACAGTTGCATATCCCTTTTAAGGATTTAATTCCGCAATACCTTTTCAACATGCATAATATATTAAATTGCCCCTCCTATACGTGCATTTGATGCACAGAGGTGGCATTTAAAACACCTTTCGCATTTGAGTAGGCATTTACCTCCTCCTCTTCCTCCTCCTACTAGCACAATCCCACTAAGCCAGGTCTGGTATTCACCTCTCGGTGGCAAAGCTCCAATATTTGATATGTCGGCCTCTCAAGATATGCATTTGGCATTTAAAACACCTTTTGCATTTGAATAGGCATTTACCTCCTCCTCTTCCTCCTCCTACTAGCACAATCCCCCTAAGCTAGGTCTGATATGCACCTCTAGGTGGCAAAGCTCCAATATTTGATATGTCGGCCTCTCAAGGTATGCATATGCATTTTTTAGCTTTGCAACCTGCAGGTGCATATCAAACTTGGGTTTAGTGATTTTATACTAGTGTCCATATCAGTGTTATCAGACTCGCCAAAGACTCGCCGAGTCTAGCGAGTCTACACGAGTCTGCTGCGAAACGAGTACTCTGCAGAGATTCTGCTAGCAAACTCGCCACTCGCCAGACTCGGCCAAACTCGCCAGAGACTCACTAAACTCGCCAGAGACTCACCAAACTCTCCAGATACTCGCCCGAGATGGTTATGTTAAATTCTTAAAGTAAAAGTGGTATTCATCTTTCATTTTCTATCCTTTTACTTAAATTTTTAACATTACCATTAATTGTTTCAAGATGTTTGAGAGTGGGTTTGAAAGTGGTTCCAACCTCATCGGACTTCATATGCAAAAAGTAGAATTTTAGATCCCATTCAAAATTCAACAGACTTAACAGTGTTAAGGGTTTTCAGGATTGCAACGTTTCCACTGGATTCTATCATGTATGATGGTAGGGGATTGGCATTTAATCAAGCACATCAACCCCTCTATGTACCTCGATGTTGGTGGTGCTGATTGTTTAACTCCTTTGTCATGACCTGTGGTCCTTTACCCTTCACTCAAGCAAAATTACTTATTAGGCACTCGAAGTTTTTTCTACCTTTTTTAATGCTTGGATTAGGAGCTTTCATCAAAATTGTAGGGTGTCAACTAATGTCCTTGGACGATCAACTTTGAGACTCGAGATAGAGGCAAGGGCTAGAGCCTAGAAGTGGGGGGAACATGGTGCTATTGACGAATAAGATCCTAATATAGGCAATGGTTTTGATGATATGTAGTTATTTGTTGTAGCATGAAGTTTTGAAGTTTTTTGGATTCTAGAGGCGATTTAGAGCCTCTTTGTTTATGTATTTTGGGATAGATATCGATTGCACTCATGCAATTTTAGTTACATGCACCCGTACTTTCTGTATAAATCTCCTGGGGATGATTTGAGTTGGCTTGATGAGGAGACTGAGGATCCCTCTAGTGTTTCCATTTTTTGAAATGGAAACACCCAATACACCTACATCTCAATTGTGTCTTTGGTCTAGCGATGTTGGCACTAGCTCCTCTAGGCCCTATTCTAGGCATTCTACTTCTCGTAGTCATGTATGCGACTTGAGATTGAGCTTGAAGACATTGTCAATTTTGATTTTCTACTTATGTTTTGAGTTATGCGGTTGAACTTGGTACTATATGTTAATTTGTTAAAGGAATCGTCTTTCGGTTCACTATTTTGCATATAAATATGGAGCGTCAAATGTTGTATTATCATATTTTATGAGATGATACAATGAATTTCTACATAGGATGTGGTTTTATAACTTACATGGATTAGAAATGTCATTAGTATATTATTTTGTGCACAAAATTTACTATATTTTGAGTTTTTTTTCTATTTGCCGAGTCTTATCTGAGTGGCCGAGTCCCAAGCCAGCCGAGTCTTTGCCGAGTCTGAGTCTGACAACATTGGGACTCCATATTCATTGCACAATTGAAAATTCAATGCACTATTACATAGGCACACACACAAAGACCTGATGTATGATGTATCACACCCTCCCCATAGGGCTGTAAATGGGCCTTGTTTCTCTTGGTGCAATGAAGCATGGTTTATTATGGTGTACTTGCTTTTTTCTTCCTTAAATCCCTCAGATGCAAAGATACGATAAAAGTAGTCTACATGTATTAGAAGAAGACTAACATGATGGCCACTGTCTAACATTTACAGATCTTCCTTGTTGGGATTTGCCTTCCAATCTTTGAAGTGCATAACAGTCAACAACCTTGGAATGTTTGGGATTACTTTGCTACTTTGGTTTGCACAACAGGCATTGTTTTTGCTTACTTCGCAGATACTCAGCTCTATAATTTTGTTTGCAAGAACAAGTTGTTAAGAGATCTTGGTGCCCCAGCTGAACCCATTCTTGAAAAGGGATTATGGGGCATTTCTCGGCATCCAAATTACTTCGGTGAGCAGCTCTGGTGGTGGGGATTAGTTATTTTTGCATGGAATGTTGGTAAAGGTTATACTTTTATAGGATCTGCTCTGAATTCATGTTGTCTGGCATATGTGACGGTGCTTGTGGAGACAAAACTTGTTGGTCAGAAATACAGAGCAAAGGAATATGAAGAATATCAGAAGATGACCTCTGTGTGGATACCTTGGTTCAAGCTTAGACAAAACATTCACAAGGATAAGAAGAAACATTGATTTTGTCAAAATTGGGAGGTATCTAGAAAAGAGCTCTCAAAGAGGACTTTGTCCATATATTTTTCATTTGAGACTCGCTGTCTAAAGTCTTATATATATTCCTTTGGGTATATGTCAATGTACAAGGGTCCATTTAGTCTTCAATTTTATTGGCATTCAATTTCAAATGATGCAAGAAATACAGAGCAATGTCTAGGACAGGAATTCGATCTAAACCAGAGTTCTAAGAATAAGTTATCTGTACTTTCAAAATGCTTCTTCCCCAGACTAGGCACATTGCTTTGGTGACATTTTCATTTCTTTGATCTGTTTCTTGCCACTGAAATCAGTCTTATCCAACAATCCTCTCTTCCCATAGAAATCAGTTTCATAAAAACTTAAATTGTTGTTCTTCCAGGAAAGCTATATCTGGAATTGGTGTCTATCTTTCCTCCAAGGAAATCATACCAGTTAATTTTTCCTTTCTCTTGCATATCTACATGTGCATGTACTTCTTAAGAACAATATAAGAATATAGTTATCAACATAGCCTCAGAGATAGCAGACATTGACTATCAGTCTCTTATTGGTCATAGCCAGAACTGACTAGTATGTGATAACAATAGGATCCTTAATTCTACTTCCAAGACAGCAATAGGTCTGATATATCATAGAACTTTTGGTCTCTTGGGATCAGGCTATTTCAATTTCTGCTCCTGGTGAAAACACACATGCAGTTGTAACCACGATTTCTTCTGGCAGGCTTGTATTGGTTAATTTGTTGAGACAATTGAGGATGGATCCTTTATTTTCATCTTTTCACATGATCAAGTGTAGTGACTAACAAGTGATGCAGACTTTCTGACTTAATGGAAACTAGTATTATGTGTAATGCTTGTCATGAGAAAATAGCTTGAAGGTAACCTTCTTGTAAATTGACCATTATAGGCAAGTCATCAGTTTAATTTTCACATCTACTTTGTGCATAAAGTAAGCGTATAGCACCTTAAGAAAGACAATAACCATTCTGAAATAGGTGTTTGGCTTTCACCCTATAGTCAAATAGACTACTATTGATAAGTTTTTACTTATCTTTCAAATGGAGAATCAACTAGGTTGGTGCTAGGTTTGATGGATATCTGTTCTTCCATAGTTACCCAAGTCCTGCACCCCGCCGCATCTCTTAAGAAAGAAAATAACCATTCTGAAATAGGTGTTTGGTTGTTCACCCTATAGTCAAATAGATTACTTATGATAAGTTTCTACTTATCTTTCAAATGGAGAATCATTTAGGTTGGTGCTAGGTTTGATGGATATCTGTTCTGCCATAGCTACCCAAGTCCTGCACCCCACCTCATCACTTAAGAAAGGAAATAACCATTCTGAAATAGGTGTTTGGGTGTTCACCCTATAGTCAAATAGACTACTTATTATAAGTTTTTCTTTATTTTTCAAATGGAGAATCAAATAGGTTGGTGATAGGTTCGATGGATATCTGTTCTGCCATAGTTACCCAAGTCTCTCACCCCACCTCATCTCTTTTTTCACATGCCATTTTGGTAGGGCAGACCACAACCAAAATGGAACCTTGGTGGATGGCTTAACAATCCATCCACCTCATCAGTGAACCAAAACCCTGTTGGTAAAGGGGAGGAGTTTATGTAAGGTAGTGAATGAATTTGGGTTTGCTGCTTCTGTTCTTAAAAAACTGCTCGAATTCTTTCCTTTCATGAGCTGTAGAAAACCAATCCATATTTTATTTCACATGTAATCATCAAAATATATAATTGCCTTCATAGTCACTATATGATAACGGTTTTGTTCATTGAGGTTGCAATTCAACTTCTCAAGTATATAACCAAAGAATCCTAGCCATGCCTTTAATTTCCTTTTGTTTGTCATATAGGCATTTCTCCTCTGAGACCTATTTTCATTCGCCTGAAACATATCACAAGAAAATTGCTATAGCATTATTATAAAATGCAAACACACGTAAGGAACTCGGGGTATCTTATTAATAATTCAATGCATTATTCGTGTTCACTTGGTGGGGTTTATCAGAGTTCTACTTGGCTCATATATAAACCTCATGGCACTTGAAAATCTTCACATAAACTTTTGCAAAGAAAGATTGCAGGAGAATGAAGTACAACATAATTCAGAGCAAATACACAAAAGATAACAACGACTTGGCTCATATATAAACCTCATGGCACTCGAAAATCTTCACATAAACTTTTGCAAAGAAAGATTGCAGGAGAATGAAGTACAGCATAATTCAGAGCAAATACACAAAAGATAACAACGATGAGCCATATGGCTCATGCAATGTATTAATTCAAAAAGCTGATTATATAATGTTAGTTCATTCTCCAAACTTACAACAAACTAACAGCAATGCATACATGATGCTTATGTTTGCACTTAAACAGTTGTGAAACTGATTTCAGAGGATAGATTTTCCACTTATCCATATGTGTTCCTTCAATGCCCTCCTATGCACTGGGCAATGATTTCACTCACATAGACCCATTTTAAGCTCAGATCTGTTAAGTATTGAGAGGGATAAAAAAACACAAATGTAAACCTCATGCTGCTTAAAATATTAAAGGCTAAGAAGGATCAAAGCCATTAGATTCAACTTGATACAAAACTCTTGTTTCGACTGAAGAGTCTAGACTCCACAAAAACTAGTCAGTCAATTCAACAATGACTCAACATAATGAAAAATACAAAAACTATGGATTTTTAAGGAAACTTGTTTTCCCATTGAATTTAAATTAGACACGATTATAATGCAAAACACTCAATATAATGCAAAAGCAACATATTGAAACATATCCAAGTATATCACAAAAGTCCATAATTGTTAACACTGAATTTACCCATAGTGAATTCAAGTGTTACCTTCATATTGTTTGTAAGCACATTCAGGATTAGGTTGGGCTTCTCCTTAGTCCAACCAGATTGTTCAACATCAATGATTTGTGGACTCATTCTGAACGGGTTCTATGGCAAGATCCGTTAGTTGTCAGATTTCAATTTCCAAGGCTTCAGTTACAGTACAGAGTTTGAGTTTTGGAGGTCAGTGAGTCTAGAGGGGATAGTACATGATTGTGTTATTTTTTAGTAGGTTTCTAGTTCATGCTTCCAGAGTTTGTGTGTAGTGTTTGATGATATATCCATGTTCTTTATTTCCATATGATGTCAGTTTAGACCATTTTTAGTGACATGCGAGATGTTTCAAGAGACTACTATTTTTAGCTGGTGGAGTTGGGGAGCTCAGGTGGGAAAACAGTCAACATATTATTGTTTATTGGTGCAATACAAGTCAGACGAGCTTGTTTTTTTGGACAGGTGAAGTGGTGCTATTTTTAGCAATGTTTATTTTTAGATTTGCTATTTATAGTAAGTGTTCCCACAAACAGTGTTTTGGTATTCTGGGTTCAATGGGAAAAAATATTATTTTAGTAAACTTATATTTTTAGTTGGTACTGTGCTGGGTGATCATGCATGTGAGTTGTCACTAGTTTGGTGCTTATTTGGTCATGGTGGTGAACCTCAGGTTTCCTTAGTTCCTATGTTTGTGGAGGTTGCTGCTATTTTAGGCAAGTGGCAAATAGCATGGTAATATTTGGGGTCTTTTGATGGTTTAGTGTACCTTTCTTCGGTTTAGTGTAGTTTAGTTTGCTGGATCCCTGAAAACTGCTAAGTTTGCTGAATTTTGGATGGGATGTGAAATTCTATTTTTTTTAGATGAGGTATGATGGGGTTGGAACCCCTCTCAAACATCTTAAAACAATTAATGATGATATAAAAATTTAAATACAAATTTCTATTTTCTTTATATTTCCCATTTACTATAGTTTCCATTTCCTTTATATTTCTCTTTCCACCCTTTAACTTTAAGAATTTTATATCATCATTCAAAGTTAGCTTGTGTCAAGTGATGTTCTACTTAGAGCTTGGGAAAGTGCACTCTACTTGGAGAAGATTCAATTTGACTCTTATCCTCTTATTTGTATTTAAGGCTTGGGGAGATTTTTTTAGGAATTATGGAGAATTGCTCCAAGGGCACTCCCTACAAGCACAAAGAGCAACTGCACTCCCAAAAAATGCTGCAGGGAGGGAGTGTGCTTCGGGGGTGAAGTGGAGGGTAGGTGAGCAAGGGGGCAGGCACTACGATGCAACATAGTCTCAATCTCACAATCCTATAATGTTCAATTGAAAGGACGTAGAAGACAAAATGCACATTGTTCTGTTTCACAAATCATTGAAATACCAAAATGCCAAGACTTGTTAAGTCTATTGAAAATTGGAAAATACACAAATTTCTACCTTTTTTATGTGAGGTTCTATGTGTTTGAGTCCTTTGTCAAATACCCTAAAATGGGGTCCCACTTTTAACTTGTAATGTTAAAAATTGAAGCCAAAAGTTAAATACAACCTCAAATGACTCTAATTTTTTCATGCGTCAAATATTTCTTCCTTCAACTTAGTGGGCTTTTCGAGAAACCAATAAGTTTTTGCTTGACTTAGCAATTATTTAATGGAAGTGGTAGGTCAAATTGGGCTTGGATTAGGCTTTTTAGGTTTGGGCCAAATTGACTCATCTTAGGGGCCAAGTTGCGTCAACTTAATGATTCCCAAGTTAACTTGATGGTTCTTGTTACTATGAGAAGGATAGATGCTAGCTTATTTTTTAACATTATGGTAATTGACTAAAGAAATAAAGGGTCAACTTATCTCTTTTTAACCTTTTGTTGGCATTATTGTTAGAATAAATGACCCCATCTAGACCTTAGGATATAATTTATTATAACTTAAGTTGTGTTCCTAGGTGTTTGGTTAAGTCATGTGGTCCCTAATGCATGCTTGTGTTAGGATATTTCAATACTCCATCCTTGTCCTACCTAGCATTATTTATTTTTTCTAGTTGACGATGATGTCATGTTCTCCCTAGTGGTGTGCAGATGTCATCCAGGATCCATCTACCACCTTCTAAGACCTGCATGTATAATTTTAGGACCACTTCAATCAATTCCCTATTTTATAGGAACCTACTGAGTGTTCCAGTGCAGTCCACCTGATTTATCTGACTCTTGTGGGGGGTTAGAGCTCTGGATGCCACTGATTGTGGCCTCATGTGCCCTTTTCTGACTAGCATGCAAGATAGACTCACTATTGCGCCCTCCTTAGTCAGTTAACTGATTATGACTTCAGTTAGCTGAGTTTGGCTTCAGTTTAGTTGACTTTGAGTCTTCCATAGCACTCCAGTGGTGATAATCCCTATGCTAGACCAACTGAGGTTCGAATTCTTCTACACGATTCAAATTCTCTCCATTGTAACATCATTGTTTATTATACTGATTATTGGAACATGTGACATTATTCTGCTCCTATCTGAGTTCTGCTGCATTATTATTCTTCTGCTCTTTTTTACTGCAGTTTTCACTCTTATTCAAATTTTTTGCTCATTCTTTCTTTGTGAGGTATTCTCATCTCTTTAGACTTGTTGTGACTTAAAATTTCACATGGTATCAGAGCCATAGAACGAATAGGTTGAGCAACTATTTTCGGTAGTGCACCAGAAGCCTCTGGATTTTCACAACAAATCTTGGTGCCATTGCATTGAATTCATTGGAGAAATCCAATGAGGTTTAGCCAGGTGTGAAGGATCCGAATAAAAGTGCCCACTTTCCTAAAGCAGTGCTTAGTAGTAGTCTACCTCCTTATTGAGAGTTTTTGCAGGTTATTCAAAGTTTTTGAGTGCAACAGTAGTTGCAGCAGTTACAACAGTTTTATGCAGTTGTAGTAGTTACAATAGTTTTTTGTAGTTGCAGCATTTTTTCTGCAGTAGAGGCAATTTCACCTTGTATTCGCTCCAGCTGTTGTAATGGAAAATTCGAACTCTCCTCTCTCTCCCAGGATCCTGACACCCCTCAATTATCTTGATTGGATGGCTGATATGCAGATGGTATTGCGAAACAAATCACTGTACAGGGTGACAATGGGGAATGATCACAAACCAACATCAACTATGGAGAAAACCAAGTATCTGAATAGATTGGATGAAGCATTTGGTTTCATGTGTATTCATATTTCAAGAGATCTACTCTTCCACATCGAAGGATTGAAGACTCCAAGGGAGTTATGGTTGAAGTTAGAGACCCTCTTCGACAAACAAGATGAGCTAAGAGGCCATATTAATGAGTTGATTGCTCTTCAACCGAGCAATTTCGAGACCATTCAATTGTTCTTTTCAAAATTCAAATCTCTGGTTATGCAATGCAAATAGTGTGGCATTGAGAAGAAAGATGAGCAGCTGGTGCTATCCATTCTGAGCAAGCTAAGTCCCGAGTTCTCTATCTTTGTCTCTACCTTCCATTTCGGGCGAATGTCAATCTTTGGTTGGAAGATGCCCTCCTTAGATGTTTTCATTGAATCTCTCATCCAAGAACACGATAAGCTGATATAGATGGGCGCCTTGCAGGCCTCCAAAGATCAAGCTCTTATGGCTGGAGAAGCAAAAAGTGCGATTCGGAAGGGGAAGCACAAGGGCAAGGATAAGAGACCATTTGAACCCAAGTTGAATGCCAAGTCAAGTCCATCAGAAGGAGCCTTCAGCTCTAAGAAGGACAAACATAAGGGATTTGAGAAATCCAAGTGTTCCTATTGCAAGAAAAGAAACCACACAGAGAGATCTTGCATGCAGAAGAAGATAGATCAGTTGACCAAGCTTCTTGAATAGCACAACATTTCCCTCCCAAAAGGTGCAAGAGAGACTGATTCTAGAAGTGAGTCTGATGGTCATGAGAGATGCCATGCATTGAAGGATAGATTTTCAAAATCACAAGTCCTCCTCATAGATTTAGGAGGCTCCAACCACATGGTTTCCTCCAGAGAATCATTTTCTTCTTTAGATCTCAAAGATGGTTCAATTATTCACATGGGAGACAACACTCAGATCTCTGCTGAAGGGAAGGGCACAATACATATGGAGCATGATAAGTTCAAAAATGTTCTATTTGTGCCTTCTTTGTCAGCAAATTTGTTGTCTGTATATCAGATGACTCACATAGGTTCACCGAAGAAAGTGGTCTTTGGTCCTGACACAGTTGAGATTGCAGAGATCTCTACTGGGAAGATTATAGCGAAAGGGTTTGCAAACCATGCCTCCAAGGAATATGAATTCTCACATTTTTTGCTATACTCTCTGCCTACCCCATCGAAATCTGATGAAGATTAGAGTGATACCTCTTCTAATGAAGATGAGGATCAAGATCTTGATGTTGAGGATAAAGTTCAAGGAGATTCAGATTTAGATCCAGATCCAACACATGCTCCCAATCCATGGCCAAGGCCAATATGGGCTCACAAAGTCCTTGTAGATGCTGTGAACACAGTTGGGGATCCATCTTACCATAGAACCACCAGATCTCAGTGTCATGCAAAACTTGCACTGTGTTATGCAGATCCACTTCTCTTAGAGGTGTTACATGATGGTGGTGTTTGATCCACAATCTCTAGAGGAGACTTGCCATGGGGGATCTACAACCAAGTACAAATCTCGGTTGTTTGACAAAAGGTACTCAAATGTTCATGATTTGGACCACAATGAGCCATTCGCTCCAGTAGCAAGAAGGGTTCTTGAAAGACTTGTTTTGGTAAATACAACTTCTACATAGTGGGAGGCACATTAGAGGAGCAGATCCAGATCTAACATTTTCATTGCTATCCTACAGAGGAGCAACTTGCCAATATTTTTGCAAAGGCTTTCACTGAGGAAAGTTTTTTCCTTCTCTGCTTAGCATGAAAGTTCTTTGAGTTCCTTGCTACTGTTCTTTTTGAGGGGGGGTATTTTTCCCATGATCTTTTTCCCCATTTCCTTGGTTCATGGACAGTTCTTTATTTTTTATCGTTTATTTGATTGTATGGGTGACCTTTGGTCTTAGTAACCAGGGCCCAGGATGCAAAGTATGGATTATGGGGGGGGTGTTAGGATATTTCAATACTCCATCCTTGTCCTACCTAGCATTATTTATTTTTCCTAGTTGTTGATGATGTCATTTTCCCCCTAGTGGTCAATTTCCTACGGGAGGACCTTACGACCAATCGGTCCATGGTCCTATTGGTACACCGATGCCCTATCAGTACTACCAGTATCCACAACCCAACCAACAATTACCATTTCTGGCTACACTTGATCTGCCAGACTTATCACGGTTGACTAAAGATCCCATTTATCATGGCACAAATTGGCCAGCCATTCCGATGAAGTTACCATCTGAGATCCCTAAGTTTGACGACAAACCCGGTAAGGACCCAAAAAACCATGTAATGACTTATCATTTGTGGTGTTTGTCCAACTCCTTAATAGATGATTCCATCCATTTGAGGTTATTCTAGCGAACCCTCACCGACACTGCTGCCAAGTGGTACATTGAGTTACCACCACACTCTTTTCCCGATTTTCGATCATTGGCTATGTCATTTTTGACACATTTTTAGTTACCAATCCATTACGAGACTGGTATAGATATTTTGACTTCTCTCCGGCAAACCACTGCCACTCACATTTCCGATCATATTCATGAGTGGAGGCGGAGACGACGTCTAATTAAAGCTCCGATTTCGGACCAACTCCTTGCGGATTGGTTGACTAAGTCACTACTACCCATCATAGCCAAAGATGTCTCTATGGGTGGGGACGTCACAGAAGAACAAGCTATAGCTTGTGCCCAGTGCTTAGACTTGGTCTATGCCCAATCTGACACTTTGTATGATATTGTTCCCGATGCACCCCGCCCTACCTATGACTCAACAAAACCACCCACGGGACCCCATGACGACAACATCATTGGTTCCGTTAAGAACGAACCCGCTTCACAATCCAGTGGATCACATAGCCACCATGGCTCCACTCCACCCCTATCACAGGTTGAGAACAACACCAACAGATCACCCAGCCTTGCTGCCACCGAAGAAGTGAATTCAGTCCAATCTGCTTCACCTCAGAAATCCGGTGGTAAAAAGAAGAACAAAGGAAAAAACAAAAAGTCTTCTAATCAGTAGGAGCCCATACAGAACAATCCCGACGACACCAAACAAAAGAGGAAGGTTAAGTATCCTTGTTTATTGTGCGGTGGTGACCACTTCACCAAAGAGTGCCCACATCGGGACGAGGTCCAAAAGTTCCTCAAAGGGAACCCGACACCCACAGTTTTAACCGATCCCTTCCGCACACAACAACAACAGATGATCGTGCAACAACCCTCTCCTTCTCACAGAGAACTATCCTCTACCGCTCATGTTCTCATGCTGCATAGTGAAACTGTCAACTTGAACACTCGATCACATTCCTATGACTCAATCCCAACTAAGGAATCTAATGGAAGTAATACTGAAAAACCTTCTGCCTCTACATCAGATATTCCCTCGCCCCAAGGTCCTCTCAATATTGAGAAACCTTCCTTTGATTCAGTGCTACGTCCACCCAAGAGCACGATTAGAAAAGCCGTTTTCAATCCCAATGCTCAGGATACTCAAAACTACAACATTGTAGAGGACTTAGCACAATCCCCCTGTGCTATGTCGACGTTGGAAGTCTCACAAAACTGTCCTAATCAGTGTAAACTCTCCTTGATGCTATCAACGCTGTAGACCCTGATTCCTCAAATACCATTATGTTCCGACTTGAGTATTTCAAACCGAGGCTTTCCACCAACTTGCATTCCAAATTGTCACCAATGTTGCTGGGAAAAGCATCCATCGTACTGCTTTAGAAGAAGGATTCTCCACCTCGGTAATGTCATTATCCTGTTGGCGAGCCATTGGCTCTCTCGAGTTGAACCGTTCCCCTACCACTCTGAAATCATTTGACGATCGTGGATTCTAACCACACGGGCTGTTACAGACTTTGGTAATAGAGATGGGGGGCAAGATCGTTTCCATTAACGTGGAGGTAGTCACCGCCCCATTGGATTATAATTTACTCCTTGGTCGTAATTGGTTTTATGGCATGACTGCGGTTGCATCCTCCGTATTCCGCATTGTACAATTTCCCCACCAAGGGAAAATTGTTACTATCGACCAACTGGATTTTTGTACACCGGACACCACTACTCACCCTGCGGACAACGTACCGCTCTTAGATCATTCATTGCAGATATATGAGAGTGTGGGGGTAGGACTCCTTAAAGATTCATCCCTCATGGGAGTCTTTCCATCGTCGGATCCCCCTTCCCATGTTGCTACGGTGAACATGATCTCTTCTATGATCCCCCCACCATCCAGCACCATTGAACTATGGCTCGTGTCCGATCTTGACAAATTGAACTTGATTGGAGATGTTATGCCTCTCATACCAGCGGAAGCTACTTATGAGGCTATCCAATCGGTTCCTGATGACCACTCTTCAGTGGCATATACATCTCATTCTCCACCCTTGCAACGAAACTCATCCTTACTAGATCCTCTACTCCGGACTTTCCATTCCGACGAGTCCATTATGGAGATAATGAGTGTGGATGAACCCCCATGGGAAGGCCTCCACCATCGGTCGTCTTTTCTCCCACCGCTCGATTCGGTGGAGAACCACATTGAAACAATCATCTCGCCAGATGTCTTTCGCTACCCCCAATATCCTATCCTCACTTGTGATATGGTAACCAAGGGTAACTTGGCAAACATTGCGCCTACATCGTTGATCGACATCTCGGCCACGTCCGGAGTCGTGGAACATATTCATATAGGCCAAAACTGCTCTCCTGAAGAGATTACCTCATATACGACCTTATTCAAATAGTTCCGCGACGTATTTGCATGGAGCTACAAGGAAATTCCCGTGATTGATCCTGCTATTGTTGTACATGAGATCCAAACATATCCCGATGCTAAACCTGTTCGACAAAAATTACGTCCAGTGCACCCTAGGAAAACAACGACTATAAAGGCTGAAATTGAAAAGCTGTTGAAGGCTGGTTTCATTTATTCCGTTCCCTTGACAGATTGGGTCTCTAATGTCGTCCTCGTTACCAAAAAACAAGGCACCATTAGGGTTTGTGTCGATTACAGAGACCTCAATAAGGCTTGTCCCAAGGACAACTACCCTACCCCGTTTATCGACCAAATCATTGACAATTGTGCCGAAAGCATCATCTTCTCATTCATGGATGGATTTTCTGGCTATAATCAGATTGAGATCCACCCAGCCGATCACAACATAAAACTGCTTTCATATGCCCATGGGGTACATTGCATATCACAAACTCCCTTTTGGCCTTAAAAATGTTGGTGCTACATTCCAACGGGCTATGTCGTACGCTTTCCACGACGTGAAGGACTTTGTAGAACCGATCTCGACGATTTCCCTGCCCATTTGAATCGTCGTGAATTCCACATTGACCATCTGACAGTAGTATTCCTCAGATGCAGACGGTACAACATTCGTCTAAACCCTCACAAGTGCATATTTTGTGTCGAGTCTGGACGCCTCCTAGGCTTCATCGTTTCAAATGATGGGATCCGCATTGATCCCCTGAAGGTGGAAGCCATTGTTTCTCTGCCACCCCCAATGGATATACCAGAACTACAGAGTTTGCAGGGGAAGGAAAACTACTTAAGGCGTTTCGTGTGTAATTTCGCCGAGAAAACTCAGGGATACATGAGATTGTTAAAGAATTAAATCCCGTTCATTTGGGTTGATTCTGCTCAACAGTCCTTCGACAACCTAAAACATGCTATCACCCATGCACCTGTGCTACAACCGCCCAATTACACCAAGGATTACATCCTTTATCTTGCTGCTTCCACTACCACCATCGCTATGGTTTTGGTTTAGGAGGATAGTAACGCCCAGGAACACGTGATTTACTACCTTAGTCAGGGTCTCATCGACTCTGAAACGCGGTATTCACATGTTGAGAAGCTAGCTCTCGCAGCAGTCATTACTGTCCAAAAGTTCCGCCATTATATCCTCCTCCGCACTACCACTATCATTGCCGACTCTAACCCTATGTACCACGTTCTTACACGTCAGGTGCTGGGGGGAAAGTATTCACACTTGATCGTAGTTCTTCAGGAATTTGACCTCCAGTTTGAGAAGGCCAAGTCTAAAAAGTCTTTGGTTTTTGTAGAGCTTATTTGCGATCTTCCCCGTACTGATCAGGGAACTAATCCCATTGACTCCCTCCCCGACGAGTCTTTGTTTCTCATCAGTACTTCTGACCCATGGTATGGAGACATCACTTTGTATTTCCAGACCCAATGTTTCAGTCCTTAGTTATCTCGCGACGACCGTCGTCATGTACGTCACCACGCAAAGTACTACCTAATCATCGGTGATACCTTATACCGTCGTGGTGTTGATTCTATCCTCCGACGATGCTTAACTCATGAAGAGGTTGAACATGTTCTGAATGATTGTCACTCAGGGGCATGTGGCAGTCATCTTTTTGGGATGGCCACAACTCAGAAAATACTACGCGCTGGATACTATTGACCTTCCATGTTTAAAGATTGTATTGAAGTCGTCAAGAAGTGTCCTCCTTGTCCGCTTTTCCATCATAAAAAGCGCTCTCATTCAACCTCACTACACCCCGTTATTGTCATCAGACCCTTTGCTAAATGGGGCATAGATTTCATGCATTGTAAGCCTACCTCGGCCGGGGGGCATGGTTACGTCATCGTTTTCGTTGACTATTTTACCAAGTGGGCCGAGGCTATGCCTACATACAATGAAGACGAAAAAACTCTCGCTACTCTTTATGTTTAATCACATCATTGCACGATTCAGAGTTCCTCAGGCCATCGTCACTGATCATGGAAGACATTTCTAGAACAAGATGGTGGACAAATTAAGCGTCGGGTTGGGTTTTCGATATGAGAACTCAACTCCGTATTACCCACAGTCCAATGGACAAGTAGAGGCCATCAATAAGGTCTTGAAAACCATGATCCAACGCATGGTGGGTACACACAGGTCTAACTGGCACAATATGTTTTTTTCATCCCTATGGGCATATAGAACTTCCTTTAAAACTGCCATCATATTCACACCCTTCCAATTAGTCTACGGACTGAGGCAGTCTTACCTATTGAGTGCGAGATTCCATCATTGAAACTTGCAGTCGAACTTCTACCAAACACCACCGCCAAGGAAGAACGTTTTATGTACTTGGCTAAACTCGACGAAACCCGCCGTGATGCAACCCTTGCTAATGAAGCACACAAGAAACGCATCAAGGCCCAGTATGACAAATCGGTTAAACCTCGTATCTTTAACGAGGGAGATTTGGTCCTCACCTACAACCAAAAACATGATAAGCTGGGGGTAGGCAAACTTGAGTCCATGTGGCACGGTCCATATGTAGTTAAGTGTGTTTTGGAGAAGGAAGCATATGAACTAGAAGACTATGAAGGTATATCTTTATGAGAGCCTCGCAATGGTCTTGTTATCACACCATAGTAGCAGGGCTACTATTCTTACTTAGCAGATATCTGCACATTCCAGAGCTTACATTATTCAGAGCTTGGCTATGATGACTTTGTACTTTGTGATCACTCATGATCAGAGCAGTGTATTTTTCAGACTTATGTTAGACCTTGTGTCAAGGCTGAGCCTTGAGAGTTCAGATTTGATGACCGATGTGACCCTTTATTCCATACAGTTTCAGTTCTATGCCTAGAGATGTATTTCAGCAGTGTTTCAAATGGTATATGATGATTATTCTTATGATGGATGATGTTGTATGACCTTATGGATTTATGATCATTGACTATGGATTATTATCTTGTTGCTTTAGTCATGTTCACAGCATTGGCTTGGTATGTAATTCATGATGTGGCAAACTGTATGAAATGGACTATCTTGATAATAATTTAAAATGGACTTTTTACTTGCACATTTAGGTTGTTTGACAAAACTCACTGGTTTCCCACCTTACATAGACATGGTCTTTCTTGACACCAGTTGTCTGCTAGCTTAGGCTCTACCTTCACTTGACTCCATCCATCCATGACTTTCCTAATTTGGCTTTAAACCTTGACTTGTCCTACTTGACTTTTTGGTATTGAGGTCTTCCCCTTTTTCTACCTCTGTGTTTGGACCGCATCCCTGTATGTTCGGTGTCTCGGCGCTGAGTTGGTGACAAAACTTGCATTTGGTAAGTTGGATTGTAGGCCTAAATCATTCTGGTCGGTTGTCCCGATGTTTGGCACTGGCTTGAACTCCTCCTAGTCACTTGAGATGTTGTTGGCTAAAACTGAAAGCTCATGTACTACTTATGGAAACTTATATAGATTCGCCCATGGAAACTAAAAAGGGCAAGAGCGATGAACTGCTATAAAATACTCCTCGAAGAGTATAAGAAAGCTAAAAAAAAAACAATGGTTCTTAAATGCTATATCTAAACAATTGCTGACTTTATATGTATATGTAAACATGCCCTGGATGCAAGCTGCAATTAGTTGTGCTTATCAGCACACCTGAGATCCGAAGGGTTATGTAGGCCAAAAAGGCCATGAAATGAAATTGAATGATCCTAATGAACTTGGATCAACTTTATGTAGACATGATGCCTAAGTTGAATAAGCACTCTCTAAACAACTTACCCATTTGTGAGGCACAACCATCCCCCGTGTTATTTTGTCCAGCACAGAGTTTGTAGTTTCCCCTTTCTCTGAGTCCAAAGCATCTTTTAGTTGAGTTTAGACAAGTCACCCCCTTTTCCCAACCTTGTTCTTAGCCTTCATTCTTCGCTAGCAGTTTGACCATGTCCAATGGGTGAGTTTGTCATTTAAACTATTGTGCAAGTAATTATAAATAACAACAGAATATGCTAACATGATTAATGCCACTGAATGAATGTTATACTTTAAGTTAAGCTGTGAGTATGATTAGAGGAACATGTCTTAGTCTATTGCGATGATTTATCCTTGGTTGTATATGGACCTGGTCAAACCTAGTTTGACTATGGTCATTTCTTGGGATCCGTGATGATGTGGGCCATATATATACCTATTGATGATGATGGATGGTCCCACATACTCTTGATGATGATACTATATGATGGACATATCATTCAGATGATGATTGATGTAGTTCAATATGTTTTATTATTACTTGATATCATCAGATTATGCACTGTCCATATATGGTGGACTCTACAGTTAGCCCATCAGGGAAACCCATGGTGTATGAGTACACATTCTTAGTAGATTTGGGTCTTCGGGATTCAATGAGACACTTATCTTTTAGTTCCGGGCACTTCTGACAGTGATAGATGTAGTTTTACACTTGTTGACCAGATTTGGGGCTGATTTCCCAGCCCGAGCAGCAGGGGCCATGAGAGGCCAGTTCACCTAGGGACCTTTATGAGGAGGGGTTGGTCCAGCCACTTTTTATTACCATTTATCCCCCCTTCCGGAGAGCTTGGTGGGCTCAGTTTGATAGCGCAGGTGCCCTAGGAGGCAGTTTCAACACTTTCATAGTTACCGAGGCAGTCCAGAAATGGGATAAAAGGGTCAATGAGGAATTCGATTTGGGCAATTGAGGCAAGGTTTTGGCACTTGGTTTTCACAGAGGTCTTCCAGGGTGAATCCCCTATCTTCTAGCTAGTTTTCATCACTTGGGTGGGTCCATAGAGGCCACAGGAGGCCTTTTACTGCTTGTTTGTCACAGATTTTGAGGACATATTTGATCATTTGTATTTATTTTGGACATTTTATATTATTTTATTGTGCCATGGGGATGAGCTAGCAAGGATTGATGCCTCCTAGCCCCACCATGTGCTTCATGAGTCATGTCCTAGTCATATGAGGTGGGCCCATTGTATTTTGCCCCCTTTAGAGGATGACGTCACCCTCACTTTGTACCATTAGCTATGACGTCATCACCTTTTGAGTGATCCATGTGATATATTGTTATGGTTCATTATTAGCCATTGATTATGTATTGAGATCTTTTAATCTCAACCACTCATATTTTGTAAAGTGGTTTTGAGATCTAGGGTTTTGGTCTTTATTATCCTATATAAGGAGGAGACTCCCTATTGCATAGCTGACCTTTGGGCTCTGGAAAACTTGGAATGAAAAAAATATTTTGGAGATTTACTTCTTGGCTTTGATTGGGTTACTCTTGTATATGTTCTTGGATATCTTGCTTCTAGACATTGTTTGCTTTTCAGGTGAAATCGACTTCAAGAGAGGGAGGCTGAATTGCTTAAGCTAGCTCATCGAATTGCTTTGTGGGAAGACTGTAGGGGTTGCTCACATCTCCCATGGGCAAATCGACTTCATAGAGAGGGAGTTTTTCAATTGTGCTTTGTCCATTGATTGCTTTCTTGATATGACATGCTTAGATCTTATGGATCTGTAGATCAAATCTAACTTGATGTAGTTTGATTTGCAGGTTTTCATGAGACATATTTCCTCCTAGGGTTTGAATGCTATTGGTTGAAGACACTTGGATCAAGCTTGGAATTGTAACTAGGGCAAGAATTCTCCATATTCTAAGAGGCCACAAGCTTTTGAGGTAAGATCTACAAGGTACGTATTGATTTCGCTTGCTATCCATCCCATTGGTCAAAAATTACATTAAAATCAAAACCCTCATTTTTGTTTTTCTTAGATCTACTTGGATCTAGCCTTGCTTTTGAAAAGATATTGAAAATCCACCTCTATAGTATCCACGACAATTCGGATCTATAGTTTGGTGGTGATTGGGTTCCATTTGACACACTTTTCAAGGCAAAATAACCCTCTTGAGGCAAATTGCACCCCTTGGGAGACGCTAGTTGGGTTAGATCCAACACATGGGTAGGTGAGATCCCACTTGATTCACACTCTCCTCACTTGATAACCTACCCCTTGTGCTTCACCTTGTTGATTTTTGCCTTGTGGGCCCCATTCCTCATTTTGAGGGTTGTGCCCCACTTGGGTCAATTTGGTGATGCATTTTCAATCTCAGATCTATGAAGATCTAGCCATTGGATGCCCTTGATTTTCAAGATCCACATTGATACTTGCCTAAACTATTTGGATCTAAAGTTTGGTGGCCATTGGACTTGATTTGACACACCTTACCATGCTTTTAACCCTCCTTGGGCAAAGTCGCACTCCTTGGGTGTTTGAGTTTGCCCACTTCTAGGACATGGGTGGTTGTGATCCCACTTGATTTGAAAAGAGCATACCTTGAAACCCCTACCTAGTATCTCACTTTGTGAAGTTCTGCCTTGAGGGTATCATTCCTCATTTTGGGGATTGTTGTCCACTTGGGTCACATAGTGAAATATTAGATTTACTAAGATCCAACCATCACATCTTGAATAGCCCACTTGATTTGCATCCTAGGTGTCCCGATCTACATTTCCACATCTCTTTTGACTCCATTAGCCCATCCAATCAAGGCACTAGTCCACCTAGGGTAATTCGCATTCCTTGGGATGTGTGTCAATTACTAGATCCCATATGTGGGTATCTCTATTTTCACCTTAGATCTATAGATCTACTCTTCACATACCCCTTAGTACCATTTGCACCTCTAACTTCACCTTGTGGGTCCCATTTGAGCCATTTCCATATCCCAAGGAAGTGGGTCCCACATGTGTATTTCATGGTACTAGATCTTGTCATCTTATCTTATTATGTGGCCTAAATCATTCATTGGTTGAAACACTAGTCATTCCTTAAACCTCCTTCAACCATACTTAAACTTCTAGGTCCACCTAACCTTGCATTGGTTTCCGTAACTTGTCTTTTACATATCCCTAGGAACCATTGTTTGGTTCCAATCATCTTTGATTGGTTATAGGGTCTCCCCCTAGGTCTTGATTCATCTCGATCTAAAGCGAAGAGTGCCTCGGTTTATGTGACTCCCAACTTGCATTGGGAACCGTGACATTTCTTGGGTCACCTCTTTAGTTGTCCATCTCCTCTACCATCTTGGATGGGATACCTTTAGGGACAACCACAAGTTGTGTGATAACATGACTCTTCCTGAAGAGGTACTATGCTCAAGTATTTTATGCACTAGTACTATGTATATATTGTACATGATTTGTGTTTTGTGTGGTGTGATGCTTTACTTTGAATGTGTTAGGATCTTGTCAGTGCGCTTATAACCACTTATACTATGAAACGAAAACTTGACAAAGTTCTCGTTTTTCTCTCTCCTAATTTTAATAGCTATTTTTACCTCCGTTTCAAAAAGGGTTGATACCAGTATCATAGATTTTCATTTTGAGGCATTTTTTAAGGTTAGAGTTGAAAAGTGGTGCTACCGGTATCATTCGTTCTTTTTTTTAGGCTAAATTTACAACTATTTTGAAAGCCCGTCCACTTCCCTTGTAAGCAAAACCAAAATTAACCTCTAAATCGAAAGTTGGTGCTTCCAGTAGCACTTATTTCTTTCGTCGGGTTACAAAGTGGGTTTTTAAATTTTTTTAAAAGGAAAAAAAAAATGAAAAAACCATATAAATTGTGAATTATTTAAAAAAAAAAACTAAAAAACAAAAAAAAAAGACATAACAAAATGTTTAAAAAAATCTCAAAAAACAAAAAAAAAAAGATAAAATAATTTTTTTTTGAAAAAACTAAAAAAACTAAAAAAATATTTAGAAACTTAAAAAAAAGAAAAACTATTAAAAATAACAAAAATAACAGGCCACTTTACAAATAATAATAATAAAAAACAAAAAATTAAAATTAAAATAACAAAAAAAAACAAAAAAAAACACCAACCCCCCCCAAAAAAACACCCCACAAAAAAAAACACAAAAAAACCAACAAAAACACAAAAAAAAACCAAACAAAAAACATAAAAAAACTAAAAAAAATCCATTTAATGCGTTGTTGGGTGATGCTCGGCATCGAGGTCGATGCCCGACATCAACGTCGATGCCCGACATCGACCTCGATGCCCAGCATCGCGCTAGCACTCCCGACCACCACTTCCACCACCTTATCCCTCCATTCGCGATGCCCAGCACTCTCCACCACCGCTCCTTATCCCTCCATTCTCGCCCCCTCCGCCCTGTTGCTTATCCCTTCGCCCCCCAGCCCTGTTCCTTATCCCTCCGCCCCCTCCGCCACCTGCCCCCTTATCCCTCCGCCTCCCCCCTTACTCCACCACTCCACTTCATATTTAATTCAAATGTTTTTTATATATATATATATTTTTTAAATTTTTTTTTTTTATTTGATTTAGATTTTTTAAATTTTGTGTTTTTATATAGATTTTTTTAATTTTTGTTTTTTTTTCATATAGATTTTTTTAAAATTTTGTTTTTTTATATAGTTTTTTTTTTTAATTTTTATTTATTTATTAGATTTGTATTTTTTAATGGTTTGTTTGGTTTTTAATTTTTTTTTTTTTAAATTTTTTTTTTTTAAAGGTGTTTTTGGTTTTTTTTTTTCTATTATTTTAATTGTGTTTTATTGTGTATTTTCTTGTATTTTGTTTTTTTCTTCTTCTAAATATGTTTTTTTCTAGATTTTATTAGAGGTTTATTTATTATTTATTTATTTTTAGGAAATGGTTTCGAAACGGTGTAATTACAATCGAAGAGGAAAAATAGGTGACATTGGTAGCACCTCTTTTGGATTTTGGGCTTGATTTTGGTATTTTCGTTGCAACAATGCTAGTTGTTTATGCCACAATGTGATAAAAGTTGTAATTTTAGGGTTTGGATTGCAATGACACCGCTTGGGTTACCAAAAAGTTGTAATTTTAACCTCGAAACAAAAAAAGTTGATACCAGTATCATCACTTTTGGTTTGGGGGTTGTTTTTTCGTGACTTTGATGTTAAAAAGTGATTTTTTATGGCTGGAGTTCTCGTTCATAGTATATAGTTCTCGTTTCATAGTATAAGTGGTTTTATACCATGTTTTGCCTGGATGTGCAGATGGAAACATGTTTTGGATTTGCGGATGGTGCTAGTCGACATACCTGTTGTCTCACTTCGGCGGCATGGGTACTCTATTCCCCTACCGACGAGTTCATTAGTTCAGGGGGAAGCTGTCTAGGATACGCAACCAACAATGTCGCTGAGTATCATGCGGTGATTGGATTGTTGACCGATGCTCTTTCCCTGGGTATGGACTACATTATCGTCCACCTGGACTCACAGTTAGTGGTCTCCCATCTTAACCGAGTCTATGCTATCCGTGATCCTATGCTACTCCGTCTGTTCTGATGAGTACGTCTCTTGGAGAGGTCTTTTGAGACCATTCAATACCTGCATATTCCTAGAGACACAAACACTGTCGCTGACTCCTTGGCCAATTTCATATTGGATTGGTACATTGCACATTCATAAAACATTCTATTGAAAAGATGTAAAAAATGACATGACATGTAAATTATCTATAATATACGTTAAACATGGACAAGATCCCATAACCATCAATGAAACACAGTATATAAAACCGTGAATAGTGTTGTGTATATATATATATATATATATCATGTCGGTATAATACAAAAAATGTAGTACTGGTACAAAATCTGAAGCATATGAGCTTTCAGTAGGTCATAGATACAAAAAGTCTTAAGCTCATAGCTTTCAGTATATACATATCACACGAGCTAATCCCCAGGATGCTCATGATAATAGATGATGGCCCTGGCTACTATGGAGCAATGGACCAAAATGTGCCGAAACTCCTATAGTCTGGCGCTGGTAATGACGAGGTAACTCATCTATAGAGGCGTCTGGTATGTCCAACGTCAATCTCTGGAGGTTCTCCTCCAGCTCAACCAACTCCTCGGCCGCATCCTGGTGCAAAACCTCTATGTCACGTACCATTGCTCTCCGCTCGATCGAAGAAGCACCCAATGGTCGAACTGGACCAACATATGCACAAACCATATGCAAACTATCAGTACTACTCCAAAAATATCAAAACTAATAAAATGAAAAACACAATAGAGTTGTCGTTCTTACCTAGGTTTCCCCATTGCTCCCCCTTGGGCAAAGCTAAGTTTGGGTTACCTCTGAAGTCTGTGCCCGCATATGGGTAATCCTCGACCATGAGGAGTTGTCCCTACAACCACCTGAAGAATGCGGGACCATAACTGATGATGGGGCCCCCACCTCCGTGGCGGGCCATAACCTCAGACCAACGTACCATATGAGGATCCCTCAGATCTAGATCCTCTATCTCCACCTGAGGATGTAGCAACGAGACTCGTTCCAAGAAGAACGAGACTACAATAGAACCATAGCCGAACTGTTTCAAATCACCTCTACGACACTTGGTGAGATGATCTTTGAGATTCGCGAGGAGTCCCTTGCACCTGTTGAACACTGTTTTCGAACAATCTACCTAAGCAGACTTAAAGGCCAAATCTCCCCAGTCCAAGTGGATCTAGAACAAAATGATACATAATATAGATCTACTTTTCTAGATCAATTAGAGATTAAAGGAGATAAATGGCTTACCTTCAGATTCGCGAATCCTTCTCCTCTTTGTTGCTCCAAGCTCCATGGTTGTTAGATCTCAAGCTGTAAAACTTGTCAAAGCACATAGAGACAAACAAACAATAAAAGCACATCTAAACACTAACTGATCTAAGCAAACAGTTAAGGAAGTAAGCTCTAAACATCATAAACACAAAGACATTTATAGAAAGAGATTATATTACTGTAAATAAGTGGGAAATACATAGAAGAGTGATGATTACAACCCAAGCCTTAACGCTGTAATCTTCCTCCAACAGTCCAAGCCAAGCCTCCAAAAGGGTGTGTATGCCTCCCAAGAGATGAATAGGGATCACCTAGAGTAAATTAACCAGCATGTAAGTGCTATAGTCCTTCCTCCCTCCTCAATGGAGATAGAGGTCTTATTTATAACGCTAGGAGGATAGAGTAGGTTGAGGATTAGGGGGAGAGACCTAAGAGATCCTCCGATTAGGTTAGGAACCGAATAGTAGCTATCCCTACCAATTAGGGATAGGTCTCCAAGTCACCTAGCTTTGAGAATTCACTCGATGCTCCTTGTTATCCAACCTAACTAACTCCGACGCACCCTGCATGAAGACAACAAGCGCCAGGAGAGGGGTGGCGCATGCTGAATGAAGGTAACCTGAGCCACCGACGGAGGTTGCTAGTGTGTAGCAGGCGCCAACCAATGATTGGCGCCTCTTGCTAGGAAACATCATGCGCCAGCCTCGCTAGGTAAAGTGGGAAACAAGGTCAAAAACTTGCTCAATGATGGTCTAGCCAGGGAAACTCCAAGGATTAAGGCACTGAGTTGACACAAGGCTCATGATGACGAGATTTAGGTGTAACATAATGCCCCCCAAAGCATGAAGCTGGTAAAACAAGACAAATGAAATTCTTTGCAAGGATAGATGGCAAGGACTTGTGTTTGACGGACAATCTACCAAAAGTGGACTCGAGGCCTGATCTCCCTAGCTCAACGGGAGTCTAGAACAAATAGAGACAGAACGTAAATAACTCTCCTAGATCTAATTAGAGATCAAGGAACTAGATGCTCTTACCCTTTAGATCGCTGATCCTTTCTCCTTGAATGTTGCTCCAAGCTCGACGACCTTTAGATCTGAGCTGCAAAACCTGTCAAGACAACACAACAAAGCGAGTGTTAAAATGCATCTACACAATAATAGATCTAAGTAAGCAGTTAAGTAAGCAAACTACACAAGATATCATTAACACAATGAGATTTGGTGGAAAGCACTTATATTACTGTATTAAAAGGGAAATACATAGGATGAAGAGATTACAACCAATGACTTAATGTAGCAATCCTTCTCCGATCAAGCCAATGCCAAAGCTTCCAAACGGATGGTGGATCTCTCAAGGATGAGTAGAGATCTCTCCTAAGCTAATTTCACCAGCAATTAGATACTATAGACTTCCTCCTTTTGAAATGGGAGTGAGCTTCACTTATATAGGACTTAAGTGGATAGGGTAGGCTGAGATATGGTAGGAGAGAGATAGGGGATCCTTTGAAGAGGTTAGGAACCGAATGCCAGCTTCCCCAAAGGCTAGGGATAGGGATACACATCAGCTAGCTTCGAGAATGGGCTCGAAGAAGCTATTTTAGTCCATTAACTGACATCGTCACAGTTTGTAAGAGGACAACCTGCGACGTCGCATGTTTCTTGAGGACAACTGCGACGACCTCTCAAAACCTAGTATAAAAGGGTTTACATCTCTTCCAGGTTAATGACTTAGTCAAGGAAACTTTATGGATGTTTACACTGAGTCTCATGATGGTAAGATTTTAGGTGTAACAGAATGCCCCCCAAAGCATGAAGCTGTTTGAAACTGGACATGTGAAATGCTTTGACAGAAGGAATGGCAATGGCTCATCGGACGAAGGACATTGCTGCAGTACAACTGACTCTGAGTACACAGTCTCATATGATGTACAACATGGATGCCGACCAATACATTGCAGATCCATGGTAGTAATGACCGACTAAACACAATCATGGCTACTAGACACAAGCGTAGATCCATGATGAGATGATAACACAGCCATGACCAATACAAATGTGGATCTATGTGATATGACTCAAAACAATCTCCATCACAACCTGGGTAAACCATGACTCCCCAGGGTCTTCAAGCCGAACCCACAGTGATACGAATCTATCCATGTGATTACAAATGTCTTGATGTCGAACATGGTAGAAACCACTTGATTACCGGTCATTAATGTATACCGTTAACAAGCGCAAAGGAAATCACCATTAATGTCAATGATTCCCAAGGTATCACAATACATATCATCAAGCGTGAATAAATGAGTTGAAGTCGAACGCCAGATGAAATCTTTCAACCAAGAGTCATTGATGTAAACTCATGTTTGAAAGTGAGGTGACCTGCCATTGAGCCATTGAGGCATGCAGGGCCAAGGTACTTGATTGGTTTCTAGATTCAATCCTCGGATGATGTGTTGAAGTCAACAAGGATGAATCCGTCGAAGGAGGGCCATGATGAATCCCCCATCATCGACACGAAACACGACAACATATGTTTGGAGTAGATCAGATGGTACAATAACATACAAGACTGACTCAGAATAGACTGACATGGTGGAAGGCGTACTGACTGAAGATAATGAGTGGTGAAAATATTCCTGAACATGGGCATGGCATGACTTGGCAGTATTGACATGACGAGTACGACACTAACTTCTCAATGCAAATGATGATGGAAGCGTTCTTTGAATGACTCAAAGGAGTGACTAGACTCAGGAGGTAGACAAAATTCGAGGACAAACAGATGATCCAAGTGCAGTATGCAAATGCAAATGAGTGCCATGTTCAAGAACGATTAGGTATTGCCACAGATAAAGAGTGTAACATAAAAGCTTTCCTTTTTCCCCATCATGAACGATGAGTGCCTCATGTGTTTTTAATGAGCTTGATGAGGGTAACCAGATGCTCGGTATAGATCATCTCATAGATGAGTCCAATCCCAAATATTTTCCGAACTTGGGAGAGGAGGGGTTCGTTCCATGACGGGCCCTTCGATGTGAAAGTTTAACGAGTCCATAGAAGGTAAACTCGGTCATCATTTCATGTTTAGAGAGTCTGAAAAGAACTAAAGAAGACTCCAATGGTCCTTTTTCGTAAAGTTAGCCTCATTACCCGAAAAAAGGGTAAAACAACGCAGGAGATGACTCTTCCAGTCATGATTGGCTGGAGTATTCCTTTTTCGTAAATAGTGCCCCCTAGTCCGAAAAACGGGTAATCTATCACCAGGGAGACGACTGTTCAAATTCTTTAACAAGTGTGAATGTGACAAGTTCGCTTGGCGATCTTTTCATATTTCGAGAGCTTGAAAAGAGCTTAAAGATAGACTCTGGGGGGGTTCCTTTTTCGTAGGAGTTTAACGAGCCTGGGAAAGCGATAAATCGTAACTCAGTGACTTATTCTTGCTGTTTTAAGAGCACGAGAAAGAACAAAGACTAAGCTCATCATCATTAAACAATTAAAATCTAACAGATGAAAAATAACGACAAAATATTTAAGGGGTTGTTCATACCTAAGATGATCGCAACAATGTGAAAACGATGCAAACAGGACACTTAATGTCTCCTGCACGCTTGAAAACTAGGTCAAACAGTCAACCGGGTATTCAAATGCAGTAAAATGATCCAAACTATAGCAAATAACCCAAAGAGCATCTAATATTTTAAAAGGAATATTCTCTTTTTGTTTATAAATAGAAAAAATGACCAAATATAGTTACCATTGTTCATTTGCCAAATTGGGGAGAAGAGAGTGCCATTTGGAGCAGAATTTCATTCGCCGATTGCCGTAGCTACGAGCAACCATTTAATGAGCCATTCAGAGCAGGTAACCCTAAATCTCAGCCAGCATATTTCTAGTGGTTTAGAATTTCAATTTTAGTTCATTTTTTAGGGTTTTTGAGTTGATTTGTGGGGAGTTTGTGCGCTCTCGGGTCATCGCAGGTCTCCCTTACGGGAACTGTGACGAACCCGGGTCGTCGCAAAGCCCGCAAAGGTGTCCTGCAATGATGTCGCCCTGTTTGCAAGGACGGGGTGCGGCGATGGAAACGTCCATGTTCAACTCAAAACTTAAGCCAAAAGAAAAAGTTTGGATGGTTGGGGTGAGGTCTAATGATGTTTAAATGCTCCTATTGACAGGTTTGTGGCCGCCAACATGGTTCTAGAGTCGCGCGAGCGAAAACATGAGGTAGATGATGTGTAAGCAGCAAATGACCCATTATGTGTGGAGGCATTGCACAACCGTGGAGTACTGAAGTTCTTCAATGTCCAGGGCATGAGGGCCCAAGTCCTACTGCTGGAACATATGGTTCGTTGTTGGGACGCAACACAACAGTACTTCGTGGTCAGAGAGCACATGCTGACCATAGATGTTGAGGACATCTACTTCTTGACTGGATTGTCCCGGAGGGGGGACAATGTGGCTCTTACCGGATCACGGGAAAGTGATGGGACGGTGGATGACTCGATTGTCCAGCACTGTACTCCACACACCTGTGCCTCTAGTGGGAAGATTCCCATCAAAGAGGTGCGAGATCATCCACTACGAGCTATACTTTTCACCATAGTGACGATAGCAGGGAGCCAAGCGGCTCATCTAGCTACCAGGTCCCAGATGTTGTATGCAGAGGACTGCATGTCTCCAAAGGTATTCAACTGGTGTGAGGGACTCCTCACCAACCTACGAGCTCAGCTAACCAAGTGTCGGTGCGGAGAGCTCAAGCAGTTCGGGTATGGATCGATAGTGATCTCATTCTTGTTGGAGCGGGTTCCCCTTCTACGCCCGCAGGTGACTGTGGATGACAGGGATCCCAGGGATCCTCACATGGTCCGATGGACAGAGGTGATGGCCCGCCATGGTGGCAGGGGTCCTATCATTGAGTATAGTCCTGGATTCTTTACCTGGTTGGAAGGCCAGCTACTCATGGTAGAGGACTATACGTATAGTGGTACGGATTTCAGGGAGGACCCAGACTTAGTGCTACCTGAGGAGGCAGAGTGGGGAGACCGGTAAGAACAATGACCCTTGTACTTTTTAACATTTTGTGTATTTATAATTTTTTTGGATAGTGCTGATGAAATAACATGTGTGTGCAGATGTGGGCCCTTCACGACCAGTGGGAGTCTCGCTTCTCGCGAGGAGGGGTGAGGCACCACCAGTAGCGCCAGCCATGCATGATGCCATCGTGGAGATGGATGACGTCTATGAGAACCTTACGAGGTTGACATTGGACGTCCCATATGCAGCAGTACATGAGTTGCCGAGGCCGATGCAGAGGTATACAGTCGGTGTGACTATGCGCTTTGGTATGCTACTCCGCAAGGTGGCGAGGGAAGTTGACTGTTTCCATGTCCAGCAGGCGAGGGCTGCTAGACTTAGAGGTGCACAGGCTAGACGTCAAGCCCAGTGATGTTATTATGTATGTACTGAGAGCTATGTGAGCCTCAGATTTTGTACTACTGAAAGTTGTCAGGCTTCAGATTTTTTATAGACTTACTGAAAGCCGTCGTGCTTCAAACTTTTTGTATCAACACTACATTATCTTGATTATATATATATACATACATTTTGGCGGCTTTATACATTATGTGTTTTAATGGATGAATGATGTGATCTTGCTTATGTGTTTGCTTATACAATGAGTTATTTACATGTTATGTCTACTTTTACAATTCATAAATATGCTTATGTGTGTGCAATGTACCAATCTAAGATGAAGTTGACCATGGAGTCGACAACTGTGTTCACGTCTCGTGGAATGTGCAGGTACTGAATGGATTCGAAGGACCTTTCCAGAAGACGAACTCGTTTGTAGAGACAGAGTAGGGTAGGATCGCGGATGGTGTAGACCCGGTTAAGATGAGAGACCACTAGTTGAGAATCCAAATGGATGACAACGTGGTCCATACCCAAAGAAATAACGTCGGTTAGGGTTCCAATGACTGCTTGATATTCCGCAACATTGTTGGTTGCGAAACCTAGACACATTCCTCCTGAGCTGATAAGCTTGCCAGTGAGAGAATAGAGCACCCAGGCTGCCGAAGCAAGGTTACGGGTATGCCGGCTGGCGTCGTCCGCGAATCCGTAGCAAATTTCCATCTGCACACGCAGACAGAACATGGTATAAGAAACGAAACAAGATCTAAGCACGCAAAAAATCAAAGCGTCACACCACACAAAACACACACACGCCATGTATAGTATATACAAAGTACTTATGCATGAAAGACTCAGGCATAGTACTTCTTCAAGTAAAGCCCATTGCGGGGTTCACCTAAAGATATCCCGTCGTAGTCTTCAAGCTCATAAGCTCCCTTCTCTAAGACGTGTTTCACTATGTAGGGTCCATGCCACATGGACTCAAACTTTCCTGCCCCCAGCTTATCATGTCTTTGGTCATATGTGAGGATCAAATCTCCTTCGCTGTAGACGCGAGGTTCTACCGACTTGTCATACTGTGCTTTGATGCGTTTTTTATGAACCTCGTTGGCAAGAGCGGCATCGCGGCGAGTCTCGTCGAGTTTAGTTAGGTAGAGGAAGCGTTCTTCCTCAACAGTAGTGTTGGGGAGAAGTTCAACTACGAGTTTGAGGGACGGAATCTCGCACTCAATCGGAAGGAAGGCCTCCAATCCATACACTAGTTGGAAGGGAGTAAATCCACTGGCGGTCTTAACGGAAGTTCGATAAGCCCATAGTGCGGAGAAGAGCATATTATGCCAGTTGGACTTGTGCGTACCCACCATGCGTTGGATCATGGTTTTCAAGACCTTGTTGATGGCCTCTACTTTTCCATTGGACTGTGGGTAGTACGGTGTTGAGTTTTCATGGCGAAAACCTAATCTAGTGCTCAACTCGTCAACCATGTGGTTCATGAAGTGAGAACCATGGTCGGTAACTATAGCTTGAGGAACGCCAAACCGCGCTATAACATGATTAAACATGAAGAGTGCGGTGGTTTTGCCATCGTCCGTGTATGTAGGCATAGCCTCGGCCCACTTTGTAAAGTAATCCACAGCTACGATGACGTAACCATGCCCCCCGGCCGAGGTAGGCTTACAATGCATGAAGTCAACGCCCCATTTAGCGAAGGGGCCAACGGCAATAACTGGGTGTAACAGGGCGGGGTGGGTGCGCTTCTTAGTTTGGAAGTGCTGGCATGGAGGACATTTTTTGACGGCCTCGATACAATCTTTGAAGATAGATGGCCAAAAATATCCCGCGCGAAGTATTTTATGGGCTGTAGCCATCCCAAAGAGATAACCACCACACGCCCCAGCGTGACAGTAATTTAGAACGTGTTCAGCCTCTTCATGAATGAGACAACGTCGAAGGATAGAATCGATACCATGACGGTACATAGTATCACTGATGATTAGATAATACTTTGCATGGTGGCGGATGCGACAACGGTCGTCTCGCGAGAGTTGAGGGCTGAAGCGTTAGGTCTGAAGATATAAAGTAATATCTCCATACCACGGATCAGACGTGTTGATGAGGAACAATGATTCATCCGGAAGAGAATCATTGGGCTCAAAATCGACATCAGCCCGGGGAAGATCACAGATCAACTCAACAAATACCAAAGACCTTTTAGACTTAGCCTTTTCAAAAAGGAGATCAAATTCTTGCAGTATCACGATCTAGCGTGAATACTTGCCCCCAAGCACCTGACGTGTCAAAACGTGGTACATGGGGTTTGAATTAGCAATGATGGTGGTGGTGTGGAGCAAGATGTAATGTCAGAACTTTTGGACGGCAATGATTGCCGCGAGAGCGAGTTTCTCGACATGTGAATAGCGAGTTTTGGAGTCAATGAGACCTTTACTTGCATAGTATATCACATGCTCCTGGGCATTGTTGTCTTCTTGAACCAAGACCATGGCGATCGTGGTGGTAGAAGCAACAAGATAAAGGATGTAATCCTTATAGTAATTGGGCGGCTGGAGCACAGGGGCATGCGTGATGGCATGTTTTAAGCTTTCAAAAGATTGTTGAGCTTGGTTGTCCCATATGAACGAGACATCTTTCTTCATCAATCTCATGTAGCCCTGCATCTTTTGCGCATTACAGACAAAACACCTTAAATAAGTTGCCTTCCCTTGCAAACTTTGAAGTTTCGTTATGTCGATGGGAGGTGGAAGAGCGATGATGGCTGCCACCTTCAGGGGATCAATGTGGATCCCATCTTCCGAGACTGTGAAACCGAGGAGTCGTCTAGACTCGACGTAGAAGATGCACTTGTAGGGTTCAGGTGGATGTTATACCACCTGCATTTGAGGAAAACTGTCGTTAGATGATCAATGTGGTACTCGTGCTGCCGTGAATGGGCAGGTAGATCCTCTAAGTAAGGTTCCACAAAGTCCTTCACGTCGTGAAAGGCATACGACATGGCCCGCTAGAATGTGGCACCAGCATTTTTAAGACCAAAAGGGAGCTTGCGATAAGCAAACGTACCCCAAGGACAGATGAAAGTTGTCTTGTGCTGATCAACCGGGTGGATCTCAATCTGGTTGTAGCCGGGAAAGCCATCCATGAATGAAAAGATGACACTTCCCGCACAGTTGTTGATGATCTGGTTGATAAAGGGAGTTGGGTAATTGTCCTTAGGACAAGCCCTGTTAAGATCCCGATAATCGAAGCAGACACGAATGGTACCCTGTTTTTTAGCTACAGGGACGACATTCGAGACCCATTCTGTCAATGGGATAGGGTAAATAAAACCAACTTTCATGAACTTTTCAATCTCTGCCTTGATTGCCGCAGTCTTTTGGGGGTGCACCGGTTGCAACTTTTGTCGGACTGGTTTGGCGTCGGGATAGGTTTGAATCGTGTGTGAAACAATAGCGAGGTCTATCCCGGGCATCTCCTCGTAAGTCCAAGCAAACACGTCTCGAAAATGCTTGAACAAGGCCGTGAACGTTGTGATTTCTTCAGGGGAACACTTCTGGCCTAAACGAATGTGTTCCACTACACCAGGTGTAACCGATATGTCGACTGAAATGGTAGGCTCAATGTTGGCCAAGTTGCCTTCAGAGTCTGTTTGACACGTGAGTATCGAGGACTGAGAGCCAGAGTAGACATCCGGTGTGAAGATGGTGCAAATGCTATTCTCCAAAGTATCCAAAGAAGGAAGGAAAGACGAACGATGGTGGAGGTCTTCCCACAGAGGATCATCCGCACTCATGATTTCCATAATCGACTCGTCTGAATGAAAAGTCCACAGCAGAGGATCGGGTAGGGATGATGTCCGCTATAGAGAACATGAGGTGGAGGCCACAACTAAGTGGTCCTACGGAGCTGACTAGATAGCCTCGTACGTGAGTTCGGCGGGTGAAAGAGACATAGTGTCTCCAATCAGGTGTGTGGTGGCTTCGTCAGGTACAAGCCATGAGTCAGTAGAGTTGGGAATGGATGAAATCCACGAGGAGATCATGGTTCATCGTGGCAACATGATTTGGGGGATTCATGGTTAGAAAAATGCCCATAAGGGATGAGTCCTTGATGAGGCCAACCTCCACGCTCTCATACTGATGCGAAGATTGTCCAAGTAATGGAACATTATCGCTCGGATGAGTAGCGGTGTCAGGTGTGCAGAAATCCAGTTGGTCGATAGTAACAATTCGACCTTGATGGGGGAATTGTACTATGCGAAAGACAGATGATGCGACCGCAGTCATGGCGTAAAACTAATTACGACCAAGCAGAATGTTATAATCTAACGGGGCAGCGACCACTTCCACGTTAATGGTTGCGGTCCTGCCCCCGAACTCGACTACTAAAGATTGTAACGGCCCATGAGGTTGAAAGCCACGTCTGTCGAATGCTTTCAAAGTGGTAGGAGAATGGTTCAACTCGGGAGAGCCGATGGATCTCCAGCATGAGATTGACATGACTGAAGTAGAGGCACCTTCGTCCAAGACGGTACAATGGATTGTCTTCCCAACAATGTTTGTGGCAACTTGAAATGCCAACTGATGGGAAAGCCTCGGTTTAAAGTATTCCAGCCAGAACATAATGGTATTCAATGAATCTGTATCAATCGCGCCGATGGTAGCGAGGAGAGTCTTGCGCTAGTTAGGACAGTTTTGCAAGACCTCGAGCGTCGACATAACACAAGGCGTTTTTCCCAGGTCCTCTACAATATTGTAGTTCTGAGCGGCTCGAGCATTGGGATTGAAAACAAATTTTTTAATCGTGCTCTTGGGTGGACGCAACATTGACTTGAAAGAGGGCTTCTCGATGGTGAGAGAAGCGGGCTGTACAGTGACGTTGGAAATCGAAGTGGAAGTTTTTTCAGTATTACTCCCAACGGGTTCCTTTGGCGGGACGGAGTCATATGAACGAGAATGGGTGTTCAAGTTGATGGCCTCACTATGCATCATGAGAATATGCGCGGTGGAGGATGCTTCTCCTTGGGAATGAGAGGTGTGTGCAATAAGATGCTGGTTTTGAGTGGGGAAGGGATCGTTGAGAACTGCGGTAGTAGAGTTTCCTTTGAGAAACTTCTGGACTTCGTCTCGGTGGGGACATTCTTTTGAGAAATGGTCTCCACCGCACAAAAAACAAGGATGCTTTAACTTCCTTTTTAGTTTGGTGTCTTCTTGAGTGGGATTGGGATCCTGTTGGTTAGAAGATTTCTTAGGTTTCCCTTTATTCTTCTTCTTACCACCAGATTTCGGAGATGAATCTGATTGCACAGAATTCACCTCTTCGGTGGAAGCAGGAGTGGTGGACTTGGTAGTGCTGTTGCTAGCCTATGGTGGTGATGGGGAAGAACCTTGCGGGTTCGACGAGCCACCAGTTTGAATAGAATGCTGGGAGGCAAGGGAACCAATGATGCCATCAGTTTGTGGTTCCTTGGGTGGTTTTGTGGGATCGTACGTAGGACGGGGCACGTCAGGAACAATTTCATACAATGTGCTGAATTGAGCATAGACCAAGTCTAAATAATGGGCACGAGCAATAGCCCGTTCCTCAGTGACAGCTCCCCCCATAGCTACGTCTCGAGCTACGGCGAGTAAAAGTGACTTTGTAAACCAGTCAGCTAAGAGTTGGTCCGGAATATGAGCCTTAATAAGACGTCGTCTTCGCCGCCATTAATGAATATGATCGAAAATATGAGTCGCAGTGTTCTGGCGAAGGGATGTCAATAAGTCTGTACCAGTCTCATAGCGAATGGGCAACTGGAAGTGGGTAAAAAACGACATAGCAAGAGATTGGAAATCGGGAAAAGAATTGGGTGGTAACTCAATGTACCACTTGGCAGCTGGTCCAGTGAGAGTCCGTTGAAATAACCTAAGACGGATCGAGTCGTCCATCAAGGAGTTGGATGAACACCATAAATGGTAGGTCATCACATGGTTTTTAGGATCCTCGCCAGGATTTCCATCAAATTTAGGGATATCTGATGGTAACTTAGCCGGAATGGGTGGCTAGTTGTGCCCATGGAAAATGAGATCATTTGTCATATGAGACAAGTCAGGTAAGTCCAAAGTAGCCAAAAATGGCAGTTCTTGGTTCAGTTGGGGGTACTGATAAGGCATGTATGGACCGGTAGGACCTTGAATTGACTGATTATAATGTGTTCCTAGAGGAAACTGACCGTAAGGGGGTGTGTCGCCTGGACCGTAAGTAGGTCCACCACCATAATAAGGTGGTCCGTTACCATAATAAGGTGGTATGTTACCATAAGGTGGGGGCCCGCCTCTGCCGCTGGGAGGGGGTGGGCCGCCTCCAAATGGTGGGGGTCTGCCACCACCGCCAGGATAGGATGGGCCTCCACCGCCTCCACCGTCGGAATAGGGTGGGCCTCCACCACCTCTGCCGGGAGGGGGTGGTGGTCCACCGCCGCCGCCAGAAGGGTAAGGGCCTCCTCCGCCACCTCCACCATAGTAGGGTGGTCCTCCACCACCGCCGCTGTAGTAGGGTGGTCCTCCACCACCACCAGCAGGATGGGATGGTCCACCACTGCCACTAGCAGGATGGGATGGTACTCCACCTCCGCTAGAAGGGGGAGTTCCTCCACCTCCGCCGCCAGGGGGGTGGGCCATGATGGCCGGAATGAGGTGGTCCTCCGCCAGAGGGTAGAGGTATGCCTCCTCCAGAGTTATGTGGGGGCCCGTCGCCTCCAATGGGAGGTGGGGGTGGACAAAACGAGGGTGGAGGGACTTGAGGAACTGTAGGTGGGGGTTCATGCTGTAAAACATTTTGCTGTCCCCATAGAGTGTATGGATTTTCAGGGTAGGGTACCTCGTAGAGTGCATTTCTGGGATTGAGTTGTCCCGACACAAGGTTAAGATAAACTGGATACGCTTGACTCGATGGTGGTTGAATTACATTGGACAGTCCCCCAACATGGTATAATCCCATAGTGGAAGGTCCGGGAGGTAAGGAATTTCCAACAGAAGGACTGATGGGAACTCCTGCTACAGTATTATGGTTAAGAGACGGGGGTTTCCCCCCAACAACAACTTGCTGACTACTAAGTAAAGGTTGACCCAACGCGGGTTGTTGATTATCTACCATAGGATTATCATTGCTTGTAAAGAAGGTAGGGGGTAAAGAGTATCCTCCCCATGTGGTAGTAACAGGTGTGTTGGACTGTTGTCTTTCAACAGATTGGGTCGTCTGAGGTATATGATTGGTCTCCTGTCTAGGAGATGCATGTGCAGTAGTTGATGGTTGACCAGCCTCAGAAGTGGTCACGTGTTGCGTGGATGATTTTGGTGAATCATAAGATAAATAACGACTCGGGAGTGGTTGATAAGGAGGTAGCGTCGGGTCTTCGACCCTTTGTGCAAGGCTCCTTCGTGAAAACTCCGCGGCCATAGCACGTAATCGAGTTAGGCGCTCTTGATAAGGTACTAGAGAGTTGTCAGGAGTAGCCCAACTAGGTGGGGATGCAACGGCAAAATGAACCACTCGGTGGCCTAGAGATGATGTCCAATAAGCTGCTGCTGGACCAATAGCTGCTGCAGGGTCATCCTGGGGTGGATTTATCCATTCCAACGGTCCAGGCTCTCCCAGAAAACGGGAGGTAAGTCTTGTGGAGTAGAAGTTTGTGCCTCTTCACCCTGCAGGGATGGGAGGCGGGTGAATTTGGAGGAAACATATGTGCTCCAAGATTCAAAGTAGGGTTTTCTACTTTAGTTAACAGGACCGTGGCTTGTGGGTCCATCCTTACCCTCGAAATTACCAGTTAAGGGGATATTCGGGTGGTAAGTTCTGAATCCTACGGGACCTTCTCTAAGGAAATTCAGCCAGAGTGACTGAAACAACAGTTTCTCCTAGGGAAAGATAAACAAAAAAAAAGCAATCTAGAAAAATCCTACACAAACTAAGGCCGCAAGCAAACTTATGTGATAGGAGTGGATTCAAAAGTCTGGAACCTCACAAGATTGTCAAGGCTTCGCAAATCTCTATATACCGCAGGGTCCAACAGTAAAAAGCGACAAGGAGGATTGGGACCGTACCCTTTCCTGAATACCCGATTACCTGGACGGTATGTGGGTAGTAATCTCCCCGATTGCTGTTCTCGGTGCATTGCTCTGCCAAGACGGCCAAAAGGTTAACTCAGTTGGTCTCAGGAATCTTAATGGTGTCTCCCGATATACTCAAGGTACGTGGGAGCTCAAATCCGTAGTGGTGTTGTCTAATGCACAACCGTACGGCACGATACCTTTCTATATACTACCGAGTACGTGAAACACCTTTTTATATATACAAAGTACGTGAAACACCTTTCAATATATGCCAAGTACACGAAGTACTTGGTGGGTACGTGAAAGAACTTAGATATACCTGGTTGGTACGTGAAAGAGCTTCGATATACCTGTTATCACACCATAGTAGCAGGGCTACTATTCTTGTACAGCAGATATCTGCACATTCCAGAGCTTACATTATTCCAGAGCATGGCTATATATTTTGGATCACTCATGATCAGAGCAGTGCATTATTCAGATTTATGTATGACCTTGTGTCAAGGCTGAGCCTTGAGAGTTCAGATTTGATGACTGATGTGACCCTTTATCCCATACAGTTTCAGTTCAGTGCTTAGAGATGTATTGCAGCAGTGTTTCAGATGATACTTGATGATTATTATTATGATGATGTTGTATGATCTATGGATATGTTATCACTGACTGTAGATTATTATCTTGTTGATTTAGTCATGATCATAGCATGTGCTTGGTATATTATTCCTGATGTGGCAAGCTATTTAAAATGAACTGTAAATCATAAAATGGACAATTGCTTGCACATTTAGGTCATTTAACAAACTCACTGGTTTTTCACCTTACATAGATATGGTCTTTCCCAACACCAGTTGTCTGCTAGTGTAGGCTCCATATTCACTTGTCTCCATCCATACATGACCTTCCTATTTGACTTTAAACCTTGACATGTCTCATTTGACTTTCTGATACCGAGGACTTCCCCATTTTTCTACCTCTGTGTTTGGACCGCATCCCTGTATATTCAGTGTCTCGGCTCTAAGTTGGTGACAAAACTTGCCCTTGGTGAGTTGGATTGTAGGCCTAAATCATTCTGGTCGGTTGTCCCGATGTTTGGCATTGGCTCGAACTCCCCCTAGTCACTTGAGATGTTGTTGGCTAAAACTGAAAGCTCATGTTCTACCTATGGAAACTTAAAAATTCGCCCATGGAAACAAAAAAAAGGGCAAGAGCGATGAACAGCTAAAAAAAATACTCCTCGAAGAGTATAAGAAAGTTCCAAAAAGCAATGGTTCTTAAAAGTTATATCTAAACAATTGCTGACCTTATAAATATTTGAAAAACATGCCCTGGATGCAAGCTACAACTAGTTGTGCTTCTCAGCACATTTGAAATCCGAAGGGTTATGTAGGCCAAAAAGGCCATGGAATAAAATTGAATGATCCTAATGAACCTGGATCAACTTGATGTAGACATGATGCCTAAGTTGAATAAGCACTCTCTAAACAACTTATCCATTTGTGAGGCACAACCATCCCCCGTGTTCTTTTGTCCAGCACAGAGTTTGTAGCTTCCCCCTTCTTCCAATCCAAAGTATTTTTGAGTTAAGTTAGACAAGTCAACCCCTTGGCCCAACCTTGTTCCTAGCCTTCATCCTTCACTAGCAGTTTGACCATATCCAATGGGTGAGTTTGTCATTTGAACTATTGTGCAAGTAATTTTATATAACAACGGAATATACTAACTTGATTGATGCCACTGAATGGATCTTATACTTTGAGCTAGGCTGTGAAAATGATTAGAGAAGCATGTCTTAGTCTACTGATGTGATTTATCCTTGGTTATATTTTCTTGGGATCCGTGATGATGTGGACCATATATATGTGCTTATTGATGATGATTCATGGTCCCACATGCTTGATGATGATATCATATGATGGACATATGATGCAGATGATGATTGATCCAATGCAGCAGGTTTTATTACTACTTTAGATCAGCAGATTATACATTGTCCATATATGGTGGACCCTACAGCTGGCCCATTAGGGCAACCCATGGTGTATGAGTACACATTTCTAGTGGATTTGGGTCTTCTGGATCCATTGAGACACTTATCTTTCAGTTCCGGGCACTTCTGACAGTGATTGATGCAGTTTTACACTTGTTGACCAGATTTGGGGCTGATTTCCCAGCCTGAGCAGCAGGGGCCATGATTGGCCAGTTCACCTAGGGCGCTGATGATGAAGGGGGTGGTCCAGCCACTTGTTTTTACCATTTACCCCCCCTTCTGGAGAGCCTGGTGGGCTCAGATGGACAGCGCTAGCACCCTAGGAGGCAGTTTTGGCACTTTCACAGTTCCCAAGGCAGTTAAAAAATGGGATAAAGTGGTCACTGAGGAAATCGATTTGGGAAATTGAGGCAAGGTTTTGGCATTTGGTCTTCACAGAGGTCTTCCAGGGTGGCATCACTATCTTCCAGTCAGTTTTCACCATGTGGGTATGCCCAGATTGATCACAGGAGGACATTTACTGCTTGACTGTCATGGATTCTGAGGACAGTTTTGGTCATTTATATTATATTGGACATATTTTATTATTTTATTGTGCCTTGGGGATGAGCTAGTAAGGATTGATACCTCCTAGCCCCACCATGTGCTTATGTTGTCATGTCCTAGTCACCATGAGGTGGATTTTGGTACTTATGTTTCTCTAGTGGATGACGTCACCCTCTTATTGTACCATTTAGTGGGGGCGCTATCATTATATTGGGTGATCCATGTGATGTATTGTTATGATTTATTGTTAGCCATTGATTAGATCTTGAGATCTTTTAATCTTAGCCACTCATATAAAAAGTGGTTAGGATTGTACTCTCTCCCCATCCTATTTAAGGAGGGAGCCTCTCATTGTAAAATTCATCTAGAGATTTTTGGCTCTTGGCTCTTGGAATAAAATTTCTATCTTTTGGAGTACATGCTTGGATTGGAGTGGATGTTGGTTGTTTCGATTGTAAATGCTTTTGTCCATTGCACTGGAGGATCTATTGTAGCTATCTTGCATATTTGCCATATCTTATTTATAGGTTAAGAGGACGATTTTGACAAGTGCGAATTGGTGGGGAGGCTTGCCCTTCAAGCTTGGAAGAAGTCGTTTTGGTTTGACAGGGAGTAGTTTTGCCTTTGTGTCAACTATTCTATGTTTCTCTCTCTCTCTTGCTTGTATCTACCTTCAATTTGTTAAACTAATTGATGCTTTGCTCCTTGGTTTTGACAAGTTAGAAGGAATCACATGTGGCTTGGGAAAATCGATTTAGCAAGAGGGCTTCAACAATTCTCCATTTGATCTTTGGCAAAGTAATCCTCGTCTCAACTAGCATTCATCTCTTCATCCAGGTATGTTCCAAGAGGTATGATCTTCTACTTCCTTGAATCTTCCATGATTTCTAGATCATAAAAACCCTAATCAAATTAAAACCCTTGTTTTTGGTATTTCTTAGATCTACTTAGATCTAGCCTTGCTTTTGAAGAGATTTTGAAAACCCACCTCTATAGCATCCACCCCTAGTTGGATCTATAGTTTGGTGGTGATTGGCTTAAAATTGACCCACTTTTCAAGGCAAAAAGTCCTCTTTGACCCAAATCGCACTTCCTAGAGAGAGGCTTGTTTGGTTAGATCTAGCACATGGGTAGGTGAGATCCCACTTGATTTGCAATCTAGACACTTGATAACCTACCCCCAGATTCTTACTTTGGTGAAATCTACCTTGTGGACATCTCTCCATGTTTTAAGGGGTTAAGACCCCCTTTTGAATTTCTTGGCACCTCAAAACTCAGATCTACTAAGATTTAGCCCTTGGATTGACTTGGTTTTTGGGACATACATAGATCGGGGTACTAGCATCTTGGATCTATAGTTTGGTGGCCATTGGACTTGATTTGGTCCACCAAACCCTCATTTTAGCCCTCCTTGAGCAAAGTCGCACTCCCTTGTGTGAGTGAGTTTGCCCACTTTGAGGAGGTGGGTGTTTAAGATTTTCGTGGATTTGGAATGCCCATACCTTGAAACCTAGGTCTAGAGTATCTTTTTGTCACGATCCGCCTTGGAGGTGGCATTCCTTGTTTCAAGGGATTGTGGTCCACTCAAGGTCATTACTTGAAAACCTAGATCTAGCAAAATCTAACCATTGGTTCTCATTTAGCCCACTTGACTTGGCTCCTAGGTGTCCCGATCTACACTTTGACATACTTTTTGACCCCATTAGCCCATCTAACAAGGCACTAGTCCTTCTCTAAGCAAGTCGCACTCCTTGGGAATTGTGTCAAACCCTAGATCTAGTACATGGGTACTCCTAGAATCAACTTAGATCCATAGATCTAGTCTTTATCTAACCTATAGTACCAACCTCTCACCTAGTTTCACCTTGTGGACCTACTTAGAACCATTTCATACTTCCCAAGAAAACAAGACCCACTTGTGCAAACACATGGTACCACACCTTGACAACATAATAAACAATGTGGCTTAAACCATACGTAGGTTGAAACACCAACAATCTCTCACACCACCTTTCAACCATACCTCAACTTCCAGGTCCACTTAACCTTGCATTGGTTTCCGTAACCCATCATTTACTTACCTTTAGAAACCTTTGTGTAGGTCCAATCAACCGTGATTGGGTATAGGGTCTCCCCCTTGGTCTAGTTACACCTTGACCTAAAGCGAAGAGTGCCTCGGTTGACGTGACTCCCACCTTGCCGTGGGAACCGTGGCATTTCTTGGGTCACCTCTTTAGTTGCCTGTCTCCTCTACCGTTCCGGATGGGATACCTCTAGGGGCAACTACAAGTTGTGTGATAACAATACCGATAAGTACGTGGAAGACTACAATACCCCCGGAATACAATGCTGGCAAGTAACGATAGCTGCCACATTTTACGACGCCAGAACACGTCTCTAACTTAACACACAAGTTACTAAAATTTTTACCCTAGTTCTACCGCTAATTTTATCTAGACGGTTAAGTGAATGCATGAGGTTAGTACATAATCGTAAACATAATGCAGTCCCTAACTATATGTAAAAAAAATATTCTTTTCTTTTGATGAACTCTATGTATGGGAGGGAGAAACTTCTTTCCAAGTGATTTTACCAAAGCAACACAATGCAACACAATCCCAAAATCTACCAAATTTGATAAAAATACTCTTTTCGTTTTCCATTTTTCAAGCAAAACTCAAAAAATCAACAAGCATGACAATCAAATTCAAACATTTTCTTTTGTTTTTTCGAATCAAAGTTTAAGAGATGAAAAGAGAGAAATTTCCTATCTAGAGCACTCTAACTTTTCAATTTCACTATGATAGCTTAAAAACACAAAAATAAAAAATGCATACAATTTTCTCAAGCATGGAGTCACTTTTGTAAAAAACTTGATCTCATTTGAATTCTTCAAGAAAATGAGTGATTCATAGTTCTCGAAAAATGCACAAATGACTAATTTTTCTTCAAACTTTCCAAAAGATTATTGAATGACAATTCCAATGCATGAAGTAATTTCTACAACAATTTCTAAATGTACTTGAAAACAATAAAAATGATGCACTTTCAATTTCCAATGATATGCCAAGATAACAACTTGATAATATTGATATTTTTAAGTATGGATAACTGAAAAGAACATTGATTTGTAGCACTCTAAAACTCAGGAAATCTCAAGCAAAAGACAAGCACTCAAATGGACCGAAAACACTTCACAACACTCAAAACACTCAATCAAACAACTGAAATGCAAACAAAGCTAAAATGACAAGTGTAAAAAGGGAGTTTGGAATCAGATCCAATGCAAGGATCAGGTCAGGTGAGGAGATGGAAGATGACAGGGTTAAGTGGATGAAGGTGGGGAAACCAAGGTATTCACCACTACCAAGCTTAAGTTTGTGAAAAAAATGAGGCTTGATCAAACCCAAACAAAATCAACACACTGATCAAAAGGGTCTCTTACTGGATCTTGCAGCACAGAGATGTCTGCACAACAAACCAAAACTCAAATAAAAAAGATGGAGGGGATGCCCACATGTCAATTTTGACATATCGACGCAGTCTGTGTGTGTACACAGAGCAACCGTTGCAGGTCACTAGCACGGGAAATGCGACAATGTCGCAATACACCAGTGGATGGGTTGCGACGACAGGCCAACAGACAGAGAAACAGAGGTCAAATCAATGCTCTGGTTGCACTGCCTAGGTGCGACAGGCGAGATCCAAGTTCAAGAATGAACAAATATCCAAAAAAGAGCAATAAAATGGTTTGAAAATAGTGAGTACAGACTTATAGGAGGACTATAGACTCTTCAAAGTGAAGATCTGATGGTGAAAAAGACTTAGGAGGAAAAATAAGATGGCTTGCAAAAGAAATCAAATGAAAAATGACATTCAAATGAAAACTAAACAACAAACCTATCCCCAGTATGGTCGCCAGATTTGTTTGACGGACAGTCTACCAAGAGAGGACTCGAGGCCTGATCTCCCTAGCTCAACGTGAGTCTAGAACAAATAGATATAGAACATAAATAACTTGTCCTTTCTCCTTGAATGTTGCTCCAAGCTCGATGGCCTTCAGATCTGAGCTGCAAAACCTGTCAAGACAACACAACAAAGCGAGTAGTAAAATGCACCTACACAATAATAGATCTAAGTAAGCAGTTAAGTAAGCAAACTACACAAGATATCATTAACACAATGAGATTTGGTGGAAAGCACTTATATTACTGTATTAAAAGGGAAATACATAGGATGAAGAGATTACAACCAATGACTTAACGTAGCAATCCTTCTCCGATCAAGCCAATGCCAAAGCCTCCAAAGGGATGGTGGATCTCTCAAGGATGAGTAGAGATCTCTCCTAAGCTAATTTCACCAGCAATTAGATACTATAGACTTCCTCCTTTTGGAATGGGAGTGAGCTTCACTTATATAGGACTTAAGTGGATAGGGTAGGTTGAGATATGGTATGAGAGAGATAGGGGATCCTTCCAAGAGGTTAGGAACCAAATGCCAGCTTCCCCAAAGGCTAGGGATAGGGATACACATCAGCTAGCTTCGAGAATGGGCTCGAAAAAGCTATTTTAGTCCATTAACTGACATCGTCGCAGTCTGTAAGAGGACAACCTGCGACGTCGCAGGTTGCATGAAGACAACCTGCGACGACCTCTCAAAACCTAGTATAAAAGGGTTTACATCTCTTCCAAGTTAATGACTTAGTCAAGGAAACTTTAGGGATGTTTACATTGACTCTCATGATGGTAATATTTTAGGTGTAATAACTTGTTGGATGGAAGAAGCTACTACAGTACAACCGACTCTAAGATACTAGTCTCACACAACTCATGACATGGTTGCCGACCAATACACTGCAGATCTATGGTAATAGAGACTGACTGAACACAATCATGGCTACTAGACACAATTGTAGATCCATGATGAGATGATAACACAACCATGACCAATACAAAGTGGATTTGTGTGATATAACTCAAACAATCTCCATCGCAACCTGGGTGGAACATGAAACAATCTAGGGTCTTCAAGCTGAACCCGCAATGATACGAATCTATCCATGTGATTACAAAGTTTTGGAGTCGAACATGGAAGAAACCACTTGATTACCAGTCATTAATGTATACCGTTAACAAGCGCGAGGGAAATCACCATTGATGTCAATGATTCCCAAGGTATCATAGTACATACCATCGAATGTGAATTAATGAGATGAGGTCGAACAATCGATGGAATCTTTCAATCAAGAGTCAATGATGTGAACTCATGTTGAAAGCGAGGTAACCTACCATTGAGGCATGCAGGCCCAAGGTACTCGATTGGTTTCTAGATTCAATCCTCGGATGATGTGTTGAATTCGACAAGGATGAATCCGTCAAAGAAGGGCCATGATGAATCTCGCATCATCGACACGAAACACGATCATAAAATTTTGAAGTAAATTGGACAGTAATGTGTGAGACTGACTCAAAGACGACCGACATGATGAAAGGTGAACTGACTGCAGATAGTGAACAAATGACCAAAACTCCTCTTAAACATGGGCATGGAATGACTTGGCAGTATTGACATGACGAGAATGATGCTGACCCGCTAATGCAACTAATGTTGGAAGCATTCTTTGGACGACCCAAAGGAGTAAAACAACTCATAGGACCAACGGGACTCGATGACAAATGAATTACCAAAGTACTCGTTAACACCAAAAAATGCTCACTAGCTCATCTCCCTAGTCACATGACCCATTTGTTCACTTTTCCTACCATTTTAGCCTCTAAAACCTCAAAAAACCTTTAAATGGTCACCAAAAAGGCCAAAATCAATCTTTTTCTCCTCAAAACAATTAAATTTCCTCAAAAATGCCAAAAAACCCTCCAAAAGGGCCCAAAATCCCCAAAAATCAATTAAAAGAGAATAAAATTCAAAAAAAGAAAACAGAGGGAAAAAGAGGAAAAGAAACCCTAAACCCTAAACCATTTACCAATACCATTGGTTACCCAAAACCATGGTTTAATACTCCATCACCCAAAATCTATAAAAATGTGATAGAGGCTCCCCATTATTCATCCACATTCTTGCCTATCCTTATGTTGTCAAAATCACTCTTGAGAGCCCTAGCCTCCATTTGAGCTTGAGTTCCTCATTTAGAGCGAGCCTTTGGCCCACCCTTGAAGCATCTTGGAGAAGAGAGAGACCATAATTAGCACCTGGACCACCTCCAACCCCTCCCACATACTATCCACCGCAGCTTGCTCCAACACTTGCGCAACCTCAAAATCCCCCTGTTTCCCAAGGGCAAGTGTATGCATAGCAGAATCCGCCACAAAACCATAATACAAAATGCAATCAACAAGGCCAACAAAACCACAGAAGAGGACGCAACCATGGAAACAACCAACCTCAGAACCAGGGCGGTTAGCCACCCAATCCTCCAAATAATAACAACACTTCCCTTGCCAACCAAAATCCTGATCGACCACCGAAACCAGGTAAGAACCCCAATTTACGAACAAACTACCCATGTTCCATATGCAGGGTATACGACCATTATACACACACTTGCCCCAATTTGGAGCGAGCACGCCAACTTTGGACCGATGACGCCCAACGCCAGGGGCATGCGGCACAGCTGACACCACCTCCTCAACCACAACCCATGGTACTGCAGAATCCTTTGCCCACACAATGAGTGGTGAACACTCGTCCGTTGGATCCCCCTTAAGGAACCGCGACACCACAGCAGCAAATCACTTATCCTGCAACTGATCACCAACATATGGACTTAGGTACTCACCATCTGTTAATGATGTCATCGGCTGATGTCCACCTCCAAACACGCCGAAACCAATATGTCTCCACCTCAGAATCCATTCCCGCTGATAAAGCCACCAACGCTCTTCCCACTAATCAACCATTACACATACCTACTGCACCGTTAGACGGGGGCCCTAAATCCCCTTGCTTCCCACTACATCGAATCAATAATAATCCTAACGCTCGTGCCGCCTCGAATTATAATATTGTAGATGGCTTAGCCCAGTCCCCCATTGCTATGTCTGCTCTTGAAGTCCTAAAAAACTGTCCTGCACAACGAAAAATATTGTTATTCGCCATTGGTGCGATAGACCCTTTTGACTCACGAATGATGGCATTCGACTTGGACCAAGCCGAACCACGTTTTCCCTCTACATTAGCATTTCAGGTTTCTATATCCATTCAGAACCTTGTGATTCATCGATGCATCATCGATGAAGGTGCCTCCACCTGCGTGATGTCGACATTTGTCTGGCAGAAGTTCGGATCCCCTACACTACAACCATCCACAACCGCATTACGAGCTTATGATGGCCGCTCAGCTCAACCACAAGGCCTTTTGGCCAATGTGCCCGTTCAATTAGCTAGCAAAACGATCATTATCGACATAGAGGTCATCAATGCTCAGCTTGATTACAACCTCTTACTTGGACGCAGTTACATGTATGCCATGAAGGCCATCGCTTCATCCGTCTTCCGCACCATGCCGATGTTCCCCCATGAGGGACGTGTGATCAAGATCGATCAACTGACGTACTACCATCCCAATTCCCCCGCCGCACCTGAAAAATGTTCTCCCTATGATTGAACAACCCGTTCACAACGCACCTACATCGTTCGTCTCCACGGTCGGACCCGGGATATACTTAGATACACCCATGACTTCCACGTTCCAGTCCATTCCACCCCCTTCGCGGACAACCGAAATATCTGATTTGTGCACCCTCTCACACAATACACATGCACCCAACCAACAACCCTCTTTGCGGCCACAACCACCCTTAGTGCCTAGTCATGTCGGAGCCACACCAATCCACACTATCCCGTTCTTATTTCCCCCTTCAGGAGCAGTCAGCACCCCAGTAATGGCTACGCTCAATCTTCCTGGGTTAACGTTAGGACTGCCTGTGTGGTACCTACCCGCCCCAAATCCTCCCCTAACACCAAATTGCATTTTACAACCTGTCACCGTGACAAACCAACCACCTCTAGGGGTGACAACCGCATCAACATCTAGTGATGCACCCCCTCCGCCCCGTCACACCAGGGGCAGAGACCCACAAACCTACTCTGCTCCACCTGCAACCTACACCGCCCCACCTAATCCAAAGACGACAAATAATCCCCCACCATTTCGTGCTTCCCTCAAATGCTCTTTGTGTGATGATTTGGGCCACGCTACCCACCAATGCCCGCAATTACCAGCACTTCAGGAACACATGCAAACATTAGATGACGATCCCAACATCCCGGTCGTCACACTTGACCCTACCCCTAAGCCCCGCGATAAATCATTACGTACTAACCACCCTTGCGCGGTATGGTTTATTTACGACCATTACTCACATCACTGCCCAGATCTCCCGGAATACAGATTGGCTCTTTATGAACTAACTCATTTCGATTCGGAAACATCCTCTCCTACCATTGAAGAAATTCATCCCCCACCCTCTTCCTCCTTAGGAGAGATCAATACCATTTATATGATTTCATCCACCAGTGCGCCTCAATCAACTGATTCGACGACACAGTGCTTCCGCAGTGACGAGGAAATCCTCAAGGCGCTGACCGCACCCAACTACCCCTGGGATGATATGCACCATTGATCATACTTCATCCCTGAAGCATCTACCACCTCCACGACAACCAATTCTTTGTCGAATCCAAATATTTCCTTCCAACCAAGGTTGAATGGTTTAAAGATCCCATCCCAGCTCCCGATGCCTTTGAAGAAGGCAATATGGCCAATATTTCACCCACCATAAAAGTTGACATGTCTACCATGCCCGGAATACCCGAACTCATTTCCTTAGGTGCATCATGCACTGAGGATGAGGTTCAATCTTATAAGAATCTCTTCCAAGAGTTTCGCGATGTCTTTTCCTGGTCCTACACCGAGATGCTTGGTCTTGACCCCTCTATCGTAGAACACCACATTGACACTTGGCCCGATGTACCACCCGTTCGCCAAAAACAACACCCCATCCACCCATATAAGCTTCCCGCCGTCAAGGCTGAAATTGAGAAGCTTCGTGCAGCTAGGTTCATTTACCCCATCGCCTATACCACCTGGGTTTCTAACCCGATACTAGTTAACAAAAAGCAAGGCACTATCTGTGTTTGTACCGATTTTCGCGATTTAAACCAAGCTTGTCCCAAAGACAACTTCCCCATGCCGTTTATCGACCAGCTTATCGATGCATGTGCGGGGCGTGAGACACTATCTTTCATGGATGGTTTCTCTGGGTATAATCAAATTCAGATTCGCAAAGAAGATTAGTACAAGACTGCCTTCACCACCCCACGAGGCACCTTTGCTTTTTGCGTTATGCCTTTCGGCCTTAAAAACGCTGGTGCCACCTTTCAGCGAGCCATGACCTATTGTTTTCATGACTTGGTTAACATCATCTTGGTCTACCTCGACGACCTCACGGCCTGATCCAAGAAATGGTCTCAACAACGCTTAATCCTGTTGGAACGGCAGGTCTCAGTCCCTCCTCTTTGCTGCCAATACAGCAACCCGCCTCAAGATCGATCTCCACTCTCGTGGAGCATCGTAACACAAATCCAATATCTCCGGGTCTAAATCCTGCCAACCCTCATCTGCTACCTCGCCTAATAATCGATAAAAAATGGCCCGTAAGGCCTCCAGGGCCACATCATCATCCCATCGTCGTACGACCCCTCGAGCAGGTGGGGCTGCAATCACCATACGACCCCTACGGTCCCGATGCCCCTCTGGTGGCTGGGGTCCCACATCTGCAATAACCAGCAAAAAGAGGTCAACATCATCTAACATCTCTAGCTATCATCATAAACTATCAAGCATAAAATACAATATGATATGCTAAGAAGAAACAAAAACACACACGTACCATCTGGCCCCCAGGCCTGTCTAGGAGGCCGCGGTAGATGAGGGTCCCTCCGGTAGTCCATCCCCCGGTACAGATAGTCATCAAACAAAACCGGCATCTACAGCCACTGCCAAAAAGTCTCTGCCATAAAATACTGGCCAACATCCTCGCCACCACGGTGGCGCATCATCTCCCCTCACCGCACATCCACAGCTCCATCACTCTTCCATCTCGGACAGGAACAAGGGGCCGTAGCGAAGGCACCCGCTCAAAGAAGAAACATCACAAAAAGGAAGCATCGCTGAACTCCCCTCCAATCTGCCTCACCTTGCTCAGCTCCCGCTAACGCAGGCAAGGAACATCTGCCCCCATGCATAATAAGTCCCTGCTAGTACTCGCTCAATCAACTGCATCTGCCTTCCCGACACACGGTTGGGCGCTTGTGATCCCAGTACTCGCAACACACATGCCATGACCACTCGAGTCGACAGATCCTGCAAATCACTGACCAACAATGCATTTTTATGAACACGAGCTCCCGGAAGACAATACCTAACCATCAGATCCTCCATCTCCACATCCCCTGACCTCCTCGGCTGAGTGTCCGCCATCATACCCAAATGGGGCAATCCAGTGAAGAAGTACACATCTGCTAAGGTGAGATCCAATTTCTCACCCCAGACCATGAACGTCCGAATGTTCAGGTCCCAGAACCCGACCAACTTGTTCAGCAAAAAAGATGCTAAACGCATAAGGGGCACCCGCGCAAACTTTAGCAGCCCGCCCAGTGCCAAAGTCGCCTGAACACGATGATCTCGATGGATGATCCTCATCAGGTCCTCCGGTATCTCGCGCTCCCTCCATGATGCCCTCAACATCCTGCCAAACACATAATGAAATCTCATCAAAGCCACATCAAATAAGTACCTATGGGGCCCACAGTCACACTCCAACTCGCGGCTGTGGGGCCCATAGCCACGTTCCCAGATTGCGTATGTGAGAGCCACAGTCGCGATCCGAGATCGCGGCTGTGAGAGCCACAGTTGCGATTCGCGATCGCGACTGCGATTGCGACTGTGGGAGCCAAAGTTGCGATCCAAGATCGCGGCTGTAGAGGCTACAGTTGCGATCTGGAGCGCGCGAATGGCCTCGGAACCCATGATATATCACTTAGGTCACCCCACGTGATCGGTACACTGCCCCCGAGGACCCAATTTCCCCCCGAATTCAAATAAAATTAAATCTAAGGGCTAATAGAGTCACTTGCAACTCGTGGAATGGAATCCACCGGTCGGTTCTACCGCAAACAACTAAACATCTCTAGCTCACTCAAATCTCTTGTCAAACTCAACAGTGCAAATGACACGTGTCACTATGGGTCCACTTACTATTTATAGACATTTGACCCAGTCTCGTTTAACCATCCTTGAGTCATACGAGGTCTGTTTTCCAAACCGTTGATACCATTAGATTTAGCGCAGCGAGACTATCGCGGTGGTCAACTCGGTTTCTGGATTTCACCGGACACTTTTTCTAACATTTTTTACACGCCCCTCGTCGCCTCAGTTTGCGTGCCACATCGATCGTTGTCCGTTTTTGACGATTTTTATATCGCCGGATTAAGTTTTCCACGCTCGTGATGATGGTTGAGATCATTTCTCGCTCTCACCACCATATTTTTCAGGCATTTTTCACACATCCTCGTCGCCTCGGTTTGCATGCCACATCGGTCGTTGTTCGTTTTTGACGATTTTTATATCGTAGGATTCAGTTTTCCGCGATCGTGATGATGCTTGAGATCATTTCTTGCTCTCACCACCATATTTTTTGGGCATTTTTCACACACCCGTCGTCGCCTCAGTTTGCGTGCCACATCGACCTTTGTCTGTTTTTGACGATTTTTATATCGCCTAATTTAGTGTTCCGTGCTCATGATGATGCTTGAGATCATTTCTCGCTCTCACCACCATATTTTTTGGGCATTTTTTAGACGCCCCTCGTCGCCTCAATTTGCGTGCCACATCGGCTGTTGTCCGTTTTTGACGATTTTATATCACCGAATTCAGTTTTCCGCGCTCGTGATGATGCTTGAGATCATTTATCGCTCTCACCACCATATTTTTCGGGCATTTTTCACACGCCCCTCGTCGCCTTGGTTTGCGTGCCACATCGGTCGTTGTCCATTTTTTATGATTTTTACATTGTCGGATTCAGTTTTCCGCGCTCGTGATGATGTTTGAGATCATTTCTCGCTCTCACCACCATATTTTTCGGGCATTTTTCACATGCCCCTCGTCGCCTCGGTTTACGTGCCACATCGACCTTTGTCCGTTTTTGACGATTTTTATATTGCCAGATTCAGTTTTCTGCACTCGTGATGATGCTTGAGATCATTTCTCGCTCTCACCACCATATTTTTCGGGCATTTGTTACACGCTCCTCATCGCTTCGAATTGCGTGCCACATCGACTATTTTCCATTTTTGACGATTTTTATGTCACCGAATTCAATTTTCCGCGCTCATGATGATGTTTGAGATCATTTCTTGCTTTCACCAAAAACATTTTTGACATTGTGTCCACACACCTTGCTGCCTCGATTTGCGTGCCACATCGACTATTGTCATATTTTACCAATTCCTGCATCACATCTTATACATAAGCCCTCCACTCCATCCATACTGCAATTATGGCGTTGTTTTGATACCATTCATCAACCTGCAAGGAGGCCCCATCAGTGTCCCCCCCTACCACTATTCTTGGTTCCCATACTTGTCCCTTGACTGAACACTTCCTCCTTACCTCGCCATTACTTTTTTTCGATATAATTTTATCCATTTTTCGGGCCGAGCAATTCCTTTACGAAAAAGGCACTTAAGGAGTTTCTGTTAAGCTCTTTTCTGACTCCTAAAACAATTAAAAGATCGTCGAGCAATCTTGTTTCCTTTCATGCTCACTAAAAGTATCTAAAAGGGTGTCTACTTGGTATAAGTTTACCCCTTTTCCGGACCTTGTAGACTAATTACGAAAAATGAATACTTTAGTCACATCGGCTAGAAGAGTTCTTCATTGCATCCTTTTATGCTTTTTTGGGTCTTGGAGACTAACACATAAAAAAGAACCCCCTTGGAGTCTGCTTACTGCTTTCAGAGTCTCTAAAACTGAAAGCAACCACGAGCATGAACTGTCATGGGTTCGTACAAATCCACACGACAGTACCATTGCTGAGCACACTTTTTATCTCTTCTTTGAGCTCCTTAAACCATGAAGAAGACCTCGACGGTGCCTCTCAGCGCCACAACAAAGCATATATAATCACAATATTATGGAAGCTTCCTTAGTTTGGTCGCCTTTGTTTAGAGTATTCTGCGATATGTCACCTTGAGAGTTTCCCGATATCATCCATCAGTTTGTCCCCCTGAGTCTTTTCCACTGTAGTCCCTACCCCTGGTCCCTTAAGCTATGGTTTCCGTACCCAAAGTTAGTTTCATATGCTGCCAGGTCATCCATGTCATTATGATTTGAACAAAGGAAGTTTGAGTCCCCCCACTCCACGACCTTAGTTGATCCCCATACCCACAGTATGTCAGTCCCACCTTTAGTACTATCACCTTTTGGTTGTACACCTCGTGCTCCTATCAAGGAAGCATCATTGCCTTGGTAGTTGCAGGTCTCCCTCTGTCGACGCCAACCAATCTATTCCAGAGGATAAACCCAGAGGTCCCTATGCCTTGGACTCATCACCATCAGTGGTGAGTGCATATGAATGATTTTGAAAGGAATCCTTAGTGCCTCTCCGAATGATTGTTTCTCACATGCTCGACGTCAACACCTTGATTGCATCGTTGAGATTCGTGCAGGGTATTGGTATTTTCAGTTATTTATTGAAGACCCTGGATGTCACATGACTCTAGCACATTAGTGAGTCTACTTTAGGAACACCCAGTTATATGTTCCCGTGGATATCTGGGTTGCGCTTGGCGACAGTATTCAGGACTACCCCAGTTGTATACTTCTTCGAGTACGCAATTCAGATGCAGTTCAGTGTACCCTTGAGATTTTGACTCATAGTCATTGAATCCATCCAGTTGTTGACCACCTTCAGATCTAGCAGTTCATCAGTCCTTCTGATACCACATTCAGAACGACTGTTGCTTTTTTCCAGTGTATCCGTTCTTCAGATCAGCCATGGTATGAACATGAGTATGTCCCATCTTTGTGTCCCCTCTGGACCATTATGATGTACACAACAGTTCTCCATGTATCGTTTAGGTCCCTTTTTTGGCCTCATTGTTATTTATATGTCTTGATACGAGCATGGGTATGCCAACCTCGTCCATATATAGATATTATTTCTCATTCATTATTGAGGCCATGTATTTTCAGTTCTTGCAGTTTGTATGGGGCCGTTGTTTCAGTCTCCAATCAGTCTCTTCTCTCCTCCACACCCCAGGAAAAAGACAAAGAAACTATGATGTCTATCGGCCATACGATGAGCTCCTGCCATCACATATCAGGAGACAATCTGTTAACACCCAAAAAGTGCTCACTAGCTCATCTCCCTAGTCATATGACCCATTTGCCCACTTTTCCTACCATTTTAGCCTCTAAAACCTTAAAAAACCTTCAAATGGTCACCAAAAAGGCCAAAATTAATCTTTTTCTCCTCAAAACAATTAAATTTCCTCACAAATGCCAAAAAACCCTCCAAAAGGGCCCAAAATTCCCAAAAATCAATTAAAAGAGAATAAAATTCAAAAAATTAATTCAAAAAAGGAAAAAAGAGGGAAAAAATGAAAATAAATCCTAAACCATTTACCATTACCATTGGTTACCCAAAACCATGGTTTAATACTTCATCACCCAAAATCTATAAAAAGTTGATAGAGGCTCCCCATTATTCATCCACATTCTTTCCTATCCTTATGCTGTCAAAATCACTCTTGAGAGCCCTAGCCTCCATTTGAGTTTGAGTTCCTCATTTAGAGCGAGCCTTTGGCCCACCCTTGAAGCATCTTGGAGAAGAGAGACACCATTGGTTCACTGGAGCACCTCGTCCATGCAACTGCACAAGCTCCATCAACCTCACCATTTGAGGTAACACCATTGCAAACCCTTATTTTCCCATTAATACAAAAATATCAATTTTATTTACTGTATCTCTCATGGTTATTTAGTTTTTACTGTTTTGATTTAGATTTACTTTCATGCACATGTTATCAGCTAATGGTTAAATTTTATTGACCTTGCATCTTAGATTTACTTTTTATTTGAACTGCTACTAAGGAGTCCATTCTCCTTAGTAGGTGTCCATTTGCACAAGCTAGGGTGAAAATCCTAGCCACATTACCGTATGCATATGCAAACGAGTGCCATTTTCAAGGGTGACTATGTACTGCCGTAAATTACAATGTAATACAACCTCTTTCCTTTTCCCCATCATGACTGATGAATACCTCTTTTGTTTTTTTAACGAACTTGAGGAGGGTAACAGATGCTCGGTATAGCTCATTCTTTGGACGAGTCCAATCCCAAATGTTTTACGAACCTAGGATATGAGGGGTTTGTCCCAAAACGGGCCTTCTATGTTATAGTTTAACGAGTCCACGGAAGGAAAACTCGGCATCATTTCATGTTTAGAGAGTCTGAAAAGAACTAAAGAAGACTCCAAAGGTTCTTTTTTGTAGGGTTAGTCTCCTCACCTGAAAAAGGATAAAACAATGTGAGAGAGAACTCTTCCAGTCATGTTTTACTGGAATGCTCATTTTTCGTAAATAGTGCTTCCTGGTCCAAAAAATGGGTAAACTATCACCAGAAAAATGATCATTCAGATACTTTTACAAGCGTGAAAGTATCAAGTTTGCTTGGCGATCTTTTCGTATTTAGGGAGCCTGAAAAGAGCTTAAAGGAAGACTCCTGTGGGGTTTCTTTTTCATGGGATTTTTATGAGCCCGAAAAAGTGATAAAAGACAACTCAATAACTTATTTTCATTGTTTTACGAGCATGAGAAGGAACAAAGAGTAAGCTTGGTACAGTTTTTCTCAATTTTTAACGAGCACGAAAAATAGTATCAAAAGTACTCGGAATCTTTTTCATGTTTGAACCAGAGCACGAAAAAGTAAAAAGTAAGCTCAAACCACTTTTCATGTTTGAACCAAAGCACGAAAAAAGTGAAAATTAAGCTCAAACCACTTTTCATGTTTGAACCAGAGCACGAAAAAAGTGAAAAGTAAGCTCAATACCATCTTACTATTTTTAACGAGCTCGAAGAAAGGTGAAAAGAATGCTCATGGTATCTGCTTCATTTTTTTAACGAGCTTGCAACAAAATATGAACTATGCTCGGGATTATTTTCATGTTTTAGCGAGCTCGAAACTCAAAAGAAAGTATGCTCGGTATAATGCCCGTTGACAGGTTTCTCCCCAACATGATACCCAGAGATTGGAAGTTTGCCCCCAGTACAAGAAGCTGTCGGCTTACCTCTAGTATGATTTCTAGAGGTACTATTTCATTTTTTAACGCGCTTGCAACTAAAAATGAACTATGCTAGGGAATGGTTTCATTTTTACACAAGTTCGAAACCAAAGGTAAACTATGCTTGGGAATGGTTTCATTTTTACACAAGCTCGAAACCAAAGGTAAACTATGCTTGGGAGGACCCATTTTATTTTTTAATGAGCTTGAAATGGAACGAAACTATGCTCATGTGAACCTGTTTAATTTTTTAACGAGCTTGACACAGAAAGAGAACTATGCTCCTGGTAATCTATTCCATTTTTTAACGATCTTGACATAGAAAAAGAACTCTGCTCTCATTAAGGCCCATTGACGAGTTCCTTCCAAACATGATATCCATAGGTTGGTGGATGCCCCCAGCATGATTGCTAGTGGATTAACAAGATGCCCCCAACATGATTGCTAGCAGCTTAACCTGCCCCCCAAGCTTTGTTTCGTCTGACTACTCTTTTTCCTTACCCAATTAAAATCCTGGCTACTAATATGAATATCTTCACCAGGGGGGTAGGAAGAACGAGGGTCAAGTGACACAGGTAGATGAAATGAAGGATCAAGTCCTAAATCTAGTAGGAGACTCGACTCAATGGGAGGAAGATCTATTTCATTTTTACACAAGCTTGAAATAGACAATAACTATGCTTGAAGAGACCCATTTCATTTTTTAACGAGCTTAAAACAAAAAGAAATTATGCTCATGATAACCTGTTTCATTTTTTAACAAGCTTGACACAGAAAGGGAACTATGCTCCTTTATGGTTTCATTTTTACACAAGCTCGAAACCGAAGGGAAACTATGCTTGGGATTGGTTCCTACCCAACATGATGTCCAAAGGTTGGTAGTGTGCCCCCAACATAAGAATCCAGGGGAATAACTCCAGCATGATGTCCATAGGTTGGAGACATGCCTCCCATCTCTAGGGGGAGGAAACCACTAAAACATGTGGAACATTCAGGGAATTCCGATGACAAGGAGTCATGCGATGAGTGGGTGTCACAAAGAAAAGTTGATCAATGGTCACCATATTCCCATGACAAGGAAAATGCATCACTCGAAAGAGTGAGGACACTACAGCTTTCATTGCATAAACATAGTCTCGTCCAAGGAGTAGATTAAAATCTAAGGGACCTTGGACTACCATAACATCAACACAGACAGTTTTCCCTCCTAAAGTGATAGGGAACTGAGGAAGGATCCCTAAAGGTCCAGTAGGCCTTCTATTAAAATCCAATATCTGGTCAGTGACTGGCACAAGCTGAGGGGAACCTATAGCTTGCCAAGCAGTTGAGGATAAAATACTAACAGAAGCTCTTTCATTAATTATAGTGCGAAATATTTCCTTATCGGAAACTCAACAAATATCTGGAAAGGAACACTTGAAGGAAGACGAGATTCTGTTAGACCATTCCAATCAAAGGAAATGACCTCAGTGCTTGGATGGGGTCCTGTGGGAATGGACAAGATTTCCCCTTGCCTAGAACAATCTGAATTGACTAGGAAAACATCAACGGTTTCCAATTCACTCTCAACTGGAAGACTAGAATGAGACGAGGATTGTGTCATGGTGACTACTTCAGTCTGGACATTCTCCAATGAAAGAGTGGGATTGAGTGGAGGTGATCTCGACTCGACCACTTCAACTTCACTCTTTGAAGAAAGAGTGGGATCGACCGAGGATGGGGATGGATCGACCACTTCATCAACCAATGGGGGGTTAAGGGACAAATTACGATATTCAGTCGAAAAGTGTTTCTGAGATACTGTAATTTCTTCCAACAATTGTGAAGCTTCATCCATGCGTGGAAAAAGGTAAGTAAGGTGTATTCCCTTGCATAACAAACAATGATTCTTGACTTTACCTTTACGACCCTTAACCATAGAGTCACTAGTTGATGGAGTATCATGAGTATGATGTCCAGAGGTTGACGATATAGGTGGTTTGGAGGCTTTAGACCACTCTTCTAATACTTTGGAAAGACTGGGACAATCCTTGAGAAGGTGATCACCCTTGCAAAGCTTGCAAGGGAACTTGGGTCTACGAGGTGTTCGAATAGAATGAGTGCCATTGGAGGCAGATGGTTGATGGTTGATCTCTTTCTTATCCTTCTTCTTCTTTATCTTCATTTTCTTCTTCTTCTTATCCTCCTGATTACTAACACTACTGCTTTGATCATGCGAGGAAGAAGAAATGGAAGAAGATGCATCCGATGAAGAAGGGGAAGGATCATTTTGGGATTGACACTCTCATGGTGGAAAGTTAACATTTGAAACGTTGGGTACAACCGGAGTCACCGGATTGAATAACCATACCGGTAATCCTATGGTTAATCCAGGAAGATTTAAAGTGGGAATAAAGGGAGGACCAATATCTCCAACTGGAGGAAAGACAAAAGGTACCCCTTGAAAATGAGCCTCTTGATTGGTATTCCCATAAGAGGTTTCCATATCTAAATTCTCTAAGTCCTTCTAATTATCATGCACAAGAAACGCTACTCAAACTAAAAGCAACATGCAAACTTGTGAATAGGAGGGATGTAAAAGTCGGATCCTCATGGGTGTGTCAAGCTGTCACAACTCGCGATATACTGTAGGGTCCAACAGTTATACTCAGCCCAATTTTCCAAAGAACTAACCAAGGAAGATTGGGACCGTACCCTTGGCCGTATAACCCGACTACCTAACAATACATGCGTAGTAATCTCCTTGAGTGCTGTTCTCGGTGTATTGTGACAACAAGACGGTCGAAATGTTTGCTTGGATGGTTCCAGGAATCCTAAGAGGGTCTCCCGATATACTCAAGGTAGGTGGGACCGCAAATCCGTAGTGGTGCTATCTAATGCACAACCGTACGACAAGATCCTTCCAATATACTATCGAGTACGTGAAGTGCCTTTCGATATACCCAAGGGTACGTGAAAGAGCCTTCAATATACCGGTTGGTACATGGAAGAACTATAGGCCCCCATAATGTAGTGCAAGCAGATAACGACAACTGCCATGCTTAACGACACCGGAACGCGTCACTAACCTAACACACAAGTTGCTAAAACTTTTTAACTTAAACTAGTGTTTGATTTTATCTTGTACGGTTATGCGAATCCATGAGGTGAAGACTTGGAATTTAAACAAGATGCAAATCTGATCTATATGAAAATGCAAGTCTTTGTTTCTATGAAGTCCTACTTAAGAAAGAGAGAGAGATATGTTTTCTTTCCAAATGCACAAACCTATGCGAATGCAATTTTAACTCTTTTCAAAATGATAGAAAGAAGTAAAAGATACACCCAAAACTAATCTTGAGTGATAAAAGAGATCTTTTTATGAACACCAAATGCAATAATTATAATCTATTTCCTATTTCTTTACACTCAAAAAAGACACATCTAAGCTATGGAAATAAAGATTCCAAACAAATGCAAGACAAAGAAAAACACTCAATAATCTTGTCTAACTCAAATGCACTCAAATATGAAACAAGCCCTTCTTCTTCTTATGAGTGTAAGACCAAGAATGTCAAATGATCAAATTAAAGCAAGAAGAATGTTTATGCTTTCCAATTTGTGAATCTACCAAAAGAGGGGCAAAATAAAGTTTTTCTTTGAACTAGAGTGGACATAAAGAATCAATATTTTCCAACAATCATTAGATAGCTCAGCATGTAAGGGAAACACGATGCACAACCCCAGGAAAAGAGGCTAAAAAAGACATGGATATCCCACACTTTTCAAGTCTTTTTAAAACAAGCCAATCACACCAAACCAAAAATTATCTTAAAACCTTAATATGGGTCAAAACGACTGTAGGATACACGATTCATGGCCATGAGGGGGGATTTTTTTTCAAAAATAGAATCCATTTCGCTTAAAAATGTAAGCAAAACACTAGTTTTGACTCAAAGGGCCAAACATGGACCCAAATCTCAAAAGACCCAAAAAATGGAGGAAAACGATATTATGCTGTGCCTAGGGGTTTTGTGACTGTATCATGCAGTACACAGATCTCAATGAATCAGAACAAATTACAAAAAATGGAGAAAAAGTGCTAAAAACCAAGCAACAGGTGTTGGCGCAGTCTACTCTTGTACACCTGAGCGCCCGGTGCAGGCTATGTGCAGGATAAGTGCGTCGATGGCGCATTCTGTACACAGAAAAAGGGCGCTAGAGGCGCAGGACGCTCATGGACAGTGGGCGCCAGAAGCACAGTGGTGCAGGGAATGTAGTAACCAGGGGCGCCGGGCAAATAACAAGTAACAAGGAAGCAAAGATCTCCAAAAATAAATAGTGATAGGTCCAATCTTGATCCCAGATAGAATCAGGGCAAGCTAACAGAATCTGAAATAGTGAAAATTCAAAGGTGAGAGGGGCTTAGGAGGCTAGAAAATGAACCAAAAGAAATCAATGAAAACAAATCAAATTGAAATCAAACAAATCAAATTGAAATCAAACAAATCAAATTGAAATCTACCTAAGTGGACTTAAAGGTCAGATCTCCCTAGTCCAAGTGGATCTAGAACAAAAGGATACATAATATAGATCTACTTTCCTAAATCAATTAGAGATTAAAGTAGATAGATGGCTTACCTTCAGATTAGCGAATCCTTCTCCTCTTTGTTGCTCCAAGCTCCACGGTTGTCAGATCTCAAGCTGCAAAACCTGTCAAAGCACATAGAGACAAACAAACAGTAAAATCACATCTAAACACTAACTGATCTAAGCAAACAGTTAAGGAAGTAAGCTCTAAACATCATAAACACAAAGACATTTATAGAAAGAGATTATATTACTGTAAATAAGTGGACAATACATAGAAGAATGATGATTACAACCCAAGCCTTGACGCTGTAATCTTCCTCCAATAGTCCAAGCCAAGCCTCCAAAAGGGTGTGTATGCCTCCCAAGAGATGAATAGGGATCACCTAGAGTAAATTCACCAGCATGTAAGTGCTATAGTCCTTCCTCCCTTCTCAATGGAGAGAGGTATTATTTATAAGGCTAGGAGGATAGAGTAGGTTGAGGATTAGGGGGAGAGACCTAAGGGATCCTCCCATTAGGTTAGGAACCAAATAGCAGCTGTCCCTACCAATTAGGGATAGGTCTCCAAGTCACCTAGCTTCGAGAATTCGCTCAAAGCTCCTTGTTATCCAACCTAACTAACTCCGGCGCACCCTGCATGAAGACGACAGGCGCCAGGAGAGGGGTGGCGCATGTTGAATGAAGGCAACCTGAGCTACCGACGTAGGTTTCTAGTGTGCAGCAGGCGCCAGCCAATGATTGGCACCTCTTGTTAGGCAACAACATGTGCCAGCCTCGCTAGGGAAAGTGGGAAACAAGGCCAACAACTTGCTCAATGATGGTCTAGCCAAGGAAACTCCAGGGATTAAGGCACTGAGTTGACACAAGGCTCATGATGACGAGGTTTAGGTGTAACAAAAACAGTTGGGGCCATGCATTCTACATCATACAACATGTGCGCCTTTGTGGCCTAGTGGGGAGCCCTGCTCCCCGCCACTCTCTAATTGGTGAAGAGAACAATGCGCAGTGGTCGATCACTCATAGTCTTGATGGGAATCTTCCCAGCAAGCGTCTGAGTACCAGGTGTACAAAATTGAGCCACTAGGATCTCATTGGATTGGTCACTACCACGTGGCCCTGATAACGAGACTGGAACACCCCGTCTAGACAACCCTGTTAGGAAATATATGTCCTCTACATCAATGGTCAATGTATGAACTCCAACTCGAAAGTACTGTTGGTCTAGATCCCATAACCTGATCAAATATTCCAGCAATGGTACTTGGGCTCTCATGCCTTGGATGTGAAAGAATTTGAACAAACCACATTGTTGAAGCGCGTTCATGGAATGAGGATCATTTTACGCTTGGGCATCCTCCATTTCATGTTCTCTTTCTTTCCATTGAACCATTTTGGTGACCCAAACCTGTCCAAACAACATTTAAAGAAGTGTTAGAACCTTGGTATGCCTTTGGGATTGGGTTTTTTGAGCACATTTCTTAGTTTAATGGGCCGGATTGTGCCGACGCACCCCGTTAGTTTACACAGTGCGTCGATGACGCACCCTACCCATACGCGAAGTGCGTCAGAGAGCCCTCAACGCACTTCCCTTAAGGGGAAAGTGCGTCGCCCAGAGGGCGCGTAATTCCCCCATTCTACAAGCTCAAAAACCCAAAAAATGACAATTAAATGCAAATCTAATCCACTACAATTGAAGAGGACAAGGTTTAGGCCTACTTGACGCTGACCATGTCAAAAATGCCTGGCTGAAACTCCCGCAATCGGCGCTTGAAAATCGACCCCAAATGGTGTTTTCACTCCTCCCAATTTGGTAAAAAACAGTGGTAACTAATTTTTACTATTTGGCCCTTTTTATATCAAAAGTGGAATATCCTTATTTTGATTTATTCTTTTATGGGTCAATTTTCACTATAGTTGGTAATATTTTTGCGTCTGAACACCTAATTTGTCGTTTTGGCCTAGTTTTTGGAGTCTACAGGTAAAGTGAAGCAGCATTATAACTTTTTCGGCAACTATTGTGGTCATTTCACTCTCGTTGTCAAGTGTGAACGACTCTTGAGCACTTTTGTGTTATTATTCCGCTCATTAAAATCAAACATTAATGGCACCAAGTTTACTCTTGGTTCTTTCTCGAGCTCGTAAAACGATGAGAATAAGTCACCGAGTTATCTTTTATCACTTTTTCATGATCGTAAAAATCTCATGAAAAAGAACCCCTTTGAGTTCCTCTTTAAGCTCTTTTCAGACTCCCTAAATATGAAAAGATCGCCAAGCGAACTTGATGCTTTTGTGCTTGTAAAAGTATTTGAATGATCTCCTTCCTAATGATAGTTTACCCATGGTCTAATAACCCATCGGCAAGTACACACACTTGTGACACTTGTCAATCCACATGACGACACTTCCTTATAGAGGAATAACACATCTCTAATAAGGGTACAATAAATATATATGAAATACATAGATGAACTACATTCTGAAGTTACATATACATCAACAAAAATACTAGACATCCATACCCTTAAAAAATGTCAATGCTTCCATATAGGAATATGAGACAAAAATATACCAAGAACAAGAAATAATCTCTTAATAAACATGATTAGAAGAAAAACCTAAATGCAAAAAAAAGATGAATAACAGAAAATTGAAACACTTTACCGTAATGATATGAATCTGCAGAAACACAGTAAAGGAAAAAGAGAAACTTTTACTTACAGCCCTTAGAAAAGTGCCAAGAAAAGTCACTTACGGGTCTGCCAACAGGAAACTCGCGAATAAATACTGATACTCGCGGGTTCTGCACAAAAAGTTCGCGGTTACTCACGAGTTTACTGTGATAATCTGCAGGGAGATCTCACAGCTACAACAGATCTCACTAATCTCACTAACGAATTGCAGAGAAGAAAGAAGAATCAATAATCACTCATGAACACAGAAAATGGATAATAGCAGTATAATCATACATCAATTGTAAGCTGGCACTCTGAATAGTGAATAATAACTTAATACAATCAATATAATTCGAATACCTCCTAAGGTCATTCGAATCATCCTCGGTGTGTAGCTTGGATAACATTGCAGACATCATCCAATTAGTGGCAGTAGTGACAAATAGTCAAAATTCAGTCAAATGAGTCTAACTTAATCTAATTGAACCATGTGAGCACAAATGAGGGGATGGAGACTCCAAGGAGGGTGCATGAGGCTGTCAGAAGGTCAAGTGGCACTCCAAAATAGAAAACTGGGAGCTACAGGCAGTTAAACTGAGCAATAAATGCAAGAACGGGTCAATCAATTCTCTAACTGATTGTTAAACTCCTGGTAGGTGAGATAAGGCGCATATTTCATCTAGGTGAGGAAAACAAGGTGCATCGGGTAGGTAGGAGGGCTATTGAGGGCTGAAGACAGGCTTTAGGGGGGCTGAAAATAGGCTCCAAGTGCTAGGGAGACCACCATATTGATGATTGGATGCATGCATGCAAATATAAAAAAATGATGGTGAGAATATTCCAACGCCCCTCCTCAAGCTATACTATGAGGGATCAACATAAGAACTAATGGTAGGGCCCTGGTGACTAAGACCAAAGGTCACCCCGTACAATAATCTAAATAATAAGTGAGGAAAGAGGGAAAACCCAGTGGGAAAAATCCCTCCCTCAAAATAGACTGAATGATGCTAATGTAGCATGGCATCACTCACCCCAGAAGGAGGCAAGTGACCCTCTTTATCGAAGAATGATCGATCGGAAAGAAATGGATCAATAATGTGAGAAGGATGAAACCTTCCATTCTGAAAATCTGATCTGGTTCTCCTTTGATCAAGTGGATCACCAACAAGATCTCTGGTAGATCTGAGAGTAGTGGCTGCCCATCTCGGAAGAGGAGGATCATCAGGTGAAAGATCATTAGGTTCTTGTGGAACTGGATCTCCCATTCGCTCATCTTCATTATCAGTTGCTATATCTTCATGTTCTTGTGGATCTGGATCTAGCATTCACTCTTCATCTTCTTCACTCTCATACTATGAATATGAACTGTCATGTGATGAAGGTTCGCTCTCATGGAGCTCATCAAGCAATGGAGGTGTGGTAGGTAAGCTATCTTGCTCAACAGGATGAGCATCATGAAGAGGCCATTCCTCAAACTGTACACTCCTATCAAGGAATGTTGTCATGGTGGAGGGATCAAGAAGCTTGTAGGCCTTTGCATTCAATGCATAACCCACAATAATACACTCTCTACTTTGTGGAGCTAAGGCTCTCCTTTTGTCAGTTGGAATCCTTGCCCATGCTCTGGATCCAAACACTCTAAGATGAGACACATCAGGTTTGTATCCCATCCATGCTTCGAAAGGAGTAATATCTTTGAGTCCTTTGTGAGGAACTCTGTTCTGAAGATAGGAGGTGCAGTTGATGGCTTTTGCCCAAAGACCAGGGTGCAACCCTTTCGACTTTAGCATGCAGGTGGCCATTTCTTTCAATGTTCTATTCTTCCTTTCAGCAACACAATTCTGTTGTGTTGTATAGGGAACAATATGTTGCATCACAATGCCTTCTTCAGCACAAAAGGTTTGAAAATCACCCTTGATGTACTCTCCTCCATTATCAGTGTGAATGGCCTTGATCTTTCTATTTGAAAACTTTTCTGCAGAAGACTTGAAAAACTTAAAGAATCCAAATACTTTTGACTTTAATCTGAGAAATTATACCCATGTAAATATTGAATAATCATCAATAAAAGTGATAATATACCTTGCTTTGTTTAAAGATAGATTTGGAAATGGCTTTGCAACATCACTATGAATCAAATCTAGAGGTTGAGAGGCTCTCCTTGCCTTTCGTTTGTCAAAAAAAATTTCAGGATGCTTTCCCATCAAACAACCATGACAGTTTCCCTTGGCAAACTTGATCTTGGGCAGCCCTTCAACCATCTCTTTTGTATGCATTTCTTGCAAGTATTGATAGTTAAGATGCCCAAATATTTCATGCCACAATCTACTCTCTTCATTTGCATGAGTGTGAAGAGCGGACTGCTTTGAGAGAGGTAAGAAGTGTGAGAACTCGTAGAGTTTCGACTTATGATTTGCAACTCCTTTTGCAATGGTAGATCCTGATACCATGTCTTGAATTTTGACCTCATTAGGAGAGAAGATCACCCTCTTGGGCTCTCCAGTATGGGTCATCTGATATACTAAAATTAGATTAGCAGGGAGAGTGGGGACATAGAGCACATCTGAGAAGTACCCATGATCAAGTTTGATTCTTCCAATCTCTTCAGAAGAGACCTCGAAATCATTCCCCAACATAATGGATGGTCCAACAGTAGATTCGAAACCAGTGAACGGATCCTTGGAGGAAGACATGTGTCTTGATGCTCCAGAATCTATGATGAAGGAGGATTGTGATGATGCTCCTGCCATGAGAGCATGACATCTCTCTTTGTCCTCAAATCTAGATGGTTCACTCTCTTTCTTTCTAGCACATGCAGGTACTGGAAGATTATTTTTTTCAAGAAGTGAATCCATTAGATCTATGGTCTTCTTCATACATGAGCTCTTAGTGTGATATCCTCGGTTACAGTATGTGTACTTGGATTTTCCCTTTTGAGATGTCTTGTCCTTCTTAGGATTCGAAACTCCATCTGACTGGTTTGGAGCCTCCTTCTGCTTTTCGTCATTCGACTTCCTATCAGAATTTTTTTGTTTCCCTTTACCATTCGCTCTTCTCATCTCAGTGGCTGCAAGAGCTGAATCCAATTTGGTTTTTATTGCTCCCATATGCACTAGATTCTCCTCCTCAAGTGTGAGAGATTGGGTGAAGTCTTCAAGCGAAGGGAACTTCCATTTTGGAATGGACAACTTTACTGACTGGAAGGTCGAAACAAACACTGAATAATCAGAGCCTAGCTTCGACAGAATGGCAAGGATGAGTTGTTTTTTTTTCCTTCTCAATCCCATACCTCTTCAATTGTGAAATCAAGTTCTTGAATTTGTTGAGAAGCTCAGTGATAGTTTCGAAACTGCTTGGGCTCATGGAGATGAGCTCATTTTCTAACTTATAACCCTTCAAGTCATCCTTCTGGCCAAGAAGAGATTCGAGCTTGTCCCAAACCTCCTTTGGAGTCTTCAAATCAATAACATGAAAGTGTAGGTCTTCAGAAATGCTAAGTAGCAGCAGTCCTACTACTTCATCAAGCTTGTCTAAGTACTTGGATTTCTCTACTGCACCAGTGGGCTCAACTGCAGAGCCATTCACCACTCTGGAAAGTCTCTTCGACTTCAACAATATGTCCATATTTTCCTTCCATTCGAATTAGTTGAATGAATTCAACTTGAGATCCATGATACTGCAGAATTCAAAGTTGAAGAGAGGATAGTCCTGCAAAACAAATGAGAATTATGAAATGGATATCTGCTGCAATTCGAATTGAACACTGCCTTAGGACACTAAGCACATGTGACTAGGTCCTTCACACTTGGATAGACCTCACTGGATTGCTCCAGTGAATTCAAGGAAATAGCACCAGGATTTGTTGTGGAAACCCAGAGGCTTCTGGTGCTCAATGAAAGACAGCTGCTCAGAGAATTGCTGCAACTACTGTTGCTGCAATTCGAATATATGATGCCAGCTCTGATACCATGTGATAATCTGCAGGGAGATCTCATAGCTACAACAGATCTCACTAATCTCACTAATGAATTGCAGAGAAGAAAGAAGAATCAATAATCACTCATGAACACAGAAAATGGAGAATAGCAGTATAATCATACATCAGATGTAAGCTGGCACTCTGAATAGTGAATAATAACTGAATACAATCAATATAATTCGAATACCTCCTAAGGTCATTCGAATCATCCTCAGTGTGTAGCTTGGATAACATTGGAGACATCATCCAATCAGTGGCAGTAGTCACAAATAGTCAAAAGTCAATCAAATGAGTCTAACTGAACCATTTGAGCACAAATCAGGGGATGGAGACTCCAAGGAGGGTGCAGTAGACTGTCATAAGGTCAAGTGGCACTCCAAAATAGACAACTGGGAGCTACAGGCAGTTAAACTAGGCAATAAATGCAAGAACGGGTCAATCAATGCTCTAACTAACTGTTAAACTCCTGGTAGGTGAGATAAGGCATATATGTCATCCAGGTGAGGAAAACAAGGTGCACTAGGTAGGTAGGAGGGCTACTGAGGGCTAAAGACAGGATCTAGGGGGCTGAAAATAGGCTCCAGGTGTTGGGGAGACCACCATACTGATGACTAGATGCATGCATATGCATGCATGATGACTGGATGCATGCATGCAAATATTAAAAAAATGATGGTGAGAATATTCCAACATTTACAGTAGAGACATTCGTGAGTGCGCGGGTCTGTAAAGGTGAAAATCGCGGTTCTGATCGGATGTTCGCGGGTGTCTGTGCAGTAAAGTCACAATTATGCCGAAGCACTCGCATGTCTCTACACAGGAGGGTCGCGAGTATTCTGAAGTAAGAGCGAGTTAACAGTTAGAGCAGACGCAAGTATGTCATAGCACACGTGTGTCTGTGCACTGGAAGTCGTGGGTCTGCAGTATACTCACGGGTTTGCAGTAGGGCAAGTCGCGGTTACTCGCGGGTTCTGTGAAGAGAAAGTCGCGGGTGTCCAGTTTGAGGCTGAAAACAGTGTCGATTATGCCGAAGACGAAAACCTGCAAAAAATATACCAAACTTGGACGAAAACTGTCGATCTGACAACCGGAAGATAGATCTCCTTGAGGAGAAGCCAAAAATCATATAGATAAAAAAAACATCAAGAAACCCTTGAAAATTTCTGCAAAAATCTACACAACAAGGTTAGGGTTAGACATATTAAATTGTAGAAACATGCCCAGATGATAATAGTTATTGATTGAAAGCTATAGAAGGTGCTAGATGATAGCAACCAGCTCTGATACCATGTGTGAACTGTAGATCTAGCTAAAATATCTTACTTATCTTAGCAATAAAAAACATATCAAAGTAAATAAGAACAAAAAGAGAACAAGGAAAAGAGCACACTAGATATACGTGGTTCACCCAATTGAGCTACGTCCACGGGAGGGTTGTCTTCTTCTATCTCTAGAAATCTCCTTCAATCTTACAAGAGAGCAACTACAAATAACCCCAATAAAATATAGCAGAGCTTGTGTTCACAATACCATGTGGTGATACTATCTATGAGCATATACTACTATATCATTGTGTTCACTGTATATGTGTGATGTGACTCCCTTGACCCTATTATATACCAAGAGATGAGGAGGAATTACTCTCACATATTGCATGTGGGATAATATAATTCTCCATAATAACGTCTCTTTATATAATGATGGATATCAAGAGTATACTTTACCATAATGAATATGGGATATAATGTATTACTCTTTTACATAATATTGTGGATAAATTCCGACATAATACAAAGGCATTATTACCTTACAAGGAATATAATATATTCCAACACCTGTTTCCCACGAACCTCTCAATAGTGAACAATACGATCCTCAAGGGACGATCTGGCACGTTTTTTATGGGAATCTTTGCACCTAACATTTGAGTTCCAGGAGTACAAAATTGTGCGATTAAGTCCTCGGTGGTTCTATCTCCTCCCCTAGGACCGGATAATGATACTGGGGCTCCCGCCTTGACAACCCCCTCAAGAAATAGATATCCTCAATATCCAATGTGAGAATATGTGTCCCAACTTGAAAATATTGTTGATCTGGGTCCGACATTCGGATCAAGTAATCCAATAATTGTAGTTGGGCCCTCATCCCTTGCACTTGGAATAACTTCAACAACCCACATTCTCTCAAAGCGTTGACCGAATGAGGGTCATTGGCCGCTTGAAAATCTTCTAATTCATGCTCATGTTCCTTCCATTGAACCATCTTGATTGATAAACCCTGCATGGACATCAATTTAAGAGGCATTAAGACCCTTCCATGGAAACAAAACTCAATCTTTTACTTGCATTTTTTATTCTGTGGGTCACTTCGCCGCCGACACACCCCGGCTTTGATTACAGGGTGTCTACGATGCACTTACCCCTTATGGGATGTGAGTCACCGCTAGATGACGTACTTCCCGAAAGGGAGAATTGCGTCACCCAGGCCGTACATTTTCCCCCATAGAATGACCCTCAAAACCACTAAAATATGCATGAAAACAAGAATTTTAACCATGAAAATGAAGGGAAAAGGGATTGGAATTACCTGGTCCTGACGGAATGCCGAGTGGTTGACCGATTCTCTCACAATCTTTACCACAAATTTGAGTTAAAAAGGACTTTTTACTCACCCACAACTTGGTAAAAACACAAATGGTAAATAATTTCCACTTTTTACCCCTTTTATGTATTCGAAATAGAATATTTTAATATTTTATTTCATTTTATCCTAAGTTATTTTTACCAAGTCAATTATATTTTATGTTTTGAGTCCTATAATCGTTCGAACACTTGTCGTGGAGTTTATAGGTTGAAATTAATGACTTTTGGCTATGACGAAGATCATTTTTGACTTTTTCATGCCGCTCGTTAACTATGAAAAAGCTTTCAGATGCTTTTTACACCTTGACCATGCTAGTTAAAAACCTAGTAAAACGGTGTCGAGCTTAGCCTTTGTTCCTTCTCGTGCTCGTAAATACATAAGAATATGTTACCGAGTTTACTTTTATCTCTTTTGCGAGGTCGTAAAACTGTTACGAAAAAGGAATCCCCTTGGAGTTTTCTTTAAGCCCTTTTCAGACTCCCAAAACATGAAAAGCTTTCCAAGCGAACTTGTCTCTTCCACGCTTATAAAAGGATGTGAAAGGTCATCTACACGGTGATAGTTTACCCCTTTTTCGGACCATGTGGACTATTTACGAAAAAGGTCTACTCTAATCACTTTTGACTATAAGGTTCTCTCAAGTATGGTTTTATCCTTTTTCGGACCTCTGAGACTAAATCTACGAAAAAGTACATTTTGGAGTCCTCTTTAGTCTTTTCAGAATCTCTAAACATGAAATGACATCGATTGTTCCTTCCATGGACTTGTGAAAATTCAACATTGAAGGACCCTTATAGGGACGAACCCCTCCTATATCAGGTTCGTAAAACATGTGAGATTGGACTTGTCCTAAGGACAAGATATATCTAGAATCCGTTACCCTCCTCAAGCTCGTTAATAAACAAATAGGTACTCGTCAATCATGGCGGGGAATAAGGAAAGAGTGTGTATCTACTCGTATTAGTGATAGCTTATAGTCACCCTTGAACACGGCACTTGTTTTCATCTCATTCAAACAACTTGTATAATCTGCTTGTCTTCGAGTCATACCACTTCCATGAGTCATTATACTCCTTTGGGTCATCCTAAGAATGCATCGACCATTTTTTGTATTACGTCTTGGTGTCTATCTCATCATGTCAATGCTTCCAAGTCATGCCATTCCATGTTCAAGGGAAGTATGTTCTCGAGTCAACCTTTGCAGTCATTTTACCTCCCTTTATGTTGGTCACCTCTGAGTTAGTCTCAAAAGTTACTCTACAATCCGATCTACTCAAAAATATCTTTGATCTTGTTTTGTGTTGATGATTGGGGAAACATCATGGCCCTCCTTCGACGGGTTTATCCTTGTCGACTTCAATATATCATCCAAGGATTAATCCTAGAAACCAGTCAAGTACCTTGGGCCTGCATGCCTTAATGGCAGGTTACCTCGCTTTCAAACGTAATTTTACATCATTGACTTCTAATTGAAATATTCCACTGAATGTTCGACCTCAACTCATTAATTCACATTCAGCGGTATGTACTATGATACCTTGGGTATCATTGACATCAATGATGATTTTCCTCGTGCTTAATAACGGTTTCCATTATTGACCAGTAATCAAGTGGTTTCTACCATGTTCAACTTCAACACATTGTAATCACATGGTTAGACTCGTATCATTCCGGGTTCAGGGTGAAGACCCTGGGGTACTTTTGTTATGCATCTTACCCATGTTGTGATGGAAATTTTTGGAGTCATATCACACAAATCCACTCTTGTATTGGTCGTGGCTATGTAATTATCTCATCATGGATCTACAATTGTATCTTAGTAGCCATGGTTGTGTTCAGTCAGTCAGTATTAACATGGATCTACAATGTATTGGTCGGCAGCCATTTTTTGAGTCATTTGGGACATGTATCTTCGAGTCTATTGTACTGTAGAAGTCCTTGTTCGGCATTTCAACTGATGATCTGTGCCTTAAACTTCCCTACATCAAAGAACTTCGCCTATCCTATTCCTATAGCTTCATGCTTTGGGGGGCATTTTGTTACACCAAAATATCGTCATCATGAGTTATATGTCATTGACTTGTCCCAATTCCCAAAGCATTGGTCCCAAATTGATTGAAGAAAGGGATTTGACATGGTTTTTTCCTTATGTTTTCATACTAACGCACCTTGCACATTGATAGAGTGCGTCATGTTCTTGAATGCACGCTCGACACATTGACAGAGCATGTCACTGACACTACTTTCCTTTGGATAGAGTGCGTCACCATTCAATGGTGCATGTTTCCTGTTGACAAAGTGCGTCACTGTCAATTAGAGGAGAAAAATAGAAGCTTCAAGCGCCTTCTAGAACGAATATCTTCATGGAGGCTTATCCCAAGAAATCATCCAATGTGGAATTCGATCCCCTACCTTCTTGGGATGATCCCTTAGTCTTCTCCATCAAATCCTCAACCCCTTCTATCCCTTTTGTCCTATATATTCAAGCCTCCTCTTCATGGTTAAGGGAGGAAGGACTAGAGCATCTAAATGTTGGTGAATTCTGCTAGAGTGAGAACCCTTTCTATTGAGGGCTAGATTGGATCCTTGAGGCAAAGGTCATTTGGAAGAAACTGCAACGTCAAGACTTGGTTGTAATCTCCTCTTCTTTTATTTTCATTAATATAGTAATATACACTCTTTCCATAAAGGTTTATTGTTCATTTTAGATCTTTAGAATTAGTTTCCTTGACCACTAGTTTATATTAATAAATATTGCATAGTATTATCGTCTGTGTGTTTCCACTTGTTTGTTGAATCTTGTTTTGCAGATGAAGATCGAGCGATAGATCAAGCAAGGATATATCACTACATTTGCAAGGTGAGTACTCCAATTGCACTCTTTGAATTTTGTTGAACCTAGGAAAGATTGCATGTTCTGTGGTTTTTTGTTCTAGATCTGAACCATTCGGACTAGAGAGCTTTGTCCTTGTCCGCATAGACGAAGTGCCTAAAAACAATCCCCTCAATATTCATTCTCGGGATGTAAAAATTTGGGAAAACGTCAAACTGTTTACAATGTTAAAGTTGGGTATGAAATGTTGCTTTTGGTATCAACCACCCTCCCCCCAACTCCATTCTGGAAATACATTTGGAAATAATATGGTCTCCTAAAAGTTAATATGTTTTGTTGGTTGATAGTCCATTACAAAATTCTAATAGTAGAAAACCTTCAAAAAAAGGGTATCATCGACCCATCCAAATGTCCTATGTGTCAAGATGCAGATGAATCTATTCCTCATCTATTTATGCAATGCACAATTAACTTAGCAGTTTGGAGGTAGGCGTTTGTTGATCTAGGTTGTCATTATCCTCTCCCCTCCTCTTGGAATGAATATTTTATTTCATGGAAGAAAAAATATCATGGTACTCTCGCTAGAAAAAGTCTTTTGAGGCATGTCTAGACTGTGATGTTAAAATTTATATGCTAGAAAATATGGCTCACTAGGAACAAAAGTATCTTCGTATGGAAAATCACTTGGTGATTCAAATTGTGTTAAATCCTCGAAGCCTTGCCGCATTATTGGAAACTCGAGAGAATTTGTGGTCACGATATCATATTAGTGTTGCTCGGACTCCCAACTTTCACATTATGAAAAGATAAGGTCATTGATCACTCGTGGATATTGCACGGAAATTGAGACTAAATCAAACAGCATTTGAAAAATGGAGAATGGAAAAGCAAAGGCACATTCTATTCTTCAATCACTTCCAAAGGAAATGCAAGGGTGACAAGAACCAGGAGGGTTGTTTGCATCCCTGGGGTAGAGCGACCTTATTCATGGGGCCTTGGACAAGCATCCAATAATTTAGCAGAATCCTTGCCTCTTCTCCAAGGACTTCAACTTCTTATATCGAAAGGAATCAATTCAATGACTATCGTAGCAGATTCTATTGTTGTCATCAGCGTTATGCGAGTCATAAAGCAAGATAATATCTCTCCTCTTAACAAGCTATTGGAAAGAGCTTGTTCCCTTGTCATCTCCTTTGAATACATCTCATTCTTACATGTACTTCGACACCTTAACTATGAGGCGGATCGTCTGGAAAACAAAGGAACAACATTGCGCCAAGGGGTGCTCAAAATGATAGGAAAGGGGTTGTGCAATGTAGTTTACTATGACGAGCACACTTAGGAAAGTGCCTCACTCTACTTCCAAGGCCATAATGGATTTCTAGTGGTTAAAGTATGCTACGCAAACTTATGTGAAATCACTCTCCTCCGATTCATCGATACCTCCATTCATTGTGTATTCTCCATGACATTGGGTTCTTCTCATGGTCATTGGTGATGGTGGGTTGTCTGAAGTTGATGTGAATTTTTTTCTCATTGGCCATCCTCCTCTCTTGAGGGTTCTGGTGACTCCAGAAGGAAGGATAAATTTATTTGGCTCTGGTATCAACAACAGTGAGGCCCATCCACGAAAGCTCTATCATGATCCCCCATTAGAACTCATGTCGGTGAAGATGAATGATAGAAATTGATGCCTAGTCCGACAAGCATGTGAAATTGCAAAACTTTGTCGAATGATTAGGAGTTTGACGCACAAAGTGGAGGGTCTCCATCATTTTCTAACACAGGTGGCGAATTTGCAACAATCCAGGATGGAGGAATTGCAGACATGATTTGGATGCTTAGATAGTAGGCTCATGTACCACGGTGACAAGTTGGATAGGTTTTTTGAGGATCACAATGCACATCTTCAAGATGCTCAGGATGTGGATAGAATCCCTATGACTTCTAAAGCTTCCCATCTTCAGGAAGAGGAAACGGTCAAGGTCAATGACAACCCCTTGGATATGGATACTAAAGAAGAAGAGGCCCCTTCAGTGAACTAGTAGGGTTTCATGTTTTATTTTGAGTATGTATGTGTTGCAAATGTAAGCTTTGTTTGGGTTAGTTTTAAGAATACATAGTACTTAAGGTCATAGTCTTTTTAGGATAGTAACAAGATGAATGGGATATCCTTTTACTTCCATCAATTTTGTAATAATTTTGATACATGGGTTCACATATTTTAGACTCTCAAGTGTATTTACATGTTGTCTGGTCTAGCCGCAACCTTTTTAATGCAAATACTAACCGTTTTCGCAAAAAACAAAATAAGAAGAACATCATCATTTATCCATAAAAACCTGTAATATATTATAGCTAGCATGTTAAAACAATAAAAATTCCATTAGGCTTGGATATATGTGCCTGCTCTGGGACACCATGCTATAAATGAGGGTAAGTAGCTCTCACTTCACTAACACCACGGCATGTTGGTTGTTTAATTTTATAAGTGACTAGAGCTGAAGATGTTTATGCTTGTACATTCATTTCATATCTCAAACTTTTCATAATAACAAACTCATATAATCATCAACATAGCATGCCTACTTGAAACAAGAATGCATGCCTACATGGATTACAGTGTAGCTAGGTGCATAGGATAAGTATATGGTCACAAGGATGAAGTTCATAAGTATGGGAATTCACGAGAGAAATATTGATGGCTAGATCCCACAACATCCCACATTCAAACTGTGATAGCACTACAACAATGATTGCTATAATGTTGTAATCAACATGTAATAATATAAGAGGGAAGGACATCTATAGATTAATGGAGACTCATAGCAACACAATGCTTCCAAGCATCTCAAAAACTTACATCAAAATTACTTATTGCCCCTATAACTCTATATGCAAAATTTGAATATGAGCCTACATATACGTTTTGTTTGAGCATGTACGGGATTTTCTTAAAGGCATCAATGTTGATTTGAAATCAAATTACAACAAACCTGATCTAGGTTGCTAGTTGTAAAACATATGATTTTGCCACATCTTTAAAAAAAATATGGCTAATATAATAAACCTTCTAATCCAGGGGTGAGGAGCAGGAGGTGTCATCATGGACCCGGAGGGGGGAAATGTGAAATCTTATGTATGGGAATTGGGAACAAGAACAAATAACTAGGCAGAATGGTTGCCTCTTCTGCAAGGTATGGAGAGCATTTCAAATATAAACATCTCAAAAATTCTCATCTTTGGATATTCAAGGCTTGTAATCCAAAAAATGTGAAGTTATTATAAGGATAATCCCTCTTTTTGTCGAAGAATTCAAAAATGAATTCAGAATCTCCTTCTCCCTAACTTAGTTTTCTACCATATTAAGCTAGAAAATTACGTGTTGGAAGACGATATGGCTAATCATGGAAAAATACTAGAGCAAGGAATTATAGCCTTTGATGAACTACCTCTGATAAGAAAGTGGATCCCATGATAAGCACCATCAAGGGATTCATTGACCTAGGGAGAACTCAAGGCATTAACATGGATGTTGGTGACCTAGGGAGAACCCAAGGCATTATCATCGGCCTAGGGATATCGCAAGGCATAAAAACAGGAGTCCTGGGAAAGATAACCCACTTGAATACAAGTCTTCATAGGGGATTAACTTGGAACTCCCCTCTAGATATCATCTTTGAGAACAGGCATGCGAGCAGGGAAGATGGCAGGCTATGGGCGAGGATACGCGATGGAGTAAATGAGTTTAATGTCCAAATTGATTGTGACATTAAGGAAATCGCAGATGTAATCCCACTCTCCATGTGCTTAGTTAAATATCACATAAGCGAGGCTTTGATATTTGAAAAGGGAGACATCCAGATGAATTTAATGGAAGAAATTAAGAATTGGGGGAATTCTCAACAAGATAGTCGCTCAGAGGAAGAAAGTCTATGTCGATACCTGTCTGCTTTCAGTCTTGTTTTTCATGAGTGGAAAAAATTACATACCCCTCACATGTTTCCTCCTACATGACAGGAAAATGAGTTTGAGTCTGCAACTTTTGAATTTCTAGTGAGCTCTTTCTAGTCATTCTCTTTCGACCACTCAGATTGGTCTGGTGTTTAGGATTGTGGGAGTATTAATCTAGCTCAGAGTACTTCTTCTATCGCTTTAAATGGAGAAACCATGCCCCCTTGGCATGAAATTTATGTGAGCTTCAAAGGGTATCTGGAATATTTTAAACGAATGTTGTGGGTCGTTCAAGAAGGGGTCGTGGGAGTGCACCGTAAAATTGCCACCCTGATTGAGGAAGCGCACTACAACAACAATAGTATTGCTTGCTTGGAGTCTCAATTGATGACTTAGATGACAATATGAGTGAGAAAATTACCTTGATGGACGTGGTCATAAAGGATATGGAGTAACCGATGAAGATGAATCATTACAGGCATTGTCAAGCATCTCCGTCAAATGAAGCCATGCCCCATAGATGAAGTCTCAGTAATCCAACCACTTCAAGGACATTATTGATAAGCATGAAAATTATGTGGAAGTTATGATGGTTTTATTTAAATTCCTCTGTTATTATGTTTTTGTGTCCTTTTTTGTAATCAACTTGTCAAGAAATATAGCACCCATGCTATAGAAACATATGAGAAAATAGTTGGAAAATTTTTGTACTCAGCAGAGACTTATATCGAAAGGACTCGGCAATAAACTATTAGAATTTTGATGAATGTAATTCTCTATAAATAATAGCTATGCAGTCGTTTAATATAAATCCTTTTAAGTTTATGTTAAAAAAAAACCTTATAATCTCCATGCAAGTATATCCAATGAATTACATAAACGTTTGTTAAGGAACATATATAAAAATATACAACAATTTACTTCCAATGCATGCTACAAAAAATAAAATCCACCATAGAATCTATTGAAATATAGCATGCAGTCCAAGGAAATAATGGATTGGGGTTGCAATGCCACCCATCCAAATATGGAAAACAAGTAGACTAATTGCCATTTCCAACAACGTAACCACATGCTCAAGAATTCCTCCACTCAACAAATTTCATCCTACAAGTTGCCATTCAAATTGATATTGGAAATTAAAGAGATCCAAAGGAATTGCATGCGTAGCATATCAACTTCATCAATCAACCATTTCCACCATACTTAAAAAAACAACACAGGCTGGTATTGTCATGTCCCCAAATTTTGCATGGGATCACAATGGCCTAAGCCACTTGGCCATGTTCATGATAGTTTGTCAAATTGGTGCCAAGGGTCAAATAATTGCCAAATATGATGTCCAAGTTAGTAATAATGCAAAATTAGAGCCAAATGGACAAGGTGGGTCACGTGAAGAGTAAATTCCCAATTCAAAGTTTGTGATGCCCCCATACAAATAAATTATCATGGAGGAAAAAATTCCACTAACCTACTAGTTCCCTAGGTTGGGGTGGAAGCATTAAAATTTAGACTAAGGGAGCTACAAGACCCAAAATGACCTTAGAATTACAAATTCATGTTAAATGGGCCAAATAAACAATAATAAAAAGGAAAATAAGGTGGCATTAGATCATGAGGGCGCATAAGAGGTTGTGGGACCCACATGTGGCAAGATTCCCCACTACACTTGGCATCATTCTCACACAAATTCAAGTTCAAGGTGGAGGGTAACGTACTTGGGGTAGATGAAGAGGCAATATTCATGGCAAGAATCATGGAAAATTGACTTGAAGTGGAAGAGTAACCCCAAATGAAGAGGAAGAGGCATAATAGACAAATTGTGACACTTGTAACAAGATTTCATGGCATCTATGACAACAATAATGAAGGAATCTATGACAAATATGAAAAATTCAGACCTAATGGCAGACATATGATAGATATGACAAATCAAGGCTAAATATAGCCATCAAGAGGGTGCATAGAGGGAGTTATGATCAGCCAAGATTCCCAATTCGAATTGGGTAAAGAGGAGTGCAAGAATGAGGAGGACAAGTGTCTCATGAAGGAAGCAACCACTAACTCAAGTTGGGTGAGTGTATTGGAGGTAAATTCGAGCTCATGAGTCCACATGAAGTTAATAAAAGGGGGGAAGAGGAAGGAGAGCATATTTTGGATCATTTTTCGTTTGCACTCTTGGAGAGCTTAGCTTGTCCATGCACGGTGGGTGTTTAACTTCCCTACCATTGAACCAATTTCGAAGGTGAAATATCCCTGTCCAAGTTGGATGGAGGAGAGGCCATTTGGACCTGTTATCAGAGCTTAAATAAAGTGTTTATTGCAGGTTTAAGTCCCTCTACAGTTCGAGTTCCTCTTCTAGTTCTTCTTTTATTATCTCGTCTCTCATTCTCTTCTCAATGTCAATGTTATAGTGTTGATGGCGCACTAATGGATGCATAAAATTTGTTGAATATGTCTTTGTGATTCAATGGATGTAGGATCTGATGTATGGAATTGAATTGAGCTGCAAATCTGAGCCATAGCTCGAAACCTTATGCATATCATGTATTAATTCCCAACAAACCTCTCATTCGAGCTAGTTTTCCTCTACATATTCTTGTGAACTTTTGGAGCAATTATATATCTGTTTTGTATCAGAATTTCTGTGATTTTTTGCAGCTTATTGAGAATCCTATGATGTACTGTAGATGACCAAGTTAATTTATGCAGGCCCTTTGGGCATTTGATCAAATTTTATGTAACAATTTCCATGTCCATTGTTTACATTTTCCAAGCAATGTTTATGTGTTTCAACTTTCTGTTTTATGGGTGCAATAGCAGATTATAGGTCATGATAAATGTTGCATTTTGTTTTCCATTGAAGTCCTTTATCCAATCCAAGCCTCTGTTCATAAATTAGGTAGGGTCATACAGCATTTGGAAATCCAAAAATTCAGTGACTAGTGGGGGGTTTCAACATCGAAATTGATAGTATTGTTCCATTTCATTCATCCTTGATTAATGCAAGCCATAAATGTCTTTAGCAAGTGTTTGGGTGTCCATTAGATGCATTAGGATGTCCTAATACCTCTCAAACCCTTCTAGATATAATTCAAAAGCATTTGGGAGCATTTGGGATAGCTTGGGTTTCATTATTCCAAAGTTCGAAATTGGCCAAATTTGAGTAAATTTTCATGGTAGGGATATTATAGGTATAAATCACATCATGGCCCTCAACCCAAGACCAAGGATGAGTTCCTATATGATAGTTATTCAGAAGTATGTCCAACCAACTGGTATATACAATACAAACAGAGAAGTTACAACCAATACAATAATCACTCCATCATCCTCAAAACACAATCATAAAAAAGGTTCACATGGATGGCAAAGCGTGAAAGACCATGGGTATGAAAATGAAAACCATATCAAGGTTATTTCCCCATTTCCATCCAAAATGTAGGTTAAAGAAAATGGTTAAAAGCTTCCAGCAATCTAAAGATCTTGGGTGTGTGCATGGACCAAAGGATAAGCCAACGGTTCAAATGGTAAGTGGAACAAGGGTTTCCCAAGTCAAAACAAAGGTAAATAGGAATGGTTAGGGAACACAATTTTTTTACATATGGTTATATCCACAGACACCAAATTTGCATGCAATCAAACAAATGCTATACCCATCATATAATTCCCATGCAAGACAGCCAGGTGTAGGCCTTTACATGGCTTGGCTCATGGGTTTGCAAATAGAAGACTTGAAAAAAATGATAAGAGGTCAAATTTGTGGAAGAAGAGTTGAGAATAAACGAGATGAGTCGGGAAACAAGGCACATAGAAAACACTTCAAACTCATGCAGCAAAACATTCAAAATGCAAAGATAAAGGGCAGTTTCAAAGCCACGGAGCCTACCTTCTTTTCTTCTAGAGGTGGTTGGACTGCTTACCTCTTCTTTGATAAGCTTGCATGGCATCCTATATGTTGCCTTCAACCACAAAATCGATACCCCAATAGGTTGCATTTATGTGTGTGAAATCAACCCTCAACTCACTTTTGGTTTTGGGATAAAGCAAGAGAGGGTCAAGCTAAACAAAGAAAAATTGACCTCTTCTCCTCATAATTGATACCATCCAACAAATGTGGCTATGCCTAAAGAAACAAACATGAAAATGGTTATCCAATGGTGCGAGCAAAGGTAAGAATGATGGCCAAGTGCAAGTCACTCCTTCACAGCAATGGAAACCTCCAACTCCAAGAAGGGGGAAGGGGATTCGAACTGGTAACCTGCAGGTCCATTTGCAACAAGGAAGTTATGGGGCAATAAAGGGATCTATGCCAGACTCGTAGAAAAACTAAGAAACTTCGAGTACGAGGACTCCAAAAGAAGAACCAAATAGAACAACAACAAAAAAATTAACCCAAAATTAACAAAACTAACACTACTATTTTTAGTTGGCTAGAAGGTCCATAGGCCCTAGGTATGGAACTTGGAATTTGATACTAGATGTAATACCTACCCTAGCTAAGGTACAAATTAATAATAAGTATGCACCTAATTTGATTCTTATTTTATTAATATTTGTACTTGGAATTATACTTTAATAGATGGGGGATTACACACACAAAAAAATCCTTCCACAACAACAATTTGATTCTTTAGCTTTAATATCTAACCTATAATTGCACGTATTTATAGTATAATCACTAGTACAAAATTGTGACATAGTACATATTATGCGATGCTAGTTGAACTTGGATCAAAATTTATAATATATAAATATTTGAGAAACATTAATATTATATGTTTTCACTCATGGTTGACATAATTGAGCTAGCTGGTTAAATGTGGGTTAGGAATTGAGTTTCAGTTTATGATGTAAATAATTATACTGAAGTACATGTTATTGGGTTTAGAGTTGCAAAGCATAGCTGACACATCCATGGATACTGCAAAATGAATTCAACATGAAAAATCCTAATCATGAACATGATAAAGCACACTAAAATAACTACACTACCAAAACTCAATAACATATAAGTAAGAAATACTACTAATTTATATTCACTTAGTCAACATTTAGTTGTATTAGTAGTTTAGATTGGCCATTTATAGCTACATCACTTAAAATTGCTCAAATTTGGTAGTAAGTAGCTTATAAAAAAATGGCGTGCCTAACTTTTTTGGTTGCGTAGTCACAAATTTCTCATTTTGTACTAGTGTGTGGTTGTGGCTCTTCCTTGTTTTGGTTATAGATGCTTTGGCCACACAATACAATGCTCAATTGTGTCCTTTATGAGTTGAGTGAGTTCAAAGAAGGATTGAAGTGGTGTGCCCGATGTTATAAGCAAAATCCCACTTAAGACAACCTAATAATGAAAGAAATGTCATTATAAATGTATCAACAAGTACCTTGACAACATCAACTCAAAAATATGATTTGATTTCAACAACCTACCGATTCATCTGCCCATAAACCTTTCTAGGTATGTTTCCTTGACCACGCCCTTAAAACTAGTTCAGATACGTATGATAGCTCTAAGTTAGTCATCCAATCTCATAATGGAGAAAATGATATGTTATTCAAAAGGACTTGAACTAAGCTATACTAGTTTGGAAATTATAAATACTTCTTATAGTGCATAATAACTACACTTTTTAAACTATGAACCTCTGCCACAAATTTGTTACCCTTAAATTAGTCATGATATTTAAAAGTTCATTCTCAACAACTAATAATTAAAACTTGGAAAATGATATATTTGGAAAGGTATTAACTATCCCTATGTCATCACCTAGTCAAATTTCTATTTGGGTTTAATTCAAAATAGAATCTAATCATTGAAGTTATGGCTATCCAATTTATCCCCAGGAGATGCAATACAAATTGCACACTTTGTAGACTAAACTTGACATACGAGCTAGGAATTTGACAAATAAGGTCTTGTAGGAAAGCTTGTTATGAGAACTATAGGGTACAATTGTTGGATTTTATGAAAATATAAAATAATTGTTTTTTGTATTTCGTGCAAGGCTTAGCTCATATGGATCCCATCCAGTGACCATTGAAAGGGGTCAATGTTGGAATTTTTGTAAACTATGCTCACATTTGACGAAATCTGACCTAGTCAACCTAGACATGTAGTTTGTTGATTAGGGATGATTTTAGAACCAAAAGTAACTCAAGTGTGGCGTCTTAAAAGGCCAAACACTAGGATCCTGAAACAAGCCATGTACAACCATATTTCTCGACTAATATCCATGATTGTGGAGTCCTTGAAATATTTGATATCCTCTTGGTTTTGCTATGAAATTTTACACCAAATATGTAAGATTCCATGTCATTGCTGGAAGAATGTGATCAATCTCTAGTGAAGTGTGTTTTGAATTTGATATCTAGTTAGGATGAAAAAATATCTATTCACAAGTTATATCACAAAGAAACTTAAATGCTTGCATCCATCTGGGAGTCCTAAGTTTTATCTTTAAAAGAAGAGAGATATTGGGTAATTTAAAACAAAAATCCTTAGTAGGTGCTACAAATGCAACTAATATCTCAAAAAAGAACAAGGCATGCTTATACCAAGCCATCAAATACTATAGTGAACTCAAAAAGAGGAGAGAAAACAACTCAATCAAGGCCACAAGATTCTAGTAATAATAAAGCACACAATAATCATCCTCTAGATTTAATGATATAAGCCTCAAAATCAAGTTAAGGGAGTGAGAAACTGCAAAGAAAATTGACATGCACTTGTTAATGGTGAAACTTGCCAAGTTTATCTCTTGGTTTTATATACTAAAATTGCTATTGCAATCCCCCTCAAAATACAAAAAAAGTGCACAGACACTTTCAATGGGTAATAGAAGGGATCAATCCTTGCCCAACCAAGGTAGGAAGGCGCTACTCAACTTAATGCATGAAGTTCAATAGAATCTACACCAAGAAGTACTATTAGTTCTTGCTTCTCAACGAAAATGAATCATTACACCACAGGAGAGCTCCCCTATACCTTTACACCCATATTTTGTTACAATTACAGTTGGTTACAATAGTTTACCAAAGAACAAAGGTATTGTACTACATCTTTTATGCATGTATGTTATCCTTGATGTTGAATGTTGTTATCATGATGAATAGAACATGTACGCATAGATGTTAGGTGAAGAAGAAATCTATATGTGGTGGCCTAGAAAAGTTGAGATTTATCAAAAAAATTATGCCAAGAGCAATCGACTAGCAATTGCACAAACTCGAGCACTATTCTTCACAAAAACACGTGAAATATTATTGGAGTATATTCTCGTAGAGATAAAGAAGTTGCTTGACAAACTTACTCATGAAAAATATGACTTAAGACAAGAAGTTTCTATTGAAGGTAAATAATGGAGGCCAAACAAATTTTTACGAGTGGATAGGGCAAATTAATGACAAATTTTGTGAAGAACAAGATCGCAAAGAGTGAAGATTTGTAGACAAATTAAAGAGAATATCTTATGACGATTTGCATGAAAAATTCCTTTGCACTATACTGATATTACTGCATAAGTTTCTCATAGTCAAGGGTCTTGACCATATCGCAGAAGCACAACCTATGGTACACACCCCTCTCACGACCTACTAGAATAAAAAACAATAAGAGTGGGAATATTTCTCGAGCAAATGTTTATCATGGTTGTCATCATTGATCAAGAGTAAGCTCAAGGTCAACAATGGGAGGCAAGACACCATATGATACCTTGAAGGAGAGAATCCCTAGTTGACTTGTTTTAGAGAAGGGAGAGACCAAGTAGAGTAATGATGCCCAGAAAAGGACTATCAACTAAACGATAATATACATCTGACGAAGAAACAAAGCGAAAAACAAAAGGAATGATGGAGGCTATAAACCTTCCATCGACTTTCTAAAACTAGAGAGATGATGAGCTAACCCTATATGAATTGAGGGATGATCTATCAAATGCATAAGAGGAAATTTAACGCAATGGTTCCCAATTTGGAAGAAGGCTTGCAAATTGTGATGAAAGGCCTTGAGGCTCTACATATTGTTGATTCTCAACATCAACATGATTCTAAAGCATTGGAACATGATGACTAGGAAAAACATATTAAACTTTGTTGCATGGTCTCTTCATCTGCACTATCGTGTCTAGAGTAACATGCTCTTTCCATCCATGCTCAACTTTACCATTTGCATCACTGTCTGCTCCTCTCATCCATCGTGCAAAGTGTCATAATGATTATTCTCATGGTTAAGTCATGTATAAGGGCCTGCCATTTGTCATCACATGTGTCATCCTATCATGATTTTCATATTGTTTTGTTTAGCTCATCACGCTAGTCATGTCCATATTTTGTTTGGCAAAATATGTCATCGTATCACCCTTTTGACAGTCCATTGAAGTTTCAACAAGCAAAAGTCCTTTTGGTCTCATCAGTTGAAAGTTGTCAATTTGCATCCTACGATAAATTATTGACATCATCCATAAATTGTGTTATTGTTGTGTCTAAGTCCCAAAAAGACACAATATAAAATTGCCCCCTTTGGGCATCTCCTTGCAAAAAATCATTTGTCCTCCCTTGTGCAAAGAAAAAAACTCCACCCTCTTTTGCATAAAATCAATTACCTATCCCTTCCCAACTTTTATTTTCCGAAATCCCTAAACTAAACCCTTGCATTTAATTTTATATCTTTTATGTACCCTTTCCCTTTACCATTATTCATTTTATTTATCTTTGTTTCCTATCCCCTGTAATGTCCCCATTTTGACCCCCTTTTTATTAAATCGTAAATGATGTAAATATTGATATTTAATCATGGTGAGGAGCTCAAGGCCAAGGCCCCACCATTGATTTAGCGTTTATGTATCGGCAATTAAACTAGATGCTTATGACTCTTGTGCTAGATGGGCACAATGTAAATGAGACATCATGTAAATACGAATTTTAATGAAAAAAATACCCACAACTAGCTATGCAATGCAACAAAGAGATGGGGCATGATTCTACAAGGAAAAGAGAGGGAAATTACTCAAACCCTTCAGCCAATGGTATTAATCCATGTGTCAATGGGGAAACCCATAAACCACCAACTACCCATTTTGTCTCATGCACCCAATCATTTAATTCTTCCAAGAAATTGGTTAAGGCGGTTAATGCCTTGGAAATGAAGAAGTATGGCAGCCAATTTCGTGCATGGGCAAGCCATCAACCTGGAAATTCGTGTTTTTGCTTGTTGGGCAAGAAAACCCCCACGAAATGCTTCCTAAGGCAAGTATTCATGCATTACGTTCTCCCTCTCACGCAGACTTAGCTCACTGGAAGTTATCCTCACGTTTTTCACCATAACCCTACGTTTTTCCATGCCCAGGAACTCGTTTTTGGTATTTTGCAGTAGCTGGGGAAGGAGGGACGCAATTTTTGGACTGAGGGAGAGGTCGTTTTTGCTCTTGGGGCGTTTTTTTGGAATGGGTTGCTCTCCTAGTCGAGTTTCCAAGTGCCAATACGTTTTGAGTCTACCCACATTTTTCTGAAGTCCAGGAAACCCCATCTCATGCATCCCACTGTTGGAAACGTTTTCTCATGCTCAGCAAGTGTAGTTTGTTGTTAGGTGCATCCCTGTTTTGTTTTGAACCTGTGAGCAAGAAATTGGAGTGGTAGTGGACAGAATTGGCTTGATAAACCTAGTGTAGGGAGTAACCTCTCAAGAAGATTAAGAGGGCTGGCTACTTTTCTATGCACACCCTGAGAGCACTAGAAAGGAAGGTATGGCTTGAGGGACTGTGTGGCAGTGAAGAGAATACTTCCTTGTGTTGGGTGTGTAGGCATTGTGAGTGCCAAGCTAAATAGATCTGGGAGAGGTACCCATAGCTCTGTGATTGAGCTCACTAGCTTAGCAATTCTTCCCTTCCATGTCCTAGCATCCTGATAAACCCAATTGCAGATTGGCTTGGCTCATCTTGGTGCATGCTTGGCTATGTGTGAGTTTGTTGTTCCCTGGTTCCTTGTAGAGATCATGCCCAGCTCGGGGGTGGCAGTAGTGCTGAGAGATTGAGGAGCACACTGGCCTATGGTTGGGTGGAACGTTGCAGTTGCATAGCCAGTTCCTTGGGACTACCTTATTGAGATAAGTATTCTCTTGTGTAAATTGGCAATTATCATTTGATGAATATTATGAATGTATGTGGATGTGTTAAACGAATTTACTTCCGCTGTGTTTTTTAAAAGTTTATGCATTTCCATATGATCTTGTATAATTCTGCAAGGGTCTCTATTTAATGGTTGTCACAGAATAGCTTGAATGTATGTTAGATATCAACAGGATTTATTTAGTTTCCGTTGTGTTCTATAGCCTGCACATATACATGTCTTGTGTCAATAAGTTTAATGAATGGATATGGGGCTAATTGCCCGGATTGAGCACCACGTCCTCTCTATCATGCTGTATGGTAGGAAGGGGACATTACATCCCCTTTTAATTCCATTTAAAAAAATAAAAAATAAAAAATGTTGAATCGATTTCTTTTCTCCTCCCTTTACATTTCCCTACCTTAAACCTTTTAATTTCCCTCGCTCCCTATTCTTTTCCATTCCTTTTGAAACTAAAAAATAAGAAAGAATAATAAGAAAAAATACAAAGCGAATATAGCTCGTTCACACATGGAGCACATACCCTAACCCTAACAACATCAGCATGGAAGAGAGAGGGCACATGGCCATGAGTTGGCAGAAACCCATAATGCGCAAGGTATGACAACTTGACTATCAAAATAAATATCGCCATGCAATCGAACCCTACACTTGGGCAAAGGGCATAGGCACCCACCATGTAATAAAAACAAACCCTAAACCTACATACAAATTAAAGGGTGGATGGCATGAAGAAAGAGAGGGTCGCCAGGGCACCTTTTGGTAAGCACGAACAGACAGGCCCCTCCATGCGAGTGAAAGAACAAAACACCCCAGACACTGGGAAAATGAACTAGCAAGAAGAACGTTACATGACAAAAACTGCCATGAGCATACCACCGAGCAGAAACACGGGACCTTCCATATAATAATGGTGGGAGCAACAAAAGAACAACACATCCACCATTGGAAAGCACATAGTGAAGAACGTTCGAATGAATGATTGAAACCGTCAACATCAATAATTAACAGGCTCTCACAAATTCGTTACACGCCAGTCCAACCAACAACCAAATCAGCAAATAGTGGTTGAATTTGGGTCACTCTGAGCAGCACACAACTGGCACTCGCGGGAAGGTAATGCTCACCAGGAATCCAATAGACCACCACGCAGAGGGGCAAAAAGAAAAAGAAAATTTAGGAAATATGTAACACCTGGTGCATAGCTAGCACTAGGGTTAGTGCATGGTGCAGATGGTCGTACCCACGTAGAAGGAAGGAATTTCGACAGTTGGCATAACCCAATGCACCAAATAAGAAAAAATGAAACCCTAAATCAGAACGTTGAGAGGGAGATGACAAGTTTGGCCCCGTCGAGTTCAATATGGAAAAGAAGTGACTATGAATTGCAGTTTCCATAGTTGATAGCTTTGAGTGAAATCATTTCGACACTTACTTTTGCAAACCAAAAGATGAAGTAGACTATTCTGTTCGTGGATATATGATACAATAACCATGAATAATAGGGTTCTCCCATATTTGTGCTTTGGGTTGTACCTAGCGAATCCCACCCGAGTTATGATGATTTAATCAAGTTGCACAGTACTCGAGGACCTCTGCCATTTGATATAGTCGATATGGCAAGCATGTCGATGCTCATTATCAATGATAATGGATATCTGAGCATTGGATCTGCTAGCCTTTAGGATATGTCCAAATGATTATAACATTCCTTGAATCTATATCATGTAATAAGCATCCCGATGTAGGCCTATCCAAGTTCTTAAGAACTGCGTAAAATAATTAACAAAGGGGTAGTGCACAAAGCACAAAAAAGGATGGTAGGTGGCAGTTCAATTCTCGGTTGTACATAAGCTTCTCGTCATTCTTATGGATTAACATATGTTATCAAAACTGGCAACGAATGAGCTCTTGAGAATATATAGTTGACTGGGTAAAATTAATTGTGGCCATACGTATTAATTTTATCATATCTATAGCAAGAACGCATGAGAAGGTTGAGATCTAAATATTCTTGCATGGATCACCAACATGCACTAGTTCTATCCTTGATACACCAAAGTTCAGGTTCGTAGGGGAACATATAATATGTTCTTCAAGGCCACAGACAATGATTGAGTAGCCAAAATCACATAATACATTCTAGGAAATTTTTGTCCCCTCTTCACTTCACACCACATCATATGATTCATGAGTGGTCGAGGCCAAGCAAATTCTTCTTTTGTACCAATGCAAGATGTATGAGCAATGCAAGTATCAACGACCGTGCAGAATACCATATACCTAAAAGACGTTAACTCTATAAATTCTTGAACAACGTCTTAGGGTGAGTGTCAGTTACCTATGGCTCACCCTCATTCGGAAGTGATCAGAAAACCAAATGACACAGCAAATTTGTATCTTATTAGGTAGCCGAAACACTTCATCTTCCCTACTCGTAGCCTATAAAACTAAAATGAAGGCACCACAAACAAGGATCTCGCACCAAAGGTAAGAAGCGGGTACTACTATGTTCTTCATGGAATTTTTTCCCTTTCATAATAAATTGTCCATGATCCTAATAGGCGGGGATTACATTTAAGTCTACATTTCATGTCCATCCACTAGGGTGAAGGCAGAGTGTCCTTCCACCGGAGGTACGTTATGTTTTCCTGCACGTATTTGTACTTTCCTGGTTTTTTTTATGACTGGCGTCTTCATGTGAGCAGGTTGTCGTCAGCACAATTTAAGCGGGGAGTACTCCCGTTGTCTCGGTTTCACTCCGGTGAACCTAGAAGGTTAAGAGTTCTGTAGGGTCTTGTAAACCTCTTGTTCTCATGGGTTGAATCAACCTCGACCTATTGTACTAAATTACTATCAAATTTCATTCCCTTAATAAAAATCTTATTTGGGCGTATATGTGTCTTTCCTCCGTTGTTTTTCATCCAACTTTGTTGTCACTCTTATACCTTTTTTGCATTTAAGACATTGTACTATATGTAAATAAAGTGGACTGTAAATATTATCTATTTTAATTTTATGTTTACTAACATGTACATATTATTTCAGTTTTTACTAACTGTGTATAAACTTTGTTTTTTTTTTAATCTTTAGTCATTAGACTTTCTAACGCTCCATTTTTTATATTAAAGTAGCTATCATGTACTGTTTATTTTAAACTTTCATTTCATGCAAATAGTCAAAATTATTGAATTAATTTTAAGTTTGCGACCAATACGAAAAGTTTCAGCTTTATTAAGTTGAAAAATTTCACTAATGAAAATAATGTTTTATCTGCCTTTTAAAAGTCTGAAATTGAATGTAATTACATATTTCCTTTTGCACATTAAAAGCAATTATTTAAATTTACTTAGGTGTCAGGAAATTTCAAATTATTTATCCTTTTACGAACTAATGACTAAAGCTTATTTTTAAAAAAAATTAATTGCATAATGCATATTCATTTATGTAAATATTTTGTAATTAATTTCTTTTGCCTTTTCATTAGTTAAGTTGAATTTGTAGTTATAAATTAATTCCATGCGTGGTTAGATAGATTGCACATCAATAAATAACAGAGGTGTGATGATGTGTTCAGTAACTCATATAAGCGAAGTAGCGAAGTTTTCGAGCAAAGGGATGGCGCGAAGGTATAGGGATGGATCTATTCTGCAGCCCCTCCATCCCTAGGGGGCTCCACCTGCAGCCCCCGAACATTCCCATCACCCTGTTTAACTCTCCCTCCCTTCACCCCCTTGCTCCAGCACTAGTCATATGGATCTTGAGGAGGAGCTCTTGGACTTTTCGGCTGACCTGTGGCATCACGTCACTGTTTTCACCACCCCGGTAACTGAATCCCTCATTAATCCTGCCGCTGTTTTCTCCTCGCTGACAACTGGAGCCTGTCAACCCTCACCTGGAAGAATGGAAGCTAGGGTTTCTAAAGTTCCCACTCCCGCTATTCCATCCTTCGAAGCAAACCCACCACGGTTACTGCTAGAAGTTAACCCCTTGCTCCCAGCACCTGAAATCAGTTCCCTTTATCTCTCCCCTCACTTTACGCTTTGGACCCAATCTTCTCAGCCTCAGACACCAACATCTTCTTCCCAGAGTCCAGTTCTACTCAGCTACAAACATCCCTTCCACCGCTTGAACAAGCCCGGCTTTCTGATCTAGAACTACAGGAAGCAGGTTGGCTTGGAACCCTACCCGACCAAATGGTTCAGCAAACAAAGGTTTCTCTGTAATGTGCGGAAACACACACCTCTGAAGGTTTCATTGCATCCCTCTTACACTTGGAGGATTTTCATGGCTCCCCTCCTACGACTAGCTCGGACAATAGCAGTGAATATGACCGAGCGGGTACTTTGGCGGGCAGCACCGAGGAAAGAAATTCCCTTCTCAGGAAACAGAAAAACAAATGTCTTACTCCGAGTGGAAGCCCTTTAAACCTGGTCTGCGGAGTCAACATATCTCTCGAGGAAGCTGGTCCCATGGCGGAGCATACACTGGTTGGGAAAATCTGGGGTCGCACTCCCACTTCAGATGAAATGGACTCCTGGGTTCGAAAAAACTGGATGTGCCCTGTCCATTATGAGCCTGAAATTAGTGTAGTTTCCAAAGGTTGGTTTGGTTTCATTTTCAACAGTGTTGAATATGTGGATTCAATTCTGAAGCAACATTGGAGCTATGGATCAATTCCCATCATGCTCAAAAAATGGACGCCGCTTTTTGACGCTGACTGTGAGAAACTTGATACCCTTTCGGTTTGGGCGCGCCTACCTGGCCTTCCCTGGGAATTTTAGAACCCGACTTCCCTGCACAACCTTGGAAATGCTTTGGGGGTTTTTCTAGAGGCTGATATCTCCTTTCAGCAGACCCGGGTTCGAAAGTTTGCTCGAATTTTGGTATCCCTAAACATAAGGACAGAACTCTGGGATCATATAAACCTCATTCAGGACTCCACCATCAGAAAGCAGCTTTTAGATTATGAAGGATACCCTTCCGATGCCATCGTTGCTACGAAACGGGACACATTGCTCACAACTGTCAATTAGGGCTTTCGCAGGAACGCCCCCGCAAACGATGGATGGCTCAGGAAAAACTGGCACAGGAAAACAAAAGGGAATCCACATAACCATTGGAAAACAAGTATGCTACTGCTCCAGAAGGTCCTTCTCAGCTATCATCAGCTACAGTTCCTCAGCTCACTCCTTCAACGCCTGATCTGGACCACACACTTCTTCGAGCCCCGACCTCTCCCACAGGTACTACTCCAGCCTCTTTACTGAATGATCAATTGTCTTCTTTGCATATTGTTGACTCAAACTCCCACCCCTCCTCTGCCCCCCTACCCTATCCTATGGTAAGGCTTGAAGATACAGTAATTGGTGGTGACCTCAACTTCACTTTGGGCTCTCATGAAGTTTGGGGTGCGAAAGCTAGAATTCACTCTATGCCTAATTATTTCATCAATCTCCTCCAGAACATTTAGATGGTGGACCTCGACCCCATAAAATTTCTGCCCACATGGTCAAATCGGAGACTAGGGGAGGAACGAATTGCTAAGAGACTTGACAGATTCCTTCTGGTTGAAGGTCTTCTGGAACGAGACCTCATGTACAAACAATGGGTGGATACTGGTGGAGATTTCGATCATCTCCCTATCTGCTTGGAAATTCTCGGAAACCCTAACAAGCCACCAAGTCCTTTCAAATTCTGTGAAGCCTGGCTTAAAGAAGCAGAAGTACTCGAACTCATCCACAACAACTGGATCCCTTTTAGGACAGAATTTGACAACCACGTTGCCACTCATTTTGCCCAAAATCTCTCTCAAATTAAGGGACTCCTGAAGTTCTGGGCCAAAGAAAAAAAGATTGCGGATGATCAAGCCATACTCCAGACTGAAGCTGAGTTGGCTGAATTACAAATCAGTGAGGGGGGAGGCTTCCTCAACTAGGCTGAGAAGGAAAAGCTGCTTTCCCTAGAATCTAACAGAACCAAAATCCTGAAAGAACGAGAGGAAGTCTGGAGGCTCAAGAGCAGAGCAACCTGGATGGCTAGTGGGGACGACAACACCAAATTTTTCCAAGCCTATGCTAAGGGAAGGAAACAACACAATACGATATGGGAATTGCAGAACAACAGAAATGAAAAGGTCTCCTCTTTTGAAGACCTGGATTGTTAGGATATTCCTATACTCCATCCTAGTCCTAGCAGCATTTTCATTATTTGCATTTTCAGTCATGCATGCACTTTTAGGGTTTGCATGCATTAATTAGGGTTTGCATGCATCCCAGTCATCAGTCCAGCACCTAGCCCTCAGTTAGCCAGCCCCCGGGAGCTTCTCTCAGATCAATTTTAGCCCTCCTAGTGCTTAGTGTGCCCCTTCATGCAATTGCATGCATCTCATGCACCCTCTCTCACCTACCACTCAGTTGCACTTCAGTTAATTGAGTTATCATCAGTTCTTTCCTTGATTTAAGGCTAGAATGACTCTCAACTAACCGTATCACTCCGATGGATCTCCAGTGAGACTAGACTGCCCATTATGACTCCTGTTAGCTCCTCATGCGCCCTCCACTGAGCCTCCTTCATTCAGTTACACCTACCGCACTCAGTTAGACTCAGTTTGACTGATGGTTGACAGTTACTTGAGCATTGATGACTCCACTGATGATGAGATAGACTACTAGTTGTGCTCCGATGACACTCCAGTGATCCTTTGATCACTCCATGAAGGCTAATTCGAATTGCCACCTTAGGCATTCGAATCCTCATGCATTGTACTATTTATTTGTCCATATTGTGATTAATTAATTAGTGTGTGTGAAGTATTTTTGCTTCTATCCGAGTTCTACTGTATTATTATTTTGTTGCTCATTATACTGCATTGACCACTCTTCTTCTATTTTCTTGCTTAATCAATTACTTTCTTGTGAGGTATACATCATCTCTTAGATCTGCTATGAGGATTTTCACATGGTATCAGAGCATGTTGAGAGTATTGTTTATCTCCATTCCTGAGAGTTTTTTGCAGGTTATTATCAAGATTTCGAGTGCAGCAGTTTCTGCATTAATGCAGCAGTAGTAGTTGCAGATATTCTCTATAGTTTTTGTAGGTCTTCTACAGCTTCAATGAATTCAGAAGAAATCCCTCCTCTTTCTCCATTCAACTATGATGAATGGAAACCGAATATGATAGCACATTTGAAGAGAAATGGTCTCTTTGATTACTGTTTTGAAAGAGAGTTCGAATCCTCTGAAGAAGAATATGACTGGTTAGTTGAAGGTGACAGAGCTTGTGCAGCCATGTTGTATGCTATGCCTCCATGCATGATACACCAATTCGTTGATATTAACACTCCAAAAGAGCTATGGGCCCAACTGGATGTAATTTTTGGCATACAGAATGAAGGAATTGGTCCAAACCCTTTCGAGAGCAAGTAAAGTGATGCATTCACCCTCCTTGATGATCTCATTGATCATGAACCAGTATCAAACATATCTCATATTGAAGTTGTCCACAAAGAAGAAGAACTTGCAAATTATACACTCATGCTCCAAATTTCTTCTCTTTCTGTGCCAGCTCACACTCTAGATATTGCAGAAGGTCCTAAATCCTCTCTTGCACCAAAGTCTGTTGGTCTACATCATGATCTATTGAATGTTTCGGAGGTCAAATCAGCTATTGGAGGTAATGCATTATCTCTCCTCAAGCAATCACCTCTTATTTACTACTATATGATCATTTTTCCATGCTTTCAGAAGGTTATTGAACAATATGGCCATTGCCATTCGCTTGGGATAATTTCTCATGCACATCATGGTTTTGATCTCACCCCTGCTGGTTCAAAGGAGATCTCAAGAAACCATGGCCATTCGCTTGGGATAATTTCTCATCCATTTACTGGTTTTGATCTCACCTCTTATGGTTCAAAGGAGATCTCAAGAAACCATGATTCAAGTCCTGGATCCAATTTGGATTCTAAGCAATTGGCTACTTGGGATAATTTCTCATGCATATGATAGTTTTGATCTCACCCCTACTGGTTCAAAGGAGATCTCAAGAAACTATTCTTCAAGTCTTAAATCTGATTTGGATTTCAAGCAATTATTTGATGGTTCTTCTGAGCATAATCTCACCCATGATGGTTCGAAGGAGAAGACAAAAGACTATATGCACATTCATGTTTTTTATCCTACCTCAGCTGATTCGAATCACAGGTTCAAGGATCATCCTCATACTTTTGGATTTGTTCTCATCACATTCAATCTGAAGAAAAAGTACAAGCACATGCTTTTTGAGCATGATCCACTTCTTCCCAAAAAGAAGATACGTCCAGACATATGACCAAGCATCACACCTACTTGAGTTTGGAGCATTTATTTTTGTGTGTGCCTTATAGTCTATTTTGAGGGGGGGTATTTTTCCCATGAGGTTTTCCCCATTTCCTCGGTTTATTGACTGTTATTATTCATTGTATTGGGTGACCTTTGGTCTTAGTTACCAGGGCCCAGGATGGATTAAGGGGGGGTGTTAGGATATTCCTATACTCCATCCTAGTCCTAGCAGCATTTTCATTATTTGCATTTTCAGTCATGCATGCACTTTTAGGGTTTGCATGCATTAATTAGGGTTTGCATGCATTTGCATGCATCCTAGTCATCAGTCCAACACCTAGCCCTCAGTTAGCCAGCCCCCGGGATTTTCTCTCAGATTAGTTTTAGCCCTCCTAGTGCTTAGTGCGCCCCTTCATGCAATTGCATGCATCTCATGCACCCTCTCTCACCTACCACTCAGTTGCACTTCAGTTAATTGAGTTATCATCAGTTATTTCCTTGATTTAAGGCTAGACTGACTCTCAACTGACTATATCACTCCGATGGATCTCCAGTGAGACTAGACTGCCCATTCTGACTCCAGTTAGCTCCTCATGCGCCCTCCACTGAGCCTCCTTCATTCAGTTACACCTACCACACTCAGTTAGACTCAGTTTGACTGATGGTTGACAGTTACTTGAGCATTGATGACTCCACTGATGATGAGATAGACTACTAGTTGTGCTCCGATGACACTCCAGTGATCCTTTGATCACTCCATGAAGGTTAATTCGAATTGCCACCTTAGGCATTCGAATCCTCATGCATTGTACTATTTATTTGTCCATATTGTGATTAATTAATTAGTGTGTGTGAAGTATTTTTTCTTCTATCCGAGTTCCACTGTATTATTATTCTGTTGCTCATTATACTGCATTGACCACTCTTCTTCTATTTTCTTGCTTAATCAATTACTTTCTTGTGAGGTATACATCATCTCTTAGATCTGCTGTGAGGATTTTCACATGGATGAGACTAGCACCGCCTTTTTTGCAGGCCTCTTCAAAGCTGAACAACAGGACTCCATTGCAGAAGTTATTCAGATCTCCCGTATCTTCCCTTCAAGAATCATTGATGAAGACAATTCAGAGCTTTTTGATGAGGTCACCGAAGAGGAACTTAAAACAACTCTTCATAGTTTTCAAAAGGAAACAATCTCGGGCCGGATGGTTGGACCATCGAATTCTTCCTGGCTGCTTTTGACATCATTGGGCCTGACCTTCTTCACCTGGTGGAAGAATCTCAGGAAAATGGCCATATACACCCTCCCCTTAATTCAACTTTCATAGCCCTCATCCCCAAAAAAGAAAACTATCTTAGCCTATAGGATTACAGACCCATCTCTCTCTGCAATATTACCTACAAAGTGATTGCAAAGGTGATTGCTCAAAGATTCAAGAAGGTTCTCTCAAAAATCATCTCATCCGATCAGTTTGGCTTTATAGAGAATCGACAAATTCATGAAGCAATTGGAGTTTCCCAGGAAGGCATGCACAACCTCAAAGTTTAAAAATCTAAAGGGGCCATCCTCAAAATTGTTCTCTCGAAAGCCTTTGATAGGGTAAGTTGGCTCTGTCTAAGGCTTCTGCTCACTCACTTAGGTTTCAACTATCCCTTCATCAAATGGATTTTTGCCTGCATCTCCATTGCCTCCTTTTTGGTTCTAATCAATGGATCCCCCACTCCTTTCTTCCATTCTAAAAGAGGCCTTCATCAAGGGTGCCCACTCTCACCTCTCCTCTTCCTACTAGTGGTTGAGGGCCTAAGCAGAGCCATACTAGATGCCAAAAGCAGAGGTGCCTTCACCGGGATCAAGATCGCCGAGAACCTCAAAATTACCCATTGGTTGTTTGTAGATGACATCCTTCTCTTCTACAGTGGCTCCTTCAGGGAAGCAGAGACGCTCTCAGAAATTTTGAAACTCTTCTGCAAAGCCACTGGTATGAAACTCAATGAACAAAAATCTACCATCACCACCTTCAATCTGGAAGAAGCTGCCATCAAAAGACTCATGGTTTTTTTCCCTTTTGTTGTCTCCCCCCTGGATGATGGCCTCAAATATCTGGGCTTTAACTTGAAGCCAAACAACTACAAAAAGGAAGATTGGTTCTGGCTAATTGCGAAATTGGAAAGTAGGATCAATGTCTGGAGTAACAGATGGCTCTCAAGAGCAGGGCACTTAATTCTAGTAAAATCTGTCCTGGAATCCATTCCTGTCTATTGGATGGCCCTTACTTGGATCCCTAAATCCATTCTAGAAATGACAATAAAAATCTGCTCTCGCTTCCTATGGACTGGGAAAAAGGAACAAAAGTCACCCCATGGGTTAAATGGGACCAGATCGTTCGCCCAAAATATCTGGGAGGTTGGGGGCTCAAAAACATAACACTTTTTGCAAAATCCCCTGCAGCAAAAGCTGGGTGGAGACTCATCACGACAAAAAGTCTTTGGACGGAGGTCATCTCCCACAAATACATCACCCCTCTCTCCATCTGGGACTGGATCAGAAACTCAGCACATAATGCACTCCCCTCGGGATCCATCATCTGGAAAGCAATCTGCAATGCTTTTCCACTCATCCTCAGAGGTCTCTCATGGAAAGTGGGGGATGGATCTAAAGTCCGAATCGGAGTAGACCCATGGCCAGGTAGCCAACTTCAACACCTTCTCTCACCTCAGCTAATCCAACTCCTACACGAAAATGGGTTCTACCACTTAAACCAGATTGTCAATCCAGCCTCCACAAATTTTTGGAATTAGGGATGGAAAGGATTAAGAGATCTAGATCTCCCAATTGAGTGGACTGCAGATTGGAATAGTTACACTAATGCCCTTCATGCCTCACATATTCTACTCTCTGATTCTCCGGATGAGCTCATTTGGGAACTTAATGTGCATGGATGCTACACACCCAAAACTGGCTATCAAAGTCTCTGCTCTACAGCTTTCCCTCTGATCCCTAAGTGGTGGCAAACTGGGATTTGGAAACTAAAGTGCCCCCTGAAGCCAAAAATCTTCATGTGGTTTGTGTTGGAAAACATCATCCCTACATGGAATAGAATTAAGAATCGTCAGCTAGCAGGCCCTGGATGGTGCCCTTTATGCAAAAACAATGAGGAAAACCCTACTCATCTATTCCTTTTCTGCCCATTCTCCCTCCAAGTCTGGTCCCATACACGATCCTTACTAAGCCTCAGTTTTATTTGGAATGGTTAGTCCATTGAGAATGCATGGAACTCTTGGTCCTCCTCGAATCAATTCATTCACATCAAATCTCTCCCTCTCATTCATATCTGGGGCATCTAGCTTGCCCGAAACGCTGCCATTTTTCAGGAAAAGGCCTCTTCTCTAGAAGTAATTGCAAAACATGGCCTTGAAATTTTATCCTTTTTCCCTCAGTTAAAAGATGCCCCGGCTATCTGTGTCATCACTGAAGAATAGTTTGATTCCTCTATCCCATGGGCATACTTTGATGGTGCATCACAAAATCACCACTGTGGCGGTGGCGCCACTCTATTTCTCTCCCAAAACCATCACTTCTAGATCCAAATGGGCCTAGGAGCCGCCACAAACAACTACGCAGAGCTACTTGCCTTGAAACTCTTGCTATGTTTTGCTTCGGAGAAAAATTGCAGAAAGTTCCAAATTTTTTATGACTCTCTCATAGTCATTAATTGGGTGAACAAGATCCAAAGATGCAGAACGATCTCCCTTATTACTTTGTTTGAAGAAGTCTGCAGACTCATGGCTCGTTTTCACTCCATCACATGTCGACATGTATATAGGGAAAGGAACACTGCTGTTGACCGACTATCCAAACAGGGGCTGATTATGGAGTTTGGGACATGGAAAATTGTGGAAACCAGGGAGGCTGAAGTCTATGATTTTTTTCATAGACCCTTTATAGAAAATCAACTCCTCCAGTAAGCGCATCAGATCTTTCTCATCAGCACGGTTTCTCTTTTCCAAAATGACAAGTTTGGGCACTTCATGAATATCCTTTCGGATAATTTTGTAATTAAGATATTCTTACTAGACACTTGATTCTTTCATGAATCAGAACTTTAAGCTCACTCACTATTACAGTGAAGGTTTTGACATTTCGAACAGACTGCTCACACAGCACTGTTACGAAAGTTGTATGCCTACATACATATGTAGTCATGACACTCTTTGATGATAATACAAAAATCTTTTTTCCTTGGGAAAAAAAAGATTGCACATCATTGATGTAATATACTAATGCATTTTATTGTGAAAATTGTTCATTTATTCAAGATCATTTAATAATGCAATGATTCACTTATGCATTTAGTGTCATTCATTGACTTTGTGAATCCTATTTATCTGAGGGCTCTAAACGCAACCCAAGATTCCATACCCATCTTCCCCTTGAAAAACCCTCCAAGGGTGTTTTATGTGTTCTTTCCCAAGTCGTGTCGTTTTGAGCATCAACACATATCTCAAAGGATGAAATGGAAGTTGACAATTGTGCACCTGCAAATTCTCCCACAGTGAACAATTTCACAATCAATGAAATCTTAAGGTATCGATTACATATGGAATGTGGCACCTCATTAGTATGGAGTCAACTAGACAAGAATGGACAAGAGATCAATAATAGTTGGATTCAACGGTCAAAAAGAGAAGGGAATTGGACAAGCATCACCCCTGAATATTGTCATAATAACTTGCCTGTTCACTTCAAGGATCTCACGGAAATGCCCCCCTTGCCAAATCTAGTATCTATGGAAATTCAAACTCCAGAGAGAGAAAGGTGCCTTGAAGAGGAAAAATTGAAAACAAACAGTTCCACTGTGTATAAAGATAAGCATTATAAGATAGATGACCTTGAGCAACTAGAAAAATTCAAGAGAAGAAAAGAAAGTTCAAGTTGAAGATTTGACTCGGTAGATTCATCAATCATAGTTGATCCACCTAATTTTTTCGAACCATAATCAACCGTCTCCTTTGATACATAGTAAATTTTATCAATTCTACAAATATATCGCACAATGTTGTTGGGAATATCTCTCTTTATGAGGGGGCTGAAGATAATAAAAAAAATACATTGGTTTGTTTGTGAGAAAATATATGGCTCCCAAGATGTGACAAATGAAAAAAAAAAAATGACACAATTTGTTAGTGCATTAAGGAAAAGAGCACCTACTTGGTTCATAAATTACAAAAAAATATCAAAAGAAACATTTTTTCAAATTTTCAAGACCTGAGATGCCAAACACCTAGCAGCACAAAAGCTCTGAGAGATAAAATAGATGTTAGGTGAATGAGTGAGTGATTATGACAAGAATTTGAAGGATTTGCTCAGTCGAATCTCGTACATGATCAACACTAAACTTTTGGCACAATGGCTTGTGTCCAGATTATTACAAAGAATCAAGGTCCCTCTTAGAATGCATGAAATTAAAACATATGAAAACTCCCTTAGAAAATATCAACGAATTGAATCCAACGATGATGTCCCAACCATATTGAGAGATAGATGATCATAAGAAAAATTGGAAGTTAAGCAAATATCTATTCAAGAGCTCGTGTTAAAAAAATTGTACTATGGTGACAAAGGTTTCGAGAGATATTGTAGCGGAATACCCTCACCCTTTTTTCCAATGCTTTTTGGTGGTAGTACAAAAATAATATTAAACCGAGTCATTGCATACAATTGGTATATAGCTTCCATTTTAAGATTTGGTCAACTACCCCCGAATGGGGTGACATCGTAATTGAGGATGCTAGCGCAAAATGGGAGACCGTTCCTTGCCACCTTGAATCTTGGAGGGACTGGCGAGCACATGGGGGCCCTAACTAGCGCCTATCTCACCTGAATCTTCATGGAAATCGTTTGTACTGTGAGTGTGAGAACAATGGTGTAGTCAATATTCAATACAAGGGAGATCATGGAGAGTAATACCATTTCTGTCCAGGCAGTTATTAACCTCGTCACAGAATTTATGGATAATGGTAAGTTGAAGTTCTTTGAGAAGAGCTAAGACACCCTTCTTATGCAAGGCTCTACCTTGAAGCATCATTTCATATGGATGCATTTTAACACCAGCTCTTGGCCTCCTCTTCCTCTCAACACGACATGCCTTAGGAGAAGAGAAAGGCCACGACAAGGAGCATGGTAATTTTAGAGAGGGAAAGCGTAGATAGACAGTGAAGTTCCACCCCTTGACACTGAGGAAGATGCTTTGATTATTGCAGGTCGTGGAGAACATCAGGTAGAAGTCGTAGGACATGCTAGTAACTTCACTACTCATCCTAGTGAAGACTCTCAACTTGTTGAAGGGAACAATTCTAAGCACGATAAGGAGGCTCCAATGGAGGATTGTGCCCGTTCCAAGTAAGGGATCATCAACATGAAGAATGCATCCCACCAAAGGCATCCTCAATAGATCCAAAATACAACATGAGTCCATAAGTGCCAAAAAGAAGTCAAAAGAAAGGGTAGCGCGGGTAATACAATGTTAACCCGCGATATAGCGCAAGTTACCTAAACAATGCTCGCGCTACACCTGTGTGGATTTTCCTTCGATAGTCTCACTACTGTCAAAACGGCAAGAAAAATGACTCCCAGCGGCGCATTGAAGGCTCAATCCTCTCCAAGGATACGAATTCGTCTCCTCACACACTTTGTGGCATTAATTATCCCCCCTTGTGTACCTTGGAACTAGTTCATGGAGAAGATGAGTTCACATTTGGATCTAGTTGTTTGTTGGCCACCTCTTGGCCTATAAAAGGAAGTCATTGGCATGCATTTGGTAGAGCAAAAGCAAGAGCAAGGTTATGCTACTAGATTTGTGTTGGAGCTTCCCCAGAGCCCACCTCTTCCTATCATTGTGAGCATTCCCAAGCTCCATTGCCACCTTCCATCAAAGGGAAAGAGTTTCTCTCCTTTGCTCCACCATCTACTTAGCATTTAGTTTGGACAAGAAGGACCTCCCTAAGGGATATTGTTGGCTTTCCTTGAAGACCACACCTCCTAGGTGTTGTCCATCTATACCATTGGGCAATACAAAAGTGGTTTAGCATATCTTGGATTGTTATTGGAGTTTTCATTCTCCCCCCATCTCTTTCATTTTGATTTTTATCAATATTTATTTGTTTACATGTTAATTACTCTAACAATCTATTGCATGATCACTAGGAGGAATACCAACCAACACACCACACAAGGGCTCCAAGGATGGAGGCCTTGCTGCAACCTATAAGGCTTAACCCCTTACCAAGTGGAAGAGTGCACTTGTGCAATTTTTTCCACAACAGTTCTAATGGCGACCATTCTTATTTTTATTCATTTCTCATTAAAATAGGTTGTTTTATGCTAACTAATTCTGGGTATTTGTCACTTGCAAGAGATCAAGTATTCCACCTCTTGCTTCCATAATTTGGTCCCAAGTCGGCCCTAATTTATTTTTACATAGTAGCACGGATCTCGGCCTCTCAGTCACGCTACCAGTGCGGAAATGACTCTAATAGTCACACGGTCAGCGTAGGTAATCAGTTCAAGACCCGCACTACCCCATTAAGGCGATCTGCGCAGCTAGTTAATGTACCACCCGCGTTGTTCAACGCACCTATTTTGAATTTACCCGCATGGTCCATGCAACAGAGTATGATTTAGCCACGCTACCCTTTTTTATTTGCTTTTTATCTACATAGTTTAATTTGGCAGTCCAAATACTACTTACTAGTGAACTTAAATTAAGGCTAATTCGCATAATTACTTGATTTTTTAGTAATTAGTTCGCCTAGACCAAGATTAGGAAGTAAAGAGTTCATCTCTCTTGAAACTTACCTAGGTAAACAACTTTGAGGCTTTCAACGGGCCCCATTGTTGTCACTAGTATTCAAGACCATTTCTTGTTTATGCACAAATTGACATGTTTTTAATATCAATGCTAGTGTAGAATACACTTTTTGCACACAAGCAAGGACCTAAAGACTCTTGTCTCTCGAAGTATGCTCTTCACCTTGCACTTCATGTGAGCTTGGTGAATCAGAAAAGGGTGAGAAGTGTGAAATACCTCCATTGCACACTTATCTATTAGTTAGCATTTTTTTATTTGCAAATCACCATGAGCATCTCTTAGAGTTAAAAGTATGTATTACTTGATATACTCTTCTAGTTAATTTGCCGATAAAATCAATTTGCTTTCATCACGTGTTTGCACCACTAGCACACATTAAGAGAGCTAAACACTATAACCATCCTAGTATGTTCTTCACCTCGCACTTCATGCGAGCTTGGTGAACCATAAAGGTAGGGATTGTGAAATACCTCTCTTACACTCCATAAGTGAAGATCAAACCCCTTAAAAATCAACATTGTAATTGTTTAAACAAATTAAAATCCTCCACGGGAGGTCACAAAACAATATTTTAGTTAGGTAGGATTGATTGGGATAGGAATCCATTAACGCCCACGAATCTAATTTCATTAGCTATATTTTGAAACATAGCATTGTTGTCTCATAGGGTACTTACAAAATCCTGCTAAAACAAGTGTTAAAAGAAAACCCGGATCAAAAGTGAACCGTGACCAAGGAGGTGAAATCCAAGGTATAGCTGCCCTGCTCTACCCTAGAAACCACTTAGCTTGTTGTATGGAGACGACACTATACCATGCAAGCCGAACCACTGATCCACACTTGACGCAAGGTATCTTAGTGGCCCAACTTAGGATATCACCAAGGATCAATTGTGAGTGCAATTGACTCTTGAAGTTAGCTATTTCCTTTGGGAGGTGTTGCCAAGTCTTCTTGATTGGAACATTGGCCCCATTGTCGATAGAACTAGTTCTTTGTTACCTCCACTAATCGATTGGTGAGTGGATACCATTATCACCATCAATTGTGCTTTTGGGAGGCCCAGTTACATTCGAGAGGAAGGATGTTAGGTGTTGTTAGGGAATTTACATTTATTTTCTTTTTAAACTACAAGTTCACTGAACTCGTAATAAAAAGGACCTACATGTGGGAACTCATGCACTAAAACCAACTTTGCATGTATCACTCACTTCTTGCACAATTTTTGCATCTGTTGTGGTTGGCATATTTTTGCATTTGTTCAATTGTGTTTAAATTCCACTATAACTCTCATTTGACACAAAGCCTTCACCATTGAGGAACAAAACAACATACTAAGACAGTCTCGTATACTGCAAGGCCTATCCCCTCTCTCGAGGGGTGTTTTTACACCTTCCCCCCGTGGTACACGTGGAAGGTACTCTTAACGCCTAAAAGTCACACACATGCGACATTTCAGTGATTCATCCAGTAAGGCATCATCAACATAAAGGATGCATATCACCACAGGCATCCTCAACGGATCCAAAACACAGCATGAGTCCACAAGTGCCAAGAAACAGTTAAAACAAAGGGTAGTGTGGGTATTACACAGTTGACTCACGATATAGCACAATTTATCTTAACAATGCCCACGTAGATTTTCCTTCGATAGCCGCGCTACTGTCAAAACGGCGAGACCACTCACTCCCAGCGGTGCATTGAAGACTCAATCCTCCCTAAGGATCCGAATTCGACTCCTCACACACTTGGCGGCATTAATTAGCCCCCTTGTGTACCTTGGAACTAGTTCATGAAGGAGGAGAGTTCACATTTGGATCTAGTTGTTTGTTGGCCACCTCTTGGCCTATAAAAGAAAGCCATGGGCATGAATTTTGTAGAGAGAAATTAGAGCAAGGTTATGCTACTGGATTTGAGTTGGAGCTTCCTCATAGCCCACCATTTCCTACCATTGTGAGCATTCCCAATCTTGCTTGCCACCTCCGATCAAGGGGCAAGTGTTTCTATCCATTGTTCTACTATTTACTTAGCATTTAGTTTGGACAAGAAAGGCCTCCCTAAAGGAGATTGTTGGATTCCCTTGAATCCCTCACCTCCTAGGTGTTGTACAACTATTCCATTGGGCAATACAAGAGTGGTTTAGCATATCTTTGGTTGTTGTTGGAGTTTGCATCCTCCCTCCATCTCTCTTGTTTTGTTTTTATCAATATTTTCATGTTTGGATGTGAAATACACTAACAATCTCTTGCAAGATCACTTAGAGGAATATCATCCAACATCAAAAGGGGCTCCAAGGACTGAGGCCTTGCAACAACTTACAAGGCTTATCCCCTTACCAAGTGGAACAGTGCACTTGTGCAATTTTTTCCACAACAATTCTAATGGCGACCATACTTATTTTTGTTCATTTCTTTTTAAACTAGGTTGTTTTATGCTAAGTAGCTAATTTCGGGTGTTTGTAACTTGCAGGAAATCAGGTATTCCACCTCTTGCTTCCATAATGTGGCCCCGTCACGACCCTATTGTTAACACCCAAAAAGTGCTCACTAGCTCATTTACCACATTATATGACTCATTTGTCCATTTTCCTACCATATTTCCATTAAAAATCCCAAAAATCCCATTAAAAACCCTCCAAAAGGCCTAAAATGCCTCCAAAAGGCCAAAAAACCCTCAAAATAGCCTAAAAAAGGCTAAAAAACCCCCTTTGCCTCCAAAAATAGCAAAAATCCCCTAAAAAGGGAATAAAAAATATAAAATAATGAGGAAAAGGAGGAAAAAACCCTATACAGCTGCCTAAAACCATGTGTTTCCCAAAACCATGGGCCAGCACTCCACCACCAAAAAACTATAAATAGGTGATGGAGATCCCTTATTCCATATCCACAATCACAAGCACCCTTACTCTGCCAAAATCTCTCTCGAAACCCTAGTTCACCTTTGAACTATTTTCACCTTGAGAGCCACCTTTGGCCCATTCCCAACATTGGAGAAGGAGAAGGAGCATTCAGAAGCTTGGAGCATCCTCTTGGACACTGCAAAGGGCTTCACCAACCTTGACACTCAAGGTAACATTAATATAAAACCATTTTTTACATCTTTCATTTATGTCTCATGCAATGTTTAAAGTAGTTTGTTAATTGTTGTTTTAGCTTAATCATTTAATCATTACTGAACTGCTACTAAGGAGTCCATTCTCCTTAGTAGGTGCTCATTGGCACAAGCTAGGGGTAAAACCCTAGCTACAGTTTTGGCGACTCCCCTAGTTTTCGAATTTCTGGTTTCCGTTTTTTAAATTTTTCCTTTCGGCTGTCCCTTTCGGCCGCCGCATACCACGTTTTTTCCCTCTGCAGTCGCGTCCCGACCGCGCCTTTCGGGCCTTTACCTGCGATCCGACCGCGGCTCTCAGATTGCTTCCGACGCCCAGCCGGCGGATTCAAGTCTGTTACCTGCGATCCGACCGTGGCTAATCAGCCTGTTTGCTGCGATCTGACTGCGCCTGTCGGCCTTTTTCCTGCGTTGCGACTGCGGCTTTCTGCCTCTTTCGCGCGTCCCAACTGCGCCTGTTAGCCCTTCTGCCGCGACCCGACTGCGTCTTTTTCCCTATTTTCCTGCGTCCCGACTGCGTCTGTTGGCCCGATAGCCGCGACCTGCCTGCGACTTTTTCCCTGTTTCCTGCGTCCCGACTGCCTCTGTTGGCCCGATAGCCGCGACCTGAACGCCGCTGTTTCCCTCAAACCCGCGGTCGGCTTGTTCCAAATCGCCACAGACCCGCGGTCTGATTTCTGCTCTTTTCCTGTTTTGAGCCCAGCCCCTCTTGCTGCAATATTTTCTGCATTTGAACAGCCCCCTGTCATACCTGCAGCCCACTTCCTTACAGCCTTACTGCAACCTAATTTCTGTTCCCTTTACAGAGTCTTTTTAAAATTTTAGTATTTTTTATTCAGAAAATTTTGCAAGTTAAACTTTCAATTTCCTTATTATTGATAGATTGGAAGTTGCCCCCCTTGTGGCACTTCTATTTTTGGGTTCAACACCTCACGAGCACACACTCTGTCACATAATATCAAGTGAGCCTTAAAAAGTACCTAATTAAACCAACATTCTAACCCCACTTGGGGAACACAAAAGAATCATTGTAGTTAGGTAGGATCAGGGGGATAGGCTTCCAATAACACCCCTTGGTTATTTCACTTGAGACATAGTTGTTGTCCAAATAGGGAACCAAAATTCCCTAGTACTTTTTGGCACGGTCACGACCAGTTTATCAGAGGGCCTCTCCCTTAGGAGGGTTGAAGTCGGGAGACTGGTTCCGGAGGCCTGAGTGGAATACCGCACTCCATTCAGTAACCGAAGGGCTACCTTTCGCGGTTCGCGGGATATCCCTGTATAGGGGTATTGCGGTCAACGAACTAAACGGCAGATTCACCTTTCTGGACGTGTCATGAACGGGGTATCTTAGTTGCCATTCTTCTAGGATTGACTACCCGGTATCCCTCCCGGTAGGGGGATATCATAGCCACTTGGCTTTCCTACTCATATTGTCTGACTTGGATTTCATCACCTTGCAGAGGATATGTTTAGTTGAGTCAGAATACTTTTAGTTAGGTGTTTGCATGCTCCTTTACCTCCCTTTGGTCTAGTGAGTCCACCATTTTTTCTTTTGTAGGAAACCTGCTGCTTGTTGGTATTCTGACCATCTTTGTTGACACTCCACCTATTGTAGCACAGCTGTTGCAGTGGGTGTTTTGAGTTGGTTGTTGGCCTGAGTGCCTTGCTTTTTAGCTCTCCTTCTGCACACTCGGTTGCATTAGGATTTTTGAGCTGTTTTTATACTCACCTCAACCCACAGAGACTAGACACCATCTGTCACCATTGAGTCCCCGAGACATTCTCGGCACCTCAGGGGCGAGCCCCCACAGCACGGTTCTCTTGACACCACTCGTTGTAGATTCCGATCATTGTCCGTTGATACCACTCATCACAGATCTAGAGCCTTGTCACTTGACTCCACTCGTCAGCGACGTAGGCCTCCGTCACCAGATAGTGACGCTCCTTACTTTACCTCTGATTCTGACGAAGAGTCTGAGAACCCTATTTATACTGCCCCTACTAGCCCCATGGCTGGTACGACTTCCACTCCATTTGTCATAGGGACCATTGGTGGCACATCCCCCACTACATCAGTGGCTCACACTATCCATGGTGGTGCTGGACCATCCTTCACTACCTCAGTTCCCCCACTTGGGGGCAACACCCTAAATCTTGTCCCTCCACTTGGGGGCACTGGCCCCAACTTGGTCCATAGCACTACTGTGTCAAATCCTTCTTCCAGTTTGCCATTCATGGCTAGCCTCAACCTACCTGACCTGGCCAAATTGACCAACGATCCCATTCGACACGACCCTACATGGCCTCCTATGCCTACCAAGCTCCCCTCGGACATCCCTAAGTTCGAGGGCAAGGCCGGTGAGGACCCACAAAACCACATCATGTCTTTCCACCTATGGTGTTCCTCTAACTCCATAGTGGACGACTCTGTTCGCCTCCGTCTCTTACAGCGCACCTTCACTGGCTCTGCAGCCAAGTGGTATATTGAGCAGCCTCATGGGACCCACGCCACCTTTTCTTCCCTGGCCTCGACCTTCCTGCAGTTCTTCCAGTTGCCTGTCCGCTATGACGCGGGCGTTGAGATCCTTCTCTCTTGTAGACAAAACACGGCTACCCATATCACGGACCACATCCATGAGTGGCGTCGACGCCGTAGCTTATGCAAGATCAAACTTGACGACCGTATCTTCCTAGATTGGTTCCTCAAATCCCTTCTCCCTGTTATCGCTAAGGATGTAGCTTCAGAAAGACCCCAGTCTGAAGAAGAGGCCATCCTTAAGGCACAACAGTTCGACCTCATTTACGCCCAATCGGGTTACCTTTATACCATTATACCTGACGCCCCTCGCGGCGAGTCCTCCCAGCATGATGCGCCGGGGGCATCCCACGCTGCAGATGGTATCATTGGCCGTGTTTCTTCGCATCCCCAACCATTTTCTATAGCACGTCCTACCCCTGGCCCCGACCTGTCGCGGGCTACTTCACAGTCCGGAGCAACCAACTCGTATGCTCCCATGACACATCACCATTCCCATGGACCCTCATGTCCACCTCAGTGCTTCGGGTATGCGACTCCTGCTTATGCTCCTCCAGTCGCCCCTCAGCCTTACTACCATCAGCAGGCTGCCCCCGCTCCTGCGCCTCCACAAGCCCAACCTGCTTATTATCCGCCACAGGCAGCCCCTGCGGCACATCCACAACCTGCTCCGCAGTCCTATCAGCAACCCCCTCAAGTTGCTGCACCTGCTCAGCCTCAACCTGCATATCATCCTCCGCAGCCTGCTCCAGCACCTGCGCAACCTCAGAATCCACCTGCTGCCCAAGGGCAAGTTTACGCCCAACAGAACCCGCAGCAAAACCAGAACAACCAACGTAACCAGGGCCAACAGAACCGCGGCAAGGGCCGTAATCGGGGAAACAACCAACCTGCAGACCAAGCTGGTCAACCGGCTAATCCCCCTGACAATAACAACGCGGCCCCCGCTAATCAAAATCCTGATCGCCCGCCCAAGCAGGCCAAAAACCCCAATCTGCGAACAAACCACCCTTGTTCTATTTGCGGGGTCTATGGACATTACACACATGCTTGCCCACACTTGGAGCGAGCTCGGCAGCTCTGGGTTGACGAGGCCCATCGCCAAGGGCATGCGGCTCCCCAAGCGCCACCCAACCCCCCCCAACCTCAACAACCCCCTTTGGTGCTGCAAAACCCATTACCGACCCAAGGCGTAGTGAACACTCAGCCGTTGGCTCCCCAGCAAGCCAATGCACCCCAACAACAACAGATCACTTACGCTACTCCTGATCAACCCATGTTTGACTCAGGTACCCACCACTTACTGATGATGTCATCCGCTGACGTCAACCTCCAGACCCGTCGGAACCAATATGGCTCCACTTCTGAAGCCCCTCCCACGGACAAACCTACTAACGCCCATCCCACTGATCAGGCGTTACGTATCCCTCCGCCTCCCATAGACGGCGCTGCGAAAGCACCTCGGTTCCCACTTCGCCGAATCAACAATAACCCTAACGCGCGCGCCGCGTCAAACTACAACATCGTAGACGACTTAGCTCAATCTCCCGCAGCCATGTCTGCGTTAGAGGTCTTGAAGAACTGCCCTTCCCAGCGCAAGACTTTACTTTCCGCCATTGGGGGGATTGACCCAACCGATTCGCATTTGATGGCGTTTGATTTAGACCAGTCTGAACCACGCCTACCTTCCAGCTTAGCCTTCCAAGTTACTGTCTCTGTTAGGAATCTTGTTATCCATCGGTGCATCATCGATGAGGGTGCCTCCACATGTGTTATGTCTACATTTGTATGGCAGAAGCTAGGATCCCCTCCTCTCCAGCAGTCCACCACTGCGTTACGTGCCTACGACGGTCGTTCGGCCCAGCCCCAAGGCCTTCTACCCAACGTTCCAGTCCAGTTAGGTGGAAAAACAGTCCTTATTGACATAGAGGTAATCAATGCCCAATTGGATTACAACCTTCTACTTGGCTGCAGCTACATGTATGCCATGCGGGCGGTTGCCTCTTCTGTCTTTCGCACCATGATGTTCCCCCATGAAGGACGCGTGGTTAAGATTGACCAGCTCACATATTATGATCCCAATGCTCCGGCGGCACCGGAAAATGTTCTCCCCATGGTTGAACAACCTGTTTCTCCTGCCACCACCTCGTTTGTTTCCTCTACGGGGCCTGGAGTCTACTCAGACGCGCCGATGACCTCCACCTTTCAATCCATTCCTCCGCCGTCATCTACGCCCGAAATGTCTGATTTATGTACCTTGTCCCACGACAACCTACCACCTAACACTCAACCACCCTTGTTGCCTAAACCACCATTGGTACCTAGCCACATTGGTGTTACACCGATCCATACCATCCCCTTCCTAGTCCCTCCATCGGGAGTAGTAAGCGCCCCGGTCATGGCTACCCTTAGCCTCCCTGGGTTAACCTTGGGATTACCTGTATGGTATCTTTCGCCTCCCGTTCGCCCGCCGACACCAGATGTCGTCCTCCAGCCGGTGCAACCCATGGCTACTACCACCCAGCCACCTCCCGGTGTCTCTACCCCGTCGTCCTCCACGACTCCTCCTCCTACTCCCAAACCCACTGGGGGCAGAGGACCACAACCTTACACTGCTGTCCCACCTCCCAAGACAGTCACGAACCCTCCAGTGTTTCGTGCTCCTCCCAAATGCTCGCTGTGTGACGAGTTGGGCCATGCGACCCACCAATGCCCACAGTTACCCGCATTGCAGAAGCACATGCAAATGCTCGATGATGACCCCAACATCCCAACTGTCGAACTAAACCCTACTCCTAAGCCTAAAGATAAGTCCCTACGTACCAACCACTCCTGCGCCATCTGCGGTATTTACGGGCACTATTCACATCATTGTCCCGATCTCCCGGATTACAGAGCGGCTCTCTATGAGATGAACAATCTGGATCTTGAGACGGCACCACCTACCATTGAGGAGATCTACCCCCCAGACTCTTCACCTTCCGGAGAGGTTAATACCATCTATATGATCTCTTCCAACACTACTCCCTCGTCAACTGACTTGACGACGCAAACTTTCCGTACTGATGAGGAGATTCTTGAGGCCCTAACTGCCCCGGATTATCCTTGGGATGATATGCACCACCGTTCCTATTTCATCCCAGAAGAATCCTCCTCTAGCACCGCTACCCAATACGCGGTCGAATCCAAAGACTTCCTCCCCACTAAGGTTGACTGGTTCAAGGACCCTATTCCTGCTCCTGATGCCTTCGAGGAGGGCAACATGGCCAACATCTCACCTGTCATCCAAGTTGATATTGCTGCTCCAGGTCGTGCCCCTGAACTCATTACTTTAGGAGCATTCTGCAGTAAACAAGAGATTGAGGACTACATACACCTTTTCAAAGAATTCCGTGATGTCTTTGCCTGGTCCTATACCGAAATGCCTGGTCTCGACCTCGCAATTATAGAGCACCATATTGACACATGGCCTGATGCACCCCCCGTTCGTCAGAAACAACATCCTCTTCCTCCCTCAAAGTTCCCCGGATATGCCCCTGAACTCATCACTTTAGGAGCCTCCTGCAGCGAGCGGGAGATTGAGGATTATACACAACTCTTCCAAGAGTTCCGTGATGTCTTCGCTTGGCCCTCTAACGGAATGCCCGGTTTCGACACCGCCATTCTCAACCATCACATAGACACACGGCCAGAGGAACTCCATGTTCTTACTGAAACCAACTCTGAAGGCCTCCCTTTACGCAACCCCCATGACGGGTTGCATCCTACGGAATCCCTATCCATAGAATAACTCGCGGCCCCCTTTTGGTCCGCATTGTACAGTTTGCTCTCTTTTTGTTTTTCACTTTTTTACCATCATCTTACATTCATCCTTTCTGCATGATTACAGATGGACCACCTTCCACCTCGTTACACTGGCTTTGCTGACGGCGCAAGCCGCTGGTCTCCCAACCTGGCTTCTGCAGCATGGGTCTTGTACTCCCCTTCCAACGAGATGATTCACCTTGACGGAATATGTATAGGCGCTGCTACCAATAACCAGGCGGAGTATGATGCTGTGACCGGTCTCCTGACTGCCGCCCTCCAAATGGGCATAGGTCACCTTCATGTGTTCCTTGACTCCCAGCTACTTGTCTCCCAGCTCAACAACTGCTACCAGGTGCGTGATCCCTGCCTTTTTAGAAAATTCCTGCGCACAAAACAACTCAGCCGACAATTTGAATCCATCACATTCACACATGTCCCCAGAGCTCAAAATACTGTCGCAGACCAAATGGCCAACAACATCCTAGACTGGCATATCAATCACACCATGTAACATCATGCCTCATCATCCCATAGCATCTCATAAAAAATATATAAAAACCCAAAAAGATTGCATCGCATCTACATTTGCATCCATATACATAAACCACATGCATATCCATAGGGGAATCCACGTGCCTAAACATACATATATCATGTTGCATCACATAAAATACACAAGGGGCATCCACGTGCCTAACATCCTAACCTACTTGCATCCACGTGCAATGTAAACATATCACAACTCATAAAGCGCATCCACGTGCGTACAAATAACACATCATACAAAAGGTGCATCCACGTGCATATATATATATCAAAAAATATACATGTTCAGTGCTATACATGTCCTGAGTACCCCTGTACTCAGCTATACAAAAAATGGATATACATGCCTAAAGCCTCATCTACATACATGCCGTAGCGACAAAACTCGGGGGGAGTCCCCTGTACTCCCTAATGCGAGTCGTATCCTGCATCACTGCCGGCATCGGCTGCCTCTGAGTCCTCCCCTCGCTCCTCCTCAGGCAAGTCCTCCTCTCCTCCGGCCTCCTGTGCCCGGGCACGGTCCACCAAAATCGCCACCCGGATCGCGATGGATCTAAACTCACGGGGTGCCCCCATGCAATCCCGCACCACATCAGGATCGACATCTCGCCACCCCTCGTCGGTCACTCCTATCAATAACCGATCTAGTAGCTCCCGAACGGACTGTAGGGTCACCTCTGGATCCCGGCGTCGCACCTCTCCTCGTCCCGGCAAAGCTGGAACGGCCACAATACCCCGCCGGGCCACATGCCCTGGAGGTGGCCTCGGGCCCACATCTGCAAGATCACCCATAGGTCAGTCACAGTATATCTATCTAATATCATATACATAAAATTTGACATACATAACATGCAATAAAAACACACACGTACCGTCGGGACCCCATGCCTGTCCTGGTGCTCGTGGCGCCTCCGGATCTCCTGTGAAGTCCATATCCCGATACGAGAAGTCATCCAGCGTCAGTGGTATCTGAAGCCACTGCAGGTACAACTCCTGTGTAAAATACCTGCCCACGTCGCCGCCACCACGGCGGCGCATCATCTCACCCCAACGGACCATCCTCGGCTCCCTCATCCCTCCTGGCCTGATCGGCACCCGTGGCCGCAGTGTGGGCACCCTCTCCATAAAGAAGGCACATAAGAAGGACCCAAAGCAAAAGCCCTTGCCATCCTCCTTCGCTGCCGTCAGCTGTCGCTGAACGCAGGTCAGGAACATCTGGCCCCACGCATAGTATACCCCATCCAGGACGCGCTCCACCATCTGCATCTGCCCCCCAGACACCTTCTCCGGTGACTGGGAACCCAATACCCGCACCACACACGCCGCCATGGCCCGCACTGCCGGCTCCTGTAGGTCCTTCACCAGAAGTGCATTCCTATGCACAACCGTGTCAGGACCACAGTACCTCTCTAACATGTCCTCCATGTCAACATCCGCGGCAACCCGCGGCTGTGTATCTGCCACCCTGCCCAAGCAGGGCAACCCCGTCAGAAAGTAAACATCGGTCAGGGTGAGGTCCACCCTCTCACCCTGTACACGGAAAGCCTGTATATCCGGCTCCCAGAAGCTGATCAGACGGTTCAGCAACAATGTTGCTGTCCGTATCATAGGTATCTGTGCGAACTTCAATAGTCCACACAATCCCAGCACTGTCCGCACATGGCGGTTCCCTCGAATGAAACCCATGGTCTCATCAGGGATCTCCCGCTCTCTCCAGAGAACCTGAGGCATCCTGCCAATCACACAAAGTGAACTCATCAGACTCATGTCAACCAAAGTAAAGTACTTTTCCCTCTCCCAGAAGCCCTACTAGCTCGGCCCCAAACCGCGGCTTTCGGGCTTCCTGCCGCGGTTTCCAACCGCGGCTGTCAAGGCATATGGCCGCAGTTCCCAACCGCGCCTGTCAGCCCTAAACCCGCGGTTGGGAACCGCGTGTTCCTCCTTGGAACTCGCGGTACTCGACCGCATTTCCATCCAGGAATCACGCGGTCTCCAACCGCGTGGTTTGGCCCGAAACACGCGGTCTCCAACCGCGTGGTTCGTCCCGAAACTCGCGGTCTTCAACCGCGGTTTCGTCCCCCTAACCCGCGGTCCACCCCACGTGGACCGTACAAGTCAACCCTGGGACCCACTACCCAACCCCCAACCCGAAAAAATATGCAGGTATGAGTTTAATGAAATACCTGTATCTCGCGGATCTGCAAACAGCCAGACGGATCGTCCAGAAATGCCACCTAAGCTCTGGTCCACTTAACTCACAAGTCAAAATCAACAAGTACAAATGACACATGTCATGTTGGACCCACCACTATTTATAGTCAGTTGACTTTTTCTTGTTTTGATCATTCTGGCCCCATACGGCGTCCGTTTTACAAACCGTTTCCACCACTGGAACCAGCACGACGCGACCGTCATAATGGTCAACTCGTTGCATTATTTTTACCCTGTCATTTTTTACCCATTTTTCAGACGCCACTAGTCGCCTCGGTTTGCGTGCCACATCGGCCGTTCTCCGTTTTTCACATGTTTTATATCATCGGATTCAGTTTTCCGAGCTGGTGATGATGCTTGAGATCATTTCTCGCTCTCACCTCCAGATTTTCTGGGCATTGTCAAAAATTCCCCCGTAACCTCGGTTTGCGTGCCACATCGGTCGTTACCCTTTTTTGACATCCTTTATATCGCCGGATTCATTTTTCCGAGCTCGTGATGATGCTTGAGATCATTTCTCGCTCTCACTTGGTACAATTTCAACATTGTGTCCCAACACCTTGCTGCCTCGGTTTGCGTGCCACATCGGCCGCCATCGGATTGTTCCACATTTTTACATGAGCCATTCACTCCTGTCATACTGCAAATGTCTCGTTATTTTGCCACCATTTCATCTACCCCGCAAGGAGGTCCATCAGTGTTCCCACCTACCCTCGTTCTTGGTCATCATTACTGATCCTTGATTGAACACTTCCTCCTTGCCTGGCCATTCCTTTTGTTCGGTATCATTTTATCCCTTTTTCGGGCCGGACAAGTCCTTTATGAAAAAGGCACTTAGGGAGTTTCCGTTAAGCTCTTTTCTGACTCCTAAAAGAATGAAAAGATCGTCGAGCAATCTTGCTTCCTTTCATGCTCGTTAAAGTACCTGAAAGGGCGTCTATCTGGTATAAGTTTAACCCTTTTCCGGACCTGGTAGACTAATTACGAAAAAGGAATACTCTAGTCACACCGGCTAGAAGAGTTCTTCATTGCATCCTTTTATGCTTCTTTGGGCCTTGGAGACTAAATCTACGAAAAAGCAACCCCCTGGAGTCTTCTTACTTGCTTTCAGACTCTCTTAAAATTGAAAGCAACCACGAGCATGAACTGTCCTGGGCTCGTAAAATCCACACGACAGTACCATTCCATCATTTCAGAGTCTTCTTATCGCTTTCAGACTCCTTAAAATTGAAAGCAACCACGAGCATGCACTGTCCTGGGCTCGTAAAATCCACACGACAGTACCATTCCATCATTTCAGAGTCTTCTTATCGCTTTCAGACTCCTTAAAATTGAAAGCAACCACGAGCATGAACTGTCCTGGGCTCGTAAAATCCACACGACAGTACCATTTTACATACGCTTCTTCTAGTTCCCTAACCCATGAAGAAGTACCCTCCTATACCTCCTGGCACTATGATCGATCATCTCGGCAGCACCCCCAATCAGGTCGCCTTTGTTCAGAGTATTCAGCAGTCTCCTGTAATTTTACCCCAGCTTGAGTCTCCCTCAGCCCAGTCATCCTCCCAGATCCATTACAGCTATGATCCCTTTCCCCTCAGTCAGTTTCATATGCTGCCAGATCATTCCCATTATCATACTCTGAACAAAGGAAGTTTGAGTCCACCCACTCTACTTGCCCAGTTGTCCCTCCACAGTTTATCAGTCCTGCCATCAGCACTATCACATTTCGGTCTTGTACCTCGCGCTCCTGTCAAGGAAACATCATTGCCTTGATAGTTGCAGGTCTCCCTCTGTCGACGACAGCTCCTCTATTCCAGAGGATAGGCCCAGAGGTCCCTACGCCTTGGACTTATCACCATCTGTGGTAAGTGCCTACGGATCATTCTGAGAGGAGACATCATTGCCTCTCCGAGTGGTTGTTCCTCACATGCTCGACTTCAGCACCTTGATCGCATCGTTAAGGATCGCGTAGGATTATATCCCATCAGTTTTTTGTCGAAGACCCCGGATTTCCCCCGACTCTAGCACATTGGTGAGTCACTTCGGAACACCCAGTTATATGTTCCCGTGGATGTCCGGGCTGCGTTGGCGATTGTATTCGGAAGCCATCCAGCTATATGCTTCCTTGAGTACCCAGGTTTATACCAGTTCAGTGTACCATTGAGGTCAGAGCTACCTGTCACTATGATCCAGCAGCTCATCAGTTCCTCTGGTACCCCAGTCAGCAGCACTGTTGATATTCCAGTGCACCAGTTCTTCAGCTTACACATGGTCCGCCTAGCAGTATGTCCCAGATTTTGTGTCCCCTCTGGACACTTATGATGTACACAGTGGTTATCTATGTATCTTACAGGTCCCCCTTTTTTCGGGCCTCACAGTTATGTTTATGTATCTTGATACGAGCATGGGTATGCCCGCCTCGTCCATATATTGAGATTATTCCTCATGCAGTTTATTGAGGTCATGTATTTTTCAGGTCCCCATTTTTGGACCCCATTGTTATTGTTATGTTATATCCTGATACGGGCATGGGAATGCCCGCCTCGTCCATATGATCAGATGATTCCTCATCCATTATTGAGGTTATGTACTTTTAGTTCTTGCAGTTGTTCGGGATCGTTGTTCCGGGCTCCAGTTTGTTTCTTCTCTTCTCTCCACATCCCAGGAAAACCATTCATGACTCATGATGTCCATCGGCCATACGATGAGCTCCTGACCTCGCACATCAGGGGGCAATCTGTTAACACCCAAAAAGTGCTCACTAGCTCATTTACCACATTATATGACTCATTTGTCCATTTTCCTACCATATTTCCATTAAAAATCCCAAAAATCCCATTAAAAAGCCTCCAAAAGGCCAAAAAACCCTCAAAATAGCCTAAAAAAGGCTAAAAAACCCCCTTTTCCTCCAAAAATAGCAAAAATCCCCTAAAAAGGGAATAAAAAATATAAAATAATGAGGAAAAGGAGGAAAAAACCCTATACAGCTGCCTAAAACCATGTGTTTCCCAAAACCATGAGCCAGCACTCCACCACCAAAAAACTATAAATAGGTGATGGAGATCCCTTATTCCATATCCACAATCACAAGCACCCTTACTCTGCCAAAATCTCTCTCGAAACCCTAGTTCACCTTTGAACTATTTTCACCTTGAGAGCCACCTTTGGCCCATTCCCAACATTGGAGAAGGAGAAGGAGCATTCAGAAGCTTGGAGCATCCTCTTGGACACTGCAAAGGGCTTCACCAACCTTGACACTCAAGGTAACATTAATATAAAACCATTTTTTACATCTTTCATTTATGTCTCATGCAATGTTTAAAGTAGTTTGTTAATTGTTGTTTTAGCTTAATCATTTAATCATTACTGAACTGCTACTAAGGAGTCCATTCTCCTTAGTAGGTGCTCATTGGCACAAGCTAGGGGTAAAACCCTAGCTACACCTATGTTATTTTTTTCCGCAGTCGCGCGGTTCCTGGCGTCTCTACCGCGCTGACAACGTGGAATCAACTCTGAAAATCGCGTGCACTGCACAGGTTACCAATTCACGACCCGCGCTACACCGCTCATTGCATCCACGTGGTAGGTCAATGCATTTCCTGCGCTACCCGCGCATCTATTTTGTATTTACCCGCCCTATCCACGCAGCAGAGTGTGGTTTGGCAGCGCTACTATTGTTTATTTGGTTTTTATCTGCATGGCTTAGTTTGTCAGCCAATTGTTGCTTACTAGTGAACTTAAATTAATGCTCATTCACCCAATTACTTTTTTTTTAGTAATTAGCGCACCTAGACCAATATTAGGAAGTAAAGCGTACATCTCTCTCAAAACTTAACTAGGTAACCAACCTTGAGGCTTTCAACGGGCCCCATTGTTGTCAGTAGTATTCAAGACCATTTCTTGTTTATGCATCAATCGACATGTTGTTTTTAGTAGTATTGCTAGTGTAGTAAATACTTTTTGAACACAAGAAAGGACCTAAAGACACTTGTCACCCGAAGTATGCTCTTCACACTTCACGTGAGCTTGGTGAATCAAAAAAAGGATGAGAAGTGTGAAATACCTCCATTGCACACTTGTTTATTAATTATAATAGTTGATTTTGCAAAGCATCACAAGCATTTATTAGAGTTAAAAGTACACATTGCTTGATATACTCTTTTAGTTAATCTACCAATAAAATCATTTTTGCTTTCATCACATGTGTTTACACCACTAGCACACGCTAAGAGGCATAACGACTCTTCCAATCCTAGTATGCTCTTCACCTCACATTTCTTGTGAGCTTGGTGAATCAAAAAGGTAGGGATTGTGCAATACCCCTCTTACACTCCATAAGTGAAACATTCAAACCCCTTAAAATCAACATTGTAATTGTCTTAACCAACTAAAATCCTCCACGGGAAGTCACAAAACAATATTTTAGTTAGGTAGGATTGATTGGGTTAGGCATCCATTAATGCCCACCAATCTAGTTTCATTAGCAAAATTTTGAAACATAGCATTGTTGTCTCATAGGGTACTTATTAAATCCTATTATAAGCAAGTGTTAAAAGAAAACCATATGCCATCTATTATATCAACAAAAACTTGGCAGGAGCAGAGCTCAACTACATAGTCACTGAGAAGGAATTCTTAATTGTTGTGCACGCTATTAACAAATTGCAGCACTACATAACAAGATATTCAGTCTTTGTACACATCGATCATTCAGAAATAAGGTACCTCATGAACAAACCTCATACAAGTGCTAAAGTTATAATATGGTTACTTCTCTTAAAAGAATTTGATTTGACAATCCTAGACAAACCAGGAAAACATAACATGGTAGCATATTTTCTATCAAGACTAACCCATGTGCAAGACAATGAATTAGTAGAAGATGCTTTCCCTAATGAACACCTCTTTGCAATATCAGTGCAAAGTCCATGGTTTGCTGACATTTCCAACTACTTAGTATTTGGAAAGTTTCCACACCATTATGGCTACAAAGAAAGGTGTAAGATAATAAGGAAAAGTGCAACTTACAGTTGGATACAAGGCCTACTTTTTAAAAAAGGACCAGATCAAATATTAAAAAGGTGTATCCGAGAAGATGAAGTGCATGATATACTTCATGCTACTCACAATGAGCCTTGTGGAGGCCATTATGCAGCAAAAAGAACGGCTTATAAAATACTTCAAACATGATACTACTGACCCACACTACACAAAGACACTTGGGAGCATGTATCACATTGTGATGACTGCCAAAGAATGGGAAAACCCACACAAAGAGATGAAATGCCTCTACATCCTCAAGTATCATTGGAACCGTTTGAAAAATAGGGGTTTGACTTCGTTGGCTCATTCAATCCACCATCTAATAAAAAAAACTACATCTTAGTATGTACAGACTACCTTACTAAGTGAGCAGAAGTTACACCACTTGCTACTGCTGATGAAAATAGTGTGGCAATGTTCTTCACACAACAAATATTCCACAGATTTGGAGTCCCCAGAGAACTAGTTTATGATCAATGAACACAGTTTACCTTGAACCTGACTAAAGAGCTCCTCAAAAGAGACAAGATAAAGCATAGAAAATCTTCATCCTACCACCCACAGTCCAATGGGCAAGTTGAGGTCACAAACAGGAAGCTTGAGAAAATTCTAACAAAGATAGTACAATTACATTAAAGAGATTGGGCAGACAGGTTGAATGAAACAGTCTGGGATTACAACACAACATGGAAAACAACCACTGGTTTTACTCCATATGAACTCATATATGGAAAAAAGGTTATGTTACCCAATGAATTGAAATCAAGACACTAAGAATAGCATCTCAACTAAACATGCAACTTTCAGGGGTTCAAAAAGAACGCATTCTCCAATAAAACCAGCTAGATGAACATCAACAACAAGCTCTAGCTCACACCGAGATCATCCAGCAACAAAGGAAACAATGGCATGACAAGAACATAAAGGAGAAAAAATTCAGCGAAGGAGACTGGGCATTATTATACGACTCTAGATTCCATAAATTCAAAGGAAAACTCACAACACGGTGGCTAGGACCGTAAAACATAGACACAATCTTCAATAATGGAGCTGTCAGAATTAAAACAATAGATGACAGAGGATTTCCAATGCTCGTCAACGAACATAGACTCAAATTGTACAAGAAACCTCATTCTGAAGAGGAGTTCACGCAAACACTATATAAGAAGTATCTCATGCTAATAGAGGACCTAGATGTCCTCCACTTCCACTGAGCACTTCTTCCCGAAAAGAAAAAAATCAAAAACAAAAATAGGCAGCAACAAACTGTCAAGCAAGATAGCCAAACAACAAGTATGCAGCAACAAACTATCAAGCGAGGCAGACAGCCATCAAGTGAGCCAGCAACAACTATCAAGCAAGGCAACCAAACATTAAAAGAGCTAGCAACAAACTGTCAAGCAAGGAAGCCAAATGACAAGCATGCAACAACGAACTATCAAGCGAGGCAGACAACCATCAAGTGAGCCAGCAACAACTATCAACCGAGGCAACCAAACATTAAAAGAGCCAGCAACTAAAATACACAAACCCAACAGCGAAAAATACACCAACCAAATCGCTATGACAAAAAAATTCACTACTACATAAGTGAACAACAAAACTACAGACAAGACTCAAAAAACTACGGAACCGCACATGCCCAACTTTCCACAGCAAAAAGCTCCACATTGCCACTCAAGGTACGTTAATCACAAAAGGTAACCACTGACTTCATTATTTCCATATTTTGTCAAATTTATTCCCCCTACAGAAAGTATAATCACAAAGTTGAGGGCAACTCATTTTTAGAAAGAAGGCGGCGCACGGCTCAAGATAATACTATTGACCCATACAAAGTAATCATTGCATATTCAAATCGGGAAATGAAAATCTAAGATGGAGAATAAGGGGGAATGAAAATGCATTATTAAGACGAGTTTATGTATCTCACCACAATCTCCATGTCAATCAACAATATCACAAGAGGAATGATGGAGAAATAAGGCAGAGGCAGAATGAAAATAAGTGGACAAGTTCGATCGACATTCATTTAAACACACAGACTTCAGGGGAGAGCAGACACGGAAAATAGAAAATAGGATTTTAGACAACAAGTTAGTTCTCGACTCAGTAACAACGCAAGTAAGTTCATTCAGTCCGTCATCATGTTCATATACTATTCATCTATTCAATAGATTTTAAGATAATGACTGTCGGGTTTAATAAAAGTGAGTTGGAGGATCATTCCCCTATTTATGATCAACTGTAGGTACTGACCATCCTCCACACTTCAGGTTGGATTCCCTTCATCACTGGTTTAAAGGGATATGACTTGGATGTAGCCCTCGAATTTGCTAAGAACTTGAAGCATTTGAAAGAAGAGGAGTATGTGACAAGGGTAAAAGGGTTACGTATTCGCTTGAATGAAGAAAGAATAGCGGCATACACTGGCATGCCTTAAGGTTTACACTGGGGTAAGGATGATAGGGAAGCCAACATAAAGGAAAAGTGGAACTTCTTTGCAAAAGGATAACAGTATGACGAAGATAAAAACGGGGTGAAAAGGGAAACTATGCCAAAACCTTGGGACGGAGTTGCTTATGTTGCCATGAAGTACATCACCTGTACTGGGAGACTTAGCTACATACCCACATTTCATTTCTGAATATTGGATCTCTTAAGGAACAGAGGGCATAGTAATCCAAACAATAACATCAGCATTCATTTTTACTTATTACAGTCCATATGGGAGATGAGTAGGAAGGTGGTACAAGCGAAAGAGCATGCCCTGACACATCATGGGTTAATTAAGTTAATTGTCTACGAGGAGTTGGCAGCCCAAGTCCCTGAATTTTACTGGAATGAATTCATACATATCTCCATAGACGATGTACAAAGAATGAAGGGCATCCCAATTTTGGCCTCAACTCCCATTACAGGACAGAAATTGAAGAAGATGGCCACTCAGTCAGGGGCCAAAAGGAAAATTGACTTAGAAATAGATGACAATGAAGTCGTGGTTGAAACCCTAATGAAAATAAAGCATTCCAGAGATGCCTCTATTCAGAAACAACCAGCATCATCCGTCGGAGCATATGAATTCAGGTGGCAAAGCAGGAGGCTTAAAAAGGAGTAAAAAATCAGGGAAGAGAAGGAAAGAGAAAAGGAAAAAAAAAAGATGAAGAGGAGTCAGAGCAAACACCCCTAGATCAGCAATACTCTGAGGACTTTGAAATGGAACAAGGAGACCCTTTTCTATCAACAGAAGAAGAAATGCCACTCAAAGACAGTACATTACCCAAAGAAGAGACGTAGATCAAAGAGGATTCCCGTCTATCTGAGGCATGGTCTGAATTATCAAGGGTTAGGGACGAATTGGCAGCATTGAAGATAGCGGCATAGTCCCATATAACCCAGGCTGTGGCATCGACAACATCCCCAATTGTGCATGAGAAAATTCAAATTTTAAAAATGCAACATGCTGGCCAATAGAAGCACTTGGAACAGAAGAACCAATCACTACAGGAAGAATTAAGAAAATCTCAAGAGAGGTTAGCGCAAAAAGACCAGCAGATCCTACAATTGGAAACTACCCTGAACACCACTGCTAAAATTTATGAAGAAATAATCGGGTATAGACCCCCATCTAGGATTTATATCGTGTATCTGAGAGAAAAATGGTGATGTTTTCAGCTGCATAGATTGAAAAATAATTTACCATTGGAAATAGCCACCCCAAAAGATTTTGTGGACACTTCACTAGATAGCAAAGAGCTTGAAAAGGACCAGCTATGCAAATTTTCCTCCACAACTTGGTCGTGCCCCATTCACCTAACTGGTCACCAAACCCATATGTTGGTGATTTCCAGCTAAGGGCACTCTGCTCCTATATGAACTATGAAATCGAAAGATCACAAGATGCTCATCTATACCAGTCAGAGGAAGGGGTAAATGCATTATGGGTGAGAGCGGAAGCCACGCATCCAAAGAAAGTGATCCAAGATCATAATACCATAACTGTTGATGAGGACTTAATTCCTATCCTTGAGGAAAAGGAGCAGGAAGCCATTGAGCACTTTGAAAAAACCGTATAGAGCACCCTTGGGGAAGTACAAGAGGTCATAAGGGATAGATGGAAAAGAATTTCAGGAGACATGAAAAGGAGAGAGCCACATTCCCCCCATAGGTTGGATGTCGCTCTGATAAGTGCAAAAATGTACAGAGAATCTTTGCTTAAGAATAAGCTCAAATGGATTGGAATGAAGTTGAGACCACCATTCTTCCTTCCCCTGTTAGTCAAGGAAAGCATCAATGAGGAAGAAGAAATGAGGGCTTGGACCAAAGAAGAACAGAGTCAAGTGTACTACCGACAGATGGGGGCACCTCAGGTCGTTTCATGGGACATCACAGAAGTCATTGAACAACAAGATATGTTACACAAGGATGTGTAACATCTTCAAGTTTGGGGGAAATGATGGGGCCACAATATAGGTATCAAGTGCATTCATTTTTACCATTAGGGAGTAAGAAACTAAGCCAAAATCACCCCTTTATGTAGGCTAGGATGTGATTTGATTGACTATGGAATAATGTTGATTAAGTAGTAATATTTTATGTGTTTAGCATGTTTTTAATCAGCTAATCAAGTGGATGAGCACCATGTGCAAATAAGTGCAGGTTTAAAGAAAACTATGAATATCGGCAAGTCAAGTTCCAGTTAATATCATAAAGAAGTAGAAGAAGAACTCGAGGTGACTCTATCATTCTTTCTTGATTTCTAGGGACAAATCTAAAGTAGACTGATCTCATGATTCCCAATGAATGGACTCAGTTGAAACTTTGTAATAAGTAGAGGTGAATGCGTAGCATGGAAGGATATTATGCATTTTTGTTATTTTCCATTTTCATACTTTTTTCACAGCACTTAAGTTTTACGGTTGATATAGATTTTATACCAACTTAATGAAGAAACTACATTTCACACCATCTGTGAGTTTATAAGTCTAAATTAACTGTTGTAATACGCTTTGAGGAGGGCTCCCCCTCATTGTGTAGGACAGGAGTTTGATGTTGTATTTACATTATGATTCATGCATTGCGTTATTTATGATCAAACAAGTAATCGTGAATTATTCAGAGCATTATTTACTACATAGAATTCATTTATGGAAATGACCATTTTATCCGTAGCTATGTGCAACAGTGTCTATAGTTTTGATATATGGCGTTTGTAGTCCTATAGGCGCATTCCATAAAGGCAATTTTACAAATTCACATTCTTATGCACGAAACAATTTTCATAATATTTGCACTTTAGGTTTGATTCATGTCGATTTCTCTTTGGAATTTATAGATTAGCACATTTCCGTTTGCATCAATAGTTATTTCTCTTAGGTCAATTTTCCAAAGCATTTCATTAAATAGATTTATGATTTCGTAGAGTATGCCTTTTATTTTCATTAGAACAAATTTATGCTTTTAGTAAATAGATGTATGCTTTTGCTTTCATTAGAACAGATTTATGCTTTCAGTAAATAGATGTAAGCTTTTGCTTTCATTAGAATAGATTTATGCTTTCAGTAAATAGATGTATGTTTTTGCTTTCAATAGAACAGATTTATGCTTTCGGTAAGTAGATGTATGCTTTTCCTTTCATTAGAATAGATTCATGCTTTCAGCTATTAGACGTATGTTTTCATCAAAATAGGCTTATGCTTTCATAAAACAGAAGATTCATATACTTCCTTTTTACATTCCTAAATTCTATCATTCTAGGTTAGAATTCTCTTAGCAGTGCAAATACAGTGCAGAGTACCTATGAAGTTTATACTGTCCCTGCTTGATATTTAAAGTTAGGTTCTTGAATTGAAACCTGTAAAAGGGTCAGGATTTCAGGAGTCCACCACCACCTGTGTCGGTACCTCCTACGTCGATACCAACACCATTTGTTGGTCAATTACAGTATGGACCATACAGTCCTACGTACCCAAACGTTGGCCAAGCAATATCAGTTCCTACACCACCAATGGTGCAAGTTGCTCCTACATCCACCTCTTATGGAGCGCAAACAACATTTATCCCACCACCGGGGTATAACCCATATTATCCGTTCCCATGCCCAACTGGTTAGCAACATGCCCCCAACATGGGGGTTAACTTAGTCCAACCTTCTTACATTCAACAAGATCAACAATTTGAGCAATTGAACGTCGTAAATACCCAGAATCCACAAAATTAGGGGAAGAAGAAAGGCAAGAACAAGTAGAATCAACAACCAGGACAAGGGGGAAATCCCCCTCCCCAACAAAACGAGAATATGGGTGATCCAAATGCAAGGACTAACAATCCCCCCAAACAAAGGAAGAATCCCACCCTGAGAACCAATTATTGTTGCTCCATTTGCAGCGATTATGGTCATTACACACATCATTGTCCTCTTATCCCCGACTGTCAACAGTTAGTGGAAGCCAAAAAGAAGACGATGGTGAACCCCCCTCAGGTAGAGAATCCTCCCCAAACACAAACCGTCGTGTTACAACAACCCTTTACCAATCAAGGGGTAATCACACAACAATAATACCATCGCCCACCTAGCGACGGTTCTTTCCAAAATATCTATACATTGGACATCAACCTCCAAACACAATCCAAAGGTTATGATGGGCCTTCCACCCCCCAAGTGGAATACATTTCTATCCCCTCGAGGGGCCTTATACAGATCCGTCGACCGAACACCGAACAAATCCATCGGATTCCAAAATTTCCACTCTGGCGTACCCTTAATAACCCTCACATGAAATTCGCCCACAGCTACAGTATTGTGCATGACTTGGCTCAATCCCCGACATCCATTTCCACGTTAGAAGTGTTACAATCTTTCCCAATGCAACGGAAGGAATTAATCAACACACTCGATGCAGTCAACCCATCTGATTCGCACCTCATGACCTTTGATGTTCACAAAAGTGATCCACAACTACCATCATCAGTCGCATTCCAAGTCCCAATCACAATAAAAAACGTCATGATCCATCATTGTATCATTGACGAAGGCGCATCCACTTGCGTTATGTCCATGAAAGTCTAGAAATTATTAGGATCCCCTGAGCTAGTACCCTCGTCTATCACTCTTCACGCATATGATGGGATACCATCCCAACCAAGAAGATTATACCAAACTATCCCCATAGAGCTGGGGGCAAGATGGTTATGATCGATATTCAAGTAGTTGACGGAGAACTCGACTACAACATCCTCTTGGGGTGTAGTTATATGTACACCATGAAGGCGGTAGCCTCCTTGGTCTTCTGTATCATGATGTTTCCCTTAAATGGGAAGGTAGTTACTCTCAACCAGCTTAACTATATTACGACCCCAACACCACAAATAACCCTGACAATGTCCTACTAACTGTATTGGGAGATGATCCACCATATGTTGACATTTTCCCTAGTATATATAAGGATTCCAATTGGTTAGGAGTGCATTTGGGACCACCACCAAAGATCCCTACATCAATCGATGGCCCAATGTGCACAATTTTCACCGCTGAAAATGGAGACGCCTCCACCTCAACACCGTCATCAGCACCACCGCTAAGCCATGGCATTGAACAAACATCGTTGAGTCCATCGGTCCCACCAATATTTCAAATCTCATTCTTGTATCCTCCCACAGGTGTACAAGGGATGCCAATTATGGCTCAGTTAACTCTACATAGGCTAACTTTGGGGATCCCAGTTTGGTACCTTACACCACCCTTCCTAGAGATGGCTTCTAAACTAGTCGCCCATTATGAGTTTGTCCTTATTTCGGCTAGTACGGTTGCAAAGTCCATAACACGTTTAGTTACAACAGCCCGACCTATGACATCCACAACTACACCACAATCGGTCGTCGCTAAGACCACCAGTGGGGGCACCAAACAACCATAGTTGAAAGGTCCCCTATTACCTAACTCAACATCTAATTCAATAGAAACCGCTAAGCCTAAAGCAGGGGGGATCAACTAGCAAGAGGTAAAATTCCCAGTTATGTTCAATACTCCCACTCAAAGGGTCACACCGCCGTGTTCTCTTTGCGGGCAGCAAGGATACATAACAAACATATGCCCCACTCTACCAGAGCTACGTAGTTTGCTCAACACCCCCGTTAACATCACCCACGCTCCACCGACAGTGAAAGGGGGCACATCTCCCTTTCCCACATCTAAGTCCAGTGTCCAGAACACTATGTACGAATCACACATGTTCCATATGTTCTCAATATGGGCACTATACCCATCATTGCCTTGACCTCCCACGCTTTCGGGAGGCTTGGACAACCAGTCGTCTCACCACACCCTTGGAAGATACCTCACTTCCCTCATCACCAGAGGAGACTCGTATCCTCATGGATACTACGGTGACCACAACCAGTCCCTCCCCACAATGGATTGACTCCATACCCGACCAACAGTTGTTGCCACGTCCACAAACCCCAACCACCGTCTTAAATCACACTAACGCCACTTGACCGTGTCGCTCATGCAACTTAATGTCTCACCACTCATTTCAATGTCCCCTCATTACCGCATTCTATACTTTGCGCGCAACCCAAATTTGGCTGGTTGATAACCTCACTCCTCGCGGGACTACCCTTCCTACAGTAATCGAGGAGGATACTAAACCAATAGAGTCCAACATTGACAACATCATGTCACATCCATTAGATACCTCGAGAGATTTCAATCCCCCATCACCAATTTTCCATGAAGCATTAGATCCCGCAGTTTTCCCTTTAGACGAGATTCTAACACCCACCCCAACTGTCTCTGAATACGTTGACATCTTGTACCTTGATTCAATTCCTCTTCTATCCCAGAATGAAGAACTAGGCTCTTCAAATGAAGATATACTAGAAGAATACATCTTCACCACAGATGAAGAAATAATTGAGGCCATGAACGTCGTGGAACCTCCATGGAATGCTTTCCATCATAGATCCTCAGCAGCGTATAAGCAGGAACCGTGCATAATACCCACAAAACGGCAATATACCATCGAGTCTAAATACTTTTAACACCCTAGTCACATCGATTGGTTCAAGAATCCTATCCCTACCCCAGACACGTTCGAAGACAGTAATCTTGCCAATATCTCACCTACCATACAGGTTGATATCTCCGTCACACCAGGAGTCGTCGAAAACATCTTTATTGGGGCTTCCTTTTCACCACAGGAAATCAGTGAGTTTACTGCTCTATTTAAAGAATTTCACGACGTCTTTGCATGGTCCTATGAAGAGATGTCAGGTCTTGACCCAATAATTATCAAACACCACATTGACACGTGCCTCGACACCATCCACGTCTGACAAAAATAGCGCCCAGTCTACCCTTCTAAGGCCCCCGCAGTCAAAGTCGCAATCAAAAAACTCCTACAAGCAAAATTTATTTTTCCCATCGCTTACACCTCATGGGTGTCTAACCTTGTCCCAGTTAACAAGAAGCAGGGAACTATTCGTGTCTGTATTGATTTCCGAGACCTTAATGTAGCCTGCCCCAAAGATAACTTTCCCACTCCATTCATTGACCAAATTGTTGACTCATGTGCCAGTAGTGAAATGCTATCTTTTATGGATGGGTTCTCCGGATACAACCAGATATACATCCGTCCCCAAGATCAATATAAAACTGCATTCACCACACCATGGGGCACCTTTTCCTACAAAGTCATTCCCTTCGGTCCGAAGAACTTTGATGCCACTTTCCAACGAGTAATGGCATATTTTTTAATGACTTGGCTCACATCATCCTCGCCTTTTAAGATGACCTCACCGCCAAGTCCAAAAAACGAGGTGATCGCCTTCAAGATCTTCACACCATATTCACAAGATGTCACAAGTATAATATACGCTTAAACCCCCTCAGATGTGTATTTTTCGTTACCTCCAGTCGCCTCTTAGGATTCATTGTTTCCAAATATGGTATCATCGTTGACCCTTCCAAGGTTCAAGCCATCTTGGAATTACCGGCACCACGAACACGACACCAGTTGCAGAGTGTCCAAAGTAAAGCCAATTTTCTTCGTCGTTTTGTCACCGACTATGACACTCAGACCCATGGATTCTTATGGCTTCTCAAAAAAGATATGCCATTTAAGTGGGATGACTATTCCCAAACTGCCTTCAATGCCCTTAAACACGCATTGTCATCAGCTCCCCTCCCGACTTTGACAAAGATTTCATCTTATATATCTATGCGTCAGATTCTGTTGTAACCAGTGTGCTAGTCCAACCTGTCGAAAACCACCAAGAACATGTCATATATTATGTTAGCAAAACCCTCGTCGAACCTGCACTCAACTACACCCATGATGAGAATATTTCTCTTGCAGTCATCCTTTCTGTACAAAAACTCTGCCACTACATTTTGCTCAGGAAAACAACTGTCGTCGCTGATTCCAACCCTATGCAATACATACTTAGCCATAGGCTTATCAATAGTAAGTTTACCTGGTGGATTGTTCTATTACAAGAATTTGACCTTGAATTTGTTATTCCCAAAACAAGAATGTGATGTCCCAAAGTTTTGCATTGGGTCACAATGGCCTAAACCACTTGGCCATAGTCATGATAGTTTGTCAAATTGATGCTAAGCGTCAAATAATTGCCAAGAATGATGTCCAAGTTAGTAATAATGTAAAATTAGATCCAAAGGGACAAGGTGGTTCACATTAGAGAAAAACTCCCAATTCAAAGTTGTAATATTCCCATCCAAATGAAATATCGTGGAGAAAAATTACTAGTTCCCTAGGTTGGGGGTGGAAACATTAAAAGTTGGAGTAAAGGAGCTACAAGACCCAAAATTACCTTAGACTTACAAATTCACATTAAATGTGTCAATTAAATAATAATACAAAGAAAATAAGGTGACATTAGACAATGAGGGCACATAAGAGGTTGTGGAACCCACACGTGGCAAGATTCTCCACTACACTTGGCATGATTCTCTCACCAATTCGAGTTCAAGATGAAGGGTAACATACTTGGGGGAGTTTAAGAGGTATTATTCATGGCATGAGTCATGTAAGGTCGAATTGGAGTGGAATAATAACTCCCATGGAAGAGGAAGAGGCATCTTAGAAGAATTGTGACACTTGGAGCTAGATTCCCTAACTCCTATGACAACAATGATGAAGATTCTATCACACCTATAACAAATTTTAGACCTGATTGCTCACATATGTCATATATGACATTTCAGGGCTAAAAATAGCCTCCAAGAGGGCGCACAAGGGAGTTATGGAAGCCAAGAAGCTTCCCCATTCGAATTGAGGGAAGATGGAGACTAGGAATTGTTGGAAAAGTGGCACACATTGGAATCTCTCCCTAACTCAAGTTGGAATGAATCTCTTGGATGGAATTCGAGATAAGGAGGCCTTTGGAAGTTTATAAAAGAAAATAACAAAGACTGAAAGCAACTTTTGATCATTTCTCAATTTGTAAATTGGAGAGCATAACTTGTCCATGCTAGTGGAGTGTTTACTCTACTTGCCTTAGTACCAGTTTCAAGGGTGAAAGATTCCCATCCTAATTGGAAATTGGAGACGCCATTCAGACCTTTCATTTGAAGCTACAATGGATTCATTTGTTGCAGGTTGAAGCTACAGGGCAGCTCGTGATCTTTTCTTCTTCAACTTGTTCCCATCTCTCTCTCACATTTCTCTTCATATTTTGGCTCTTGGAGGAAGGGTGTCCATGGTGAGATGATGATATATTTTTGAGAGTCCAAGATACACCATTTACTTGTAATATTATATATCTACTCTGTATTTGATGCTCAGAATATCCTCAGGTCGAAATACCAAGTGAAACTGTGTAAAAATACCAAACAATGCATAAATGGTGCCATTTTCCCTATATCTTGTTGTGAGAGCTTGAAGTTGCTTTATTTAGATTTGTATCATTCAATATCTTTGATTTTGTTGATGTATGGATAGACATTAATGTCTTGAATAAGTTTCATACACATTGGATAAGTATTTGGAACATAAATCTGGAAATTCATAACAAGTGGTGGAGTTTCCTAGCTTTTCCCCCTATGTGAAGACATGTCTACAAAAGAGAGCTTGAAGTTGATTTATTTAGATTTGTATCAGTCAATATATGTGATTTTTTTTATTTATGGATATCCATTAATGTCCTGAATAAGTTTCATACACATTTGATAAGACTTTGGAACATAAATCTCGAAATTCATAACAAGTGGTGGAGTTTCCTAGCTTTTCCCCCTATGTGAATACATGTCTACAAACCTCTGATTTATGGGAGTTGCAGCAGCCTCTAGGAACTGATTAATGATGCATTTTGGTGCCCATTGAAGTCCTTTAACTAATCCATGTCTCTGTTCTGAAATTTGGGAGGGTCGTACTGCATTAGGAAGCCATTTGTGACTCCTACCCTTGGGGGTTTGAACCTCGAATTTCCTAGTGAATTTCCCTATTTTCTCCTGAAGTTAAATGAATGTTGCAGAAGTATTTTAAGAGTGTCCAAGAATCCATAAGCTTCATTTTTATGTCTCAATACCTTTCAAAAACTCTCAGTCCCAATTTGAAATCCTTAGGAGTCTTTTGGAGCCATCTACCCTTGGGGGTTTCAACATCGATTTTCCTAGTAATTTTTCCTTTCATTCTCTAATTGTAAATGCAAGTTGTTGAGGTATTTATAAAGTGTCCAAGCATATAATAGTTGGTTTATTGTGTCCAAATACACCTCAATCCACTCCATACATCATTCGAAAATATTTGGTATCATTTGGGACAGTTTGGGGCTTCACTAGTCCAAGTTTCGAAAATTGACTAAATGGGGAATTCAAATTGGAGACATTACAGTGGTATCAGAGCATGGTTCTTGCACCTGTGCATTAATATCATCCATTGAAGAATAATTTGCAGCCATTTCTTACTATTATGATGAATCCTATGAGTACAATTCTTATGAGCAATATGAATATGATTGTGAGCAATATGAAGCAGAATGTGAATGGTTTGAGGAAGAGGTGCCATCATGCAACACTTCTTACAATTTCATAAGGAATGACGGTTATTATTATGACCTTGAATCTGATGAATATGATTATGTCACACTACCAAAGGATAATTCCATGAATGAATTACAAAGATTGAGAGCAACATGTAAAACCTTGCCCCAACAATATCAGGCATATCTTGATCTGTGTAAGGGAGGTACACAAAAGGCCATTCATTTTGAAGACTTTGCTGATTGGGTGTTTGAAAATAGGCCCAAAAATGAAGATGTGGAGTTAGTGAAGAAAGGTCTATGCCCTTCTTGTAAAATACCTTGGAGATAAAATCACGTATGTTTTGAGTAAAAAGGAGGAGACCCATGAGCCACCTAGTTCTAAAATAGGTGAAGTAGAAGAAGCAGTACATGAAGAGGATCGAAAGTCACTCCCAAGTGACTCTGAAAAATATGAAGAGACATCACATGAGCATGAAGAAGACTCTATTGAAAATATTGAAGATCATTTCGAGACACATTATACCTTGGACATGAATCAAAGAGCATATACTGATGGATGCTTGAACTATGAAGGAGTACCTACTGATGGGTGCTCACACCTCTATGTTGGTGACATAGTGTTGCTTGGTTTTGCATCCAAGCATGTGCAAGGATGCACCTGCTAACTAGTAGCAGCAGTCTCAATAAATATATGTAAAAACTTTGCTGGATGTAAGAAATAAATAATTAATCTATCATGTGCAGGTAAATAAACTAAATAAAAAATGGTAAACACTGAGATCCATACAAGAGACAAGAAGTAAAAAATTTGAGATTTTCTATTAATGGGCAAGCAATGGCTTGCAAAAGAATACCTCAATAGTGAGGATTGTAGAGTTGGGGCAGCTGCAATGTCGAGATGCTCTAATGCTCCAAGGGTCTCTTCTTCTCCAATGCTTCAATGGTTGGGGAAAGCTCAAAAGGATGGGAAAAGCTCAAAAGGGATTTTGGCAGCATGAGGATAGGATGAATGTGGATGAATAATGAGGAGCCCCTATCATCTTTTTATCATTTTTTGGTGATGGGGAATACCATTATGGTTTAAGGAAACCAATGGTATTGACCAACATGGTTTAGGTCTCTTTTTCCCTCTTTTTCGTTTTTTGAATATTTTTTTAATATTATTCCCTTTTAATTGTTTTTTGGGAATTTTGGACCCTTATTTAGGTTTTTTTTAGGAAAAATACATATTTTGAGGGGAAAAAGGTGTATTATAGCCTTTTTTGGTGACCTTTTGAAGGTTTTAGAGGCTCAAATGGTAGAAAAAGTGGACAAATGGGTCATGTGAATAAGAGAATGAGCTAGTGAGCACTTTTTGGGTGTTAACAGATTGCCCCCTGATGTGTGAGGGTAGGAGCTCATCGTATGGCCAATAGACATCATAGTTCTTTTGTCTTTATGTTGGGGCTTGGAGAAGAGAAGAGATTGATTGGAGACTGGAACAACAGTCCCTTGGAAGCTGCAAAAAACTGAAAAAATACATGGCCTCAAAATGAATGAGGAATAATCTCTGATAATGGACGAGGCGGGCATACCCATGCTCGTATCAAGACATATAAAAATTAGGCCCAAGAAGGGGGACCTGAATAATACATAAAAATCTGTTGGTACATCATAATGGTCCAGAGGGGACATAATGTTGGGACGTACTCATGGTCATACCATGACTGATCTCAATATTTGATACACTAGAAAAGAGCAACAACCATTCTGAATAAGGTTTCAGAAGGGTTGATGAACTATTGGAGCTGAAGGTGTCCAACATCTGTAAGGACTCAATGACTGCAAGCCAACTTCTGAGGAATTTATGTAACTGTATACTCGAGGGAGTATAAAACTTGGGTACATCTGAAAACTATTGCCAAGCGCAACCCGGATATCCATAGGAATGTTTAACTGGTTGTTTCCTCAATTAGACTCTCAAATGTGGTAGAGTCAGGTGATAGCCGAGGTCTTCAACAAATAACTGAAAGGACCGATACCCTGTACGAGTCTCAACGATGCGATCAAGGTGTTGAAGTCGAGCATGTGAGAAACAATCATTTGGAGAGGCACTGAGGACTCCTTTCAAAATGATCCGTAGGCACTCATCACTAATGGTGATGAGTCCAAGGCACAGGAACCTCTAAGTCTATCCTCTGGAATAGATTTGGTTGGCATCGACAGAGGGAGACCAGCAACTACCAAGGAAATGATGTTTCCTTGATAGGAGTGCGAGGTGTACAACTGAAGTGTGATAGTACTGATGGTAGGACTAACATACTATGGGGATGGGGAATAACTGGGGTCATAGAGTGGGTGGACTCAAACTTCCTTTGTTCAGAGCATGATGACATGGTTGACCTGGAAGCATAGGAAACTGACTTTTAGGTGTGAGGATCATAGCTTAAGGGATCAGGGGTATGTATTGCAGACTGGAGTGACTCTGTAGAACAACCTGATGGATGCTATTGGGAGACTCACAAGGTGACATACTACAGAATACTCTGAACAAAGGCGACCATAATGGGGAAGCTTCCATATGAGTGGACATGATCTGTTGTGGCGCTGAAAAGCACCATTGGGTCCTTCTTCGTGGTTTTAATGAGCTCTAAGAAGGGATAAAAGTGTGCCCTGAAATGGTACTGTCCTGTGGATTTATGTGAGCCCAGGACTGTTCATGCTCGTGAGTGCTTTCATTTTTAAGGAGTCTGAAAACGATAAGAAGACTCTGAATTGGTGGAGGAGTACCGTCCTGTGGATTTGTACGAGCCCAAGACGATAATTGCTCGTGGTTGCTTTCAATTTTAGAGAGTCTGAGAGCTGTAAGTAGACTCCATTGGTGTTCTTTTTCGTATGTTAGTCTCCAAGGCCCGAAAAAGCATAAAATGATGCAAATGGAGAACTCTTCTAGCCGATGTGACTGGAGTATTCATTTTTTGTAATTAGTATACAAGGTCCGGAAATGGGGTAAACTTATACCAGGTAGATGCCCTTTCAGATACTTTTAGCGAGCATGAACGGAAGCAAGATTGCTCGGCAATCTTTTCATTGTTTTAGGAGTCAGAAAAGAGCTGAACAGAAACTCACTAAGTCTCTTTTTCGTAAAAGAGTTGTTCGGCCCCGAAAAAGGGATAAAATTATACCAAACAAGAAGATATTGGTGAGAGCGAGAAGTGATCTCAAGCATCGTCACGAGCGCGGAAAACTGAATCTGGCGATATGAAAAATGTTTTTAAAAATGGTAATGGTCGATGTGGCATGCAAACTGAGGCAATGAGGGGCATGGAAAAAATGCCTTCACAATATGGCGGTAAGAGCGAGAAATGATCTCAAGCATCATCATGAGCACAGAAAACTGAATCCGGTGATATAAAAATCGTCAAAAACGGACAACGGTCGATGTGGCATGCAAACCGAGGCAACAAGTGTGTGTGAAAAAATGTCCGAAAAAATCTGGTGGTGAGAGCGAGAAATGATCTCAAGTATCATCATGGGCACAGAAATATGAATCCGGCGATGCAAATGGTACGAAAAATGGAGGTCATAATGACTCCAGAATGGTCAAAGGAAAAAACTAGGTTAAAAAATGGCTACAAACAAAAGTGATCCCACCAAGCCAGGGATGTAGTGGCGGGGAGAAATGATGACCCACGGGGGAAGAATACTAGGTGTATCAAATCAAATCAAATATACAAGTGACACGTGACCTCAAAAATGGTTGAGATCACGCATGTGAAAAAGTGAGCAGGGTTAATGACCTGCCCCCATGCTATGTGTATGGGGTTTGTGATTGTGGATCACATATGTGTTGGTTTGAACAATGGGATCATTGAAATACTGAGATAGGTGTGATGGGGAAGGTTCAAAATGATTGATCATGCCCCCTATCCCAGGGTCGAGGTAATCTATTATGCCCCCTAAATCAGAGGTGTCAATGCGGTGCAGATGCTGTCTTAAAGAGGGATCAACAGGGCATTGACCAACTGCTAGCGGGGGGTGTACAATGAGGTTGTGGGTCGTGGTGGCATACTAAAGTGATGATATGACGATGGGGGATTCCCCTTGCTGGGTGGATGCCCCCAATATCGCCGACGAGAATGACAATGATAATGAGTAGGCAAGGTTTTGGGCCTACCCCCATGCTGTGGACATGTGGTTTCCTCGTTGATTTGAAAAGGTTGAAAATGTGGGTCAGAGAGATCAGTGGAAGGGCTCGACCAGACAGAGGGGTCTCCAGTGGAGACCGTGTAAATGGTGTTAATTTCTTTCGAGGAGGAAGATTTTGGGGGATATATTTCCTCAATGAGAAGAGGGGATATCTCTAGGTCGGCATTATTCAATTCGTATAGATTTGCTCTATAATCTGGTAGATCGGGGAAGTGATGTGAGTAACGGCTGTAAATGCCACATATCACACAGGGGTGATTGGTACGCAGCGATTTATCACGCGGCTGAGGAGGCAGTTCAAGTTTTACCACTGGGATACCAGCGTCATCTTCCAACATATTCATGTGTTCTTGAAGTGCTGGTAACTGTGGACATTGATGGGTGGCATGGCCTATGTCGTCGCACAAAGAGCACTTGGGGGGAGCACGAGTGGTTGGGGGATTCTTCGCCAATATTGGGGTCGCTGGGGGGGTGCAGGTTGTGGGTCCAGTGGTATGAGTTTGTGGGCCTCTGCCCCCAGTGTTTTAGAATGGAGGGGGAGCATTACTAGATGTTGATGTCGTAGTCACCGTTGGGGGTGGTCGGTTCTGGATGTTTGCTACACCAGGGGGTGGACGGTTAGAAGTATTGATGGGTTGCACCGGTTGTAAAATGACATTCGGTGTCGGGGGAGGGGTTGGGGCAGGTAGGTACCACACAGGTAGTCCTAATGTTAATCCTGAGAGATTAAGTGTAGCCATGACTGGTGTGATGATGGCGCTTGAAGGGGGAAATAAAAATGGGATAGTATGAATTGGTGTGGCTTCTACATGGGTTGGCACTGAGGGTGGTTGCGGGAGTAAAAGGGGTTGTTGGTTTGGTACCTGTGTGTTATGCGAGAGGGTGCACAAATCAGATATCTTGGTTATATTCAAAGGGGGTGGGATGGATTGGAATGTGGAAGTCATAGGTGATTCCGATTATAATCCGGGTCTGACTGTGGAGACGAACGATGTAGGTGCGTTCTGAACTGGTTGTTTAATCATGGGGAGAACATTTTTAGGTGCAGCAGGGGCGTATTGGTTTCGACGCATTTGGATATTCATGTCGGACGATGATATCATAAGGAGATGATGAGTACTTGAATCCATCGGTTGGTTTGTGTGTGTAGCGTATGTGATTTGTTGTTGTGGTGTTGTGGTTCCTTGAGGAGGATCCAACGGACGAGTGTTCGCCACTCCTTATGTGGGCAAAGGATTTTGCAGCACCATGGGTTGTGGTTGAGGAGGTGGCGCTAGTTGTGCCGCGTGCCTTTGGCGTTGGGTGTCATCAGTCCACAGTTGATGCACTTGCTCCAAATGGGGGCAATTGTGTGTGTAATGGTCGTATACCCCGCATATAGAACATGGGTGGTTTGTTCGTAAATTGGGGTTCTTACCCTGTTTTGGTGGTCGAGCAGGGTTTTGGTTGGCGGGGGTAGCATTGTTGTTGTTTGGAGGATAAGTCTGAGCGACTGGAAGTTGTGGTGCAGAAAGCGCTGCCTGTGGTGGGTAATAAGCCGCTGGGGCTTGTGAGTGAACAGGAGCATGTGTGGCCTGCTGATGGTAATACGTAGGGGGTGCATCCAGAGGTGGATAGGCTGAAGTTGCATGACCATAACACTGTGGTGGACATGAGGGTCCATGAGTGTGGTGGGGTGGGCCATGGGAGCATACGAAGTTGTAGCTCCAAAGTGAGATGTGGCCCGCGAAAGATCGGGGCCAGTATTATTGCGCATAATGGAAAAGGGTTGGTTGTGGGACGCAACTTGTCCAATGATGCCATCGACGGCATGGGATGCCCCTGGCGCGTCAGTTCGGTAGGAATCACCGCGGGGAGTGTCAGGTAAAATGGTATACAAGTAGACACATTGGGCATATCTCAGATCAAATTGCTAGGCTTTTAAAATGGCTTCTTCTTCCGACTGGGATCGTTCAAAAGCTACATCCTTGGCTATGAGCGGAAGGAGGGATTTCAGGAACCAATCCAGGAAGATACGGCCGTCTAGCTTAATCTTGCAGAGACTACGATGCTTACGCCACTCATGGATATGATCTGTGATATGGGTGGCCGTATTCTGTCTACAAGACAGTAGGATTTCTACTCCCGCATCATAGCGTACGGGTAGTTGAAAGAATTGTAGGAAAGTTGAGGCGAGGGATGTAAACATGGGGTGTGTCCCAGTGAAATTTCTTTGTAAAAGTCGGAGTCGAATAGAATCATCAACTATGGAGTTTGAGGAACACCATAGGTGAAACGACATGATATGGTTTTGGGGGTCTTCCCCAGCCTTTCCTTCAAACTTTGGGATGTCTAACGGGATCTTTGTGGGCATGGGGGGCCAAGTAGGGTCATGTCTAATGGGATCATTTGTTAGCCTTGCCAAGTCTGGTAGGTTAAGGCTAGCCATAAATGGAAAACTAGCGGAGGGGTATGACGTTGTCATGGGGGCATAAGTGCTTGTGGTAGCGTTATGAATTGGGCCAGTGCCTCCAAGGGGGAGGTTAGTTGTAAAAGAGATGTGCCCTCCACCTAAAGATGTGTGAGAGGGGCCAGCGCCTCCATGTGCAACTTGAGTTACAGATGGGTTTGGAATGGTTCCAGTAATTACTGGGATCTGAGTAGTTTTGGTGATGGTAGGTGTAGGTCCCATGGTAGGCATACCTAATGTAGGTGTAGGTCCCATATTTGGCATCCCTAAGGGAGGTGTGGTAGTTGTGGCTACCGTGGTGGCCGTTGTGGTGGCGGGAGTGGATGATGTTCCACCAACATCCCCTGTGAAAAAGTTGTCATAATGCGAACCAGCCATGGGGCTAGTGGGTGCAATGTATGTGGGATTTTCGGATTTTGGCTCAGAATCAGATGTGAAATGAGGCACGTCAGAATCGGATGACGGGGCTCTATTCCGATGACATGTGGAGTCAAGGGAACCGTACTGCGGAGGGTCTCCCTGAAAGCGCCAAGAACGTCTTCGGGAATCAATGGTGACGGTTGTTTATTAAAATTAACTGGTGGTGATGAGTGTGAAGCTCGAAAAACCCTAATGCAATGGTGTGTGCAGGAGGGGAGCATAAAATAATGACACTCAGGCCAACAACCAACCTCAAAACACTTACTATAACAGCTGTGCTATAGTAATTGGAGTAATAAAAAAATGTGGTCAGAAAACCAACATGCAAACGGCTCCTAAAAATTGAAAATAGGTGTACTCACTGACCAGGGGGAGGTAATAGAGCATGCAAACACCTAACTAAAAAGTATTATGACTCAACAAGATATATCCTCTGCAAGGTGATGAAATCCAAGTCAAACAATATAAATTGTAGAACCAAAGGCTAGATAGCCCCCTACCGGGAGGGATACCGGGTAGTCAATCCTAGAAAATGGGCCACTAAGATACCCCATTCATGACACGTCCGGTTGGGTGAATCTGTATCTCTTGTTCTATCACCGTTGTACTCCCACAAGGGTGGTACAACGAGAACAACGAATAGGCATCCTTCGGTGACTGAATGGATTGCGGTATTCCACTCAGGCCTCCGGAACCAGTCTGGCTACTTCAACCCTCCTAAGGGAGAGGCCTTCCCGGCGAATTGGTTTTAAACCGTGTCAACAAATAATAAGGGATTTTGGTACCCTAAATGTCAACCACTATGTCTCAACATGTAAGTGAGTGAGGGGTGGTATTTGGATACTTATCCCCTCAGTCCTACCTAACTACAATATTCTTTTTGTGTTCCACAAATGGGGTTAGAATGTTGGTTGAGTTAAGAGAATTTTAAGGCTCACTTGAAGTTATTGTGACAGATTGTGTGCTGGTGTGGTTGTATACCAAAACAATTTGCCTCGCTTGGACGATTTAATCACAAACTAAAATGACGATTTCAATTTGCAAAAAATGAAAGACGCTTTAAAATGTAAATGCTTTGTTTCAAAAAATATGGATTTTTCAAAATTTTCAAGGTAAAGCAAATAACAGATGAAGAAATAAGTGGATTTCTAGAAACCTTTCTTGGGCAAAATATTGAGCAATTCAGAAATATGATTCTAACTTTGCAAAGTATGAAACTTACAATCTGAAAAATACTTAACAAATCTTTCTTTCACTTAACTGAAAATTTTCAAAGAGATTAGTAAAGCATATGACAGAATATAAATTTATAATGATGTAATAATAAAACACTTATGCTGTCAAAAAATTGCAGAAAATAAGGCTGGAAAAAATGGGCCGATTGGGCAAAATCTCGAGAAAAAATGGGCCAAACGAAACAGGAAATATCGCGACTATGAGGTGAAAAGTCGCGATGTGGATCGCGGCAATATGGGCAAAAGCCGCGATGTGCAACGCGGAAAAAGGCCGAAAAGTCGCGATGGACCGCGCGGGAAAAAGTCGAACAGCCGCAATGGGCCGCGCGGAAAAACGTCGAACAGCCACGATGGGTCGCGCGAAAAAAAGCCGAACAGCCACGATGGGCCTCGCAGAAAAAAGGCTCGAGGGCACGATGTGCAGCGCAACTGTGGGTGCCGAAAGCCGCGATGGACAGACGAAAAATAGTCGCCGAAAAACAAACCCAAAAATTGAAATTTTGGGCTGTTTTGGGCTACAGAAAGGGCCAATGGCTAGGGCAGCTATCAAGAAGCTGACTAGTATGGCAAATCTACAGTTTTAAATGGAAAAAACAACTAAAATATAGATCTAAATAAAAATAAAATTAAAGTTCGAAAACTAGCAGAGTCGCCAAAAACTGTTGCTTGGTTTTGCATCCAAGCATGTGCAAGGATGCACCTGCTAACTAGTAGCAGCAGTCTCAATAAAGATATGTAAAAACTTTGCTGAATGTAAGAAATAAACAATTAATCTATCATGTGCAGGTAAATAAACTAAATCAAAAAATGGTAAACAGTGAGATCCATACAAGAGACAAGAAGTAAAAAAATTGAGATTTTCTATTAATGGGCAAGCAATGGCTTGCAAAAGAATACCTCAATAGTGGGGATTGTAGAGTTGGGGCAGCTGCAATGTCGAGATGCTCCAATGCTCCAAGGGTCTCTTCTTCTCCAATGCTTCAATGGTTGGGCAAAGCTCAAAAGGGATTTTGGCAGCATGAGGATAGGATGAATGTGCATGAATAATGAGGAGCCCCTATCACCTTTTTATAGTTTTTTTGTGATGGGGAATACCATTATGGTTTAAGGAAACCAATGGTATTGACCAACATGGTTTAGGTCTCTTTTTCCCTCTTTTTCCTTTTTTGAATATTTTTTTAATATTATTCCCTTTTAATTTTTGGGGGGAATTTTGGACCATTTTTTAGGGTTTTTTGTGTTTTTTTGAGGAAAAATACATATTTTGAGGGGAAAAAGGTGTATTATGGTCTTTTTTGGTGACCTTTTAAAGGTTTTAGAGGCTCAAATGGTGGAAAAAGTGGACAAATGGGTCATGTGAATAAGGGAATGAGCTAGTGAGCACTTTTTGGGTGTTAACACATAGAGATCACTTTTGACAGTGTTGCTGCAAGCCAAAATCCCATTAAGCATGAAAATGAAGGCCTTGTAGCAGTTGAAGAAGAAACAAAATCAACTTCCCCATCACCACTTGAGCTTCATGAAGTTGGTCCAAGTAAGAAGCAAGAAGATGAGGAAGTTCATTTGCAAGAGCCTCATTTTATTGAAGGGTCATTAAAGATGAATGAAAAGAAGATCCAAGAAACAATTAGCATACTCCATGACACTCAAGCATTGGTGTCAAATTCTTGTTGGAGAGTTTCTTCATTGAATGATTCATCCTTCCTTGAATACATGGAGAAGATTCAAAGAGCAATGTGCAACATAGAAGGTAATTTCATGTCTTTGCTTTTTGATAGAAACAATTTGGTTGAGCTTAATGAATGGTTACATGGAGCATACTTCAATAATAATGAAGATATTCATAAGCTCAAAATGCAAAAATGAGCAACTTCTTGATAGGCTGCAAGATACTTGTTCTTCCTCCTATGTTTCAGATTGTCAAATGGTAGATTGCTTGGAGGATTCTCATGACATGATGGATCATGAGAAACATAGCAAATTGAAGATGCTTGATGTGTTTGAAGGTGAGCTTGATGAGAACCAAGCACCTGTTGTGGTGGAAGAGGAACTTGGGTTTCCTCTTGGAAATTGTTACATAATTTTTGAAGAAGTGTATGATTCTACTTCCTTGGAAGCAACCTATTAGGAAAGTTTTGCACTTTTGAGGGAGGTGCATGATCCTACCCTTATTGAACCTTCACATGATGACACTCTTACATTTTCTGATCATTTGGGTGAGTTGGTTCATTCTCCTACATCTTCTACTTCCATATTTTGAAGCATTCATCCTAATGAAGTAGGGGTGAAAAGTTTCTTTTTGATGGTGCCACATGAGGAGTATGAAACTCCTATATCTCCTTTTGATGATGACATGACTAGAGCACATTATTATTTACATTTGAAGTAGCATCCGTTTTTACCTTATTATGATACATATCTTCATGGATGCACTTATGATGTTCACTTGAGTCACTTGAAGACTCATGATTTTCCTTGCTCCTTGCTTAGTTCAAATGATGTTGGAGGAAATTCATCAACTACTTGGGTGAAGAGATATATGATTGGAGCAAATTTTTATTGGCAGCAACATCCTTTGTTATTTATTGATGATACACATATCCATGGATGCATAAATGGTACTTATGTGAGCCCCTTGGAGGCTCATTGTTTTCCTTGGTCCCAAATTGGTTCAGATTTTAGCGGAGGTTCTTCATTCACTTCTTGGATGAAAGAACACATGGCTGATTATTTTGTTGCAGATTGCATTATTTTGGAGTAGCATGGACATATTTTATTATGGGATGATTCCTACTCTTTTGGTGATGAGACATGGGAATTTCACCCTTGTCCTTTGAGCTTCAATGGTCTCACTCTCGATTCTTGTGTGCATTTGGCACATGAGGACTATCTGGTTGATTGGGGGAGACTTGTTTGCGTTCAACCCCACTTTGAGGATATGCATTTCATGATGTAGAGTCTCTCTTGGTCTCGGCCCAACCTTGAAGAAGTTCAGATTTTGATGCAGGGGCCCTCAAGGTTTCAATTGTGCATTGGAAATGTTGAACTTCCAATGTGGTGGTATGATCTTTACATCTTTACTTTCATTTTTCATAGTGATGAATTTGTATTGTTGTTACTGATGTTTGGAAAGCTGTAGATGAGACAATGGGATCCTGGCATTCTTTGGAATGTTAGTTTTCCACATGTGACATTGCCACTCAAAGATTTGAAACTAAGGCAATGGAATTTGGGCAATATTTTTCCTACAAGTTTTTGTGGTAGAGCATGCCTATCTTTTGGAATGCAATACAAGAAATGGGATCCTAGTGTTGCTTGGTTTCAGCTCACTTGGAGCAGCAATTCAATTGTTGGTTTGATAGGGCAAGCCAACCTTCAGTTGTTTGAGTTCATCTTTGCATAACAGTGTTCCAGTTTCCTATGTGGGAGACCTTTTGGGAGATGGATTCAATATTCACATGCTTGGTGTTCATGGCATTTCATACTAGACATTTCACACCATACCTGTATCAGGATCATTTGGGAGCCTGGGATCATTTTTGGGTTGAAAAATTCAAAAAGGGTTTCCAAAATATGAAAGAGTACATGAGTGCCACTACTCAGAGTTTTGGAAATAAAGCAGGTTCTTCAACATCCATGTTTGAAATTGCTTTAGGACAAGCAATATTGGTAGGGGAGGATTTATCATGTCCCAAAATTTTGCATTGGGTCGCAATGGCCTAAACCACTTGGCCATACTCATGATAGTTTGTCGAATTAATGCTAAGGGTCAAATAATTGCCAAGAATGATGTACAAGTTAGTAATAATGTAAAATTAGATCCAAAGGGACAAGGTCGTTCACATTAGAGAAAAAATCCCAATTCAAAGTTGTAATATTCCCATCCAAATGAACTATCATGGAGAAAAATTACTAGTTCCCTAGGTTGGGGGTGGAAGCATTAAAAGTTGGAGTAAAGGAGATACAAGACCCAAAATGAACTTAGACTTACAAATTCACATTAAATGGGTCAATTAAATAATAATACAAAGAAAATTAGGTGGCATTGGACAATGAGGGCACATAAGAGGTTGTGGGACCCACATGTGGCAAGATTCCCTACTACATGTGGCATGATTCTCTCACCAATTCGAGTTCAAGATGAAGGGTAACATACTTGGGGGAGTTTAAGAGGTATTATTCATGGCATGAGTCATGTAAGGTCTAATTGGAGTGGAATAATAACTCCCATGGAAGAGGAAGAGGCATATTAGAAGAATTGTGACACTTGGAGCTAGATTCCCTAACTCCTATGACAACAATGATGAAGATTCTATCACACCTATGACAAATTTCAGACCTGATTGCTGACACATGACATGTCAGGGCTAAAAATAGCCTCCAAGAGGGCGCACAAGGGAGTTATGGAAGCCAAGAAGCTTCCCCATTCGAATTGAGGGAAGATGGAGACTAGGAATTGTTGGACAAGTGGCACACATTGGAATCTCTCCCTAACTCAAGTTGGGATGAGTCTATTGGATGGAATTTGAGATAAGAAGGCCTTTGGAAGTTTATAAAAGACAAGAACAAATACTGAAAGAAGCTTTTGATCATTTCTCATTTTGCAAATTGGAGAGCATAGCTTGTCCATGCTAGTGGAGTGTTTACTCTACTTGCCTTAGTACCAATTTCGAAGGTGAAAGATTCCCATCCTAATTGGCAATTGGAGAGGCCATTCAGACCTTTCATTTGGAGCTAAAATGGAGTCATTTGCTACAAGTTGAAGCTACAAGGAAGCTCGTTATCTTTTCTTCTTCAACTTGTTCCCATCTCTCTCTCACATTTCTCTTCATATTTTGGCTCTTGGAGGAAGGGCGCCCATGGTGAGATGATGATCTCTTTGTGAGAGTCCAAGATACAACATTTATTTGTAATCTGATATATTTAATTTGTATTTTATGCTCAGAATATCCTCAGGTCTAAATACCAAGTGAAACTATGTAACAATACCAAATAATGCATAAATGGTGCCATTTTCCCTATATCTTGTTGTGAGAGATTGAAGTTGCTTTATTTCGATTTTTGTCAGTCAATATCTGTGATTTTGTTAATATATGGATATCCATTAATGTCCTGAAGAAGTTTCATACACATTGGATAAGTCTTTGGAACATAAATCTCGAAATTCATAACAAGTGGTGGAGTTTCCTAGCTTTTCCCCCTATGTGAAGACATGTCTACAAAGAGAGATTGAAGTTGCTTTATTTCGATTTGTATCGGTCAATATCTGTGATTTTGTTGATGTATGGATATCCATTAATGTCCTGAATAAGTTTCATACACATTGGATAAGTATTTGGAACATAAATATTGAAATTCATAACAAGTGGTGGAGTTTCCTAGCTTTTCCCCCTATCTGAAGACATGTCTACAAACCACTGATTTATGGGAGTTACAGAAGCCTTTAGGAAATGATTAACGATGCATTTTGGTTTCCATTGAAGTCCTTTAACTAATCCATGTCTCTATTCTTAAATTTTGGAGGGTCGTACTGCATTTGGGAAGCCATTTGTGACTCCTACCCTTGGGGGTTTGAACCTCAAATTTCCTAGTGAATTTCCCTATTTTCTCCTGAAGTTAAATGAATGTTGCAGAAGTGTTTTTGAGAGTTTCCAAGCATCCATCAACTTCATTTTTATGTCTCAATACCTTTCAAACACTCTTAGTCCCAATTCGAAATCCTTAGGAGTCTTTTGGAGCCATCTACCCTTGGGGGTTTCAACATCGATTTTCCTAGTAATTTTGCCTTTCATTCTCTAATTGTAAATGTAAGTTGCTGAGGTATTTATAAAGTGTACAAGCATATAATAGTTGCTTTAGTGTGTCCAAATACACCTCAATCCACTCCATACATAATTCAAAAATATTTGGGATCATTTGGGACAGTTTGGAGCTTTACTAGTCCAAGTTTCGAAAATTGACTAAATGGGGAAAAATTTCAAATTGGGGACATTACAAAGAAAGACATGGCCTTAGTCGTACTCGTTATCAACCTTCCCTCGACCACCACAAGCGCGTCTTTCCAGGACCAGTTACCCGATGAGCACCTCTTTCTCATTACGACCGAAGATCCTTGGTATGGCGATATCCTCCTTCATCTCTACACTCATAAATTTGCTCCCCACTTATATCGCGACGATCTTCACAAAATCCGCCACCAAGCACCATGATACCTCCTCATCATAGATGTCCTATATCGTTGAGCCATCGATACTATTCTTCGACGATGTCTAATACATGAAGAAACCGAGCAAGTTCTCAATGATTTCCATAACAGTGCGTGTGGAGGCCACCTTTTCGGATTAGCCACCACCCAAAAAATATTACAAGCAGGGTATTTTTGGCCCTACGTATTCAAAGATTGTGTCCACGCCATCAAACGGTGTGCAAATTGTCAAGTATTTTCCTACAAAACACGGTCTCCCCTCACACCACTCCATCCAGTCATCACCGCCGACCCATTTTGCAAATGGGAAATTGACTTTATGGATTGCCATCCAGCTTCATCCCAAGGTCACCACCATATAATCGTCAACATCAATTATTTCGCCAAGTGGGATGAGGCCATGCCCATGTTTGATTATAAAGTAGTGACCGTAGCACAGTTCTTCTTCAACCACATCATCTCCCGCTTCGGTGTTCTCGAACAACTCGTCTCCGAAAATGGAAGACACTTCCATGACGAAATGTTCGAAGAACTATCGCGATTGTTAGGCTTTAAACACGAATTCTCAACCGCTTACTACCCACAGGAAAACAGCCAGGTGGAAGCGGTTAACAAAATCCTAAAAACTATGCTCCAACATACGGTGGACAAAAATAAAACCAATTAGCACCACGTGCTCTTTCTTGCCCTTTGGTAATACCACACTTCAGTTAAGACTACCACAGATTTTACCCCATTCCACCTGGTGCATGGTGTAGAAGTCATCCACCCAATCGAGTGTCAAATCCCTACCCTCCAATCCGTCGCCGAAACGCTCCTTGATACCCCTGCATTGGAAAATCGCCTATTCACCTTGAAACACCTTGATAAAGAATGGCGTGACTCTCTTCAGCAGAATGAATCCATGAAATCCCAATCCAAGGCACACTATGATCTAAAAGTTCGACCACGCACCTTCAACGAAGGTGACTTTGTCCTTTTGTTCAATGCCAAGAAAGACGGTAAACTAGGACCCAAGGAGTTTGTATCTAAATGGACAGGCTCTTACATCATTAAGCATTGTCTCCCAAAAGGGGCCTATATCTTAACCGACCTTGAAGGTATTACCCTCAAAAACCCAGTCAATGGGTTGTAACTCAAAAGGTTTTATCCTTGATTATTCTGTACCCCACATGTACGCCTAGTTAACGTCCTATGATTTCTGTATTATCAATACCTTATTCATGTTCTTTACTACACTTAGATATGTGCATTGTATGTGTACGACCTTGACGAAGACAGGTTCCCAACCCTTGTTTTTATAAGAACAAGGCTCCATGATTCATCAAAACGATGAAAAAAGACCCTACCACATGTATCATTCCGAAACTGGCGTATAGACACTATTTACCCTCTGTTTATAATGCATATCCCAGTATTCCCACTGATAACCATAGGGCCCCCAGTCATGACCTTGATGTGCCATCAACATCATTACCGTGAATAGCATGTTCCCCCATTGGTGTGCGCATCACTGCCATCCCTGTCATCAATTGGAACCCATGATGTCGACCCCCCACAAGTCCGAGGAATCTGACCAAACTTGAAAAGACCCTCCCTTCGAGTATCATTTTTTGCATTTGGGCATTTACTCCACCAAGTAGACACTCGTCAGATCCCTCGACACATGTTATGAGAACGATTCACAAAGCCCCCTCATACCTCCATGATCACTTTACCCTTCATAATCTCCCTCGTATCATCACCCCCGCAACAACATCGATGGGGCCCCCACCCTCAAAAGCAATCGGTTCTATTTAGTTATCTTGCAGGTATACACTACATGGAATCATTTCACGGGGCACCCGTCATTGCACCCGCCAGTTACCCTCACTCTATCTTTGGAAAGTGTCCCCTGATCCACTCAAAACCCCGCCCATCATCAAATCGATCCCCCGACACACCCAAAACCATGGGGATCCCACCAACATTCGTTATGTACAAACAGTTCCCTCATCACCTCACATTGCTAAAACACCATATTATTTTGGCACCAACCCATAGTACCTTTAATCGATGTATTTGAGTCTCCATATGTTCAGCAGTATTGATTTTGTCGGTTACCATTACCCTTTGTTTTCCGTCTCCATCAAATCCCTTTCACTTGCAGTTTCTCTCCACATGTTTCAATATGTGCCATTTCGAAAGAAAATTTGTTGTCCCCACTCCCCAAGTTTACATAGATCAAAGGAAGTTATGATCCCCACGCTTATCAAACCAGTCTTATGTCAGGTTTGTCCGTCCACCAATTGGTTACAATATGATCTCAGTTTTCAGGATAGGACTATCATCTTATCATGTGCTTCAGCTCTCGTCGACGTCAAAACATTACATTCTGAGAGTTGCAGTAGTTGCAGTTATACATTGGGATCCCTTTCAATCACTATAAGGTATCACATCGAACTTAGTAGGGAAAGCCATTAATGATACCTAAATAAGTGGTTTCCCCTATGCTTGAAGTCAATACATAATCGCATCAGGGGGAAACAAACTTTTGAAGGTACCAATGTTCACATTTGGAAATCATGGTAGCAGTCTATTTGGTGTAGTGAAACTCTCAAGCAAATTTACATACCATTTTGGTCCCCCACCCCAGTGGGTTTATCATGGTCACCAGCAGTTCCACTTCTTCAATCTTTTGCAATAGTTCCTGAGGCATTTACTCAGACACGGATCGAATCCTCCTTCATCCATGTCCAAGCAATTTAGTAAAGTTGACACCTTGGTCCTCTCCCATTATAATCCCTTTGATAGCATTTCACGAGCATGGGTATGCCCGCCACGTTTCTATAAAAACCATTCTTTATTACAACTCCAACGGTCGTCGCCAACAATATTCCTCCATGGGAGAACCTTATTTTTTCCACATATGCTTCTTCCTACAAAACATGAGAGAAACATCAGTAAACATGATGTATTATCGGCTCTACAGTACCCTCCTAACCTCATACATCAGGGGGAATCTGTTAACGCCTAAAAGTCACACACATGTGACATTTAAGTGATTCATCCTGTAAGGCATCATCAACATAAAAAATGCATATCACCACAGGCATCCTCAACATATCCAAAATATAGCATGAGTCCACAAGTGCCAAGAAACAGTGAAAACAAAGGGTAGTGCGGGTATTACACAGTTGATCCGCGATATAGCGCAGGTTATCTAAATAATGCCCGCGCTACACCTGTGCAGATTTTCCTTCGATAGTCATGCTACTTTCAAAATTGCAGGACCACTCATTCCTGGCAGTGCATTGAAGACTCAATCCTCCCTAAGGATCCGAATTCAGCGCCTCACACACTTGGTGGCATTAATTATGCCCCCTTGTGTACCTTGGAACTAGTTCATGAAGGAGGAGAGTTCACATTTGGATATAGTTGTTTGTTGGCCACCTCTTCGCCTATAAAAGAAATCCATGGGCATGCATTTAGAGATAAATTAGAGTAAGGTTACAATGTTGTATTTGAGTTGGAGCTTCCTCATAGCCCACCATTTCCTACCATTGTGAGCATTCCCAAGCTTGCTTGCCACCTCCCATCAAGGGGCAAGTGTTTCTCTCCACTCTTCTACCATTTACTTAGCATTTATTTTGGACAAGAAAGGCCTCCCTAAGGGAGATTGTTGGCTTTCCTTTAAGCCCTCAACTCCTAGGTGTTGTACAGCTATTCCATTGGACAATACAAGAGTGATTTAGAATATATTTGGTTGTTGTTGGAGTTTGCATCCTCCCCCCATCTCTCTTATTTTGTTTTTATCAATATTTTTCATGTTTGGATGTGAACTACACTAACAATCTCTCGCAGGATCACTTGGAGGAATACCAACCAACATCAAAAGGGGCTCCAAGGACTGGGGCCTTGCAGCAACCTACAAGGCTTAGCCCCTTACCAAGTGGAAGAATGCACTTGTGCAATTTTTTCCACAACAGGTACTACAGTTGGGGCCGCTCCTAGGCCACATTGATAGGATCATCTGGATGAGGCCAAGCCTTGCTGGGTGCATTTTCTCCTCTCGGAGAAACTATTAATTACACCACTTCTTTTTGCAAGTATGAGTGTGCCATCACACTTATACATGGACATTGAGAGAGTTTTGAGAGAAAGATAGTAGAGAAAGAAGATAGGACATGAACTCGAACTCAGAGGGGGATCGAACCTGCATCAATGGACTCTCCTTCAACCAACTTGGATAGGAATCTTGCACTCACGAAATTGGTTGTAAGGAAGGGAGGATGAACATCGACCGTGCAAGGACAAGCTAAGCTCTCCAGAAGTGCAAATGAGAAATTACCAAAATCTAATCTCCTTCATCCTCCTTCTCTTTTATTAACCTCCAATGGAATCCATAGCTCTAATTCCCTCCAAGATTCTTCACTCAACTCGAGTTAGGGAGAGATTCTCATAGAAGACACTTGTCCACTTCTTTCTTGCATTCCTCTTCCCCCAATTCGAATGGGGAATCTTGGCTGACCATAACTCCCCCTATGCGCCCTCTTGGTGGCTATTTTTAAAATCAATATGTCATATTTGTCATAGGTCTGCAATCAGGACTCAATTTGTCATATTTATCATAGATTCTTCATCATTGTTGTCATAGATGCCCGAGAATCTAGCTACAAGTGTCACAACTTCTCTATGATGCCTCTTCCTCTTCCATGGGAGTTACTCTTCCACTCCAATTCGAACTTCCTAGATTCATGCCATGAATAATGTCTCTTCAACTCCCCTAAGTACGTTACTCTCCATATTGGACTCGAATTGGTGAGAGAATGATGCCAAGTGTAGTGGGGAATCTTGCCACATGTGGGTCCCACAACCTCTTATGCGCCCGCATGATCCAATGCCACCTTATTTTCTTTTTTATTATCAGTTATTTGACCCATTTAATGTGAATTTGTTAGTCTAAGGTCATTTTGGGTCTTGTAGCTCCCTTATTCCAAATTCTGATGCTTCCACCCTCAACCTAGGGAACTAGTAAGTTAATGGAATTTTTCCTCCATGATATTTTATTTGGATGGGGACATTACAAACTTTGAATTTGGAATTTTCTCTTCATGTGACCCACCTTGTCCATTTGGCTCTAATTTTACATTATTACCAACTTGGACATCATGCTTGGCAATTATTTGACCCTTAGCACCAATTTGACAAACTATCATGAACATGGCCAAGTGGCTTAGGCCATTGTGACCCAATGCAAAATTTGGGGACATGACATTTGGGCTCGTCACATTCGGCGGATGGGATTATTGGGTCTGTTTCCCATTTAGGAAAATTTCCTCCTACCACATCGACACCATTCAACATGGTTCCCCACTACCCATCCATGCCCCCTGCGTCGGTAACCCCCTACACTGGTACCAACCCCAACATTTGGTCAATGACAGTATGGACCGTATAGTCCTACGTACCCAAACAACGACGATTCCTACACCACCAATGGAACAAGTTGTTCTTACGTCCACCTCTAATGGAACGCAAACCGCATTTATCCCACCCTCAACGTATAACCCTTATTATCCTTTTCCATGCCCAACTGCTTAGCAGCCTGCCCCCCACATGGGGGTTAACCTAGTTCAACCTTCTTACGTTCAACAACCTCAACAATTTGAGTAATTGAACACTGCCAACCCCCAAAATCCGCAGACTCAGGGGAAGAAGAAAGGTAAGAACAAAATGAATCAGCATCAGGGGAAAGGGGGTAACCCCCCTCCCCAGCAAAACCAAAATACGGGTAACCAAAATGTAGGGACTAACAATTTCCCCAGACAAGGGAAGAATTTCACCCTGAGGACTAATTATTGTTGCTCCATATACGACAATTATGGCCATTTCACACATCATTGTCCTCTTATCACCGACTGCCAATAGTTAGTCGAGGCCAAAAAGAAGACGGTGAAAAATGCTCCTCAGGCAGTGAATCCTCCACAACCCCAAACCGTCGTGTTACAACAATCCTTTGCGAATCAAAGGGTAGTTACACAACAACAAGACCCTTTCCCACTCGGTGATGGCTCTTTTCAAAATATCTATACATTGGATGTAAACCTTCAGACACGAGCTAGAGGTTACGATGGGCCTTCCACTCCCCAAGTGGAAGACGTTCCTATCCCCTTGGGGGGCCCTCTACAGATACCACACCCTAATACCAAAAAAATCCCATAGATTCTGAAAGTTCCACTTCCGCATACCCCTGGTAACCCTCACATGAAAGCTGCCCAGAATATAGTATTGTGGATGACTTGGCTCAATCCCCTGCAACCATGTCCACGTTAGAAGTGTTACAGTCTTTCCCAACATAGAGAAAGGAATTACTCAGTGCACTCGGCGTCGTCGATCCATCCGAATCACACCTCATGACATTTTATCTCGACAAAGGTTATCTACGACTACCGTCGTCAGTCATGTTCCAAGTTCCAGTTACTCTAAATAACGTCATGATCCATCGATGTATCATCGACGAAGGCGCATGGAACAAACATTGAGCATATCGGTACCACCAATTTTTCAAATCCCATTCGTGTACCCTCCCACGGGTGTACAAGGGACACCAGTTATGGCTCAGTTAACTCTACCTGAGCTAAATTTGGGAATATCGGTATGGTACCTCACACCACCCTACCCAGAGATGGCTTCCAAACCAGTCGCCCATTATGATTTTGTCCTTGTTTCGGCTGCTACGCCTACAAGGCCCGTAACACATTCAGTTACGACAACCCAACCTAAGACATCCACAACTAAACCATAATCTGTCATCGCTAAGATCACCAATGGGGGCACCAAACAACCAAAGTTGAAAGGTCCCCTATTACCTAACCCGACATCCAATTTATCAGAAACTGCTAAGCCTAAAGCAGGGGGCATCAACCAACAGGAGTTAAAAGCCCCAGTTATGATCAATACTCCCAATCAAAGAGTTATACCGTCGTTTTCTCTTTGTGGGCAGCAAGGCCATGCAACAAACTTATGTCCTACTTTATCGGAGCTAAGGAATTTTCTCAACACCCATGTGAGTATAATGCATGCTCCACCAACAGTAAAAGGGGGCACATCTCCCTCACCCACATCTAATTCCAAGACACTATGTACGAATCATGCATGTTCTATATGTTCTCGGTATGGGCACAATGCGCACCATTGCCCTGACCTCCCTCACCATCGAGAAGCCTTGGAAACCATCCGCCTCACCCAAACCTTGGAAGATACCTCACCTTCCTCATCACCAGAGAAGACTCCTATCAGCATAAGTTCTATGGTGACCCCAGCCAATCCTTCCCCACGATGGGCAAACTCCATACTCGACCAACAGTGGCCGTGACGTCCACAAAGCCCGGCCATTGCCTTAAATCATATTAATGCCACGTGACAGTGTCTCTCATGGAAATTAATGTCTCACCATTCATTCCAATGTCCTCTTGTCACCACATTTTGTACTTTGCGTGCAACCCAAAGTCGATTAGCCGATAACCTCACCCCATTTGGGGCCACGCTTCCTTCGATGATTGAGGAGGATACTGAACCGATAAAGTACAATGTTGACAACAACACATCGCATATGTTATATAGATCGAGAGCTCTCGATCCCCCCTAACTGATTTCCTATAAAATGTTGGATCCCTTAATCTTCCCTCAAGAAGAGATCCTAGCTCCCACCCCAACTACCTATCCATATCTCAACATCCTGCACCTTGATTTGGTCCCTCCTCTGACCAAGAATGAAGACCCTTGCTCTTCAAACGAATACATGCTAGAAGAGTATGTATTCACAACAAATGAGGAGATAATCGAAGCTATGAACACCATCGAACCCCCATGGGACACCTTCCATCATAGGTCCTCAATGACTAGTAGGCAGGAACCACACACTCTACCCGCTGAACAACAATATACAATTGAGTCAAAGGATTTTCTACCCCCTAGGCATATCGATTGGTTCAAGAATCCTATCCCCTCCCCTGATGTGTTCAAAGACGTCTACCTCACCAATATCTCTCCTACCATCCAAGTTGATATATCCACCACACCAGGAGTCGTCGAAAACATCACCATCGGGGCTTCCTGCTCACCATAGGAAATTACCGATTTCACAGCTCTCTTCAAATAATTTCGCGACATCTTTGCAGGGTCCTATGAAGAAATTCCGGGTCTATACCCCGCAATTGTTGAACACCATATTGACACTTGGTCCGACGCCATCCCCATCCGACAAAAGCAGCGCCTGATCCACCCTTCTAAGGCCCCTGCAATCAAAGTCGAGATCGAAAAACTCTTGCAAGCCGGATTTATTTTTCCCATTGCCTACACATCATGGGTGTCTAGCCCTGTCTCGGTTAACAAAAAGTAGGGAACTATTCGTGTTTGTACGGATTTCCGAGTGTTGGGCCTAGTATTTTGGAGATATCAATTTTGAATAAACAAGTTAGTGTGGACGAAGACAAAGTGGAACCAACTCAACGCAAGGGTCAACTCCGACTAAGGGGCCAGGAAATAAGGAAAACGGTCTTGTGGATCGTGTCAAAGGTCGCAAGTTGAGTTAGTTAGCTAGAATTGGTCCACATTGTAATAATGAGTCGGTTAAGGGGAGCGAGGCAAGCTTAGTGCGCCCTATATATATGTATTAAGAAGGAAAATTTGGGGATAATAGCGAATGTTTGAAGTACAGTTTTGTGCCATGTAATAGAGGTATTCACTGCATATGTTGAAGACAAATTTGGAGAAGCTGAGTCGCTGATCTGCAGGTTGTGTGAGCAGGTCCATTGTATGACATGACAAAATCTGTAAGTTTTACCTGAAGTACTTATTTGGCTGCGACTGTAATAAAATACAAGTGCTTCCATGGTTTTTACCAGATGGGTTTCAACGTTAAAACATGGTGTCTTATATGTGTTAATGTTTTGTGATGTGATATGTGTTTCTTTCCTCCATTGAACTATTAATATAATAAATGATGGAAGTAACTGCATGAAGAACGGATGTGATATACCAATAGGATACAAGTTATGAATTATGTCGTAGTTATGAATCTGTCGAAGCTTTGGTTTGTCGATGCTCTGTAGGTGCAACACGATAATGAATGTATTGTTTGGTGAAGACTTAACTAAATCATGATATCTGTTGATGTGTTAATCTGTCGATATTCTGTAATGGGTTTTAATAATGAATATATTGTGTGATGAATATTCCCCTTCTATGCTGCATGAAGTTTGGCTCCTGCAGTCCCATAGATACTTCAGGTGAGACTTCATCTGCTTTGCAAGTGTTGCAGAAAGGGATTTAATCCCTTTCGGGCTGATGTTTGTGGATCGTGGAGTTTGTTGGTGGATGTTGAGTGTTGAACCTTGGTCGAAGTAAAAGTGCGCCAACAAATGGTTGACTTTTATGCTGGTAGTGAAATTTTTTCCTTCATGGATGGGTTCTCCGGATACAACCAGATACGCATATGTCCCCAAGATCAGTACAAAACTGCATTTACCACACCATGGGGCACCTTTGCCTACAAAGTTATGCCCTTCAGTCTGAAGAAGATCAAAGCCACTTTCCAACGAGCAATGGCATACATTTTTAATGAATTGGCTCACATCAACCTCGCCTTTTTAGATGACCTTATAGCCAAGTCCAAAAAATGATGTGATCACCTCCAAGACCTTTGTACCATCTTCACGAGATGTTGCAAGTATAATATACGCTTAAACCCCCTAAAGTGTGTATTTTTCGTCACCATCGGCCACCTCTTAGGATTCATTGTCTCCGACAATGACATATACTTATGTGACGAAACATTCAAAGAAATGTTGAGGTTGTTAGGCTTTAAACACAACTTTTCAACCGCTTACTACCCCCAGGAAAATGGCCAAGTTGAAGTTGTTAACAAAATCCTCAAAACTATGCTCCAACGCACAGTGGATAAAAATCAAACTAACTGGCACCACATGCTCTTTCCTTCCCTTTTGACTTACCTCAATTCGGTCAAGATTACCACAGGTTTTACCCCATTTCACCTTGTCCATGGTGTAGAAGTCATCCTCCAAATCGAGTGTCAAATCCCTACCCTCCAATCCGTCGTCAAGTTGCTACCTGATATCCCTGCACTAGAGCAATGCCTATTCACCTTGGAACACCTCAATGAAGAACGAAGTGACTCTCTTTAAAAAAATGAAGCCATGAAAATTCACTCCAAGGCACACTACATTCGGCAGGTCTGACCCCACTCATTCAACGAAGGCGACTTTGTTCTTTTATTCAATGCCAAGAAAGACGATAAACTAGGACCCGATAAATTTGTATCTAAATGGACAAGCCCTTATGTCATTAAGCATTGTCTCCCCAAAGGAGCCTATATATTAACCGACCATGAAGGTATCACCCTCAACCACTCGGTTAATGAGTTGTACCTCAAACATTTCTATCCTTCATACTCCAGTACCCCATAGGTACGCCTTGTTTTCGTTATATGATTTCTTCATTGTTAATACCTTGGTCATGTTCTTTACTACACCTGGGTATGTGCGCCATATGTGTAGGACCTAACTAAGACGAATTCACAACCCTTGTTTTTATAAGAACAAGGTTCCCTGCTTCATCAAATGGTGCAAAGAGTCCCTCCCACAGGTATCACTATGAAATTGGCATATAGACACTCTTTACCCTCTGTTTATAATGCATCTGCCAGTATTCTCGTTGATCACCATGGGGACCTCATTTCTAGCTCTGATGTGCCATCAACATCATTACTAAGAATAACATGTTCCCCCATGGGTGTGCGCACCATAGCCATCCCAGTCATCAATTGACATCGATAATGTCGACCCCCCACAAATCCAAGGAATCTGACCCAACTTGAAAAGACCCTTCCTTAGAGTATCATTTCACAATTGTGCATTTACTCCACCAAGTAAACACTTGTCAGATCCCTTGGCACATGTTACGAGAACGATTCACAAAGCCCCCTCATGCCTCCATGAGCACTTTACCCCTTCCAATCCCCCCTCATATCATCACCCTCAGAAGCAACTAATTCTATTCATTTATCCCGCAAGTATACACTGCATGGCATCGTTTCATGGGGCACTCGTCTTAGCATTTTCAAGATAACCCTCACTTCATCATTGGAAAGTGTCCCCCGATCCACTCAAAACCATGGGGACTCTGCCCATCATCAAATTGGTCCCCCAACGCACCCAAAACTGTAGGGATCCCACCAATATTCTTTATGTACAAACAAGTTCCCTCACCACCTCACATCGCAGGAACACTATATTATTTAGGCAGCAACCCATGGTCACCTTTGATCGATGCATTTGAGTCTCCATATTCTCAGTAGCATTAGTTTTTTCAGTTACCATTACTCCTCGTTTTGCGTCTCCACCAAAGCCCTTTCATTTGCAGTTTGTCTCTGTCCGCTTCAATCTGTGTCATTCTGAAAGAAAAGCTGCCATCCCCACTCACCATGTTTACATCGATCAAAGGAAGTTATGAGCCCCATGATTATCAACCAGTCTTGTGTCAGGTCTGTTCATCCACCAATTGGTAACAATATGACCTCGGTTCTCAATATAGGACTCTCGTCTTATCATGTGCTTCCGCTCTCGTCGACGTCAAAACATTACGTTATGAGAGTTGCAGTAGTTGGATTTGTACCTTGGGATCCCTTTCAATCACTATAAGGGATCACCTCAAACTTAGTAGGGAGAGCCATTAGTGCTCCCTAACTAAGTGATTTCCCCTATGCTCGATGTCAACACATCATCGCATCAGGGGGAAACGTACTTTTGAAGGTAGCAATGTTCACATTTGGAAATCATGGTAGCAGTCTATTTGGTATAGTGAGGCTCTCAAGTAGATTCACATACCAGTTTGGTTCCCCACTCCCGTGGGATTATCATGGTCACTAGCAGTTCCACTTCTTCAACACTCTGCAACAGTTCCTGGGTCATTTACTCAAACTTGGATTGAATCCGTCTTCATCCATGTCCCACAGTATAGTAGAGTTGACCCCTTGGTCCTCTCTCATTGTAATCACTTTTACAGCATTTCACAAGCATGGGTATGGTCGCCTTGTTTGTATAAAAACTATTATTTACTACATCTCCAACAGTCGTCACCAACAATATTCCCCCATGAGAGAACCCTATTTGTCCACATATTATGTGTCCTACATAACAAGAGAGAAGCAACATAAAACATGATGTATTATCGACTCTACAGTACCCTCCGAAACTCATACATTAGGGGGCATATGTTAACGCCTAAAAGTCGCACACATGCAACATTCCAGCGATTCTTCTAGTAAGGCGTCATCAACATAAAGAATGCATCCCACCATGGGCATCCTCAATAGATCCAAAATACAACATGAGTCCATAAGTGCCAAAAAGCAGTCAAAAGAAAGGGTAGCGCGGGTAATGCATTGTTAACCCGCAATATAGCGCAGGTTACCTGAACAATGCATGCGCTACACCTGCACGACTTTTCCTTTGATAGTCGTGCTATTGTCAAAATGGCGGGACCACTAACTCACAATGGCACATTGAAGGCTCAATCCTCTCCAAGGATCTGAATTCGACTCCTCACACACTTGGTGGAATTAATTAGCCACCCTTGTGTACCTTGGAACTAGTTCATGGAGAAGATGAGTTCACATTTGGATCTAGTTGTTTGTTGGCCACCTCTTGGCCTATAAAAGGAATCCATTGGCATGCATTTGGTAGAGATAAATCAAGAGTAAGGTTATGTTGCTGGATTTGTGTTGGAGCTTCCTCAAAGCCCACCTCTTCCTATCATTGTGAGCATTCCCAAGTTCCCTTGCCACCTTCCATCAAAGGGGCAAGAATTTATCTCCATTGTTCCACCATCTACTTAGCATTTAGTTTGAACAAGAAGGGCCTCCCTAAGGGAGATTGTTGGCTTCCCTTGAATCCCACACCTCCTAGGTGTTGTACAACTATACCATTAGGCAATACAAAAGTGGTTTAACATATCTTGGATTGTTATTGGAGTTTGCATTCTCCCCCCATCTCTTTTATTTTGCTTTTTATCAATATTTCTTTGTTTGCATGTGAATTACTCTAACAATCTATTGCAAGATCACTTGGAGGAATACCAACCAACATGCCACACAGGGGATCCAAGGACTAAGGCATTGCTGTAACCTACAAGGCTTAGTCCCTTACCAAGTGGAAGAGTGCGCTTGTGCAATTTTTTCCACAACAATGGGAAAAATATATTCAAATGACTATTGAGGCATATAACATGCCTAGCAGCTCTGACTCCCTTCACATTGGTGGCACGCAATAGACTATAGAGGACGGCAATATCCATTGGGGATGTCATGTGGTTTGGATAAGATGATAACACCTTTACTCCTATTGAAATTGCTCATAAGTAGATGACTCCTCAACTGCAGGGTGGTACCCAAACAGTTGGTTATGAGACATAAGTAAGAGAAAAGGTCGGCAGATCTCACACCAGACACCCATATTGGAATCCCAAAGATGGTCACCGGAATGAAGGAATAGGAGGCTTTCATTTGGCAGAGGAACATGAGAGGATAATATTTGAAATTCAATGTGAAGTGGCTAACATCTGTTTCAAAAGTGATCAGCTCGAGCACAATATCAATTTGGTGTTAGACACTTTCTCTTAGCTTGCTCGACAAGGACGTGACGGCTCCAATATTGGTCAACCAAGATTTTTCCATTCACTTGGAACAAAGGCATAAGGGCGACCCTCCTGGAGACAAAGAAGCGCATCTAGATTGATAATTTCCAACTCATGCAAGATTTTTTGCCACTCTAGTTTGCTATCATTCTCTCTAAATAATGCTCAAGTGAATTATTTTTTCTTGTATTGTCAACCTCTAACTCTTCATAGTCAATATGTCTACTTTTTGGTTTATTTTACAACCTAGCTATCATCTAGTATATCAGTGAACTTTTAGTCTTTTTGGAGGTGAATTTTTCAAGAACTTGTTTTGAGTTTGGGCTAATTTTCTAGTGTTGGCAGCCTGTATTCAAGAATTTTGTGTATGTACTTTTGTATTTTTAGAATGATAATGCAAACTCTTAATTACAAAAAAAGAAGTTTTGGTCAACTAAGATGGGGTTTGAGAAATAAACCATGGTCTTGGATCAAAATCGTAGGTCTTAGGTGCTAAAGTGAGATTTGAAAGGGAAAAATATTAAAAGGTCCTTAGGGTCATGGGAAAGGTGAGAGGAGGAACACGAGTGTCTTCTAATAATAAAAAATATGAAGTTGGCATGATTACTTAAACCTACTTTTGAGTGTTGATGATTAAATGCAAGAGTGATGTAACAGAATAATGTTGTAAAACCTACAAGAGGAAATATGGATTTCTAATGCATGCTGCTATAGAACCACGACTTGTGTTTACTCCCCCAACAATGTTTAAGTCCTCATGACCCATTCTTAGTGCTTAAAACCTTCCAAGGGAGTTTATATCTCCTCTCAAAGGCCAATTAAGGTACCATAGAGAGAGAATGTGTGGTGGTTCAAGGCCATATTCATGGCTCTTGAGCCTTAGAAGATAACATTAATGCATAAGGCCTATGTTTCCTTCCTTGACTATGGTCAAGGTACCAATACCCATACATAGTAATTAAAACCCATTAATTGTGTATATATACCAAATCAGAGGCAAGAGATACTCTTGATAGTTGATGTGTGATGGTTTGAGGTAGTGTACTTGGTGTTCGATGCCTAGAAAGTTACTTTAGGTCCTAAGGACTTCTTTTCCTCTATTAAACATGTCCAAGACCTGGAAGAAATCATTAATGTTGAAAACTTTCTAATGATTCCCATATTACCAATCAAAGGCCAAATACCCCATGGAGATTCCACGCATGGTGGTTCGAGGCCTCGCTCATTGCCCTTGACCCCTATAAGAAAACTTTTAATTTTAATGTTTGAATTTCATTTCTTGATCTTAGTCAAGGCCTCAAGACCAATACTTAGTTTTCAAAAACTCAAATGGTGCCAATATGCCCACTTATTGGTGAAGGACCCCTTTGGGAGGTCATGTGTATTGGTTTGAGATGTTGTTTTTGGCCCTGGATGCATGAAATATTTTTTTAGGGCCTATGGCCTATGTTCCTCCCTTAATCACATTGAGGTCCTTATGACCCATACGGCCTTCTACTCTAAAGCTCATTATCCCCACTTTAAGGTCAAATATCCCCTTGGGAGATCATGTGTTTTGGTTCAAGGCTTCATTCTTAGCTTTGGATTCCTCTAATATTCCTTTAGTCCTTGATTGAGCCTTAGCTCTTTACCCCACTGTTATCCAAGGCCCACGTACCTATACCTACTACTCAAATGTTGTAATGCTTCCAATATCCCTACTTCCAAGCCAAATATATGCTTAGGAGGTCAGGTGTGGTTGATCAAGGTATAATGATTTTTAAAGTTGGATGCTTAAAATATTCCTTTAGAGAATAGGGCTTAGCTTTCCCTAAGGCATTATGTATGGTGTTTTAAGGTATCATCCATGGCCCAAGATGCTTTAAATATAATTTTATGTCATAAATCATGGGCTTCTTCCCTTAATCATGTATATGATCATGGAACCCATAGATACCACTCAATAACACATGATGGCACCAACCCCCACTTAGAGTAGAAGGATACCCTTAGGAGACCATGTTTGGTTGTTTGAAGTGTCCTTATCAGTGGATTCCTAGTATCGTTCTCTAGTACCTAAGGTACACATTTACTCCCATGACCATGTCTCGAACTCGAAGACTTATCCTTAGTGCTAGAAACATAATAGTGGCATCATATCCACACTCAAAGGAAAATTATGCCCTCAATAGGTCATGTGTAGTGGTTTGAGCCATTGTTCTTGACCCTAGATGTCTATATTCTTCCTTTGGGGCCCAAGGCATGGACTTCTTCCCTTAACCACATATAGGGTGTTATGACCCATACAAGTTGTTGAAAATATCCTAGTCACACCAATTTTCCCAGTTCGAGTTCAAGCATACCCTGCAAATATCATTTGTGATGGTTTAACATGTTCTTCTTCATCGTAGATGCCTATAAGATTTATTCAAGGAAAAAGGCTTGGGTATCCTTCTTGATTATGTCCAAGGCATCAAGACCAATACTTAGTGCCATAAAACTTTTAATGGTTGCCATATTCTTACTTGAAGGCCAAAGGTCCCCTCAAGAATCCATGTGCATAGATCGATGTGTTTATCATGGAGCTTAAGCCCTATAAGCTACCTTAAGATCCTAATACTTGATTTTCCTCCACTAACCATGGTTAACATTCTTACATCCATATATAAATCTCAAAAACTTCTAATTGTAACCATATCCTCAATCTAAGGCCAAAAATATCCTAAGGCAATGACGTGTGGTGTTTTGAGGTGGTGTTCTTGACTTTAAATGCCTAGAAGCTTCCTTTAAGGTCTAGTAGAACTTATGTTTACTCCCCAAACCATGTGCAAAGCTTCATGATCCATTCCTAGTGCTAAAAACCTTTTAAGGGAGTTTATATCTCCTCTAAAAGGCTAATGATATTGTAGAGAAAGAGAATATATGGTGGTTCAAGGTCTCATTCATGGCCCTCGAGTTTGATAATATACCTTTAATGCATAAGGCCTAAGTTTCCTTCCTCGACCATGGTCAAGTTACCAATAACCATACATAGCAATCAAAACCTCCCAATGGTGCATATGTCCCAAATCAGAGGCAAATGATACTCCTGAGAGGTGAGGTGTGATGGTTTGAGGCAGTGCACTTGGTGTTAAATGCTTAGAAATTTACTTTAGGTTATAAGGACTTATTTTCCTCTCCTGAACATGTCCAAAACCTTGCAAGAAATCCTTGATGAAAAAAACCTTCTAATGGTGTCCATATCACCAAACAAAGGCCAAAAATCCCCTAGAGAGTTCATGCATGGTGGTTCAAGGCCTCACTCATGGCCCTTGAGCCCTATAAGAGACATTTCAAGTCCAATGTTTGAGTTTCATTTTGTGATCTTGATCAAGGCCTCAAGACCAATACTTAGTTCTTAATAGAAAATAGTGCTAATATGCCACTCATAGGTGAAGGATCCATTTGGGATGTCATGTGTATTAGTTTGAGATGTTGTTTTTGGCCCTGGATGCATGAAAGATTCCTTTAGGTTCCATGTTCTATGTTCCTCCCTTAATCATGTTGAGGTCCTTGTGATCCATACCTTTTGACATAGAGCTGAGTATCCCCACTTTGAGGTCAAATATCCCCTTGGGAGGTCATGTGTTTTGGCTCAAGGCTTCATTCTTAAGTCTGGATTCCTCTAATATTCATTTAGGCCCTAAGTCTTAGGATTTTACCCCAATAATATCCAAGGCACACATACATGTACCTATTTATTAAACCTTGTATTGCTTCCAGTATCCCCGCTTTTAAGCTAAGGATAAGCTCAAAAGGTCACGTGTGGCTTATCAAGATATGATTTTTAAAGTTGGACGCTTAAAATATTCCTTTAGGGAATAGGGCATGGATTTTCGCTTAATAATGTCTAGGTTCAAAGACATCATCATTGTCATCGACATCATCTCCCTTATCATCATTGTCATCATCATAGAGTACATCAACAATATTATCATTATTGTCATATATCAGCATAATCATCGTTATCATCATCATCTTTGTGATGATGAAAAAGGCATCCAACTACCTTACATGAATTTTGTAAAGGATATTTGGCCTCTAATTTGGAAGGTGGGCACCATTAGAATGTTTTGAACACTATGGATGGGCCTTACTTAGTAAATACCATCCTCATCATCATTGTCATCATAGGCCCTATCATCATTGTGGTCATCATATACATGAACATTATCGTCATTGTCATCATCATTATTATCATCATATATCATCATAGTCATTGTCATCATCATTGTCGTCAATTCAGTGATGATGAAAAATGCATCCAACTATCTTACATGAATTTGGAAAATGAGATTTGGCCTCTGAGTGGGAATGTAGGCACCATTAGCATGTTCTGAGCACTATGGATGGGTCTTAATTAGTAATTGTCATCATCATCATATGCATCGTCATTGTCATTGTCATAATTATCATTTTATAATCAAATCATCATCATTGTCCTCATTAGTGTGATTGTTATAAAAATAGCCTATAGCCTCTAACCCCTTTCCCTTATAACCTATATCCTCTAAATCATATATTATCTAACGCATAAGTTGTATTAGGCACAATTCTAGGAGCAAACCTAAGCATTATTTTGGGAGTCGATCCAGGAGAAAAATTAATAGTAAAATGAGGTGATGTTTTGGGAGAAAAACTAGATGCTAAACCTATTGTTAAATAGGGAGCTAAACTAGGTGCTAAACCTATTGTTAAATAGGGAGCTAAACTTGGAGATAAACCTAGTTAAAAAGAGGGAGATAAACTAGTTGTTATTCTTGGTGCTAAAGAGAGAGATAAACTAGGTGCTAATCCTAACGTTAAAGAGGAAGCTTAACTAGGCATTAATCGTAATGCTAAATAGGGAGCTAAACTAAGGGCTATTCCCAGTGCTAAACCTAGTGCTAAAGAGGGAGATAAACTAGGCACTATAGTCAACGCTAATTAACACCAACTTTAGCACCAACTTTTGAAACAAGGCTCTAAAAATGCCAAGAAAAGCGCCGTCCCGTGAAATAGCACCACCTTTACCTAAAGAATGAAGAAAAATATACTAAAAAGGTGACTAGATGCAAAGAAGGGAGCTAATCACAAAGTTTTGTTGTAGTGTTTGACCCAAGTTGTTTTGATAAATGGGCTTCTGGTGATTGGTTGCCAAGACAACGAACTTGAAAAAATAAACTGGATTAAAACTATTTTATAGCCATGATATTCCAGTGGTTTAATTTTGATCATCCATGCCCTAACTTAAAGTCAATTTAGATCCATAATCTGCAAATTGCATCACGCATGTCGAAGCTCATATTTTTTAGAGTAGTAGAACATCCAACTAATGCTCACAAAGATATACGATGAATGTTAAACATGTCTAGAATCCCACTTCCCATGGATATGTTGTCAAGATTCTCTATGCAACATGTAGTCCCAGGAGGCTTCCCCAATTATAGCCGATCCAGTGAATATTTAATACATGCTGGTGGAATCACTGTTGGTACCTGCTACAAAGCAAAACAAATTAGCCTCTTAATTTTAAAACAAGATAATTAATAATACAAGGTGAAGGATAGATTGGGGAAATTCGTATGGATGTGGCAATGTTGCTAAATATGAACCAGAAGAGTCAAGCTCGTGATGCTCCAACATAGGGGATTCGACCTATGGATGAAGACTCTGTTATTCAGTCGCTTCAGGGACAAGATGAATCACATGTTTCCGTGCACGTTGAATGAAAATGCTTTCTAAGATGGGTTCTGCCCGTGTCGATTTTATATGTTTTTTAACTTTAATCTGTTGGTATGTGTGAATATATAGTAGTTGGCGCTACGAACCAACTAAACAATTTTGGTATGTAGTAGCATTAATGGGTCTTTTGCTTATTTCTTTGGTGCAGATTGAAAGAACTCATATGTATCTCTATTGTTGGTTTACAACCTTTTAATATCAAAAAATTAATCATTTTTATTAAAAAATAATGGAATCAACATTGAACATATATAGAAGATTCTATGAAACAAAATCAAGATTCTTGTTCAATTATGTCTTAATCATACCAATGCTAAGAAGGTAAATGTAAAACCTAAATTTTATCTCTCATGCATCTTGGAAGAAAAATAATTATAAACTATGATAATTCTCAATATATTCACTGGGTAAGTAGCTTAGATATACAAACAATGATTACAGATAAATAAATTTCACAAGAAATCTATAAGGAGTGCAACAAATTATATTCTTATTATATGCTCATAGAGAATCTCGAAGTGTGTATATGTTCTCAAAATTTACAAAATACCCATAACCCTAATCATTAAAATTAACTATGATTGTTTAAAATATTTAGAATTTAGAATGTGCTTCATACAAAGTTGGTAGTTTCTTTTAAAAAAAAAGGACATTTACTAGTTTCTGGTCTTCTTTCCATAAACATTTCCAACAATGAATTAATATCACAAGTATCGAAAAAATTATAATCACACCAAACATAATTTAACTACAAAATATAATTTTGAGGTAGAGACTAGTTGATGTGTAGTTATTTGCCTTGTTTCGATGATCGTTTTGAATCACGAAGCTTGTGTAGATGGACTCACCTTCGCTTCAGGGCCGACAATTAACCCTTGATAAAACCAATGATATCTTGTGTCATCCAAACCTTGACCTTGTAATTTCAATTAGATTAACATTCCTCACATTGGGCTACTTGGAAATGCATGGACAATGTTATTTGTGCAAGCATCATCAATGTTATTTCAATTAGATCAACATTCCTCACTAGGCTACTTGGAAATGCATGAACAATGTTCCTTGGGAAAACAACAATTTCATCAATGTAATATCTTCTACATTATTTTGCAATGACAACTCTCTTTGTTTTAGACTATGGATGAGGTAATAATATTATAGTGTGCCACTAGTTTTGGCATCTAGCATCTTTCTTTTGGCCATGCCACGCAATTGGGAGAAGTAGTAACACAATTATTTGCAACAAAAGCCATCCTTCCTTAACATTATGGATATTAAAATTGCTTCTATTTGGAACACAACTTGTTAGAATTCTATATTTCTTCTCGTAAGATTTAGATCTTGCTTTAGGCATCTATACCTTTTCTAAGAGCTTGTTTAGTTAGAGAGATCTGCCATTGTTTTATTGTGATTTCTAGTTTTATACAATGTCTTATACATGTGGTTATTATTAGCGGTTGCCATATTTGTTTCTTTTATGGGATGCTCATTATTTTAGCTTGGTTGAAATCCCTCTCTCTGGTTCATTAGTTGTATATGTAGATGGATATAACTTTATGGCTATGTGGGATCCTCACATGTAGTTAAAGCATCAATGTTTGTATAGATGTTTCTCTTTCTCTTCCCCAACTAATATACTTTTTGTAGTTATCTTCTCTTTGTCAAATTCGATCGCTATTGTTAATAATGTTGCATCTCTATAAGCTTTGTTCCAGATATAGACCCCCCCCCCCCCCCCCCCCCCCGACCCCAAACACAATGGTGTCATTAGTTAAGATCTTCACATTAATGAGAGAGGAAATAGATTCCATATATGGATTTTGAGGCTTGTTAGAGGCTCTTAAATATGCAAGGAACAAGGAGTTGACTGCCATAGGACATTCTAGCCCTGAAATTGACAATTGGAATCTCGAGGCCCACAAATATATTTCTAAGAAAATTTACTCTAGAAGATGGTCTTTCATTAGCCTAAGAAAAATTACTTAAGAGTATATTTTAGGGCACCAATCACTACTAGTTTGAAGATTGAGAGCTATGAAAGCATTTGGACAAAATATGATTTTTAGATCGACTAAGGTAGAGGGGAGATTAAAAACACAAAACACCATTTTTGTCGATTTGTAGTTGATAGATGAAGCAAAACTGGACAAATCTATTGTATTTGGAATAGGGGGGGCTATGTTATAGTTGATGGGTTGATGCTGTGGAATAAAGCTTTGGAATGAAATTGTACAAAGACGAGCAGGTTCCCATTTTCAATATGGCAGGGCTAAGATTGATGGGTCGCAACCCATCCTACGACTTAATTGGTGTAGCATGTACCTTATGTCTCGAGGATGGAATTTCCAACACCTTTCCAAATAACATATTCCAATAGCCTCGAGAGTGACGCTATGCAGAGAAAAACATGTTCCCAGTTGCCTATGTAGCAGGGTTGAGATTGACAACCTGTGACCTATATTGTGATTTCAATGGTGAATAAATGCATGTACCTTGATGTCCAATGGTAGAATTTTCAACCTTTCCAAAGAATGTGAGTCGCCAACTTGGGATAAAAATAAAAGGGAGTGTCACATACCATAACATCCTTGGGTGGAGTTTTCAATGATCCTTTCAACATTGCACGAGTAAGGTGTCTCCACCTGTATATATTCCATATCAACCGAAGGCTATAATATGGGGATAGAGAATTTGGTGGAAGGGGTATCCATGATAACTAGAGCAATAATACCATACCATAACTTGGGATAAAAATAAAAGGGAGTGTCACATACCATAACATCCTTGGGTGGAGTTTTCAATGATCCTTTCAACATTGCACGAGTAAGGTGTCTCCACCTGTATATATTCCATATCAACCGAAGGCTATAATATGGGGATAGAGAATTTGGTGGAAGGGGTATCCATGATAACTAGAGCAATAACACCATGCCACATGACCAAAAAGTGAACAATTTTACTAAAACCCAAGTTGATGTGTTATGCTCCTTACTTGTTTCAGAGGTGATTTTGGGGAACACATAGAAGGACATAAACAATTAATCAATTATGGAGTCACCTGGAATATTCATCACTATGTAGTTGAAAACAATAAAGATAACTCAAGAATCAAGGAATGACCTTGTTTCATTCAATGATGGCTGAAACCCAAGTTGATATGTTATGTTCCTTGCTTATCTCAAAGGTGATTTAGGGGAACACATAAAAGGACACAAACGATTAATGGATTATAGAGTCACTTGGAATATTCATCATTGTGTCGCTGAAAACAATAAACATAGATCATGAATAAAGGAATGAGCTTGATTTCATTCAATGATGAAAACTTAATATAGTGATCAAATCTAACCACGCTAACCACGTCTAATATATTGGTTTGCTTGAGATAGTTTGTTGGATGTGAGGATGTACTTTGTTAGTGATTTAACGATTGTATGATCATGCATGACTTTGTCATACATGATTAATATTGATTATTTGTTGGATTTGATGCAATGAAGTTGATCTTCATGGATATTTGTCATATTTGATAATTTGATCTCATCTCTATTTAAATAGAGTATGAGGAAGACAATGGTTGGATCTTCAGGGTTTGATCCACCATGTACTAAAACTATGGTGGAAGTAATTGAGAATAATAGAAGCACTAAGTTGTGTTTCCATCTCATTTGGTTTGTTTTCTATGTTCAATCTTTCATTTCACCATTGCAATCTAGTTATATTATTGATTTACGTTCTTGTAATGGATAGTTCTTCCTTCAACTTTAAGATAGTAGTAAGAATTGTAGTTGTGATTATATCTCTCCTCCATGCTTCTTTGTCTCAAGATTTTCATCTAGTATAGGGTGTGATTGGATCATGTTGAAGTGTGATCAGACCATGCTAAATCTAAAATTTTGATTGATGAAGTTTTTAATTGTTTCTTGTTGCTTGACCTAGTTCGTAAGTGAGAATGTAGTGTGTTTTTCCCTTATGACGAATATCAATTACCTAGTAGTATATAATGAATATCAACAATTCTAATATTATGAGATTTATCTAAAGAAAGAAGCCCCCCAATGGACTTCTCCATATTAACTTAAACTCATGTTTGCAACCATTTGAATCCATAGCCCAAAAATGGGCACCAATCGCCACAAATTCAACCAATATATTTGATATTATGTTCTTGTATTTTCATCGAGCTTATTGAATATTCGAGGGACAAGTCACATTGATATTGTATTAGGGAAGCCCCCTTTACCGATAAAAGAACTAGCTTGTAGTGAGAGAAGTGTTGTTATGGTGATAGCGGGCAACCTCTTGGATTGCACTAAAGTTGCCTTTATTGGAGAAATTAATGTTATGCATTGTAGTTTTGGGAGCTAATAAAATGGCTTGTTGGTGAGGACAAAGTCTAATTCCTTCGAATTCATACTTATGGTACATTTATGTGGCTAAACATTCTTTGAAAAAGTATTATATTATCTAGCGGCTCCATGAACGCATCATGAGGAATGATTGTAGAAAGCCGAGACTTGCTTATGGTGACTCCACCAGCGGAACAATCATAAATTGTTGGTGGCTAAAAGTGATGTTTTAACCATGGTGTTAGCCAAAATGGTTAAAAGGGAAGAGAAGGTGACTTGTTAGCTTCATGCAAATCAATGTCATCGTTTCTAGGTAGTAGTCACATAAACACTTATAGCATTTAAGGAGTGGTAAGTGATTTTTTGGCACAAAATCCAAGGTTTGGAACAAAACTAAAGCCTGATTAGATTTTCAAGGATAACTAGGTAGATTCAAAGCACAAAGATCCAGTGGAGGTATGCATGCAAGTTATTTGTAGTAGGAAAGGAAGATATCAACAACAATTTGAAGTTTCACCCATGATACTCAAAATCATATTCATTGAATGAAATGCTTATCTTTGGATATATTTGGAAATACCATTATTTTGATTCAAGCACAAGGGCATAATATGTGTTTTTAGTTTCACCCTTGAATGGTTACATTGGAAGTTTGAATTCACCAAGCATTTAAGTCATACCTAGGTCAGGGCATGCGGATAATGTAGAAAAAGCTTAATCTGATTAGATTAAGCATCACACACACACACACATACAATATATATATATATATATATATATATATATATATATATATATATATATATATATATATATATATTTGGTTTTAGGTTTGTTATGAAGGAGGCAATGGTAGAGTTATCCAACAATCCTTTTGAGTTTTCATTGCTTTATCATTTGTGTCCAAAGAGACAATATTTGTGGGCTAGTCCATATCCTCATTCTGTCCATGTCATGGCATATGGTCATATAATGGTATCAAAAGCTTGTTTGAATTAATGAGATGAAGGTCCTATAAGGCCAAATTTTGCCTTTCCCATCTTAATACCCCTTTATATAAATCCCGTTGCAAATCCAAATTAATTACAAAGGTAAAATATACATAGATAATGCAAATCAAAGCAGTAGTATTTAGGAGATACTCACATTTGTATAGCATTGGTCATGATAGTGATGATGTAGGGACAATACTGAATGATAGAGCATACACAAGTAAGACGAATGATGTGAAAAGAAGCATTTTTATTACAATTGTTTGGGGCAATTTTTAGAGATTTCAAAATTTGTTATTGATCTATTCTTCTAGAGACATTCTATGAATCCTTAGCACCCCATGAGGGGGATTGTAGTCCCCATATGGAGCCAATTGTTAACCCCTGAAATGGACAATTGGAATCTCAGGGTCCACACATATATTTCCAAGAAATTTATTCGAGGATCTTTCATTGGCCTAAGAAAAATTGCTTAAGAAGAGGATCTTTTAGGCCACCAATAGTCATTGAATTCGGCCACCAATAGTCATTGAATTCAAGATTAAGACTTATGAAAACATTCTGTAATTGGCATCCTTTTTGTTTTATGAGATGCTCATTGTTATAACATGATTAAACTCCCTCTTTATGGTTCAAGAGGTGTATTTGTAGATGGCTATAACTTTATGGTTATGTGGGATCCTTGCACACAGTTAAACCCCAGAGCCATCTAATCTTGTAACAAACTTCCTTCCAATTGTTAGAATTCAATGATATGGAAGGTTAGAGCTCCCATCGATCCATAACTTTGATTGAATTTTTTATGATTTAGGTTAATTCAAATTGTTTTTTTACAAGAATGGGTATATGCATTCATATAAAAAGGAGGTCATGGATAAACCAAGCAACTGGAATATACAAATAGTTACACAATTTTATCAAAAAATTGCTATGTCGAGTTGTACCCTCTTACAATAGTTCTATGAGGGATTTCTAAGAAAACCAAACATAAAACTTTCCTATGAAACCTAAGACTATATTGCCTTACAAAAGTCCCAAACAATAAAATATAAGTATAAACCATACGAGAAGATACATCTAGTCAAATTGATTCCCATTGTGGGCTTCTTCCACAAGGACATCTTCATGTTCCCGAGCACAATCACCATGTAATTGCAACTGTTCCAACATTGCTTTTGCAGTTTGTTGTATTGTTTCCTCTTTGGTTGCTTTGTCCTTAACTGAAATTGATAAAACCAAAGGTTTCCCTACTGTAGATTGAGTCCCTTTTGAAAAACCCATAATGATTATTGTAATGCATGTTGTTATCATTGGCTAATTTGTTTGCTAATTTCTGACAATGCTCTTACATCTTTATCTCCATTGCTTCTAGTTTTGTATCGAATTTTTCCACATGGATGCTTGAATAATGCATGGCTTGCCTCATGCCCTCTAACTGGGCATTCATTTTCCTTAATATTTTTTTAATGTAAGAAAGCCTTTCATTTCCAGACATTCCTGAACTAGTAGTGTTGGCCATGATTACCGCTAGGGTTTCAATCCTTCTACACTCCTCAATAGAAAGTGTATTTCCAATATCAAACCAAACTTCAACAAAGAGGGTTTTCCAATTTGGAAAATTGAATGCACAGGAAACTAAATTCCAAAGGATACTATGTATGTGATCATGAGCATCATCACAACAAGGGTTATTTTTTATGATCCGCTTCATGACAAAGAGTAAATCTCCAAATTTCATAGCACTTTTTACCCATTGGGCTTTTAGTATCGCTGTTCCTTGAAGCAAAGCATAAGCTTATGCTGATTGTTCGTGGCAACACCAACCTCCCATGAATGTTTGACTTTTAAATTTTCTTTGGGGTTAAGAAGCACCCCCTTGCACTTGCCACCCCTATTTGGATTGATTCAAAATTGCTCAAAACCCCTACAAGCATTATTCCAACATGCACATGCCTTGGATCACAATAGAACTTTGCTCGTGCATAAAATTTTAGATGGATCTTTATTGAATTTGTAATAGGAAATAGGGCTTGTTTGCTACAGGATAATTTAGTATACTCCTTAAATCCCGAATGTTTGCATCTCTATTGTTCTTTTTCTCTTTATTAATATAATTTTGTAGTTTTTTTTTGTTTACTTTGTCAAACTATCATTAATTGAGTTCCATATAGATCATTCCCTCTAGCCCCAAACCGTGTAAAGTTTAGTGAAGACTTCCACATTATTGGAAGTTTATATAAAATTATAGTTTAAGAGAGTTTCTTTTACTCTAAGGTTTTATTAGTAATTATTATCCCTTTTATTTATTTATGAAATACTTGGGTTGTAACGTGGTTAAACTCACTCTCTTTAATTCACAGGTTGTATATAGGTGTAGTTTAAATATTATACGCTTTCAACCTTTTCCAAGTATATTTTCCGTCTTATTTTGTTCTAAGTCTATTGAAAATCTTTACAAAATCTTAGAAATCACATATTATTAGTTATGAAAATTACAGAATTTGGGTGTCATGAGGGTATTAGAGGGTGGTGAATCTATTTATGAATTCAAAAACATAATTTAAACACTTCCAAAATTAGATTTTACCTAAAAAAAACCAATCGTAACTTAGAATAAATAAACTACTCAATTGTATATATAGTGACTATGGAATTGAATTTTTTAATGATTAATTATTATATATATTTTTCAAATTTTTTTGACGTGGTCAAATTTAATTACTATTATTAATTAAATTCCATATGCGCTCAACCCTATGTTAGGGACCAAAGCTGATGCAACTATTGATTAAAAAACACGCTCAATATTGAAATATATTCGAATAAGGCTCGAAGGCTAGTTATAAGCTCCTAAATATACTAAGACAATAGGACCAAGAAGGGGTGACCTTGACGTGATAATTGAATAGAAGAATAATAGTCAGTAGAAAAGAAGCAAAATCACAGATGTACACAAATACATACAGATATAAATGTCCAAAGGAGGAGGCCACCACAATGAAATAAGCTAGAGCGAAATCAGGTAAGCCTTCAAATTTGCAGTTTTTGGATGTTGTCCCATGTAGATCTCCCCACAATTCAATCGAAAACTCAATGTAATGCGCTGCAATGCAAGAAATACTGAGATCGGAAGAGGCATACACAGACATCTGCTTTGATTTGAGATTCTTTCGTTGAGCGGAGAAACCTCAGAAGTCAATGGCGGAATCTCAGACCACCCTATCTTCGGATTCCCGTCTGGGGGTCGTAATAAGCCCTGCCCTGGACAAGATCATAAAGAATTCCTCATGGCGTAAGCATTCCAAGCTCGTCCAAGAATGCAAGGCCGTGCTGGAGAAGCTCTCTGCCACACAGCCACCCCCGGAGCAGCAAGAACAGCAGACAGAAAGTCCTTCAGTCAGCCCTCTTGTCGATGGGCCCGTTTCCTTCAACTTGGCCGATGCAGAAATCATACTGCAGCCCCTAATTGTGGCCTGCGATTCGGGTTTCTTGAAAATTGTGGAACCAGCACTGGACTGCATACAAAAATTGATAGCGCACGGTCATATCAGGGGCGAGGCTGATACGACCGGTGGCCCCGAGAGCAAGCTTCTATTTCAGCTCATGGAATCGGTCTGCAAGTGCCACGATTTGGGGGACGAGAATATCGAACTCATGGTGCTCAAAACCCTACTTTCAGGGGTTACATCTACGACGTTAAGGATTCATGGAGATTGCCTGTTGCAGGCCGTGAGGACTTGCTATAATGTTTACTTGGGCAGCAAAAATGTGGTTAATCAGAACACTGCTAAGGCCTCTCTTACACAAATGCTTGTCATAGTGTTTCGCCGCATGGAGGCCGACTCGTCGACCGTCCCCTTGCAGCCCATTGTTGTAGCTGACCTCATGGAGCCCGCTGATAAATCCAGTTCTGATGTTAATAATACCCTATTTGTACAGAATTTTATTACTAAGATCATGCAGGATATCGATGTGGTTTTGAATCCTTCTCCGCTGAAATCGATCGGGGGTCACGATGGCGCATTTGATTCTACTGCTGTCGGGGCGACTAATCCGACTGATCTGCTTGATTCAACTGATAAGGATATGCTAGATGCCAAGTATTGGGAGATAAGTATGTACAAGACTGCTCTGGAAGGCAGAAAGGGAGAGCTGGTTGATGGGGGGGATTTGGAACGGGATGGAGACTTGGAAGTTAAGATCAGCAATAAGCTTCGACGAGATGCGTTTTTGGTTTTCAGGGCATTGTGTAAGCTGTCAATGAAGAGTGTACCTCAAGAAGTTTCCTCGGATCCGCTGCTTATGCGGGGGAAGACAGTGGCATTGGAGCTGTTGAAGATTCTTCTAGAAAATGCTGGAGCTGTGTTCCGGACGAGTGACAGGTATTGATTGTGTAATTCTATGGTTTTGCATTGTGTTATGTTTCATGGAGATTGAGATGGATTTATATCCATTTTCGACCAGTCTGCAACTTGAGCCAAGAGCCTAGTACTCTCTTTTCCTGAAGTTTTATATGTACAGTTAATATCTGGCATTTCTGTTTGTCTGTCGTGGTATCCTGTTCAATTGCTACTTTCAGGCAGTTTCGTCTATATTTACATTTAGATATAGAAGCTGTGGAAGTTTATTAAAATTCTTTGGCGGAAAGATTATATAAAATCTTATTTTCTCCAGTTCTACTAGTTTTAAAAGTTGTAGGCACTACTTACTTGCCGCAGGTTGACAGAAACAGCTGCGGATTGATGAAAATGCAAAACTGTGACTTTCTTTACCAGAAACTACCATTATTTGTTGTTATAAGAAAATGCAGTATGTCACTGTCCGAAACATATGCTACTCCCCTGCAGGAAAGTCTAGTGCTTTCTTAAATTAAGTCTGTTCCGCCATTAAATGATTTGTAACTGATGCTGCAACAATCCCATATGCAAGTTTCTACTGTAAAAACTTCAAATCCAGAACTAAGACTCCCACATAGGAATCAATTGTGAACTAAGACTCGGCTTGCTATAATGCAACAGGATAATTTATGAAATAAGGCCTTTCTTGTAATGGATCTCATAAGTTGGAACTTGGTACACATACTTGGCCAATTTTGGTGCTACTATTTTGTCAGTCAAGGTGCTTAGATTAATCCAAACCGCTTGTTACCTAAGGTGAGCCAACGATATCTGCTGTCTTTATATGCTCTAATGGTCCTTAACTGTGTAATCCTATCCCTTCTGTTACCATAGGTGTTGTGGCCATTAAGTCCCTTTCGATGTAGCATCTTATAGATTATCATGGTAATATTTCGTTATTCTCTAGAGAATATTCATATTACTGCTTTTTAATTTATGCCCTATTATGGAATCTTACTTGTTGAGATAATAGATTGTCATCTCTTATGATTCGTCCATCAACTGCATTTATATTTAATCTGTTCTTCTGATTATTGTTGTCATATTGTGTTCTATGCAATCTGTGTTTGTTTTCTGGTATAGCATCTGATTGTTTGGTTAATATGGTACTCTAATTTGACAAATCACTATATTCCCTACATTGTTTATGTTAGCATGATTGTTTGATACAATCCGGTAGTTACTATTTTTTATATATATCCAATATAAATTCTAGTTGTCGAGGTCGTATTTTTTTGTTTTGACATGTATTTGTGTGCTGTTCTTTTGTTATTATTTTGTAGGGATATCAAATTTGATCATCCTTGTGTTCATACTTGTTACCAAACAGGTTTCTGGGAGCCATCAAGCAGTACCTTTGCCTATCACTTTTGAAGAACAGTGCATCGCCGCTTATGAACATTTTTCAACTTTCTTGCTCCATTTTTATGAGCTTGGTATCCAGATTCAGGGCAGGATTGAAAGCTGAGATAGGAGTGTTTTTTCCAATGATTGTTCTTCGAGTTCTGGAAAATGTTGCTCAGCCAAATTTCCAGCAGAAGATGATTGTTCTTCGCTTCTTGGAGAAACTTTGTGTAGATTCACAAATTTTGGTAGACATATTTATCAATTATGACTGTGATGTTGAGTCATCTAACATATTTGAGCGGTATTTTTCTTCTCTTTAACTCACATCATGTATAGACCCTTTCATTCAATCCAACATTTGTTAATGTTATTCTTTACATCTCATCTTGTATTTTCCAGTTGCTTGATACACTTGTTTATGTGTGTCTGAAATTTTGTTTTGGTATTTTGTCCCAAGCCAAATTATTTTACAGGTGCTTTTGGTGACCATTTGTTATGCCCTTCAAGGCACACTATTGTAGGTTTAGAATGTGGCTGAATGACAGATTTGCTGCAAGCTATCTATTGTGTGCATTGTGATTGTTTAACTAAACCAAGGTTTTGCAGGATGGTCAATGGGCTTTTAAAAACTGCTCAAGGTGTCCCTCCAGGTTCTGCCACTACATTGTTACCATCTCAGGATGCCACAATGAAACTTGATGCCCTTAAATGTTTGGTAGGGGTGTTGAGATCAATGGGGGATTGGATGAATCGACAATTACGGATTCCGGATTCCCAGTTTATGAAAAATATTGATGCTGAAGATGTTAGTGTAGATTATGCAAACGGTGCACCTTCGGCAAATGAAGGTGGGGAGGAGTCTGTGGATGGCAGGGAGCACCATCCTGAAACAGGTAGTGAAACATCAGAGGCTATCACATTTGAACAACGCCGTGCATATAAACTAGAACTTCAGGTCAAGATGCTACCCTTCTGTACTCTCTCCTCTCTTGTTTTTAAGCATTCTTGATATGTTATAAATAACTTATAGAATCCCCCATAAACCATTATGGAAACCAATAATTGAACTGGATACAGGAAGGTATATCTCTCTTCAACCGAAAGCCACGCAAGGGCATTGAATTCCTTGTCAATGCAAAGAAGGTCGGAGACTCACCTGAGGAGATAGCTATTTTTCTAAAAAACGCATCTGGTTTGGACAAGACCTTGATTGGTGACTATTTAGGGGAAAGGGATGATTTTTCTCTGAGGGTGATGCATGCATATGTTGACTCCTTTAATTTTGAAGGGACGGAATTTGATGAGGCATTAAGGACCTTCTTAGAAGGCTTCAGATTACCTGGAGAAGCACAGAAAATTGATCGCATCACAGAAAAGTTTGCAGAGCGCTATTGTAAGTGCAACCCAAAGGTTTTCACTAGTGCAGACACAGCTTATGTTCTTGCATACTCTGTGATCATGCTCAACACTGATGCACATAATCCAATGGTGAAGAATAAGGTATGTCTTTTTCATCCTGTGGCATTCATTGGCAGCTCCCATGGACCATCAGATTTCAATTTTTTTGGGATCATTCTTTATCCAACTGCCTCTTTCCTAACTTGCATTGTCATTACAGATGTCAAAGGCAGATTTCATACGGAATAATCGAGGCATAGATGATGGAAAAGATTTACCAGAAGATTATCTCGGATCCTTGTATGATCGTATTGTGAAAAATGAAATCAAGATGAAAGATGATAATTTGATGCCACAAAATAAACTCCCTACAAATGCAAACAGAATTTTAGGTCTGGATGGTATACTAAATATTGTCATTCGTAAAAGAGGGGAAGAAAAAGCTCTGGAGACGAGTGATGATCTTATTCGGCACATGCAAGAGCAGTTCAAGGCAAAAGCTAGCAAGTCTGAGTAAGTGCTTTTAACATTGCCCCAATCAATGAGCTATTCTAGATTGAGCCTTTTGAATAAAATGTAACAGAATGCCTTGCTGTGGGAGCTGCAGGTCTGTCTATTATGCTGCTACGGATGTGGTAATCTTAAGATTCATGGTGGAGGTTTGCTGGGCTCCAATGCTAGCAGCATTCAGTGTTCCTCTTGACCAAAGTGAGGATGAGGTGGTTATCTACCAGTGCCTTGAAGGTTTCCGTAATGCAATTCATGTTACCTCTGTCATGTGTATGCAAACACAGAGAGATGCTTTTGTGACTTCTTTGGCAAAGTTCACATCGCTTCACTCTGCTGCGGACATCAAGCAGAAAAATATTGATGCAATCAAGGTTAGTTGCTCCCATCTACTTGTAGCTCCAGGCTCCTCATCTTTGAAAATGCTGACTTTTGTTTTGGAGAAGAGTTTGGAATGGAGAGAAAGGGTTGAATCTGATCTTCAGGATTTTTGGGAAATTCATCCATGATGTGGAAAAAAATTTCAAGGCTAATGCATTCATGCAAAGTAGTTAACTTCTAAAATGACATCAGTGTAGACTAAATAAAATGAAGCATACAATTTGTTTTCAAATTTTTAAATCTGAGTAACATTGTTGGCTAATCAGATGCAAATGTATGGCTTCAGCTTGATTAACTGTTTTACAAGTCAAATATACTTTACAGAATCACAATATGCTTTACAGAATCACTGTGCAGCTCTTGTTTCTACTAATATTTATGCAGTAATATCTGTTTGACTCTGTTGATGTGAATGATAAGCCAAAGACTCTAGTGGACTTAATCAACTATATTGCTGAGAAATCCAAAGACACATGGAGAACATGCTGGTCTGATCCTTAGAAGCCACCAAACAGATCAAGCTAAATGATTTTATCAGAATATTTAAAGTTAACTAGTGTTTCCATCCCTTAGGAGTTTGTTTATAGTGTTCACTATGAGATTAGCACCAAAGTTGCATACATACAGCTTCATTGTCTGATCTACTCACGGCGAAGGCCTAATTGGACAGTCTACAAAGTACAAACCACCATCAAATTGGAATTCCTGTAGGTACTATACTGAAGATTACATTTGCAACAGACATGATATAGCAAAGGCATTTCTTATACCTCACATGAATGAAATTATTCCCATAGTTTAGAAGCACAAAGGAGTCTTAACCAAACAAGGATATGCTATACTGCAATGATTGTGATTCTTACCCATCCTTTCTAATAATGAAAGCATAAACAACAAGAACTGATGCTATAACACAGAATGTTAGGGGAAAGAAAGATGCAAACCAGATATGTGAAGAAGCTATATAGATATGATAAGGACATGTCCTATTACAAACTGCCTGAGATCATTTCAGAATAATGCCCCGGTTACATTATTTTTTGTTGCAGTAATAAGTTGTTATTTCACTATATAGGAAAATTACTTACAAAATGCTAAAGTTGGGCCAGCATTTAGGCACCCTGAGAAGCATATGTTGTGTACCCATCAGAGGACAAGCAAACAAAATTACATAAAGCTAAGCCGTGGAAAATCAATTGATTATTGCAGGAGGCTCCTGATGGTTGGTATCTTCCCTTCAACAAAGCTGAGGCCTGGCCAGGTGGTTCAAGAATCAAAACAATAAAAAGTTGTCTCCTGAGTCCTGCCCACCACCATCATTATCATTATCTTTTATATCTTCCCTTTGGAATATCAAGAAAATATAAATAGGAATTTGTCATTGCTAACCCTTTGACTTTTGGCTCCCAGTATGCTTGGTCTCATCTTAAGGGGCAATCAGTTCTGAACACCATCATGTCAGAAGGTCGCCTACCATTTTCCATTCCTAGTTAGTTATAGACAGGACAACTATTACAGTCTGAAGGTTTAAATAGCATGGAATCATTTACAGACACTAGAGCTTAATTAGATTGTGCATGCAAAAACAGATTCTCTCTCAGTCATGTTAGATGATTGGACAGCCTATGTCTTACCTCAGAACTAGAATAAAAAAGGTTCAGAACCAGATAGTAGTAGAGCAAATGAATTAGATAAAAAACAAAGAAATTATATTCATTCCCAAAAGTGATTAAATGTGTCAGTCGGAATAGATATCACATACTTCATGTCAGTACTGTTATTACATTCTCGGATCCTAGTATGAGAAGCTTTTACAATCATATGGAAGGTGGTCAGTCAAGGAGAGATCAGTCAAGGAGAATTGGAGCAATGATGAAGATGCGATGAATGCAAGTTGTTTAGGGTTGTTTACCCGATCAGATCAGGCATTGCTAAGATTGTAAGCAGTCATTCTATCACCCTGTTTCAGATTTAATAGACTTAGGCATGCCTTAGATCACTGAATTACAAAACCCTAGATAGTATTGAGTCACATAACTTAGCACAAAGGAAGATGCTCATAATAACACGATATGATGTTATAAAAATACTTGAGTGACTATTACAATGAAGTTCACTTCCTTCTATAGGATAACTTACTGAGCAAGTCATTTCCACTTATGAATATGGGATATATTGCTTTACACAAAATGTACAAAAACTTAGACAAAAGTCATAAAGTGACTTATTATTATAAAATGTAAGCCTTATATCCTAACACCCCATCTAAAGGCTTATAGTACTGAAAACAAAACTTATTGAAAGCAAACACACAGTCACTGAACACAAAGATAATAGAAGTAACATTCTTCAGAAGCTTTTCTTTGAAAATAGCTCTTGGACCAGGTAGAGCTCCATCAAGCTGCCTCGTAACCTCGTAAAGGTGTAGATTCTGTGCTGAATTCCCAAATTCCCGCATTCCACATCCTGAACTCCTGAATTATTGGACAACCATCCATGTTGAGCTACATCTGCATTACCTCGTAAGGGTAATTCCCAAGACCCACAAACTCCTGAACTATCTAGGCAACCATTCATGTTGAGCTTCATCTAAACTAGATCTCTTCTTGTCTTCAAAGTGTGGGTTTCTTAAAATTCGAAAAATGATTGTTCTTCAGTAAGCTCATCACCACTGACAGTGTTTAGTGGATCTTCTACAAGGGCTACATTAGCTACATTTGGTTTGTCTTTCAGCTTTCCCTTGAGAACATCAGTGGCTCGAATTCTACAGTTCCAGGCTGTGTGACCAATTTTCTTGTAGTAATGACATTCATTCTCCCCTTTGTATCTGATCTTCTACAATTGTTTCTTGAATATAATACATTATCAAGTTGAGGATCATCTTCTGTATCTCTTGCAGTCCACTTTTCTTCAGCTAAGAGAGCTGAAATCATATCTTGTAGAGTTTGAGAAGGTATTTGATTGAGAGAAAAAATGACATTGCTATATTTAGAAGGCAGACTGTTTAACAAAATGGCTTTGGCATCCTCTTTATCTCTTGTAGCATTGACCTCTGTTAGTTGTCCATTGATAAATCAAATGGCTTATGTGGCTAGACATAATGACTCTGTCAGCCATCTTGAATCCGAATAACTTAAGCTTTAGAGAAAACTTGACATCGACTGCTTTTGCTCTAAACAGTTTATTCAGATTATCCTAGATTTCCTTTGATGATTTTTCCAGATGTACATGATGTAATTCACAATCTAAGAGAGCAAGGCCAATAATGGTTTTGGCTTTATTATATTTGTTCTGCCATTCCAGTAATTTATTTGAATTTTGGATATGCAGGTGATTATTCATTCCCATTTACTATTTCCGACGATTTTTTTTTCATCAGCTGCTCTGGATTTTTCCATTCCAGGTGTGGAAATTGAGTCCAAAATATCTTTTTAATGGATTTTCCATTAAAAAATCAAAATCTGTGTAATCCCTATTAAAATTCTGAGAGATAACTTTGCTTGAAAACAAAAAACTGTTGGAAAAACAATAAGAAACCCCAAGGATAAATTCTTTGTTTGTACTCTGCTCCCTCTGAAACTGGAAATAGGATTCCTTCTGTTGGAAACGAAATGAAGCTGTTAGAAAAAAAAACTTCACAATAGTACTTGTGAATGCTTTGAACTCGAAGTAACAGCAATTTGGCCTCTGATCCAACAACTGCTACACTTAGATTGTGGCAGTCTGTATAACAATTTACAACCTTTTTGGATCTGTGTGCCCTCAAAACAGATACTCAAAAACTGTGACCATTGTTGAAGATTGTAGCTTGGATAGAAACTTCTAGCAGAGGTTAGTGTCAAAAGTTCTGGTTTCAGAGGTAATGCTTGTCAAATTTGGGAGTTTGTGTGCAGATCAGAGATGGCATCAACTAGCCTCAGGTTTGAGGGCAGATTGGAAGGTGCCTCAAATTTCCTGTCATGGAAAGTCAGGGTAACTCTTCTATTAGAAGAGAATGATCTCTGGGATATTGTCAAGGATGTAGTGACTCCGTCAACAAATCCGCATGCTTTGTCAGTTCACTATAAGAAAGAAGTGAAGGCCAAGTGGATGATCATGGATGCCATGAAGGATCATTTGATTCCTCATATATCCGAGAAGACGACGATGAAGGAGATGTTTGATACCCTGGTTAACCTTTACCAAAGTGAGAACATACATGTGAACATAAATAGAAAGATGATATTGCATAACAGACTCAGATCTATGGAGATGACCAGATTAGACACAGTGAATAGTTACTTGGTGAAGGTCACGTAGATTCATGATCAACTTGCAGTAGTTGGGGAGAAGATGAAGACAAAGAGTTAGTGAACCAGGCAATGATTGGGTTCCCATCTCAATGGGAAACATTTTCCCAGGGTGTTTGTGCTTGGGAGAATCTTCCCTCCTGGGAAAGATTGTGGGATGACTGTATTCGGGAGGAGTCTCGGATGCTAGCAAGCAGGGAGGTGACAATGACCATGCCCTATGTGGTCAAACAAAGAAGAGCAGAGGTAAAGCACCCAACAAGGGTAAGGTAAAGAGAGGAGTTAGCCTCATAGCCAAGGAAGGACTTGAGTAAAATCAAGTGCTTCGTATGTCATAAGCATGACCATTATGCATCACAGTGTTCGGAGAAGAAGGATAAAAGGAAGCAAGAACAACATTAGGTTGCAGTGTTAGTTGAAAATCAGATGAATGAGTTTGCCTCCAAGTTTGAGAAGTTTTTCTCTATGGTTTCTTGCCTTTCTTCTTCCAACATGGTTCCAAAGAATGCTTGGTATGTCGACAGTGGAGCATCTAGGCATATGACATCAGCCCAAGAGCTATTTTCAAGTCTAAAAGAGCACGTCTGAGGAGTTTTGGTCGAGCTTGGTGATGTTGCCAAGTATCCAGTAGTAGGAGTTGGTATCATTTCTTTCCAACTCTAGTCAAGCAACTTTTTAGACTTTGATGATGTGTTGTTTGTTCCAGGTCTTAGTAAGAATTTGCTTTCGATTTCGATCATGGAAGATAAGGGCTTTGTTGTAGATTTCAAGAACCAACAAGTCCTTATAAGATCGAAGGAGTCTAGCCCAAAATCAACTCAAGTGACCGAGGTTAGGGAAGGCAATTTATACAGGTTACAGGGTGAGCTTGTTCGATCCCTAGTGCATAACACAACTAACTTGTGTGAGTTATGGCACAAGAGGATGGGGCACCTACATCACAGTGTGTTACCTATTTTGAGGGAGATAGTCACAGGTCTTCTATAGTTCGACACTGAGCAACATGGTGTGTGTAGAGGGTGTGCACTTGGCAAGCATGCCAAGTGTAACCTACCTAAGACTTGAAAACATTTTATGTTTGTGGAAAAACATTACTCTAATTTTTATTGTAAAGTTTTATGATAATGACCAAGGATGGTCAAGGATGACTGTAAATGAATAATATCATTATTTAATAAATTAATATAGGAGACACTCACCCAAAGAGACTGTTGAAGAGTGTTCAATGACCCACTAGGAGGAATGAAACTAGCGTAGAAGGCAATGGACAAGTGGCAACATCCGCAGTCACTTACTAGCTGTTGCAGGGGGCAACTTCCCTAAAAATGTGGTCATGTTCCCCAAGGATGGTGGAACTGAGCAGGTGGCTCATCAAATGTGAAACTGACCCAAAAGACCTAGGCAATCTTTTATAACCATCGAATTCAGCAGAGGGCTCACAACTTTCCTTGTGTTGGCTGGAAAACTACTATGTTGGGCACACAAGAGATTCGATGAGGGGATGCTAGCTAATGAGTTGCAGAGTAAGACTGTCTTATGCTGCTGAGTCGCAGAGAGAGTATTATGTATGCAAGTCTTCATGATTGCTGAAGTACATAAGAGTGATTTGTATGCAAGTCTCCATGATTGCTGAAGTACAAAAAGAGTGTTTTGTATGCAAGTCTCCATGATTGCTGAAGTACATAAGAGTGATTTGTATGCAAGTCTCCATGATTGCTGAAGTACAAAAAGAGTGTTTTGTATGCAAGTCTCCATGATTGCTGAAGTACAAACAAATTGTCTTGCTTCTACACAGTATCTTCGTCCTGGTGGTTTAGTGAACAGGCTCGGGGGTCCAAAAGCAAGTGATCTTGGCTGCTTTCTGGAGAAGGTTTGGAGGAACGGTCCTCTTTGGGTGTTTGTCCACCCTATCAGTTATCAGGTTCTACTTTGTTTTATTTTATTTACTAAACTGTTGATCTATTTCTGAAAACTGTAATTATATGTTATCATAGTTTTCAGATGTTGAAATGATAGATCACTGAACTGATAGATTATTTCCGTACAATGAATGGACAAATAAAGATTGGAAAATATAGAATAGATGATTATAAATTTCTTCCTGTATTTTTCCTTTCACTTTCGTGATGTACTCTAGTACAGAAAGATGTTCAATTAACATGATTTGAAGATTAAAAAAAAAGGGAATGTTCTTGTATTATGTTAGATATAGAATTCATTATAGAATGCATACTGTAATAATTTTACAAAACCTAATCTTCCTAGAGTTTATCTTCATTTTTTTTATTAGAACCTTTCTAAGTTTATAAAAGGTAGAGTTTATTGTTCAGAATAGGATAGAATTCCATAAGCAAGATGCTGCTCTCATTAACATATAAATATTAATTTTTATAACTAGTAAATATTGAAAAACTAGTAGTAAAATCCACATTAAATCATCATAAGTTTTTACATAATAAATACAACTATAAACCTAAATAGGTATACATTTCGATTCTATGTTATCATTTATACAAAAGAAGACTATCTATACATAGAATACAGTCGAGAGACTTATAGCATCAACACAATCTTTTCACAAAGATTTTCGCAAATCATATAAACAAACTATTATATTCGACATCCCTGTCGTAATGAATAGTATCAATATACAAATAAACAAGTATAAATTATTTTATACAGAACCTTTATCTATTTCAAAAAACGATATAAATCATTTAAGTTTAAAGGTAAACATCATTGCCCTATTAAAAGTATCAAGCCTAGAATGTAATCGACAATCGTAAACATATAATATCTTATGCTAACATCTAAGTAAAAGATTTGCATTTTTATTCATAATGAATTGTACAAAAGTTCGAAATATTTTAAGAAGTTCAAGCTTGGGCATTACACCGGCTAGGGTTTCGATGAACCCTGTAACTAGTAACAATATATAACGATATATTATCATCAACTATGTCAGGGTCGAACCCTGTAGACATCACTCAATATCAAATATCATACAGTAATAAAACACATTTATATATGCCAGAAAACGAAAACGATTATCATAATATCAATCAACATAAATAATAAAACCTTATAACAAGGGTTCGAGACCCGTAAGGGCTCACCCTGAATTCTTTTAAAATATTATGAACTGGGTTAATACAACCCCAGGATTGTCAACCAATTTAAATGCAGTTGGTCCCGACATATTATATGTATAAACTATAAAACAATTTCTAAATACAAACGAAACAACGTTAGTGATACAACACGCATCAAGAACAGAGCTCGATGACATCTATGGATGCATCGTGGCCATCGTATTTAAACAGGTTATCAAAATAATAAAAGGTCAAGGGTTCGAGTCTCAAGAGAGAGCTCGCTCGGTCTTAATTTATACAATATAAATTTATAAATACAAAATCTAAGTACTTAACAGGGTTTAGGGTTTAGCCCTGTAGAAATCAACCATTTCATAACCGAGAAACAATACAAGCGCATTGTATAGTAAAACAAAACTATAAAGTAGGGCTTGGCCCCGAAAACAAATACATTTCGACTGTTATCAAAATACAAATAATAAACTATAAAGGAGGCCGAGAGCAACAACATTGTTAACATTCAGGATTGATACAAGTATCGAAACCGGTAGCCTTTTTATTCCATAAATGAGTACAATGCAGTGAACACTGCTCGGGTCTACAGAATGGTACCCAAAACAAACAAACAAAAGTTTAAACTTTTTTACATAGTGGTCGAAACCCTAACATTGGCTTTTAGCTAGAAGATAGTTACATTATCAACACCCTTACAAAGAAATGCTAAATAGCTCATGCTCGTAGTCAAACAACGCTAGAAAACCATTGCTGTAATAAACAATGTTGACAGAGGTGTCACTCTTGTGGTTGGGCCCGAAGCTTACTGTGGTTCTCAACCACTGGAGAAGCTTTTCCATTTTCCCAAGCTATCGCCGAGACCCAAGTCGAGACCAAAGGACTGGTAGAAACCCTGTCAAGCAAGAAAAACGAATGGTTAAAAGATGCAAAAACTGCGTATAAAGAATATTTTGCAAATAGTTAAATAAATTATAAAAACACTAAAGGTTGCAGGACATTACCTTCACCAGACTCGAACTTGGCCGAGAGCTTCATAGAAGTATGCTAGCCGAAAACCAAGTGACGAGAACCGTAACCTCTAATTGTAACCATATCAATGAGGACCACGATAACAGTAATGGTAATCACCTCTGCGATTGAGTTAAACTGAGACTACGTTCAAATGGCGACTGAGAGAGCATGTCTCTCCAGCCCTCTGAAAAACACAACGATAATGCCAAAGACCAAACCCTTAGCGCATGGATAGGGTTTCCCTATACGTGGAGTCAATCACGTGGGCACATTAAATGCATGATCTGTCAATCACTATCGTTTGAATATTGAATTCCATTTCTATAGTTTATGCCAGCGTTTGCATGATAGTTTAACACTTTTACGCTGAATGAACTTAGAACCACTTTCATATAGTTGGTTCACAAATAAACAATACCTTGAGATTGCCTAGGAAACTCGAACCCCATGGTGAAGAGTTAACCTAGTAATATAAGTAACATGTAAATTGACTATAAAAATAGTGTTTATCACCATGGAGATTGGGTTAAAAGTCCCCAACTCCTTAGTCGAGTTTGGACTAAGTCTTATAATTGCAAACTATTCAATAAGTAGTAATAAAGATGCCAGACACCATAATAACCTCGATCATAATATTAATATCAATGCTATGGATGCTTGTCCTCACCCGTAACCTGGTCAAAGTGGCTGAATGCATTAGCTTAACGCTAAGTAAGCTTCGGGGCGTCACAAGGAATCATTTCAACAAAGAAATACATGTTCAGTATTAACATTATAATTACAACTACAATATCATACTACGATCCAAAGAATAACAAATTAAATATCAACATCGTCTTAAGCATTAAATAATCATTTTAAAGCTAGTAAAAAGAAGTCTGTATTCAATGGGTGAAACACATTAATTAAACGATGAATTGGTAATTAAGTGTCATCACTACAGATTATGGTTAAGCAGTTAAAAAGGAGTTAAATGTTCATAAATGTACTTTCCGGATAGTAAATTATAGTATTTATACAACACATATTTTTTTTAAATTTTATGAATTTCGGAGGTGTTACGCCAAGGCTGCTTTCCCAAGCAGTAAGTACATATTTAAAGGAATTCTAGACTTAGTGCATTCAGATGTGTGTGGACTCATGTTAGTTGCATCAATGACATGAAGCATGTACCATGTTTCTTTCACTGATGACTTTTCTTGCAAAACTTGGATCTAGTTCCTAAAGACCAAGGATGAGCTCTTTAGCAAGTTTTAAGAGTTCAAAGCTCTAGTAGAGAACCAAACATTGAAGAAGATCAAAGTTTTGAGATTGGACAATGGGGTGGGTATACCTCCAATGATTTCGAAGATTTTTGCAAGGATGCAAGAATTAAGAGTGAGTTCATTGTTTTGTACAACCCACAACAAAATGGGGTTATAGAGTGAAAGAATCGATCCATCATAGTGGATGCTAAGGTCACGATACATGATCAGGATTTGTCAATATTTCTGTGGGCAGAATCATGCAACACAATGGTCTACATCTAGAATAGGTGTCCTCGCAGGATATTGGAGGACAAGACACTAGAGGAGGCAGGCATTCACTAGTGTGAAGCGGAGGTGAGTCATTTCCACATCTTTGGCTATACAATTTATATCCATATACCATTCAAGAAGAGGACCAAGTTGGAGCCCTCCAATAGGGGGTTTGTTTGTTGGTTATAGTGAGACTTCAAAGGCCTACAAGATTCCAGGGAAGAGAAAGACAATTGTGAAAAGGGACGTAAAGTTTGAGGAAGACTTTGCATCCAGGAAGTTTCATGAGCCTATTCCAGTGATAGAGGATGAGGAGCAGGAAGCTTTGAAGGTTGAGTCAGGGTCACCAACGACTTACAATTTGGGGTAGCAGCCTTCAGGTGTAAAGGAGCCACCAGATCCTACCAGTTATGTCAAGAGACCTCGATGGTTCACTCGGAGATTAAGGGATGTTCAAGAGCATGTTGAGGCTCGTAGGAGCATGTTTGTTTATTGGTTAAAGTGAGACTTCAAAGGCCTACAAGATCTATATTCCAAGGTAGAGAAAGACAACTATAAGTAGGGATGTAAATTTTGAGGAAGACTTTGCATACAGGAAGTCTCATGAGCCTATTCTAGTGACAGAGGATGAGGAGCAAGGAGCTCTGAAGGTTGAGCCAGGGTTACCAACGACTTCTAGTTCGGGGCAACAAGCTTTAGGCACAAAGGAAGAGCCACCAGTTCTGTCAGGAAACCTTGATGGTTCACTCAAACATTGAGGGATGCTCATGAGCATGTATGTGGAAGCTCCTAGGAGCACATTCAAGGAGAGCAGACCTTTGAAGAAGTTTCCAAACTACACGACATTGATGAGCAACATCATAGATTTTGAGCCTTCCAGTTTTCAGGAGGCAGTCGACTAGTAGGCTTGGAGGGATGCCTTGGTGGAGTACACCTCCATCACGAAGAATGATATATGGGACATTGTGCCTACATCCGAGGGGAAACTCGTAGTGACTTCCAGGTGGCTCGACAAGATCAAGCATGCGGTAGATGGCAGCATAGAGAAGTGCAAATCAAGTTTTGTGGCGAGAGGATTCTCCTAGAAAGAGGGAGTGGATTGACTACAAGGAAACTTTTGCTTTAGTCATCATGTACACTTCTATTAGAGCAGTAATGTCTTTAGTTTCCATTATGGGATGGAGGATACATTAGATGGATGTAAAGACAACTTTCCTCATTGGGATAATTGAGGAAGAAGTGTACATAGAGAAACCTTAGGGCTTTGAGATCAGTGGGAAGGAATCCCATGTTTGCAAGTTGAAAAAGGCTTGTATGGACTCAAGTAGACACCAAGAGCATGGTATTCTAGGATCGATGGATACTTGTAGAGTATGGGCTTTAAAAAGTGAAGGACATCTCAACTTATATTTCATATTTGTTGAGGATGATGTGCTTATTTTGGTGCTGTATATAGATGACTTGTCCTTATAGGTTTAGAGAAGCTCATTGCAAGGTGCAAGATAGATATGGTATTTGAGTTTGAGATGAAGGGCATTGGCATGATGCATTATTTCTTGGGGTTGGAGGTTTGGTAGAGATTAGGGGAGATATTCCTTGGGTAGGGTAAGTATGCAGTTGAGATCTTGAAGAGATTACGGATGGAGGACTGCAAACCTATGGCCATGCGTATGATAACTAATAAGAAGGTAGCGACTTTGGATTCATATATGGTGGATCCCACGTTTTAAATGTAGCTGATACGTTCCTTGATATATTTGGCCAACACTAGGCTAGATATATGAGGGGCACAATGGAGTATGGGTTGAGATATCTTGGAGATGGTGAGGTGAAGTTGTAGGGACATATAGACTCAAATTGGATAGACAATGCATCAGATAGGAAGAGCACCTTAGGGTGCTACTTTAGCTTGGGATCAATGATGATATCTTGGTTCAACATGAAGTAGACTTTCATGGCACTCAACTTATCAAAGGCAGAGTATATGGTAACCAATACTACTAGTTGTGAATACATATGGATTTGCAAGTTGTTTGTAGGATTATTTAATCAGGAGTTGGATCCCACGATGATTTACTATGACAATTAGAGTTGTATCAAATTGAGATTTTAGTGTTTCATTACAGGTCCGAGCACATTAAGATCATATATCACTTCATTTGAGATCGGATTCATAAAGGAGCGGTAAAGATTTACTATGTACCCCCACAAATCTACTGGTTGTTGATATTTTGACCAAGCCCTTAGCAAAATTGAACTTTGAAGCATTCATAGACAAACGTGGATTGGTGCAGAATTCCTTCCTTTCTAAGAGGGAGTGTTGAAGATTGTAGCTTGGGAAGGAACTGTCGCATAGGTTTAATGTCAAACGTTACAAAAGTAGTTTGAGTCAAATCTATTTGGTAATTCACTTTAGTAATAAAGAAACATGCAAAATTATTTGGTTACGCATGATTTTATAAGATCTTGGTGCTACCTGGAAAACACCCACTACTTTATTGAGCGATAGTCAGTCATCAATAAAGATGACCAAGAATCCAATATTTCATTCTAAGACCAAGCATATCGACACCAAGTATCACTTCATCAGAACACTCATCAGTGACAACATCATCAAGCCACAATATTGCCCATGGCATAATATTGTTAGTTGCAATAGAATTCAACATACATTTACACATGACCATATCATTAATCAATAATGTAACATAAACACATAGATCTTTGTAAATTTCTCTATCATATATACCAAGCTAATTCTTGTCAAAATCAACTAAATCACTATCCTTTGCTATGTCAAGTGAGTTACTAACATTAAATTCCATGGTCACTTCTATTGTCAAATAAAACAACTATATAATAGCCTTCCTTTGTTTGGACATCTTCATTAAATCAACAAAAAGAATTAGGATTTTTACATCCACAATATATCGCATTCACTTTGCTTGATAATATTATCATTGGTAAAAATCAATATTTTTTCAAACTTCAAATTAAAAAAAATCATGATATATTACCAAAAAATTACGAGTCAATAGGAAAAATCATCAGTTCTATGACACATTTCCTGTAAAATCCAAAATTTTAACACATTTTGAAAAGAAGCAGAGGATTGAGAGAAAATGAGAAATTCATTGCCTTCCATTGAGCCAAGGATGGGATATTGAGTTTTATCATCACCATTAGTAGATTTTGTTTGGAGTGGGGATTGATTCATTGATATTGTGGGGAATCAATGGAAATTGCATGAATTTGGCTTAGAATTTACAAAAAAATGAGGGCTTTTCCCTCAACACACCCTACATGATGCAACGTTGCCCCCCATGTTGGCCCTTGGAAGTAAAAAACCTTTAGAATATCATCTTGAATCAATAAAAATAAAACGGGGAGGATACAATCATATTTTGTTTTGGTTATACCATGCAGACTTAGACCAATGAGGAGTCAAGAAAATAATCCAAAATGTTGTTAACTAACAAACAATCGCCATACGTGAGTTATGGAGTACGTCTTGGGAGATAACGTCACTTAAGCATTGATTCCAATTTAAGCAAGAGTCCTATTTATTATAATTTTTTATGTAAGTTTGAGACTCGTCAAGGCATAGGACATGGTTCAATATTGGTTAGTGTTATCGGAACCGGACCGGAAGTTGCAAAACTGGCTGGTTTTGGCACTGTTCAGGTTCGGTTGAGTGTTTGAAACCGGAAATGGCCAGTTCTAGGCTGGAATCGTCAGGTTCCGTACGAAACTGACCATAAATGCTTGAACCGGCTGGTTTTGTACGGAACTGGCCGATTTTGCACAAGTTCGTACACCATGGATTTTGACATGAAATTTCTATAAAAAAGGGTGAACCCTAGTAATCATCAGTAGCATTAAATGGTAATATTAAATTCTTAAAGTAAAAGGATAGAAAATGAAAGATACGGAGAAAGGATAGGAAATGAAAGATAAGGAGAATGTCACCTTTACTTAAATTTTTAACATTACCATAATTTTTTTCAGGATTTTTAAGAGTGGTTCTGACCTATTGGACTTCATATGCAAAATGTAGAATTTTAGATCCCATCCAGAATTCAACAGACTTAATAGCTATCAAGATTTTAGGATTGCAACGTTTCCACTGGATTCTATCGTGTATGAGGGTATGGGATTGGCATTTAATCAAGCAGATCAACCCCTCTATGTACCTTGGTGTTGGTGGTGCTGATTGTTGAACTCCTTTGTCACGACCTTAATAAAAATGTACCCTTCACTCAAGCAGGATCACTTATTAAGTGTGGGAATCTTTTTCATCTTATTTTAACGTTTGGATTAAGAAGTTCCATCAAAATTGTAAGGTGTTGACATGTCCTTGGAGGATCAACTTTGAGAATCGAGGTAGAGGCAAAGGCCAGAGCCTGGATGAGGGGGGCATAGTGTGCTATTGATGAATAGTATCCCGATATAGACAATGATTTTGATGATATGTAGTTATTTGTTGTAGCATGAAGTTTTTTGGACTCTAGAGGTCATTTGGAGCCTCTTTGTTTATGTATTTTGGGTCAGAGATGGATTGCACTCAATGCTATTTTAGTTATATGCACCCTTACATGCTATGTACATGAGAAACTTTGCATATTTGTGTATAATGGTTTGGATTCCTATGGATGCACATGAATATATATGTTTTCAAAATTTGAATATTTTATGTATTTTTTGAATGACCGTTTTTTTTCAAGTTCTGGTACAGTTTAGATTTTTAGGTTTGACTGGTTTGATGACCGGTCCAGTTCTGATTACTATGATATCGATGTGTGATGGGTCAGTTGGCAATGATATTATGCATTTTATATATCAGTTCTCTTTTCATATTTATGGGGCAATGTGTTTATTTTTTGTCATTGCTTGAGATGCTTAAATAATTGAAAAAATGAATATTTTTGTATTTTTTGAAGTTGTTATTTTCCAAAATTTTCCTTGAATTTGTTGATAAGTTTCTTGCTGGACCCTCAGTGATATATTGATCAACACAGGCAACATTGATTTTTATCTTCATCAACTTAGGTTTGACTGGTTTGATGACCGGTCCAGTTCTGATAACTATGATATCGATGTGTGATGGGTCAGTTGGCAATGATATTATGCATTTTATATATCAGTTCTCTTTTCATATTTATGGGGCAATGTGTTTATTTTTTGTCATTGCTTGAGATGCTTAAATAATTGAAAAAATGAATATTTTTGTATTTTTTGAAGTTGTTTTCCAAAATTTTCCTTGAAGTTGTCGATAAGTTTCTTGCTGGACCCTCAGTGATATATTGATCGACACAGGCAACATTGATTTTTATCTTCATCAACTCTTGAGTAACATCAAACCTGATGGCTGATCTGGAAGATTCAACCCATGAGGACAAATTAGCAGTTGCTACCTCTTTTGAATCCTCTCTTGGAAATTTTCAGCATGTGGATTTTGCTTTGTAACCCATGGATTTTTCTGAGAAATATATGTCTTGGGTTGTGATGCTGCTGGTTCATTGTCAGGAGAAGGAATTTGATCAACAATATCTAAATAACTTAAAATTTCAGTCCTAACCATACCCCTCTTTCCTGCTGCCATATGATGATCGGAAAGTGGAATCACTGGCCTTGGCTGCTCTGATTGTGTTAAATCTGCAACTGATCATGAGAGAAGTCTGCATCAAAATCATTGTCTTCCCTTACCCAAAAATCATTCTCTGTATGCTCCAGAAGTGGCTCTTCCTCCTCGTCAATATAATTCTGTGCTACCTGTGAAAATACAACACATCCATCTTGCCTGGGCAGGGCCTTGCAAGACCTACACTAAACAAAATATAAACTTCTAAAAAATTCTTTGATGAAGAGGATTAGAAGGATTTTATACTTTGTTGGCCTGTTCTCGTGGAATAAACTTCTTTTGCTGTGGAACAAAACGCTGACTAGGATTAAAGGATTGCTGTTGAGCTCTTCCGTTTTCACCATTTTATTACGCATAACCTGCATAGATTCCTTCATCAAAGACATCTCCTGCAATAATTGAACCAATTGATTTGTCAAATCATGTTGTGCATGATGTGATGGATTTCTTTTTCCTTTATCTTTTCGCCTCTGTGAATCAAAGGAAGTGGATTTACTTGTAGTAATCCATTTTTTTCCCAAATTACATGCAAGTACATATTCTGTTGACAATTCAACTGGATTCTTTTCCTTCAACATAAAGTTGAAATCAACGATGAAAGCATTAGTATACATGACAAGAGCAAGAGGCTCACCATCGCTTATTGTTGGACGTAGCTTCTTATATGCTTTAATAAATATTTGGTTGAATTCTCTTATTGGTTTTGTTTTTCTCCTTCCCAAGTCTGCTCAACTCCGATAATAAGATTGCATCATCTTTTTGCTCTCCCCAATAATATTTGAACTTGGTCTTGAAATCTTCCTATGTAGCAATAGTGTTATTTGACAAACATGTAAACCATCTCCTTGCTTTTGCTTCAAGTGACTGAACAAATTATCTCATCTTTAACTTTTACATTTTCATCTACGTTTTAGGAAATGTGGAGTACAGTGCTGTCAGGTACAGCCTGGAAATGCATTTTTGGCCATACAGACTCATCCCATGCGTGGGAAACGTGTTTCGTAGGCCAAAAACACTTTTCAAGGTTGTCTGTGTGTCGTATGGTCGTGTTTTCTCACTTTTTAAACTGATTCTCCTAAACTTTGATTGCTAGGACGCACATTAAACATTGAGTTAGGTTTAGTGTTTAGGTATGACACTTCTAGAAGCATCTAAAGACAATTTTTTCTATAAAGAGGATTTCACTCTCATTTTGCTTCTCACTGTTTGAGCAAGGGCAGTTTGAGCAAGGGTAATTTGAGAGGCAGCTTGAGCAAGGGTGTTTCCAGCAAGAGGGAGAGCACTGTTTTGGGCAGCTACAACCATCATTTTGTGTTGTTTTATAGCCTTTTCAGGCAGCTGCAGCCATAATTTTTTGCTGTTTTATGGTGTTTCTGCACAGTTTTAGCTACTTATTTGTTGTGTTTTGAGCTATGTTTTAAGAATTGGCCAAATCTGTTTCGGAATTGACCGATTTACCAGTTTGATAAGGAACCGAATCAAATTGGTCTGCAAATCGGTTTGGTCGACCAGTTCGGTACCGAACTGGCTGGTTTGAAGTTGAACACTGAATTGGCTGGTTCGGTACCGAACTGGTCTAATCGGCCGAGTTATGTAAAAAATCGGTCGGTTTGTTTGGAATTTTGTGTGGGTGCCCACGAACTCATGGTGCAGTAGTACTTGGTGATATCATTCTCCTTACCTTTTTTTTCCATCCTTTTACTTAAATTTTTAACATTACCATTAATTGTTTCAGGATGTTTGAGAGTGGTTCCAACCTCATCGGACTTCATATGCAAAAAGTAGATTTTTAGATCCCATTCAAAATTCAACAGACTTAATAGTTTTCAGGATTTTAGGATTGCAAGGTTTCCACTGGATTCTATCGTGTATGAGGGTATGGAATTGGAATTTAATCAAGCACATCAACCCCTATATGTACCTTGATGTTGGTGGTGTTGATTGTTGAATTCCTCTGTCATGACCTTAATAAAAATGTACTCTTCACTCATGCAAAATCACTTATCAAGCATGTGAAGCTTTTTCTACGTTATTTTAGCGATTGGATTAGGAAGTTTCATAAAAAATGTAGTGTGTTAAGCCGTTGACTAATGTCCTTGGAGGATCAACTTTGAAATTCGAGTTAGAGGCAAGGGCTAGAGCCTAGAGGAGGGAGGCATAGGGTGTTATTGATGAATAGGATCCCAATATAGGCAATGATTTGTTGACATGTATGATTGATGATTTATATTTCACATTCATTTTCGTAAATGTCTTTTGCTAATTTATTAATTTAATATATACATATATATATATTATTGCATTTCCTCATTTCCCGAATTTGGGGGGGTCACGTTTCCCCTGTTTCGAAGTTTCCCCGTTTTGTCCTCATTTCTCCATTTCATGCAACTTAGGTTGAAGCTGTTCAAACCCTCATACAACAATTTTGAAGCAAACATGTGCCTGTTATGACCTTTGCAACAGTACAAAGTCATGAAAATCACCTTAAAGGCCTAAAATAAATTGTGGGTAGTACTATGGATGATAGCAGCCCTAAACAACAAGTATAGGTGCTCTTTGGCCTTCAAAAGTTCAAACAACAGGTCCAGGTCATAACAACAGTCCTAAAATCTTGAAAATGTTGTTTTTCTTTAAAATTTAAATATTTTATGTATTTTTGAGTAAATTGATTCATTAAATTCAAATCGGCTGATTTATGACCGATTCATTACCGATTCCTATTCCGATTCCGAGTTGACCCTCAACCGATTCAGAGTCCGATTCCGATTTTTCAAACATTTTGAGTAGCTTCAAAACAATTTCTTGTGTGTTTAGGTGAGCAGCAAGCTTGTTTGAAGTTTTTGCTACTTATTTAGTGGTTTTTGCTTCCATTTTCCATTTAATTGCACCGAGAGTAGCGAGGTACTCTACAACTTAGTATGTGGGAGATGCATTCACGTAATGTAATGTAGCATTACATAACATTACCAAAAATAAAGAGTAATTAAAAAAATTAATGTTGGCTTATAAAATAAAAAATAAAAACCAAATGAAAAGTAATTAGAAAAATCCATGTTGGCTCATGAAATTAAAAAAAAAAAAACGGCATAGATTCATCTTAAACCTGGATCTATCAAGCACTGAGAGGGATCAAATTTTATGAGGTGTAAATTTTTTCTGGATGTGTAAAAATTTAAGATAAAAAAAATTTACACCTCAAGAATGGATCCCTCTCGGTGGTTGATAGATCTAGGTTTAAGATGGATCTATGCTGGTTTATTGCAGATCCGTTTTTTTGTAGCAACAATGGCTTCCAACCAAGCTACTTCTCTTCCCCCAATGCCTAAGGCCAACAAGAGGATTGACCACTATCCTCTTTGGAGGCATGTTAGAAAGATCACAAAAATTGGTGGTGGTAGTTCATGGGAATGGTGGTGCAACATGTGTAGTAAACTTTGTAAGGGCTCTTACCTAAGAGTGAATGCACATTTTTTGCAAGAATATTGGAGGCATGTTATAAAGATTGCAAAAATTGCTGTTAGTGGTCCATGGGAATGGCGGTGAAACATGTGTAATAAAATTTGTAAGGGCTCTTACCCAATAGTGAATGCACATTTTTTGCAAGAATAAAAAAAGATTGTGTAGTGTTTCCCAAAAATAGTTGACCCAACAAAGAAGAGAAAGTATGAGATTGAGTAGGAAAGGCTAATAGGATTAAAATAAAACATGATCAACTTGCTATTGCTACTCCTTGGGCCCCAAACATTGAGCCAAGTATGAACATGAAGCAAGGAAGAGGAAAGCAACTCAACAACAACAACTACAATCATAAACAAATTCTAAAGGTTCATCTTCTCTTTTTGCAATTCAAGAGAGTAGAATAGCTAAAATGGTGAATCTTCATGGGAGAGAAGTAGCTGACACAAGAGTGGCAAGGGCCATCTATGCTTGTGGTATCTCTTTTAATGTGGTTTAGTCTTCTTATTGACAAGATATGGTGAGGGCAATTAACACAATTCCTTAAGCGTTCAAGGGGGCCTAACTATGAAAAAATATGAACCGATCTGCTCAAAAAGGAGAAAGATCTTGTTGAGGATATTTTAGCACCTCTTTGTGCTTAATGAAGCAACTTTGGGGTTAATTTTGTCTCAGATGGATGGACATATACTAGGCGTAGGCGATAAATATTATTGACACTTCACAAAAGGAACAATGTTTTTGTAAGCTCAATTCATTGTTGATATTTTAATCAAAGCTATTGAACAAATAGGGCTTGCTAAAGTGGTGCAAGTTATCACAGATAATGCATTGGTTTGCAAAGTTGTAGGTTTGATTGTTGAGAGAAGGTATGATCACATTTTTTGAACTCCTTGCATTGTCCATAATTTAAATCTGATCTTAGAAGAGATAGATAATAAAGTTCTAGATGAAGGAACTCACAGGGCAAGCAGGGGAGATAATCAAATTCATCACTAACCACCACCATTCTCAAACAATATTTCGAGAATACTCCAAATTATTGAGACAAGATATGTCTCCAAGTTGTTGAAAGTTGTTGAGACAATATATGGCTCCAACTTCATCATGTTGCATTGCCTTGTTGAGTTTAAGAAACCATGAGTTTCTATGGTGGTGAGTCAACTTTGGGATGAGTTGAGAACTTGAGACAGGTAGATCTAGAGCAGGGAACTATGGTGCGCAGATTTTGTCTTTATGAGGAGTGGTGGAGCAAGATACCTTTCTTGCTCAAGTTCACATTCCCTACATTTGAGCTTCTCCGGAGTGCTGATATAGACAAACCTTGCTTGGGATAGGTTTATGATGGTATGTATACCATGGTTGAGAAAACTATGGAAATAATTCAACAGGAGTCTCCTCAGCTTTTATTTGTTGATGTTCATTTTGTTGATTTATTGAAAAAAAATCATGGTTGAGAGCTGGAACCAGTTTAATACTCCATTTCACACTTTATCACATGCCTTGAACCCAAGCTTTTATGATGAAGGCTTTATTGCTCAAAGCAATGCGAAGAGGAAGGCACCTCATAAGCATAGGGAGGTGGCAAATGGAGTTAAAAAAGCCCTTATGAGAATGTTTCCAGTTCATCTACATAGGGAGGTGAAAGAAGAATTTGCTAGCTTTGTTGCTGGTTTGGATGATTATTCATACATATCAGCTTTGAATGAGATTGGCACCATGAGTCCAGACTCCAGTTAGATAGTGGATTTGTCATGGAGCAAATGGTGTACATCTACAAACCCATGCTATTCATATTCTGTCACAAGTGGCAAGCTCTTCATCAACGGAAAGGAATTGGAGCACCCATGGCTTTATTCATTGAGTGAAGCGTAAAAAGTTGGGTTCACATAAGGTTGAGGATCTTGTTTATGTGCATTCTAACTTTCTCCATGTAGTTGGTCCATAAAATAGTAGTGGGCCTTCTAGAGACCGGGATGGGGGACATTTTTCTTGTTGCACTGAATTTGGAGGAACCTAGAAATCGAATTGGAAATACTTCTTCCACTCTACATTCCATTGCTGAACATGCTTTACTAGCTTAGCTCATGTTTTATTCCTATGTTCACTGTTCAAAGTTCGATACATTTAACATGTAGCCTCAAATTTTAAAGATTTTGGATATATAGCCTTATTTTACAAAGGTCGATCTTGGATATTACAAGTGTTTTAAAACTTGAACTTGGACTTTGTTGAGGGTCAACTTCTTTGCTGAAATTTTACTCATCAACATATACAAAATTGATGGGTTTTGTGGATGGAAATTTTCTGCATGAATGACATCACAAGACAGTCCCAAATCATGAGACAAATCAGCATTAGATAGTGAAGAACATGGCTGGAAATTACTCTGCAGTTGCTATTCCAAAATCATCCTAGAAGAAAGAGAACAAGGTTGCCCCAAATCTGCATCATTAGCACATATAGGTGGCTGAAAATGAATGTGAGAAAATTCTGAAGTTGCCTCATCTATATGAGGCTTTCCAAAGGCTTCAAAATCTACACTTCCTTCATTGCATGTGTCATAGATCGGGTCTCCAAAAAATCTCCTAAAATCTCTACCCAAACCATGATCAAACCATGATCAAAATTCTGAAAATGCTCATCCATAACAACATACCCTTGGTCGCCCTTATCATCATCAGAAATGGGAGCAAAGAAATTTGCAAAATCTTCAACCTCCAAGTGTTTTTCTTCAAGGTCATCTTTTTCAAAATCATTCATAGAAAAGTCAACCAATTTAAAATTTTGAGAAAGAGCGGAGCTTGCCAAATCCCTGTTTTCATGAGATGATGAAATGGAAGCTTGAGAGGCTTCTTCATCAATGTCCTCATGTGCATGATCTTTGATTTTTTCATCCTCTTCGTCCGCTTCATAGGAAGGATTCTAATGCTTAAGAAATGCTGGAGTAAAACCTCCATAAGATGAGATTTTTCTGTTTCCCAAAGAATGAAACCATTTTTTAACACTTCCTTGTAAAAATCTGGCAAATAACCTCATAGCACAATCCTCTGCTCAACATTCAAGTCTAAAATATAATCCCCCACCAAAGAAACATGCTTGGATACATTATGGGTGCCATAAGGATCACTATAGAATTTTGGAATAGACCTTTTCCCAACAATAGGAGTTTGATTGGGATATCCATGAATTTTTGAAAACTCCGAAGGTGTAAATGCTGCACTAAAATCCCATGGCTTCATGCAACTCATTGCAAAATATAGGGCTGCAAACAAGTTTGAAGTAATACCTCATGTGAAAGCACCTAGATGAGCTTCAATTGCCTTCAAAATGGATGGATGTGTCATTGTGTTCACAGTTTCACTTCTACACCCACCAAAGGTCTTCAAGGAAAAATATGCAAGAAACAAGGGCTTCATCCCTTACGGAGTTGCCATGTGAAAACTAGATCTTCAAAAGCAACAACCTCACAGCATGTCATGAAGCATAGTCTTCAAATCTTTCGAGAAATGGACTTTATCATTGGGAATGGCACCAAAATGTTATCACCCCAAACTCACACCCTTCAAGATAAAGTTCTAAAGCTCTAGATATGGGCTTAGTGAAACTAAGAGGGAGGCCGATGCCACCACACCAAACCCCTCTTCTACTCTTCAGGTTGGCCCTTCTCCAACTCAAGGGAGGCTTCCCTAGGATAGGATTGCTAAAGCTTGCAATGAGGTTCAAGGTGAATTTAAGAGATGGCTCTAGCAAAATGGATTGTTTTAGTAATGTTAAAAGAAGTGGATGGAATGATAAGGGACTGGTGTCTAATCCATTAGGCAATGGAGTCAACAAAGGCTCAATGAAGGACTTAAAGCAAAGATTAGGAGGATTAGGGCAGCAAGCTACATACCCTAGTTACTCTCTAATGGATTTGCTAATTTCAGAAATCTACAAATGGAAAATAGTAGATTAGATATTTTCAAATGATTTCTGAAGGATAATTTCCATGCAAGGGTAAGAGAGAATAACCAATAGTTGAGATACATACCACACCTATCACTTCCAATTGACAACCATCACATAGAAGAAAAAAAGTATTACTTCATTAGCCCAAAACCATTATCAATTAAAGATCTCATCCATGAGCAGAACATAAGAAACACAAAACCATTCAATAGAAAACACTTCGATTCACCATCCAAAGGAGACCAATAGATATTCAACTAAGGCGCTAGGGGATTTCTCCCACAATCCAACGATGAGAAATGAAGGAGAGAGAAGCCTTACCCCAACACTGTTCACCATAAAGGGTATCTAAATATATGACTAAATCCCAAAATGCAGAAACCCTATTTCTGACCTATTTTCTCATGGTCTTGGTTCACCACCAAATTTGTATCCCATGCTGTACTCAATACAGGGTATCTAAAAATATAATTATTCTTGCATGTGCAGAAACCCTAATTTTGACCATAAGTTCGACTTTTCTCTGATTGGCACCAAAATTAAACCATAAGCTCAACTCCATAAAGCTATCCAAATATGTGATCTGATTTCATGAAAGATGAAATTCCTAAAACAGATTTTCCAAGACTCAAAATATGTTGAATTCTAGGAATACAGGGTTTTCCTATGGTTTTGAAGAATTAGTTAGGGGTGGGTGATGGCAGGGGGTGGAGGAAATAGAAGCGAAGGCCAAGGTACCCACAAGCCATTGATGTCAAATCTACTGCTATTGTATCCACAACCATCGATGGTGAATTCACAAAATGTGCTCATGAATTTGCTGAAACCTGATACTGAGTCTGCCTAGGGCAAATTCACTGTTAACAAGTCTGGAGATGTTTTATTTTCAACACAGATGCTGTACGAGATAAGTGGCATAGCATATATTTGACCACTGACTTTAGAATGTCTAGCCCAAACAATGTTCCACCTCCTTTTTGTCACTATTTTTATGGTAGTGGCTACTATTACCTTATTCCCCTTTTTCTTCTCACATATATGTCTTTCACTTTCATTTCCACTTTAGATAAATTTTCAATTATGCTTGTATTCAGGTCTCATTCTGTGCAAGTATGTACCCCCCTTTGGTTGCTTCACACCAACAGTCTCTCTCCCTTCCATGATGCTTTTACAGTGTCAATGGTCTACGAGTTGTATACAACTACGCTACTGTCATGACTAAGATTATGTATAATGTGCCTGTTTTTTTACATATCGGTGAGATTTATACTCCTGTGGTTTTTTAGAATTGGCTTTTTCCAGTAGTTATTTTTTCTGAATCATACTGAATCCGAATCCTAATTCATATATGGTAACTATGATATCAGTGCTCACTGGTCTATTCCCATCCAGAGTTCATAAGAGCTATAATTTCGCACCTTGGACCCTAGTATGTGCTGTCTCCTATTGCCCCCACTCCCAACATATCTTGAGTTGTTCACCTTATTCTCTGAAGTCGGCTTGAAAGGTGTGCCAAACGTATCCGGATTATACCTTTGTAGTATATTTGGATAGAGGAAATCTTGGTTTCAAGTTTTCAACATGCTTTGCAAGTCAATTATGTTCAAACTTGTAAAGTTAGCAGCATGTTTGTGCAAAAACCAGTGTTTGTTTGTGATATTATCCATAGTTATCTGTATCATTTGTACTGGCTATATTGTAGACATTAACTTGATCCCCTTGTTTGAATGTTAATTGTAATATTATTGTCATATTTATCTGTATCGTTTAAGAAGTTAATTATTGCTAGGCTTTAGGAAAAGGACTTGTTTATAGTGCATTTGCTTGTTTCTTCTTCTCCTCACAGTATTTGTTTGTTTTGTAGGCGATCGTCACTATTGCTGATGAAGATGGTAACTATTTGCAAGAAGCATGGGAACACATTTTAACATGTGTTTCACGTTTTGAGCACTTGCACCTGCTGGGAGAGGGTGCTCCTCCAGATGCTACATTCTTTGCAGTACCTCAGAATGAATTAGAGAAGGTAAAGCAACCGAAATCACCCATTCTTCCAGTCCTCAAAAGGAAGGGGCCTGGCCGGTTGCAATATGCAGCGGCTGCTGCTCGACGGGGATCATATGATAGTGCTGGTGTTGGGGGTCATGCTTCAGGAGTAGTTACAACCGAGCAGATGAACAATTTGGTTACCAATTTAAACATGCTTGAACAGATTGGAAGCTCTGAAATGAATCGGATATTCACACGAAGCCAAAGGTTGAACAGTGAGGCAATAGTTGATTTTGTAAAGGCACTTTGTAAGGTTTCTATGGAGGAGCTACGTTCTCCAACTGACCCTCGAGTTTTTAGCCTTACTAAAATTGTTGAGATTGCGTAAGTATATACCCTGATTTGAATATCAAATCTTTCTTTTACCACTCATTTACTGTGTTTTTTGTGGGAATGTTTTGTTTCACACTGCATGTTTGCTTGTGCAGGCACTATAATATGAACCGCATTAGGCTAATTTGGTCTCGCATTTGGAATGTGCTTTCTGATTTCTTTGTTACAATCGGATGTTCTGAAAATTTATCTATTGCTATTTTTGCAATGGATTCCCTGCGACAACTTGCTATGAAGTTCTTAGAACGCGAGGAGTTGGTGAATTACAACTTCCAGAATGAATTTATGAAACCATTTGTCATTGTAATGCGCAAGAGCAGCTCTGTAGAAATTAGAGAACTAATTATTCGATGTGTTTCTCAAATGGTTTTTGCTCGTGTAAATCATGTTAAGTCAGGCTGGAAAATCATCTTCATGGTATACTTCAGTTCCATTATTCTGTTTCATAGATCCATTTTTGCATCTTCATTTGTGTTATTTAAAAGTATAAGAAGTCCTTTAGGAGTCAATAGTATATGCATTATTCTGAGTTTATTACGGTCCAGAGGTGGAATGTTTTCTTGTTATACTCTCTTAACTTGACCTCTGTTCCAGGTGTTCACAACAGCAGCATCTGATGATCACAAGAATATTGTACTCTTAGCATTTGAAACAATTGAAAAAATAGTTCGGGACTATTTTCCTTACATAACTGAAACAGAGACAACAACGTTCACAGATTGTGTGAACTGTTTGATTGCATTTACAAATAGCAGATTCAACAAGGATGTTAGTTTGAATGCGATTGCATTCCTTCGGTTTTGTGCTCTAAAACTTGCAGAGGGTGAACTTGGCTCCTCTGCAAAGAACAAGGAAAAGTCCGGGAAGCCACTTTCTCCATCTACTGGTGCGGTAAAGGATGGAAAGCCAGTCAGTCCAACATTTACTGATAAAGATGATCATTTGTATTTCTGGTTCCCATTATTGGCAGGTAAATACATAGCATTTGCTGATGTATCTGTTGTTTCATCCGTAAATATTTATGCCCCCATACCTTGATTTTGTATGTGACATTAGAGACACTTTAGACAATATTATTTTGGCAAATAGTCGATCCTTTATTATACCGTTCTGTGACTTCTATGTTGCAGGATTATCTGAACTTTCATTTGATCCCAGGCCGGATATCAGAAAAAGTGCTTTGCAAGTGCTTTTCGACACACTTCGCAACCATGGGCATTTGTTCTCACCTGCTCTATGGGAGCGTGTGTATGACTCAGTTCTTTTTCCCTTATTTGATTATGTTAGACATGCCATTGATCCTACTGGACGGAGGGTACATGGGGATGATCTGGAAGATGAGGGCAATGATACTGAACAAGATGCTTGGCTTTATGAAACATGCACATTGGCACTGCAACTTGCTGTAGATCTCTTTGTCAAGTTCTATAATTCAGTAAACCATCTACTAAAGAAAGTAATGACACTTTTAATTAGTTTTATAAAGCGGCCCCATCAAAGCTTGGCTGGCATTGGAGTAGCTGCTTTTGTTCGTTTGATGAGCAATGCTGGAGGCCTTTTTTCTGATGAGAGATGGCAAGAAGTTGCATTATCCTTAAAGGAAGCAGCTGCTGAAACACTGCCAGATTTTATGAAGATTATTCATGTCATGGATGATATTGATATGGCAGGAGCTGCAGAAGAGCATAATATAACAGGTGATGCTTCAATCTCCAATGAAGAAATGGAAGCGCGAGGGATAACCAAGCTACAGCTTGCAATCACTGATGCTAAATGCCGTACAGCAGTGCAACTTCTTCTGATTCAGGTACCATGGTCTTTGTTTGTATCTGTTGCAGCACTTAACGAATTTCTTGTTAACTTCTTTCTTTTTAAGAGAGGGTCGATGCTTTTATTTTTCCTTTACTCCAGATTTTTTTTGAATAAAAAGCTTTCTTTGTCTGTTAATGTTTTCAAAATATGTACAGAGTGCCTTTTATACCTAATGGGCTGCAAACACAGCTGCCACAAGCACTATCACAGCTAAAAAGTGGGCTGGCTAACTACCAAAATTTCCATAATTCTTGACTGCTGCGATACAGGATATACTTAAAGACATAAGAGATAGTCCATGAAACATAAAAACATAATGGCCCTGTTTCCACCTAATCTACACCTGGGAAAAGTGAAAATATTAACTCACTTGGTGCAGCCTTGGGGGTAAGTTCAGGCTGGGTGCAACTGTCACCACAACATTCAACCTCTCTTGTTTAGGCCAACTCCTAAACAAAGCCAAGGGAGGTAGACCCTAAGAAAATAATCTAAGGATGAGTAAGCTATAGGAGTTAAATGAAGTTACAACCTGCCACTTAGGAAATAAAGTACGTAAAGTAGATCTATTCTAGATATAGCAATGGGACAATAGCTTAGATATATAACTTCACAAGTGCATAAGATTTCTTGCAAGTAAGATATTTAGATAGACCAGTGCCTTAATTTGAAACAGATCTATGCTACTTAAGATAACCAAATGAAAATAGGTACCGAGATCTGCAACATCAAGAATTGCATATATAAACTTTGTAGCATAAGATTACTTGCTTGTAAATACTTGAGAATGAAATTGAGATATTGTCAGGTGAAATAAGTGCTTTGTTTACTTTTTAGCTGATTAGTTTGTAGATGATGAAAGTCCTAAACTAGATTGAGTTAGTGTCCGCAAGGTAGATGGATGAGAAAGAACAATTGCTAATCTAGGAAAGTGAAATGCAAATTAGTAAGCTAAGCTAGAAAAGCAAAGGTGATTAGTAGTCAGTCCTAATCGAAAATGTTTAATCTAGTGAAGTGACTTCCAATTGGGGATGGATTGATAAATTTTAGTCATGATTTCTTTTAGCTAAGTTGCTTTGAGTGACGTCCATTTGTGTTGGACTGATAATTATAAGTTCTAGATGTTCTAAAACTATAAAGAAACAGCTAATTAAAAAAGAAACCAAACCACAAAGACATATCACTATACAACTAAGTCAGGGGGGATGTGAGGGACTAGTGGCTTGACCACTGCTCCCAAGTATTTACAATCGTCCCAAGGACCTTTTAGAAGAAGTGCTTGCTTTTCTGTTCGAAGTGATTAAGTCAAGGTTACATTTGCTTAGAAAGAAGAGAGAAAAAAGGTGAAACTTGCCTTGGAAAGTGTGTCGGTTGACTGCGAACTTCCAGAGAATGAGGCTGCTCCTTTGGGGCTGCCTTAGGGCTGTTATAAACCTGCTTAAAAAGTGCACGAACAGCTGCAAATATTTCACTTGAAAGCTGCCACTTAGCTGCCACCTAAGCCCACAATAAAATTGCTAGTTTGTCCTGCAAAATGAACACGGCTAAATGCAAATGTTAAAGGGAAAACTGAGCTTAATAAACAGTGAAAGAAAATACTTTTAGGGGCTGTTTATGGGCTGTTCGGACAGCAGGACAGCGAACAAAAGATGTTATAATTTACTAGCACTAAGCTGCCCTTATGTGCCTGCCATCTGTAAGATCAGTAAGTTAAATAAGAAGGCAGTTAATGATGTAGAACAAACAAATCTATGCATGAATGATGAAATAAATCATATGCATACAATATAATTTGCCCTTTAAATAGATCTACTTAAGAGTTTTCAATAAATAAATGGTAGATCTAAGCATGCAACAAATCTACTTGATTTTCTTTGAGAAATATAGATTTAATTCTTTTGCATAAAATAGAGTAATTAAAATGTTGATTTAAAGTGAATGTGGAAGGTTGAGAAAAAGAAGAAAAGTGCCAAGAAATTGGGGACAGTGGAGTCCTTGTAAATTTTCTACGAGGGACTTGCTGCAGAAGGTCACTGAAAGAGAGTGGTTGCACAAGGCTAACCTCGGTCTTCTCAATGAACGAAATGACCGGCAAAGTAATCACAGGCAAAGAAGAGTAGTTTCTCCTTGTCTTGTTCTCTTCTAGGTGCAAATCTACATAGAAAACGTTAATAAAGCATAATCCGATGCAGGTAAGTATGCTAAAAATACCAATTTTCTATCTAGACTGACAATAAAACTATCTGGAGAAGTAATCTTAAAATAAGCCCTATTCAATTGGGTAGTAATACCCTTCAGTGACAAAGAAACAAGAACAATACTAAAGCATAATGAACATGATCAAGCGAGTAACAAGCCACACCAATGCATGCATTGTAGATCCACTATGTAGCCTCCAAAGTATTTCCTTCTTATTACCAAACATTCTCCAATAGAGAGTACAACAATAGCTCAGAGTAACAACCAACAAAGAAAAGAGAGGGGAGAGTTTGCTTAAATAGCAAAATAGGAAGAGGGGGGCGAATTTCATGAACTGGAGTGAACTAGAGTGTCATATGACACCTCATGGAGTTAACTAGAGTGTAATTTGACACCTGATGAAGTTAACTAGAGGTCAAGGGCTCCTCATGAGTTACCTAGGAGACAAGGAGGGGACAAATATGGATTGATTAAGACCAAATCCATTTAGAATTGACACCTCACTCAAGGGGGGTGAATTAGGGAATATTCTCTTTTACCAACCTCCTAAAATCACTCAAATTTGTTGTTGTATTTGTAACTTCGGAAGATATTCACTTGTATATTGTATTTGTACTTTATTGTATCCCCAACGGAGATGTATTATTCCTCTGATTGGAAGTGTTGTCAGTTGTACTTGCAAGTGTCACAAGTTATATTGTAAGTGTCGTAACTTATACTTGATGGGTTATTAGACCACCTTGATGGGGTCGGCCCTGTATGAGTCATGTGGGTTAAAGGGTTATTAGACCACCCTAGTGGGGTCGGCCCAGTCAACATTATGTTAAGTGGTTAAGTTGGGGCCGACCTAGTTGAGTAAAGGTCAAGTGAAAGTAAAAGTATAAATAGAGAGTGTGACTCTCTCATTTGACATATTCTCTCATTCACTCACTTCGCATTAGTGAGAGAGAGGAGGAGTGCGCACAAGTGGAGGAGGAGTAGCTGCTGCAGACATTTATCTTTTGGGGATTCATCTTGGTGATCTTTGTATTGGTGCTTATTCTATCTCTGAGGAAGTTGCGGGGTTTTTCACCTTCTTGGTTTTCCCCGGTGAAATGCTTTGTGTCTCTTGTCTCTTATGCTTGATATGTTGTACATGTTGTTCTTTCAGTTAAGATCTTAGATCATATTGAATGAAATGATGAAAAACTAACATGGTATCAGAGCTAGCCTGAAGGAAGGCATGGTATGGCATTTATGACACTTGTTGCACTTGCGACAAATTGGAAGCTAGGGCTTGGTATGGTAAAAACCAGTCATCATGGAAATTTCGCTATAAATCCATTTTGGCGAAGGTTCAAGATCTAAAACTTCTACAGGTCGAAGATGAAATGTCCATGTACCTTGTGTCCGAAGGACAGCCTCAGATTCGTTGTACTTGGTGAGATATGATCCGTACAAGTTAGGGTTTCTGCCTCTTCCAGATCTCAGTCTTAAACAGGTAACCTAGGAAAAAAGGTCACAACTTGTGCTAGGAAGCTCCAAATGAATATCTGTAAAAAGTGACAGTAAGAGAACAGACTGTAGTTTCACAGGTCTAGGTTTCAGAGGCCGAAGTTGAAACAGTGACATGTGGCACTCCATACAAGTTCGCTATATTGTTTAATCCCATAAACAGGTCACGTTGCGACATTTGGCATATCTCTCTCTTAGAAAATCCATTTGAGGTCAGACCTGTGGGGTTGGAAAGATGACAGGTTAGGCTACCACAGATCTAAGTTTCAGACCCCGTGGATCCGAAATTTTAGAGATGCACCAGAAACAATTAGGCACATATTTCTATGAAATAGAATTGGATTCTGAGCATTCTCATTTTTGGCTTGTCACTGCTGCGGGAAATTAGGGCTTTTGAGAGAAGTGGAATTTTGGAGTGATCTTAGCATAGGATCACTCTCCTCAACAAAATCGAAATTTAGAGACCAAGTTCAAAGTTTTTGGTTGGGTAGAACCTTGGGCATTATCAAACCCTAGTTCGGGATCTTGATCAGAAAGGTGGAAAATTAGGGTTTCTGCAAAAGTTGAAATTTTTGGAATCTGTGACCACGGCTGGAGGCTCCTCAGAAAAATCGATGTTTAGAGCACAAGATCGAACCTTTTGGATGGGCAGAACCCCGGGCATTATCAAACCCTAGTTCGGGATTTTGACCAGAAGATCCGAAAGTTTAAAAGGCAATTTTGAGGGGTCAAATTTTGGAGATTTCAAAATTGAAGTATACCAGCTTGATCAGCTCAACAAGGCGCATCTTTTCATCCATTCAGAAGTTTGAAATTCAAAGTTTGAATTTTTAGGGTTTCTCTGACAAACCCTAATCCAACTCCAAATCCAGTTTCAACAAATCATAGTGGATTGGGTTAATCCTATAAGAGGATGAATTGGACACCTACATAAGTGAAGAGATTCCAGTTCCAGAGGGAGATGAGGCTAAGGCCTTACATAAGAAGTCTACAAGCAATCCTAACAGGTATGACTTGAGGAGATATAGGTATGTTTTGAAATCTGTTCATGATTAAGTTTATGATATGTTTGTCTTCATATTATTGCGGTTAGTACAATCTTGATTAATTTTAGACTTGTCTTATCACCCTAGTAAAAGTATGAATGCATGTGAATGATAGAAGACATTCATTGATTAGGGTTATGACACTTATGATTGTACTAATACACTGTGGTGTTGTATGAGGATGATGTTGTCCACTAACATGAAAGGTACATCAAGAAAGACAAATCAGGTTCTAGATCAAGAACATATGACCATGGTGACATGAAGACAAAGACTCATCCATAACCATTGATCACATAGAAGCTCTACTTACGAGGTATGTATAACTTGGTTCTACAATTATTAACTTATGAGATATGCAGGTTGCTAGTACAAGGTCTCTAAGAGAACAAAGAAGAGATTGTTGGGGTATGTCAGACAAGCATGATAATCTAGGTATGTTTTCCTATATCAAGTTAGAATCCTACCTTGTGTTAGGGTCTCATATAAGAATGCTTTCGTATGATTGATAATGATTATTCATGAAGTTATAGGTTTGAATAATCATGGGTTTATGCATATTATGCTTCTTACTTTGATTGATGATATGTCAAACTAGAAGAGTCCAATGGTCAAATAAGAATATGCATGAGCAAAAGAAGTCCTCTTTATAACCTTGAAATACTAACGCTTGTGATAAATTACCTGTGTATGAAATGACTATAACCATACATGTTTAAGATTATTTAGAATCATAATGTTTTGATAGTATTGAGATTATACTAATGCATGTATGATTATGTATGAGATCTTGAGGATGCCACTAGTGCACACTTAAGCATGCATAGAGGTCCAGGATGGATAGAAGTTCAAAGACATATAATCATGATGATATCATAAAGGAAGCAAAGATCAAGAGGGAGCACACTCCAGTAGTTCCTGCAAGGAAGCAAAGATTGAGAGGGAGTCCACCCAACAATCAAACAAACATAAGAAAGATCGTGTACAATCACCTACAAAAGAAGGACAACAACATTTGTTCCAGCAACGAAGTTCAAGAAAATTATCTATTGAAGATATTGAAGATTCTGAAGTTCCCAGGATATGGGATGCAGTAATGGAAGGATGCCATGATCGAGGAGTACCAGTCGATCATGGAGAATGATGTCTGGAATGTGATTTTGAGACTAGAAGGGAAGTCTGTTGTGACTTCCAAGTGGATCTACAAGATCAAGCATGCTGCAGATGGCAACATAGATAAATACAAGGCAAGGTTTGTGGCTCGTGGCTTCTCCCATAAAGAAGGGATAGATTATGAAGAATATTATGCACCTGTAGCCAGATACACTTCCATCAGAACAGTACTTGCTCTGGCTGCAGTGATGAAGTGGAAGATACACCAGATGGATGTCAAGACAACTTTCTTGAATGGTGTAGTCGAAGAGGAAGTGTATGTGGAGCAGCCACTTGGATTTGAGACACATGACAGGGAGTCACATATGTGTGCAAATTGAAGAAAGCTTTATACGGTTTGAAACAAGTACCCAGGACTTGGTACGGTAGGATTGACAGCTTCCTGTCAAGTTTGGGCTTTACCAAGAGTAAAGCAGATTCCAACCTTTACTACAAGGTTGAGGAAGGCAATCCAGTGATACTCCTACTGTATGTGGATGACCTGTTTGTGACAGGTGAGGATGGATTGATTCTCGACACAAAGAGGAATCTTGCTGCCGAGTTCGAGATGAAGGAATTGGGTATGATGCATTACTTTCTAGGTATGGAGGTGTGGTAGAGTGCAGATGGAATCTTCCTTGGACAAGGGAAGTATGCAATAGAGATCCTGAAGCGGTTCAGGATGATGGACTGCAAGGCCATGGCCACACCTATGGCCTCGAACCTGAAGCTATTGAGTGATGCTTCATTAGAGTCGGTTGATGCCATGATGTATCGTCAGATGATTGGGTCCTTGATGTACCTAATGAACACGAGACCAGATATTTGCTTTGCGGTGAACACATTGAGCCAGTTCTTGACGGATCCTAGACATGTTCACCTGATTGCTATAAAGCATATTCTGAGGTACATGAAGGGTACAATGGATTATGGGCTCAAGTATGATGCGAATAAAAAGTTTAACCTGGAGGGTTATGTTGATTCAGATTGGGCAGGCAATGCTGTAGATAGGAAGAGCACTTCGGGGTGCTGCTTCAGTATGGGATCAGGTGTGATCTCTTGGTTTAGCAGGAAGCAATCTTGCGTAGCACTGAGTACAGCCGAAGCAGAGTATGTGGCAGCTTGTTCGGCTAGCTGTGAGGCAGTATGGCTAAGGAAGTTACTGTATGATTTATTTGATCTCCAGCTGGATGCTACTTGTATCTATTATGACAACCAGAGTTGTGTGAAGTTGTCAGAGAACTCGGTGTTCCATGACAAGTTGAAGCATATCAAGATGAAATATCACTATATCAGGGATATGGTGTAGAGAGGAACAGTGAAGCTCCTGTATGTTGCGATGGATGAGCAGATTGCAGATGTGTTGACCAAACCACTAGCCAGAGTGAAGTTCGAGTACTTCAGAAAGAGGCTTGGTGTACTTTAGATCGAGGTTCCTTCCAAGGGAAAGTGATGAGTTCGGAAGATGCAGATGCACATGGGCTTTTCTGACATGGTTGTAGATGTGTTCTCCCATGGTCGTGATGTAATTGCTGAGCCATTCTCACATGGTGGTAGATGTGTTCTCCCATGGTGTAGATGTAAGGGCTGGAGCCATTCTCACATGGTGGCAGATGTGTTCTCCCATGGTGTAGATGTAAGGGTTGAAGTCATTTTTCACATGGTGGTAGATGTGTTCTCCCATGGTGAAAGTAAGGGCTGCAGCCTTCCCCGAATGGTGGTAGATGTGTTCTCCCATGTCGGTGGTGTAAGTGTTGTATGATGTGCATCTGGGTTGTGCTCCGTGGACGATGAGATGATCTAAAGAGGACGATGTTATGACGATGATGAGGATGATCATGCGATGATGATATGCATCAGGACGATGCTGTGACGATGATCGGGGTGATCATGCGATGATGATATGCATCAGGACAATGCTGTGACGATGATCAGGATGATCATGTGATGATGATGTGCATCAGGATGATGTACTGTATGATGATGATCAGTATGATCATGAGCATTAGGATGATGCTTAGTGTGAGGATGATCAGGTGGATCATGAGTATCAGGTTGGTACTCTGTGGCCGTGGACAGGTTGTGTAAGGGTAGCATGTAATACGTCTTGGAGGTTTGGACAGGTTGTGCTAGGCATGTAAAAGTCCTCAGATGCTCTTTAGAGTTCTTGCTGAGCAAGACACTCTTTTAAGGTTTTGCTAGACCACATGTAATACATCTTGGAGATCTGGACAGGTTGTGCTAGACACATAAAAGTCCTCGGATGCTCTTTAGAGTTCTTGCTGGGCAAGACACTCTTTTAAGGTTTTGTGGGGACCACATGTAAAAAGTCCTGGAGATCCCGACAGGTTGTGCTAGGCACGTAAAAGTCCTCGGATGCTCTTTAGAGTTCTTGCAGGTCGTGCTATGCACATAAACGTTCCCGGGACACTCTTTTAAGGTTTTGTGGTGGTGGTCACATGTAATCAGTCCTAGAGATCTTGTCGGTCGTGCTTAGGCACATAAATGATCCTGGGATGCTCTTTAGAGTTCTTGCCGGTCGTGCTATGCACATAAATGTTCCCGGGACACACTTTTAAGGTTTTGTGATGGTCACATGTAATAGCTCCCTGGGAGATCTTGCTGGTCGTGCTTAGGCACATAAAGGATCCTGGGATACTCTTTCGAGGTTTTGTTGACGCACGTAATTAGTCCTGAGGATTCTACAGGCTGGCCCGCTCGCAGAGATGATGAAGACCTACTGGAGGCTAGGCCTACAACCAGCATGAAAAAGGGCTGGCTTTGTAGAACTTCCAATGACAAGAATAATTGAGAGAGTGATCGAGATGGCGAGTACAGCAGCAGTGACGAAGATGCTCCGTGATCCATTGATGATGATCCAGCTCCAGAATTGAAGACTTGTGCCTATATGTATTGATGACCTCTATCAAGAGAATACCTTCCTAGTTAAGAGGGAGTGTTGATGTATTTGTAACTTTGGAAGATATTCACTTGTATATTGTATTTGTACTTTATTCTATCATCAACGGAGATGTATTATTCCTCCGATTGGAAGTGTCGTCAGTTGTACTTGCAAGTGTCGCAGGTTATATTGTAAGTGTCGTAACTTATACTTTATGGGGTCGGCCGGGTATGAGTCATGTGGGTTAAAGGGTTATTAGACCACCTTAGTGGGGTTGACGCAGTCAACATTATGTTAATAAGTGGTTGAGTTGGGGCCGACCTAGTTGAGTAAAGGTCAAGTGAAAGTAAAAGTATAAATAGAGAGTGTGACTCCCTCATTTGACATATTCTCTCATTCACTCACTTCGCATTAGTGAGAGAGAGGAGGAGTGCGCACAAGTGGAGGAGGAGTAGCTGCTGTAGACATTTATCTTTTGGGGATTCATCTTGGTGATCTTTGTATTGGTGCTTATTCTATCTCTGAGGAAGTTGTGGGGTTTTTCACCTTCTTGGTTTTCCCCAGTGAAATGCTTTGTGTCTCTTGTCTCTTGTCTCTTATGCTTGATATGTTGTACATGTTGTTCTTTCAGTTAAGATCCTAGATCATATTGAATGAAATGATGAAAAACTAACAAAATTTGTCTCCAACATGCAAAATATCATGGGATTTTGTCTTTGTTAATTTTTTTGATTTCAACATTAGATAAAATAATTCCTAGTGTATTTCCTTGCTTAAAAATTAATTTCAGCCCTTCGATTATTTCACTTGCTGAGATCTATTAACAGTAAACAAAATAGCGAAAGCAAATAGGGAACTGATCACATAAAACACGAACATATTTCTGCCCTTCAAATCAACTTTTTATTAGATAAATAATCCAAAATTTCAAGGGCTCCCTTACTGGTAAAATGGCCTTGAAAATTTATATAGTAAACCCTGCAAAATCTGCCCTTCTGAAGACCAACTTCTGTTGAAATTCTGCCCTGGAAATTTGCATGAAAAACCCAAAAATACCCAGGAAAAAAATATGTCTTCTGTCCGTACGGCCCTATCTGTACGACTGTACAGGCTGTCCGGATTCATACAGATATGTATTGTACGATCCTGTAAGGTATGTCCATACAGTTGTATGGAATCTGTACAACCCTTTTCTGCTGATCGTCTCAAATTGGTTCTGCTTGCTTCTTCCTATTTGTTGTCTTTCTCTTGGCCAAGAGACTGGAAATCAGAGTGTCCTTCTTCTCTTCCACTCAATGCTTGATTTCCTCTCTTGAATGAATGCGTCTTTCTCCTCTCCGCTTAGCTCCCTTTTATACTTTTGGAGTTGAACCAAAACCCTAACTTCAATGGTCAAGATTAGATCTCATCCACTTGAGATCAAAGGCTAAGATTCATTTGTTTAACTTAAATCACTAAAGCCCCAAAACTTGGGCTTTTCTTCAAATTAACCCCAATTAATTATAAAAGAGTTTTAACTTTAATATTCCTTTAATTAAAGTGAATTTTCTAAGGGTATGAGAGGTCATGGTGACGATCCCCACGGGGAAGACACCGACCCATGGAAATACCTGTCCACACTAAAAAACATCAACACTCCTTAGCGAGGAAGGTATTCTCCACCACTCCTATCTTGCCTCTGAAGTAGACAAACTTCCCTTTTACCAAGGGCTTGGTGAGAATGTCTGCAACTTGCTCATCTGTGGAAATGTACTGGAGCTTGATTGCTCCCTTTTGGACCTTGTCTCGAATGAAGTGGTACCTGGTCTCAATATGCTTGGACCTGTCATAAAAGATTGGATTCTTAGAGAGTTTGATACAACTTTGATTATTGCAGTGGATCACCGTAGTCTCCAACTCCTGACCAAATAACCCTGTAAGCAATTTGCAAAGCCATAGTGCTTCGCAACTCGCCATACTCACTGCCATGTACTCTGCCTTTGCTGAACTGAGTGCTTCGAAAGTCTGCTTCCTACGGAAACAAGAAATTACTACGGAGCCCTAGCTAAAGCAACACATAGAGGTGCTCTTTTGATCAACTGTACCCCTTGCCCAATCTGAGTCTGAGTAGCCCTGCTACTCTACTCCATCACCTCCAAGTTACCTAAATCCATACTCCATTGTGTCCCTCAAATATTTGAGCACATGTTTCGCTGCTACCCAATGCACCTGCCTCGGCGCCACCATGAACTGACTCAAGGTGTTCCCAACAAAACATATATCTAACATGGTGTTGACCAAATACATCAAGGATCCCATCAACTGTTTGTTTTCTCCAGGATCCACCCACTTTGAATTTGAAGAGTCAATCTTCTTCAGATTGGATACCATAGGCGTGGCCATCAATCTACACTCCATCCTGAATCTCTTCAGGATATCAATTATGTACTTCCCTTGTCCAAGAAAGATCTCACTCGATTTCTGCCAAACCACTAACCCCAAGAAGCAATGCATCAAGCCGATTTCCTTCATCTTGAACTCCGTGGCTAACTCTGCCTTGCACCTTGCTATAAGCTCCTTTGCACTTGTGAGAAACAAGTCATCTATGTACTACACCAAGATGAGTGTATCCGATTCAACAAGTATGAAGTAGAAGTTGGGATCCACCTCACTCTTGGTGAAGCCCATGCTCTGCAAATATCTGTCGATCCTGGAATACCATGCCCTGGGTGCCTGCTTGAGTCTATAGAAGGCTTTCTTAAGCCTGCACACATGAGACTCCTTCCCATGTACCTTAAATCCTTGAGGTTGCTCTATGTATCATGCACCTTAAATCCTTGAGGTTGCTCTATGTATACTTCCTCCTCAATGCTCTATGTATAATTCCTCCTCAATGTCTCCATTGGTGAAGGCTATCTTCATGTCCAATTGATGAATCCTCCACCTCATGACTGAGGCAATAGATATCACAACCCAAATGGAAGCATACCTGGCGAATGGAGCTAATGTCTCCTCATAATCAACTCCCTCTCTCTTTGAGAACCCTCTTTCAACGAACCTTGCCTTGAACTTCTCTATGTTTCCATTTGCAGCATGCTTGATCTTGAAGAGCCACTTGGAAGTCACCACAAACTTCCCCTTTGATATCACACAATATCCCAAACATCATTCTTCATGATGGAATTGTACTCCATCATGGCATTCCTCCAAACCTACTGGTAAGCTACTTTCTCATAATTGGAATGCTCGGAATCAATGATGCTGCTCATTAGTGCCATATAGTCTATGTCACAAGGTTCGGGTTCGAGAACCATTAAATTCAATTTAGGTTCGAATTTTACGATGAGGTTCGAATGAGGTTCGACATTAGATTCGTCTATATGCATATATTAAAAATATAAATATTTTATAATATATTAACATAACAAATAAATTTTTATATTTTATATAAACTAAATAACATTTAATATAGTTTTATATAATACTTTATAAGTTTATAACCTTTAATATATAAAAAAGACATAATCTAAAAAACATGTATTTAATATATAATATATAAAAAAACATTTAATAATCTATGTATTTAATATATATGACTTCCAAATGGTAAATATACGTAATCCTATACCTATACTTAAGATGTCAACTATCCATACCATGGCATTTTACTAACCAAAACATCCTCAAGAGAATGAGATTCGGGTTCAAATTTGCCCCTGCTACTTGTCGGTGAGTATTCCCACCATTACTTGCTGTTGTCGAGTGTTCTACAAATCGCACACTACATCCAAGTATTCTCGTCGTTAATTTTTCTTTCCTCGAGAATGAACCCGGAATGCCGACCACATGAATGCCATACTTGCAAGAACAAAATAACGCCATAGTCGCCATACTTGTAGGAACGTCGACCACAATCTACTAACTCTATTTGCTAGATCGCACATTGATGAAAGCTTGGTACCCCTTTCTCTTCGTTTTTTCAATAGCTGAGTAAAATAAGATTAAAAGAGGCTTCCCGCTTTCAAAACCGCAGTGTATAGGTAGAACCCACGAATTTCAACCTGAAATTCAACGAATTCAACTATTTTCTTGAGGTTCGTTGAATTTCGAACTTCAAGGTTCAAAATTCAACGAATTCAACTATTTTCTTGAGGTTCGTTGAATTTTGAACTTCAAGGTTCAAATTCGACGAACCCTGTGACATAGCATATAGTTAGGAAATTCCTTCGAAGGCTTACTCTCCCTGAATGATCTATTGGGAGCCTCAACATGCTCCCGAGCATCTCTCAATGTCTGCTTAAACCATCTAGGTCTCTTGATAGAACTAGAAAGAGCTAACTCCTCATCACATGAAGGTTGACTCCCTAAACTGGAAGTATGTGAATTCTGTTCTTCCTTCGGAGCCTTCTGCTCCTTGTCCTCTATCACTACTGGTAACTCATGAGACTTCCTAGATTTCAAGTTCTCGTCGAACTTAACATTTTGGTTGACAATTGTCTTCTGTTCCGCTGGCATGAAGATCCCGTAAGCCTTTGAGGTTTCATTGTACCCCACAAGCACACCCTTCTCTCCTGAAGGCTCAAGCTTCGTCCTGTTCTCCTTAGGTACATGGATGTAAATTGGACAACCGAAGATCCTGAGATGATTGATCTCCTGTTTCACTTTTGTGAATGCCTCCTCAGGAGTCTGATCCTCCAGTATCCCGTGAGGACTTCTGTTCATCAAATACACTATTGTGTTACATGCCTCTGGCCAAAGAAACATAGGCAGTCCTTGATCATGAATCAAATCCTTTGTAGTACTGATGACGGATCGGTTCTTTCTCTTGTAACCCCATTCTGCTGAGGGTTGTATGAGACTGTCTTCTCCCTCTTGATCCGCTTCCTTGCAGAAATCCTTGAAGTCATTGGAGGTGTACTCTCCCTCGTTGTCTGACCTCAAGACCTTGATCTTCTTTCTTGTCAGGTTCTCCACCTGAGCTTTGAACTCTCAAGGAATCGATGGAAGACCTCATCCTTGGTCTTCATGAAATAGATCTAGGTTTTCTTGGAGAAGTCATCAATGAATGACATGTAGTATGATGCTCCCTGCATCAATACTACAGACATATTTGAATGAATGAGATCCAAAATCCCCTTGGATCTACTCTCACTACTTGGAAAAGTAGTCTTGACATTCTTGCCAAGTGCACACCATCTACATACTCCTTGATGCTCAACATTGAACTCTGGAAGATTAGTGACAATCTCCCTCAGAATCAACAACGCTCTGTAATGCAAGTGTCCCATCCTCCTGTGTCAAAGCTCGCACAGGTTGTCACTGTCATGTACCAAATTTTTAACAAGATTCCCTTGCACTTGTATAAGTTGCCCTCTCTAACCCCAAACTTCACTGCTGTGTCTGGGCTAGCTGCCTCTAGATATATGAGTACTTGCCCTCTCTTAAAGATATGACAAAACGCCTTTCCTCCATAATTGAGACTAAGAGCAAGTTCTTCTTCAGTCCTGGTACAAATAACACAACCCGGGCATCAAACGAACCACTCGACTCAAGCTGGAACGAAATTGTTCCCTCTCCTCTGACTACATACTTGGCATCATCACCAAGCCCACATGTAGCTCTGAGTCTGACTCCGTCAATCTGTTGAATAGCTCTCGTGCTTTCGTTATATGACTAGATGCACCATTGCCCAAGTACCAAGCACTCGTAGCAACTGAGCTGGTAGAAAGGCATGAAACAAGTGAGAAGTCACTCTTGAACTTAGCAGCAAACTCACTCAACTGAGTCTCTGCAGATGTTGCATTGCTACTACCTCCTGTTTCTTCTCCTTACCTTTCTTCTTCTCTGGACACTGAGATGCATAGTGCCCATTCTTGTGGCACACGAAACACTTGATTTTACTCAAGTCTTTCTTCTTCCCCGACTGTGAGGCATCTCCCTCACTGTTACCCTTTTACCAGAACTCTTTCCTTTGCCCTTTTGTGCCTTGTTGACAAGGGCCAAGTTCTCCTCACCGTCTTCTTGCTTGTGGGCTCTAGACTCCTCTTGAGTCTCCTCCTGGATGCAATCATCCCGTACCTTCTCCCAATTGTGAAGCTTTTCCTGAGCACACAGACCTTTTACAAATGGTTCCCAATGCTTGGTGAATCCATTCAATGCCACTCAGACGAGCTCTGCATCAACTACCTTCTCCCCAACGACTGCAAGTTGATCTCGAATCTGGTTGATCTTTATAAGATAGTTGGTAACATTGTCTGATGTAGTCATCCAGACATCTCTGAGTTTGTCCCTCATAATCATCTTCCCGTTCACATTATCACGCTGGAATAGATTCGTCAGAGCTTTGTACATTGTATGGGCTGTTGACTTCTTTGCTACATGAGGAATCAAGTGATCCTTCACACCATCCATGATTACTCTCTGAGTTTTAACCTCCTTCTCATGTGCTGCCAACTGAGTTGGATCTGTTGGTTTAGTCACTGCCTGATCCACAATGTCCCAAAGTTCATGGTCTTTCAAGAGTAGTGTAACCCTTGCTTTCCATGACAGGAAGTTGGATGCACCATCTAACATGTCTTCAAATCTGAGACCGGTCACCGCCATAACTAGATCTGTAATAACTGCTGCGTGCTTTGTGCTTAAAGCACCCACCAAGATCTATTGCTGTAAACCCTAGATCTGTACTAGATCTGTCTCTTGGTCACTCATGTCTGCTAGATCTGTTGCAATAGATGTTAGATTTTCTCCCTCTTAGAGTCAAAGCTCTGATACCATGTTAATTTTTTTGATCTCAGCACTAGATAAAATAATTCCTAGTGTATTTCCTTGCTTAAAAATTAATTTCAGCCCACTGATTATTTTACACTTGTTGAGATCTTTTAACATTAAACAAAATAGCGGAAGCAAATAGGAAACAAATCACATAAAACACAAACAGATTTCTGCCCTTCAAATCAGCTTTTCATTAGATAAATAAATGAATAATCCAAGCTTACAAGGGCTCCCTTACTTGGAAAATGGCCCTAAAAATTTACACAACAAACTTGGCAAAATCTGCTCTTCAGAAGACCAACTTCCAATGAAATTCTGCCCCAGAAATCTACATGAAAAACCTAGAAAAACCCAGGAAAAAATTATTTTTCTGCTGCATGTACCACCCTGTCTGTACGGACGGTACTGATTCATACAGATCCGTACTGTGTGGTCTACCTGTAGAGACGTACGGAATCCGTACGACCATTTTTTGCTGCTCGTCCCGAATTGGTCTGCATGCTTCTTCCTGTTTGTTGTCTTTCTCTTGGCCAAGAGACTGGAAATTAGAATGTCCTCCTTCTCTCCCACTCAATGTTTGAGTTCTTCTCTTGAATGAATGTGTCTTTCTCCTCTCCCCTACTGATTGTATGGATTTATATGGATCCGTACTGTACTGTACTGTATGGTTTGCCTGCATAGTTGTACGAAATCTGTAAGATCCTTTTCTGCTGCTTGTCTCGAATTGGTTCTGCCTGCTTCTTCCTGTTTGCTGTCTTTCTCTTGGCCAAGAGACTGGAAATCAAAATGTCCTTCTTTTCACCAACTCAATGCTCGAGTTCCTCTTTTGACTGAATGTGTCTTTCTCCTCCCCCCTTAGCTCCCTTTTATACTTTCGGGTTGAACCAAAATCCTAACTTCAATGGTCAAGATTAGATCTTATCACTTGAGATCAAGGGTTAAGAATCATTTGATTAACTTAAATCACTAAAGCCTCAAAACTTGGGCCTTTCTCCAAATTAACCCCAATTAATTATAAAAGAGTGTTCACTTTAATATGTCCTTTAATTAAAGTGAATTTTTTCAGGGTATCAGAGGTCACGGAGACGATTCCCATGGGCAAGATACCCACCCATGGAAATACCTGTCCGTGCTACAAAACATCAACAGTCTCCAAGGGGTGTGCTAGACTAGATGAGGGGGTCTAAAGGGGTGTATGATGTATACTAAGGTGTTTGACACCCTTTTAATCATTTTAATACAATTTTACAACTTTTACCCTCCCAAGGGACAAATACTAACTAAAAAATACAAAATCATGATGACACAAGTAATGCATGACATAGACACTAAGTACTAAGAACACTAGCCTATGGCAGATGTAGTAAGTATGCTCATGGCTTTGGAGGCATGATTGAGTGAAAAAACTTTGACAATACAGATCACTAGTATCTATATTTATTTCAGTAAAAAAAACACTTCAGAGCACCTTAACTATAACTGTCATAGTTGGGCTATACCTTTTACACATATAATATAGTTACTTTACAACCATCATCTTTTGAACATGGGAAAAAGAGATGCATTAGAGCAAGTAGAAGATAGAAGCGGGAGAGTAACGCTTGGCAAGTCCCTTGCACTGCCAGTCTTCAAATTATCATCTTCGTCTTAAGTCTTTCGTGATCATCCTAGTGCAAACTGGGTGGTAACAGGCCCTAGGCTCAAGCATAAATGTAGACACCAGGCTTCTATCTGCTATACTGGATTTCTGCATCACTCCCATATCTCCACAGTATCCCTATCCCACACATACATATCCTTTATTTGTACAAATCCAATTTTCTCATTTTTCATCGTCGTCGGCATCAACACTCTTTTGCTTAGCATCACCAACAACTTTGTTCTCTTTTTGAGACTTTCCTTCATTGCAAATGTATATACCTCATATGCTTCTAGCTTAACTTCAACTCACTGGTAATGAACTTCAGACATTGATGATCCCTATACGAAACAAAATCCTTTGGCAGCAAGTAATGCCTCCAACAATGTTTGTACCCTGGCAAACTCCAAGTGATATGTTGAGTACTTACCTATTGTTCAACTTCTCTCTAAAATATGCTAATGGCTCCCTTCTGCTCAAGGCATCAAGAGACAGACAGATAGTGGATCGGGACCCGACTCTAGATCGGTATGACCTCGAAAGACCACCCACACTTCACATAGACCTCAACAGCACTGCCAATCCTGATCTTACGCCAGCAGTCAATAGAGACTGTCTAGACTCCAGCTGTGGGCCTCCTTCTCCAGACAAAAGCATAGTATGCTGTCCAACTCTTCTTCCGATGCTTCTTTTATATACTCCTCTATCTTGAGCTTCCTCCATTCAGCCTCGGATGCTAGGAGAGCCAGATCCAACAGACTATGAGACACATTGCTCATTGCTGTTTTTTCAGACCCCAGATTTGTCTGTGTTGTACATGTCTTTCCCAGAGGGACTTTATAGGAGCCACTTTAGTGCTCCCACTTTCTATTGACATCATTGTACCTAGCCGTCCCTTTGACCTGCTTTTGTGTCATTTGTTGGACATTAATAAAATTATCTTATCTTATCTTACTGCACCAAGAGCGACTTCACCTGCGTCATAATGTTCTTGAAATAACTTGTTAAACCAGGGACTGACAACATTGGTGCATCGATGATCATCTTTTTTAACAACTCAGAACTTTGTTATGCGTGCTCCTACCAACTAAATCCTCGTACCTTCATACACTTTCTCATTGGTACACAAATGTTCATGAAATGATTGATTTTAATGACGTCCATGAGGCTGGACAGCCTAAGGGACCAGGAGAATAACATCCCTAACTCATCTCCATGCACTTTTCAATGTCAGATCTTCTGCTATGACTCTTGACTAGAAGGCTAGCAATCTGGTTGATCTTAACCTTGTCAAATAGACAATGCAAGTTGTCGACCTTTAAGCTGTTTTCATACTGAATGCGGATATCATCATTGGCTGCACATTCCATGACGAAGTGCCATTCCGTCTCCACCACACCCTTATTGCAGAATATGCAAATTCTCTCTTCCCAATCTTCCTTGGGTACCCTCCATCTACCGGTGTCACATCTAAGGTGATGTGAACCTGTCCTCAGCTGCGCAACTAACAACCTTGCTTTTCCTTTAATAGTTGCCCCTAAATATGTTTTCTCTCCATGGTCACAATTTGGGTTAAACTCTTTGATGTAGTATGCTTTTTTATGCCCACAGCTATTATGCTTTTTTGATGTAGTATGCTTTTTTATGCCCCCAGCTATTATTTTCCTTTAATAGCTGCCCCTAAATATGTTTTCTCTCCATGGTCACAATTTGGGTTAAACTCTTTGATGTAGTATGCTTTTTTATGCCCACTGTGCTTACTGTGCTCACTGTAGTAACATGTAGTATTTTGGAGTGGCCTACATCATTCCTTGATGTAGGCCACTCCAAAAATTGGTCTAACCTTCTTGGTTCACACCAATTCCAAGATACACTTATTTATCCTTCATAAACTTGATCTTCATCAGAATACACACATTGCCACTGTTCTTTGCTCACCGTTTCTAAGACCGATATCAGATGCCACTAATGCTTTCCTATTTGCTGAAAATCAAAATTTCATACAAGTACACTACTAGAAATGTACGGGGACAAATTACAATACTTCTGTCATCAATCGCATGAATATACCGAGAGCATTGGTCATCCCAAATGTCATAACCAACCATTCATATAATCAGTCTCAGGCTTGAATGCAGTCTTCCATACATCTCTTTCTTTGGCTTTGAGCTGGCACTATTTGTTCCTTTAAATCAATCTAGAGAACTGTCTTTTGCCACACAAACTGTCCATCAAGTCATCCATCCTCGACACAGGAAATATACCTGACTGTGATCTTGTTCAACGCTCTACTATTTGGGCACATTCATGAGTTCCCATCCTTCTGTGGCATAATTAGCACTAGAGCTGCACATGGGGTCATACTTTATCTTATCAAGCCTTTCTATAACAACTTTGCTATATGCATGTTTAGTTCTATGCTCTCCAGTTGACTTTGCTATGCACAACTTGATTCAACAAACTCTTTCTTGGAATCAACTGAATCTCATGCGCAATTTCCTCTTCGGATACAATCTTCCTCGGTTCATCTTTTGTGCATATCTTCAATATCTTTCAATAGATTTTTCACTTTATTAGGAACTTCACTTTTCCTGGAACGCTTGACTTCCTCTTCACTCTCTTGCACAGTGCACTTAACAACTTCTTCTGCATGTCATTTTTTGTCTTCTTAATTGCACTCATGAACACTCTGATTATCACCAACAACACTACACTATGGTGTCCATCCTTAGAGGGAACAACTGAATTCTTTTGCCATTCTTCATGACAGTATAGGTGTTCTTTCTTCTATCTTCGTACCATGTGTATGTCAAATTGTTGTGGTCTTCCTAAAGAAAAGGGCAAGCATTCATGTGAATGCCATCACTTAGTATCTCGTCTTTGTATTCACCTGTGTGAAAAGAGACTTAACACCAATTTGTCACCATCACTTCATAGCCTTTCTGCAACCAAAACAACCTATATGGTTGGGGGTACTTCTATCATGCTAACCTTAACTTCTCAACCATCTCTATTGGGACCATATTCTTTGAACTACTAGAATGAACTATGACCTTATAACACTTGTCTCCAGAGTTACATTTCGTTCTGAAGATGGTTTTTCTCAGCCATCTCTCTTTTGTTGTATTTGTTGATCTTGCGCAATCATGCTCCTGTGCTGCATTAGGTTCTGTCCTCGCTCTCGGTTTATTCCTTCTCACACTATTCCTTTGTGCACGCTTAAAGGATTTATGGATGCAATCTTCAGATGTGTATCAGCATATTGTTCAACATGCATTTCCATGTCCATGCCTTCTAAAATTTGAAATTTCCATGAACTCTACATCGTGTGTGGTCGAACGTTTCTTCATCTTCAATGGTATCCACCTTTTCTTGTGTGAATTATCTCCTCTGTGTATTATGCCACGGCTTGTCACACCCTAGCCTCCTTTGTTCTTGCCAAAGTTCATTCTACTCATGTTGTGCTCCAACTTCTCCCCAGCTTTCAACATCCCACTAATAAGGCTCTTCTATAGAACGCATGATCGCATCTTGTGCAGGGTAGTCCCGTCTTGAATGGTGAATTTTAGAACATTCATGTACATCAAAACTCAGTAATCTTTGTCTTTCCGATGTCCAATGTTTATTGCTGTAAAATTCTTTTGCATACCCTGCATGCCTTGCTTCTACATCCTGCTTAAATAATGTTTGCTTTGTTAATTTTTATAAACCAGTGCCTGGGTAAGTGTTCTCAGATCTGAAATTTACACTGCTGATTTATTTAACAGATATTTCAGCAGAAGCAAAAATCAGAAAACAGATCAACACAATCACACAGTTTTTTATGCTTTTCAAATCAGTTCATCATTCAAATAACTTCAGAACTTACAAGAGCTCCTGAACTGGGAAAATGGCTTTGAGGAAATTACACAAACTTTCAGTAAACCTGCAAATTCTCTGTGATGGAAAATCTACTTTCAACCAATCGGTGACTGAGCAGTACGGCCTCTGCTGTACGGCTGAACCCTGCATGATTTCCTGTGCACTGCTGCTCACACGTGCGGCTGCCTCTGCTGGTCCGTACGCTGTACGGCCTCTGTACAGCTGGCTGTATGACCTGCTACTGTACGGCCTGTGCTGTACGGTCCTCATTCTGTGATGGCTGCTCTTCTGCTTGCTGAATACCGCTGAGTCTTCTTCCTCTCCAAATGCTGAAAACCAAATGTCCTTCTCTGGTTCTCTTTTACTCACCAACTTGTGAATAAAAATGAATGTGTCTTTGTCTTAACCCTTGTTGCCTTTTTGTATTTTTGAGTTGGGCCAAATCCCTAATCTCAACGGTCAAGAATAAATCTAATCTTGACTTGAGATCAATGGACGACGTTTAATTTAAATCACTAATGCCTTGACTTAGGCATTTTATTAAATTAAATAAACTCACTTTACAAAAAAACACATATCACTTTAATTAATAAATCAATAAAGTGAAACGTCAAAAAGCTAAGACATTAATCAATGGTGATTTCCATGGGTTAGACACACCCTAAGGAAATACCTGTTCGAGCTACAATCATCAACACTCCCTCTTAGCGAGGAAGGTATTTTTCACTACTCCAAACTTGTCTCAAAAGAAAACAATCTTCCCTCACACCAAAGAGTTGGTGAGTATGTCTGTAGTATGCTCATCTATAGTAATGTACTGGAGCTTGACTGCTCCCTTCAGGTCCCTGTCTCTGATGAAATGGTATCTGATCTCAATGTGCTTTGACCTGTCCTGAAACACCATATCTCTAAGAGCTTTATGTAACTCTGATTGTCGCAATGTATCACTGTAGGCTCCAGTTCCTGACCAAATAACCCTGTGAGTAGTTTTTGAAGCCAAATTGCTTCACAACTTGTATTTACTTCAAGTTTGGCCTTCCTATCATATGCATAACCCTTTATAATAGATCCAAATATTTCCTCTTAATAGTTTCAACTTGACTCCTTGTGTTTCTAACTATAGTAATGGGTTTTTCCAAAGAGTCAAGTTCACACTTTCTTACATTAGTCTGTATTTTTGTCCTTAGATTTGCAACACAGATGTTCTACGCTAGCTTTGTAGAGAGTTTGGCCTTGGACTCTAGGACTTGGAAATTATTAGTGTATTCTTAGATTGATGTGCCTTTCTGGAATAAGTGCATGTGTTGAACATCATAAGGCTCTTCGCAGTTACAATCTGCTCTTTGAGTTAATGCATTTGCAAACACCCCGAAAATAACCTCTAGGCTCTGTAACAGGACATGGCCGCCAACCTCCTGTGTCTGTATACCATGTGTCGGACATGGATTTGTAAGAATATGTGTCTGACACATGGGACATGTTAGGGCTTGCGTCCGACACATGTCCTATGACAGGACAGGTGCCAAAATACGTGTTGGAGAGGTGCCCTAATGTGTCCTGTGTGTTTGATACATGTGCAAAAAAGAACTTGTTGGCCTCTTAAAGGGTCATTTAGCATTCATTTTACATATCTTTTGTTGAGAGAGAAAGCTGTAACAAGTTTGAACTTTGCTGGTAATAAGTTTGAAGGTGCATTTGAAGGATTTGGAGGTGGATTTGCAGGCATAATTTACAAGCTACCGTTTTCTTCTTTGATTCTGTAGTTTTCAAGGTTTAATCATCAAAGGCAGCTGGTAAAGGTCAAAGGAAATGAAGGAATGTCTTTGTTGGTGTGCCCCCCTCCCCTCCTCCAAGTTCATCTACCTTTGTTGTTGCTAGTGCTCCATCTGCTGCAGATGGAGCTGCTTCCAATGATGAAAGAAACCTTACTGCAGCAAGACAACAAACTCAAGTAAATAAATATCCATTGTGCATGTGAGAAGACAACAAGGGATTGGGGCAAAGTTGTTGGGGGAGGAAATGTTCCTTGGACTTGTAGTTTTTGCAACAATACATACAAGAGCACCTGCTTCTGAGTTAAGGGCCATCTCTTGGTGCATGGCTATGGATTTGGACCATGTAGAGGGGTGAGTGCTAGCAAACGAAAAGAAATGGAAAGAGAGGATAGAACTGGCTCGAAGAAGGTGGCAACAACAAGTAGGAAACACAAAAATGAGGATCCTTTTCCCTTCTTGAGGAAACCTACAAGCAAATATGGGAGGGAGTGTAAGTCAGCCACCAAGAAAGAGGCCAACTCTAAGTGGCGGTCTAGTGGACAAGATCTTTCAGCAAGAGAAGTGAGATGAGATTGATCTTACCATTGGGTTCTTTTCCTATCTCAACTTCATTTCATTTAATGTTGCACGGTCACCTTTGTTTATTGAGACATGTCAAGCTCTAGTTGATCAAGCTCCAACAAGTTATGTGCCTCCCAATTCAGAGAAGCTTAGAACCACACTGTTGGTTAAGGAAAAAGAGGTGGATAAAATCCTAGAACCCATTAAATTAGCATGGCCTTTATCCAATGTTAGTATTATTTTTAATGGATGGACAGATAGATCATGCCACCCACTCATCAATTTCATGGTGTCTTCCCTAAATGGACCAGTCTTCTTGAAAGTGGTGGATGCTCTTGGAAAATACAAGGATACACAATATGTGGGTAAGTTGTTCATTAAAGTTATTGAAGATGTAGGTGTTGATTCTTGTGTGCAAATTATCACAGATAATGCACTTGCTTGAAAGGTTGTTGGCATGTTTGTGGAAGCTAAATACCAAAACCTACAGATATTTTGGACACCTTGCATTCTTCATTCTTTGAATTTAGCACTTAAATCTATTGCTTTTGATGTGACATGGATGGAAAGTGTTATTGATGATGCACGCCATATCTGCAAGTTTGTACAAAACCATACCAATGTCCTCACAATCTATAAAGAGTACACACATCTATCATTGTTAAAGATTGCAAACACTCGGTTTGCCTCCTCATTCATCATGCTTAAGAGGTTGAGGGAGGTCAAGACCGCTCTTGGTTCCATGGTTATTTCAAATTTTTTGGTCTTTTTAGAGAAGTCAGATCAAACTTCCTCAAAAAAGGTAAGGATACGATGATAGATGATGGTTGGTGGGAGAGGGTAGATCTTAACATTAAGATCATAGACCCTATCATTGGTTTGTAGACACAGAGCAACCCATTTTAGGAGATGTTTATGAGGGTTGGAATTCCATGATTGAGGTGGTGAAGACCGTTATTTTATAGATTTAGTGCCATAAGTATGGGACATCAACGAACTTATTCATCACCATACGAGATATTCTTATCAGTAGGTGGGATAGGAATTGTAGACCTTTGCTTTGCTCGACTCACTCATTGTATCCCAAGTACTACAGTAATGATTGGCTCAATGGTGGGCCTTCACGTAGAGTCTCTCCTTAGAGGGATGCAGAGATTCCACAGTGGAGGAATGAAGCATTTAGAAGGATATTTCAGGATAGATCATCCCTTGATGAGGTGGATGAAGGCTTCGTAGAGTTTTCCACTAGCACTGGGAGATTTGGAGGTAATGATGTGCTCAGAGATAGGGGGGTTAAGAAGCCCTATGTTTGGTGGGAAACTCAGGGGGCAACATGCCGTATTCTACAGGATTTAGCCGTGAGGATCCTCTCTCAGGTTACTTCATCCTCTTGTTGCAAGAGTAATTGGAGCACATATGGGAATTTGTACAGTGTGAAGAAGAACATGCTTGAGCAGTCAAGGGAAAAGACAATGGTATATGTGCACTCCAACCTCTGTCTTATTTACAGGCAAAGGGAGAAGTGGTTAAAGGGAAAGACAAAGATGTGGGATGTGTTTCTAGATGATGTGGGCTTGGAGAACAGTGTCGAGTTGGCATTATCCAACTTGGATGTCAATGAACTGATTGTAGAGCTGGTCACTTTTGATGATGGTGATCCTCTCGAGGGGTCATCCTCCACACCATCAGATGCAAATCTCAGATTGGATACAATAGTTGAAGAGGAGGAAGAGAATGGAGAAGATAGTAGTGGTAGTGATGATGATATTGATGATGTTGACATAGAGGACTACTGAGTCTTAACAGTGACGACTTCAAGCTATGACATTCTTCCATCTATGGTTCTAGTATCTATATTCTACCCTATTTTGTATTTTCCAGTGGCATTCCCACCTATAGTATCTTACTATCAATGACTCAGTATCTTAATCTATGTAATAGTAAATGCACACTACAGTTTGATTTTGATTACATATGATGACTTAATGATATAGTATTTTACTATGAGTGACTCAGTATTTTAATCTATGTAATACATACTATGGTTTGATTTTGATTACATATGATGACTTAATCTACGTTGTTGGGAGCGGGAGCGGGAGCGAAAAGCGAAATTTTCAAAAGCTTCCGTTTCGGGAGCGTTTTTTATATAATATATATTTTAATATATTTTGATGCATATAAATTAAAAAAAACATGTATTATGCCAAATTAGCTATAGAAAACATGAAAACATAGAATCTAGATATTCATATAACCATTTAGTACACATTGATATAACATTAATCATCTAGATTCTAGGAGCTATAACTTATAACATTGTCATTAAATGATCATCATCAATCATCAATCATCAACAACATCAACTTTCAAATTTCAACATATAATATTTGCCATCTAACTAGGCCATAATGTTTACAAAATAGGCCAACCGCCAAAATAAACATGAAAATGAAATACAAAGTACTATGAATCTGCTAAGCTTTCTGCTTGCCACGAGAAACTTCCAATTTCTTTTCTCGTGGTCTAGGTGGAATAGGTGCTGGTGGAAGTGATCGTGGAACATGAGAAGAAGATGAATGGCCCCCACGGGCTACCTGTAATTGGATCATCATGATCACCCAATAGTTCATCCTCCAAGCGCTCTAATGCTATGGCTCCATCCTCCACATTAGCCTCCTCTGGATTGTTGTCCCAAGTCAAAAATGTTCTATCATTCTCAGTGAAGCACCACTCGTCCCAGACTCGCGAGTACTCGCGAGTCGGGACGAGTCAACCCCCACGCCGAGCATTCGCAGAAGACTCGGCCTTGAACTCGTCCTACTCAGCGAAATCGTCGTACTCGCCCTAAACTCGGCGTACTCGCCCTAAATCGTGATGAATCGCTCGGACTCGGCAAACAAAGGAAAAATAAAAACCGCGGAAATGGAGGCAAATTCGTTGATTTTTAATTTGAGAGTTCGTTGCCCTAGGTTTCCGACAGGCGTCTCTAAGTCTCTACGGCAGTCAATGGACATGGAATGGTGATCAGCGGCAGTCAGCGGGAGAGTCTACGCCATCAATCAGCGTTCTGTTGGGTGGGGGCTGCTGTTCGACGGCATTCTGTTGGGTGGGGGCTGCTATTCGACGGCATTCTGATTGAAGAAGTCTAACTTGCTGATACATGGGCGCTGCTGTTCGACACGGTCGGGCGACATGTTTATTTTATATGGATTTTTTTATATTATATGGTTTTTTTATTTAAAGTTTCAAGTTTTCAACTTTATGTTATATAGTTTTTATTTATTTATATTTTTGTTTGTTATATAATTTTTAATTAAATATTTTTTGTTATATATTTTATATATAATATATATATTATATATGTAGTTTTTATTTATTTATAGTTTTATTATATAGTTTGTGTTACATAGTTTTGTTTATTTAGATTTTTGTTATAATTTTTTTATTATATATTTTTTATTTTAAATTTGTATTTATGTTATATGTTTTAAAATTAAATTAAAATTTATTAATTTTTTGTTATATATATATATATTTTATTTCTGTTATATATTTTGTATATATATTTTTTAATTTTATTATTTTAAAATCGATTATGTTATGTCGTATAGTCATTGTTTAGGAGTTTATGAGACAATGTTATGAATTACCACATAAATTGTAGTTTTATAGTTTACATGGATTGGAAATGCTTTTAATTTCTTCTTTTGCCCAAAATATACAATATTTTTATTTTTTTTCCTATTTGCCGAGTCTTGCCGAGTCTGTCCCGAGTCTTTCCCGAGTTTTTCCCGAGTCCACGAGTCATATGCCAGCCGAGTCTTTGCCGAGTCCGAGTCGTGCAACATTGATCATTCTTGGCCGCCTCACAGTAATGGGACAACAACCTCAAGTTGTAGTGCACATAAACCAAGCTTTCTGCGCGATCTACATTCAGACTGTTTCTCTTTACACTGTGGAGGAAGTTGTAGGTGCTCCAACACCTCTCTGCAGAAGAGCTCTTAACAACCTGTGATAGCACCCTCACTGCCAATTTATGCAAATATGTGGCTCCAGAGCCATGCATGTTCCACCAAAGGATAGGATCCAATCTGTCTCGATCTTTGGTTGCAAACAGGGAACCAAAGCGTCCATGCTCACTTATGTTGTCATGTCCCAAATTTGGAATTGGGTCACAATGGCCTAATCACATTAGCCATATTCATTAGAGTTTGTAAAATTGATGTTAAGGGTCAAATAATTGCCAAGGAGGAAAATTACTAGTTTCCTAGGTTTGGGGTGGAAGCTTTGGGATTTGGAATAAGGAGGATAATAAATGATGTTTAGACATTAGAAAGGTTCAAGTATTTAATAAATAGAGTGAATAAATAAATTCAAGAGAAATCCTAAGTGACAAATGGTTTTGGAGACATATGGAGGATGTGGGACCCACACTAGCTTGATTTTTCATAATACATGGTATCTCTCTTTTGCAAATTCGAATTAATGGGAATGTGAACACTCTTGGGTGAGTTGGTAAGTCATAACACGTCATTGATCATCTTAGGTCGAATTTGGAAGGATTGGTAACCTCCATGGAAGATAAAGAGTCAAAGTGGAAGTTTGTGGACACTTGGGCTAGATTCCCTAGCCCCTATGACACCAATGATGGAGCATCTATGACAAATATGACAAATTGCAGACCTGACCTCTGACATCTGACCACTATGACATGTCAGCCCCAAAAATAGGCTCAAAGAAGGCGAATTTGGGAGTTGGAGAAGCCAAAGAGACTCAAAATCGAATTTGGGAGAAGATGGAAGGTTGGAACTAGGAGACAAGTGGCAAATGTGGAATATTTCCTAAATGAAAATCTATTGAATCTATTGAGAGGATTTCGACCCTTAGAAGGCTAATGTTGGTTATAAAATGTAGAAATGAAGTATGAGAATAGCTTTTGATCATTTGTAGAATTTGCAATTGCATTTGTGAAGAGGGAGAGCTAGTGGATGACTAGTTTCTTGCCTTAGCCAATTTCGAGGGTGAAAGATTCCCATCCAAGTTGGTAATTGGAAAGGCCATTCAGACCTTTCATTTGGAGCTTTAATGGAGTCTTTATTTGCAGGTGTAAGCTACAGGGCAGCTCATGGTTTCTTCTATTGCAGCTCACTCCTTCAACCATTTCCAGTTTTGATGGCATATTCTTGATCCTTGAGGGAGGGCGTTTTTGGTGAGCTATTGTACTCTTTGGGGGAGCTTCTAATGCCCCATTTCTTTTGTAATATGAAGTAAATACTCTGTTCTTCATCTCCAGAAAGTTTCAGGTCGAAATTCCAAGTAGAAATGTATAAATCTAATTTTTAATGGAAGAACAATGCCATTTCCCCACTACCTTGTTGTGAACCAATGTATTGATGATGATTTCGAATGAATGGATGATTCTATGATATATTTGTGATCAATATACTGCCATGGATGTCTTATACAAGTTTCATGTACTGTACTTGAGCATTTGAAGCATTTTTACTCAGTTTAGTTGTATTGGGAGGTGAAATAGTGCCATTTCCCCAAGGGTCGAATTGGGGATTTTTGCAGTTCAATGGGAGAGGGTGAGAACAGTTGTAATAAACCATTAATGGTGCATATGAGACCTTAATAACATAATTAACACATTACATACCTCTGTTCATAAATTTGAGTGGGTTTGGAGGCATTTGGGAAGCCATTTTCAGTACTTACCTTAGGGGGATTTGAACCCCAAATTACTAGTAAAATTGCATACTTGGTCCAGAATCTTAAGAGAGTTTGCAGAGGTATTTTGGTGGCCATATGTTATCCCTGAACATCATATTCAATCCCTAATATCATTCATACACCTTCCTTAAAGATTTGAAGGCATTTGGAGTCAATTTGAGACCTAGAGACCAATACTAGTCAAAGGGAAATCACTAGTAAAGTTACCTACATTGACCAGAATTGAAAGAGTATTTGCAGAAGTGTTTTAAAGGTACAAAGGCATCCCTGAAACACATATTTATATTCTAATATCATTCATATACCTTCTCAGAATATTTGAGATCATTTGGGGCAAATTTGGGACCTAGAGATCGAAACTAGTCAAAGGTCGAACCAAGGAAAAAAGTGGAAAATTGCAATTTTAATAAAATTCCTAACAAGGGACATGACATATGTATTCGCTCAATTCACTCCGTACTTGAGCACACTCTTCCTCATCAGGGACCAACTTGTCTAATGCTTGCATATACCTAGCAGCAACCTCTGGATCTGTGTGGGGTTTTTTCCTAACTCCGCCCCCAGGTGCAGGTTGGGCCAACCAAATTGGAGAATAGTATTTTGGGGTGAGGACATATGCAAGGTCATGGAGTGGAACATTTAGATTATCTCATCTTTTGACCACATGTTTATGAATATGGTCATACAAGATTGCATCTCTTTGCTCAACAATGTCTTTCATTTGACCAAGCATGCTATCCATCTGCTCATATACCTCCCCAATCATCGGCTGATCTGTATCTGCAAAACAAATCATGTTATAAACTAGCTTGGTGAACTGCAGAACATACCTAACCTGTGACCAAAAATGATCTTCAAGAACAATGTCCTCCACCTCCTGAAAGTCACTTCCTTCTGATGCACTTGCAGCTCTGTCTTTCAATTCCTGCCATGGATCACTTGAGACCATACTAGCCAATGCCTCTATTACCTTCAAAAGCCTCTTGAAGGTGAGGTAGTAGCTAGCAAATCTAGTCTTTGCAATCTTCAATAGCTCCAACTTAGAGTGATTGCGAAAAATGTGGTGGGCCATGCTATAATTGGTAATAAATTTGATCATTTTCTTACCTCTCTTGTACAAGGCACCAATCCATCGGTAATTAGGGTCCTTCATCTTAACAATATCATGCATCAAAAGGTTCAATGTGTGAACCAAACACCCTGACCAAAATATGTTGGGATACTTATCCTCAATGATTTCTCCTGTTGCCTTACAATTAGCAGCATTATCAATGATGACTTGAATGACATTGTATGGCCCAATCTCTTGAATGGTTTTAAGTAAAGGTTGTGCAATATTAATAGCGGTCTTGTAGCGATCTGAGTAGTCATGGGATGAAAGGAAGACCGCACCGCTAGCAGAAACGCCAAGAATATTTATCAATGGCTTGCCTTTAACATTTGTCCACCCATAAGATACAATGGATACCCCATAGTTGGACCAATCATTTGTGAACTTTCCAAGAGCACTATTGATTTGGCTCTTTCCCTGTCAAGTCCCACGGTTCTAGCTTTGTCATACCCAGGTCTTTTGTATCCTTGAGGGCCACCATTGATGGCTTGTACCATTTCATGCCAAAAGGGTGAGCGAAGAACATTAAATGGCATACCACATGCATAGAGAAACCTATAAACTTTTGAATCCACATCATCTCTACAACCTTGGTCAAGGAAATCAGATAATGTTCTTCGCATAGGCGAGACTCCATGGGGAGATGAGGCTCCCGATCGAGCCGATGATGATCCAGCTCCACTACCAAACATTCTCTGTGGGGATTCAAAATCAACCCTCGATCTCTTGGAGTTCTTTTGAGCGGCCTCTTCCTCCATCCTGTATTTGCTTCTCTCTTTAGCTCCCACTTTGTCACAAGTTTTGACTCCATGAGACTTACCTTCATCACATGGCATAACCCCACACAAATGCTTTCTCACCCGGGTATATGAACCTGTGTATGTTTTATTACAATGGGGGCATGCAAACTTTGTGGTTCCACCCCCTCTCCCTCCCCCTTGCCTTGTCACATACTTCCACAAAGGTGTTGTGTCTTTTTGTTTTTGCCCCACATCACCCTCATTCACATCATCATCACCCTCTTCCCCTTCCTCCTCTTCTCCTTGGTATGCATCACTCTCTACCTCTTCCCCATCATCACTACCACCACCATCATAATGAGAAGAAGTGGAATGAAAAACCAAAACCACATACCCATCATGTTTCTTGATTCAAGATGAGTCACTTGTTCCCCGCAATAGAATGATGGAGAAGAAGAAATTGGAAAGAGTAGGAGAAGAGAACTAGAACATTGCAAGGTTTACATTTTTTAACATAGTGAAAAAAAATTGAAAAAACAAACAAAGATGAGTTTTTAGAGCCTACCTTTTAGCTCTTCAATGGTGGTTGAATGTCTCTATGGAAGCTTCAATCTCCCTTGCAAGCTCTCCCCTTCAATCTCCCCTTCAATCTTCCACTCAAAGCTCAAAGCTCTCAAACAACTAGCAAACTCACTCAAAGCTCAAAGCTCTTCCAAATCAAGCAAATGAGTAATGGAATGAGTCCAAATGGACTCATTCACCCTTTATTGGCCCAAAATAACCTGGCCCATAAAACCCCCCCCCAAAAAAATTACAAAAATCGAATTTTTTTGCCTTGAATCTGCCCAGCCCGCAAATCTTTTTCGGGTTCGATTTTTAAGGGAGGAATCGATTAGGGTTCGATGAGGAATCGACGATTCCGGGTCGATTCCTCATCGAACCCTAAAAAACCAGGGATTGTTTTTTTCAAGGGAGAATCGCGAATTACGGAATTGATTTCGGACGGAATTGATGAGGAATTGCGATTCCTCATTGATTCTGTCCAGAGCGCGAATTGGGATCGATTCGTAAGGGGGGAGAGCGATTCCCAGTAGCGTAGGACTTAATTATAAAATTGCAGTTTATGGTTCAAATTCAAAGTTTTAAACTTATATTTTATGATGTGTATTGAATATTCTAATTTCTTGTGTGTTTGATCATCATCAACGTTACAAACTTACATGTAGTTAGTAACTAAATATTTTCTAAATGTCCTAGTTTGTTAAAAAATGGATCTTTATGTCTATATATTTTGTATTTATAATGATTTTTTTAATACACACACACACAATATATATATAATTTTTTGTTAATATATATAAAACTGTGCCACTTGCGTCCTATTTTTGGGGTCGTCGTGTCTCAGGGACTTGTGTTAGGTTACTTAGCCTCTAGGGTTTTTAGCTATACATCTCGTGCCCCAAGTATTGACCGCCCTGTCAAAGTGCTAAAGGGCCACATTTGACTTATCCACTTGGTCGTGCATGTGTTCTTCCTTGAATAGTAGCTTCATCTTGCTTAGCCATGTTGTACTTCCACTTCTTTGCCAAAGTTGTATTATGGGATCTTCATTTGAACACTTGAAGGGGGCATGTTCTACCCAATTGATGAGATCAAAAGGGTATTGCCTTTTATTCCTCAAGGGTTTAGCTCTTCCTCTCCCCCCCTCCCCCAAAGCCTTCATGGTTGTGGAGTGAGGACTCTGGATCAAGTTCCATGGACACTTTTCGCACATCAACTGCTTCATTTCTTTTGCAAACTTCACTAAATTTTCTTCTAGCTATTCCTTAGTCACATATGCCCTCGATATGTTTATTGCTTTTATTATAACAGTGCACAACAAGATCGGAAATCCATTGAAGCTTTGATATCGACTTATAGTGTTCCAGTACTTGAAATGGACTATTGCAATGTGGAAATAACCCAAATAGGAAACATGTACATTAAGAGTCACAAGCAAGGAAAAGCGTGGGGAAACCTACACACCCAAGGGTGGATTGCACTTGCAATTTCAAGTTATGGAGGAAGATGTCTCCAACACCAACGACTGGTTGATTGTATTGATAAAATGAAATGAGATACCAATAAAGAGGCAAAAACCCTAACTTAAGGCTTAAGTCACTAATAAGGGTGATTAGGCCATTATTACATAGAAGTGGTATTTTTTCAAATATTAGAATATGAAACTATAAATGCCTAGTACTTGGATTTTTTTACAAAATCGTGAGCATACTCACAAAATAGCTCATTAACTTAAAGTCTAACACCCACTAAGGTTGCTGTGGTTAGCGACATAACATGAACAAAGTCTCAATGCCAGAATCTATTAGCGTCATAAATCCTAGTTTGGCTTCCAAGGCAAACAAAGTATATTTATTCCTCTATGGCATCTGGGCAAGTATGACTTCTTTCCTATCCTCCTGATTCTGCACCTTATTAAAGTCACCATATATCAATCAAGGAGCTTCTAGTAACTCTTGTTCCATCCATGTCTAAAATGATGCACTTTCTTCTGCATCATTAGATGCGTAGATGTTGGCTAGCACAAGTAGAAGACCATTCGGGATGATGTCTGAACAAGTTGTTGTGTGGGGTTTGTCCCCCATCCAACAATAACATGGGCTAGTTGCGGAGAGAACGAAGTAGCTACACCTCCTCTACCTTCATCATGATTAGTAAAAGAAATAAGTAGCATTTGGCCAAATCACATGCAAGGCCTTTCTTTAAAGAAACTAATGACCATAACTTCTTGTAGACTCCATCGAGAATATCTAACTCACCAATTGAGGTTTGGATATGTTAGACTGTGTATTCTTTGCTAGGGTTTTACAAGTCCTAGACATTCCATGAGCCAACTTTCATTGGGATTCATTGGTGATATCCTCCATATCCTTCTCATTATCTTCAGTTCCATTCAAGACCCCATAAGGATTCAATGTTTTGAGAGACTTCAACAAAGCAAACCAGTGATCAAGAGTAATGGCTTTGGGCCTCTTCAAAGGCAAGCATCCTTGACAACCTCTTCATTGAGAGGAAGGATTTGGGTATGGCACTCCACAGTTTTGTCTCTAGGAGGGCTTGGGACTTACTTGAAGTGGAGCCATTACCACAAGGGCCTTGGCTTTAGATGACTTTTGGACAGCACCGAATTTGTTCTAATTATTCTTTTGAACTACTTGCACCGACCTGCCCTCATCATCATTGTTAACTTGAGGTGTTCGGAGCTTGATTTGCTGGTGAGACAAGAGCTACTTGGGGGTCAGGCTTGGCCATCAGCGGACAGTGACAGGCTTTGTTGTGTGATCTTTGGTAGTGGAATAGAAGGGTAATGTACCCGACTTGTTGTTTCATCATCTTGCCCCCCACCTAGATAAGGACAATTTCCTTCAAATCTTGGAGAGGACACAGACGTAGACCCTTTTCTGGGACCTAGGGTTAAAATGTGCACAAGCTTATGGAAAATAAGCCCTCCCACTAGCACAAAAATGTGCTTGAGGAAAGCCCATAACTGCATGGATAGGCCAAAAAACCATACCCACATAGCATAGGAAAGCTGGGCAATTTGGTCCATCAAAAAACGCTCTTCCCAATGGGAAAATACAACCAAGGTATTCTTGAATACCCAAGGACCTTTTCTAATGATGGCATTGACACGAGCCTTCTCAGCATATTGAAATAGGAAGGCAATGCCACCCATGCAGCTTCCCAACCCTAGGAACTGATGTCCTCGGGTGGGGGAGGGGACCCTACCTACAAATTATCTTAACAAGGTTTTTTATTTAAATGCATGGCGTACATTTTAATACTCAGAAACAGAACTATCAATAAACTTTTCTTCAGTGTTGAGATTAGTTTGTAATAGACATTGGGGACAAATTCTCTTGGTGCCTCAAGTGGGAAAGTTGCTACCAAACACAGGGTTCCTGCTGCTATTTCCGACAAATAGATGGATTACTGCTTCACCTACTGGGCATAGGGGTAGCCATTTAAGTCTGCTTTATTGCCTTGTGCCAAGGTAGGCGGGCCAGTCAGGGCCATCTCAGGCCACTCAATGCGAGAGGACAAGCAGTGAATGTGATAGAGGCAGAGAGGTAATGCTTGGATCGACTCATGTACCCAAAATCCTAGCACTTACTGCTGTTCTTTGAAGTGTCTCTACCCTGTAAAGTGTGGCGGTATTATAATTCAAATTGGTATTCCAATACCATGTATTTTTTGACTTGACCTTTTGAATAGTTTTGGAAACTTTAGCAATAGAATGAACATAAAGCCTAAATAAATTTCCTTCAAGTGTGGTTGTGTCCCTTTGATGTTGAGATACATTGGGACACAAAAAATGTTATGGTTTAATATGAATATTTGTGTGGGCTAGGTAAAGCCTTTGAAAAATCAAATGCAGGGGTTGCAGTAAAATAAATGCTTGTACATTAATAAGTCTGCAATTAATTAAGTCTGCATACCGTTTCCTCTCGTGTTTGTTGATTGTCAATGGTTTATGGAAACTATTCTCTAGAATTTGATCTTAATATCATCTTGGCGGAGGTTGACATTTTGGGATCTTTTTTACAAGGCATCTCTTGCAGCAGATCACAATCTATTGAAAGCGACATCATGCTGATTTCCAAAGAATGGCTACTATTGACATTTTTAGTTCTGGTGACTTTAGTTGATTATGATGTCAAAAGGAATTTGTTTGCTAACAGAATCAGAGAATCTCCTTTCATGAATGATTGCACCAAGAGCAGCGATGTGCTCTACAGCCCAGTATGAGGGAGATGTTGTCATGTAATGTACATGACAACCAAAAATTAAAAAAAAAAACCATCTTTTGGATAGCATACGTCAGCTCAATTTTAAATTTTACATAAAAGATATAAAAAAACCCAGCATAGATCCAGCTTAATTCCAGATCTATCAAGCACCAAAGGGATCAAATTTAAAATTAAACTTCAAGAAAAATATTTACACAAAGAAATTTGATGCCTCTCGGTGCTTGGTAGATCCAGCTTTAAGACGTATCTATGCTGGTGTGATAGAATAAACTGTCGAGGGGGGCATTTTTCATTTGTGCTAGTACGCAGTTACAGTTTAATATGAATATACGAGTGGTAGGTATAATCTGCAAAAGAATGAATGCAGGGATTGTGGTAAAATGAACTTGTACTATGGTGCAATTTGCGCCTAAAGTAGGCGTACCCTTTTCTCTGATGTTGGTTGAATGCGAAGGGCTCATCCAAACAATTGCCAAGAATGCAAGCTTAATTTATATGGAGAATTTCATCGTTTACTTGTTTTTGGGGTGGTTCATATTATTGCATCTTTTTATGTTCATGTTATCACACCTTTTTACCAGTCATGTTGCAGATGATCTTCTGTCAAAAATGACCTCTTATGGATATACAATGACTGGCTATTATCCACATCTTTTATTCTGATCGTTTAGTTGGTTGTGGATTTCAGGAGCAGTTGTCTATCCTCTAACATAAGCAGAGAATCTCCAGCATGAATGATGTGATAGAAGAAACTTTTAGTATTTTTTTGTGTGTGTGATGGATAATTTTGAATGAATGGTTTCCCAAAGGATATATACTAAATGGGGGTACTTCTGATCTCCACATGGGTTGATATATTAAATGCAGGGAGACAAACCTGTTTCATATCCAGTTGCAAACTCATTTATCTATGCTAGCAGAATGATCAAGTAGTTTGTTTAAACCGTTTAAATTTATGTATAGTGTAGAAGCCCACATGGATTGACTTTAAATGATGTTTCTCAATGTCTCAAAGAGTTGTTTTCATTCTTTGTAGGCTATGATGGAGGTCTATAATATGCACAGAGGACAGCTGTCAGAAGCTAACACGATGGTACTTGTGGAGACTCTTCATTCTATTGGTGCCCACGCACATAGTATAAACAGTGATCATGCTCTTCGTTCAAAGCTGCAAGAACTTGGTACCATGACACAAATGCCAGATCCGCCTCTACTGCGACTGGAGAGTGAGTCCTACCAGGCCTCCCTGAATATGCTGCAGAACTTGATAGTTGATAGATCCATACATAATAAAGAGGTTGAAGTAGAGGCCCGTCTTGTTGAATTCTGTGAAGAAGTTTTGCATGTATACTTAGAAACTGCAAGTTCTGGAGCACTTCCTGAATCTCATAGTCAACAGTCAAAGCCACATTGGGTAATACCATTAGGTTCTGCAAGGAGGAGGGAATTAGCTTCACGTGCTCCTTTAGTGGTTTCAACTTTACAAGCTATTAGTGGATTGAAGGATTCTTCGTTCGAGAGATCCTTGTCTCGATTTTTTCCACTACTGGCAAATTTAGTTAGTTGCGAGCATGGATCAGGAGAAGTGCAACTAGCCTTGAGTGACATGTTGAGTTCTTGGGTGGGCCCAATTTTGCTTCAAGCTTGATGGATATCCATAACAAGTTAGCATTTCTACCACTGGTGAACTAGTTATACGGGGAGTTGATGGTTAATCTCGACTTAGGTATAAATTCTGAAGAGGCTTTGGCTATTGTTAAGGACTTTTCTTGGCTGTATTGTCCTTACCAGAGGATTGCAAGCTGCTCCTGACTATACCTCATATTTGTCTCAGAACGTGTAGAGCTATTTGGAGCAGGAGTAGACAGATTGGATCTTTGAGTTCATCGTTTTCATGTATGATAATTCTCGTTTTTGAGCATTTTAAAGTTGCATGTAATTCTGTTTTTACTATTTTTTTGTTTTTTCTCGGTGGATCGTATATGTGAATCTGATTAATATGGACTTGCTGTTTGGTCATAGTAAGTGAGAGTCTGCTGTAGGTCTACTGAACTTTCATTTCTTGTAGTCCATTTCGGGTATAGGCTAAAGGGCTATTGAATCTTCCACAGATATTCATTACAATTTTCTCAATGGTTTTCACTTTACTTGCATATGATCTTGGTATTGGTTTTGAGTGAACTTGATGGTGGTGATCTTAATTTACAATTTTATGCATAACATGGTTTTGCAATTTTTTATCATATACTCAAGTGACAACGTTGAGGGGATATTTCTCTCCCAAATTTTGTAGATTCTTTCAATTTTTAGTTCTTTCTGGTGATCCATAGCTTGTAAATTTTAATCTCTGAAGCTCAAAATTTGATCATGTCAGGCAATTATTTTTATTTTCTTATTGGACACTCCATTTGGCTGTAATAAATCTTTTAAAGGATCGAGGCATATCCGCAACAAAGCATTCAAACTAATTTACCGGGCAAGAATAGAATGCTTATATGTGTATTTAAGACAATATGGCTACATAATTCTGCCCCTTTGCTTTATTGGTTAGGGATCAGTATTAAAATGTCGTATCCCGCAGTTGAACAATATAGATACATTCAAGAATGCCACGCTAAAACGTTCAGAATGGTTATCTCATATAGAAATCATATGGTCTCTATCACATGCTCTCTGCCATTTAAAAGCTGTAAATTTTAATGGTCACAACTCTGAGTCAGTGTTGACATTTTAAATGGCATGTTTCACCATTTCTGAAGCTCAAATTTTGGTTGCCAGGGAATTATTTTCACTCTCATTAGCTTCTTCATTTGGCTGTAATAATCCAGTCAAAAGGATCTAGGCATATCTGCAGCAAAACACTAAACAGCGCAAATTTGTTATGAAAATGAACTAGACCCGCTTAATGACAAAATCCTAGTTAGGGTTTAGTGAAGCAGTGAGCCATGGAAAACAAATGAATACAATAACATAAAATTATATTAAGAAAACACTTCACACCTTTACGATGAGATCACCTCTGTTATAAAGTTTTAGAGAGTTTTTTGTCCAAAACCTTGGAAACTAATAATTACTAAAACCCTGACTTTTATATTCTAAGTCACTAAAGTGTGACTTTATTACACATGTAAGCCTTATATTCTCAACATCCCTTCTTAAGGCTTACAACATTGAAAACAAAATTTACTAAAATCAAACACCTATTGACTAAAAACAAAATTCGCTGAAATTAAACACATATACACTGAAAACAAAATACTTTGAAATTAAACACATACACTGAAAATAAAATATCAAAAGTAAATAAAACCAGACATTCTTGAGAGACTTTAATATTTATATGGAAATAGTTCTTGAACCAGGTAGAGATCCATCAAGTTACCTTGTAATCCTCATAGAGCTATAGCTCTCGAGTTGAATTCCCAAGTTTGTGGATAACATTTCCTCAAACTCGTGAATTCAATATCTCTTGAATTATATGGCTATCTCACGACCACCAATGTTGAGCTACATCTGCAATACTCCATATGGCCATTTCATGACCCTCTTAAGGCTATAATTCCCAAGCCCAAAAATTCTTGAACTATTTGGACAACCATCTATGTTGAAGTTTATTCGCATGAGGCCCCTTGCCTTCAAAATGCTAGCTTCTTAAAATGCAAAAAAATGCCATTTCTTCAATAATGTCATCACCATTTTCTGCATCGGATGGATCTTCCACAACAGCCACATTAGATACACGTGGTTCATCTAAAGTTTTGTCTTGAGAACATCATTGGCTTGAAATCTACATTTCCAGGTTGTTTAACTCGTTTTCTTGCAATAACGACATTCCATATCCCTTTTGTTTTTATGTGATCTAAGATTGTTTTGATACAAATAGATCTTCCATATCTCCTTGAGAATAATAAAACATTTCATGGCCAAAATCTTGAAGACCTTATAGCAAACCTTGTGGTGGAGTTGCATCTTCAGTCCTTGCTTCTCCCATCAATCTAGTTTTGAAACCTTGGGAACGCATAATTGAAGAATAATTCACCAAATTCCGTTGAAAAAAACCTAGTCTCTTACATTAAAAATATCAAAACTTGTGAAAAAACACTCACCACTTGAGTGGGTTGTTGGAAGCTCAATCTCGATGCCATTTGTAGCTCATCTTTCTTGTTCTCGGCCATTAAAATGGATAAAAAACAAACAAAAAAAAACTAACAAAATTATTACTATCTGCCTCCAAGGTTGGGATTTGATTTGATTAAGACTTGTTTATATTTCTCACAGACAACAAACATATAGATAATCAAGGCGACTACAATAAGATGTTTTTCTTGATGCATGGGCACAAGATCCTTCATGATGTGACACACATTGTGGGGACTAGTGTTCAAATTTGAAGGGTGGGTCTTAATTTCAATTGGAAGGGCATAATAAATATAAAGGGAAATATAAATAATTGTACTTCAATTGACAAGTATAAATTAACTACCCCCCCCAAAAAAAAAATGCAAAATGCAAAAAACAAATATTGCTCATCCAATTTTTTACAATCAAACAATTGAGCACTCCTTAATATGTACATGAAAAATGGCATCTTTTCAATAAAACCTAATTTGAACACATTAATTCGACATATATGTAACATTAATTTTATAGTTCATTAAAATAACAACTATTCTATTGTATTTTTTCGGGTTGGAGCACACTTCATTATATAGAAAAGCTACTTAGACTATGCAATAACCATATTGGGGAATCCGCATGATCTTATGCATAGTGTAAAATTACTCACTGTTAACTATGTACAAAAGGAAGCCACTAAGCAAAACAAGGCTATAATAAACCTACAACCAAAAAATACATATAAAACCAACCAAAAACTTAATTCAAACTGTAGAGAGGGCAGCCATTCAAGCCCGAGAGTTATAAAAATGATGGCCATTGGGCGCCTAAGAAAAAATAATGCATAGCTCAGAAAACATTAAAAAAAATCCTCCGTACCAAGCAAGTTAGCAACATTAGCATCACAGGGGTTGGGGCATCAAATTTTGTTGTTCAACACTTGTCGTGATATCATATAGGTAAGGGATGGAGGGGAAATGGAATCAAGCCTAAGTCAACTGGATCCTTGCAACTCGCCACATGTTTGAGTCTCGACAATCTACCTTTTAAATTGAACCAGAACACCAAAAGAAGTTTGTTAATGGCTCGATTTGAGAAAATTCTAGATGTGAGTAATTAAGAGCTCGGAGCTTTAAAATTTGCTGTGTTTTGTACCAAACCACGATTCAGCAAATTCTCAGTCACTAGCATGAAATTTAAGTTATTTAATGAAAATAATTAATGTATCTACCTCTATGTCGAAACCGTTTTCAATGCTGATGTAGGCCATTACCTCCTTATTGTCTTACCAAAAAGCATGAGAATGATTAGAGGACTTAAAATTATGGACTTCACCTTCACATAGTGCCTTACAATCACATTGGTAAGGAGTGATAAGAAGATCACAACAATCCAATGTGTCAAATCTTAGTTGATAGTGTCAATTAAAGACTTATATGGTAAATTTAATATAAGACTTACTTATAGTTGTTTCTTACTCTTTGCATCTTGAAACATTTGATATTTTATGGTTGTCTCTATGCCTTGACCCAATTGATATTACAAGGTAATGATGTGTATGCATAATAATCCTTAGTTATGGCTATGAAATGAGGATTTAAAGAGGAGATGCTATAAATACAGGTAATTTTTATACATATTTTGGTGGCAAGCGCCGAAGACAAATGTGGTGAGAAACCACATATGTTTGGAAGGACGGAGGGAGATTACGTCATCATCATGCCACCCATCAAATTGAAGACTATTCTCGAGCCAAAAATTGTTTTTTAAATTTTATTAATAACCATTGTGGTGCTTTGGTCCAAATGTTTTTTCTAATTCACCGTTTCTCCATATCGTGTGCCCACTGCCACCTCTCTACATCAATGCATAAATTGACCTCTGCACAGTTTGTGGTCCTAGCTGCATGCCATTATTTGTAGTTGCATGCCATTGAGTGTTGTTTACAGTTGCTGCCGTGAGTCTGTGACATTCATGCAAGAAATGAAGTCTTGTAGAGGAGGACTCATCAAACTGGCCATTTGAATTTTTTTTTAATGAAAAACAAGTGGACATTGGTAGGTAGTCAGGTTCACATAGGTAGTAGGCACAAAGTTTTGGGCTTTTTTTGGGCCTAGTAGTAGACTAGTAGTGGTTCTCTGTTGTTACAGCCATAGTCCTGACACATTGTCACACCTTAGATCTCAACTTGAAGTGACTCAGGAGTCAGATTCAAATATTGGTAGCCAGTGCCTTGTAGTCGTCAATCATCACTCGTCATCTTGCACAACTGAGTAGTGAGTGCGTGACTTGAGTGAGTGAGTGGTTATAATTTATGATATTTCCAATATTTTGAATGATGAGTTGAATTTTATAGCATATAAATTTCAACATAGAAACTGAAATTTTTTATGGATGGGTAATTTCAAATGTTGCCTTTCTTTTGAAATGTTGATATAAATTATGTCCTTAATTGGAAGGGTAAAATTCAGATTTTAATGTTTTTTGAAGGGCAATTTTAACTTTACATTTCTAGTAAGGGCTAGAACCCTTTGGAATGGCTGGAAATGGTTCAAATTTGAATGTTGGTGGGGACTCTCCTTTTTTGTCTTGGTGGTTGACATGGTTTTATTCCTATGATGTTTATGTACTACTTGGCAGATTGATGTACAATATGGCAGCAAGTGAGTGGTAGCTAACTTTGTATAATGACCATCTTCTTTGCTTTGTGGCTCTTGTAGATGGAAACCACAACTACAAGAACACTTCTAGCAAGCTCAACAGACGATTGGTGGCTCACTCAACTTTACTTGATATGGCACCTCACTCACCCTAACTTGATATGATGACCCCATTAACCTAATATGGTCTATGTAGTAAAACTTTATTACAACGATGACTTACATAATGTGGTGACTTCAATGTTTATTATGAGTAGTTTTGTATATGGTGTGCTTTGGCTCTACTAATGGTGGTTAGACTTCTAACAAAATTTTGGTCGATACATGGATATGCGATAGGGTTTGCAACACCTCTTCAAACATGGCCGTGAAGATCTCTCCGCTATGATACCATGTTATGAAAATAAACTAGAGCCACTTAATGACGAAACCCTAACTCGTGAATGCATGCTAAACATTCAGAAAAGGCCATTCATTAGTTATTTCAAGTAGATATCATATCACATGCAAATTTTTAATTGGTCATAACTTTGGCCATCTATAATTATTGTTTGGTAAATATTAAAATAATATGCTGACCGATCAATTAATATTACACATGATCCTCTAATTTATGTGTATTATTGTTACACTATGAAATGGGGTACTTCATGAATGAAAATTCCAAAAGTCAAATTACAAATTTAGGAGATATTTATATATTATTTAGTATTGGTTGGTAAAGAATGGTACATCTTGAATAAACTGACATAATCTAAGAAATTGGCTAGTATTATGAGCAGTACAATTTGGTATAAAAAAGGATTATAGTTATTGCACCGAGAGTAGTGAGGTGCTTACAGTCTAGTATAGGGAAGATGTTGTTACATAACATAATGTAACATAAGGTTATGCTACATTACAAAAAATAAAAAATAATTAAAAAAATTCATGTCGGCTCATAGAATAAAAAATTAAAATCAAATGAAAAGTAATTAAAAATCCATGTCGGCTTATAAAATAAAAAAAATTAAAACCAACATAAATCCATCTTAAGCTCGAACTTATGGGTAAAGTTTTTTGAACATGTAAAAAAATTAGATAATTTTTTATGAACATGTAAAAAAGTTAGATAATTTTTTTTGAACATGTAAAAAAGTTAGATAAAAAAAATTACACCTCAAGAAATTGGATCCCTCTCGGTGTTTGGTAGAACTGGATTTAAGATCGATCTATGCTGTTATATATTTGATCTTGAATATTTATTTAGGATAACTTAGTATAATATTGGAAACTGGTTAGTTTGATAAACCGAGAGAGTATAATTGTAACTTATTTTTTTTTAATTATTTTATAAATATGATTAAATAAAAGTAAAAATAAGTTGATTTCATAGCAATTATTATTTGTCTATTTTATTTGACAACACATATATTTTGTTTGATTTGCACACTCGTAAAGATATTATGTAGGAGAAAATTTAGTTGAGAAATGTATGACTCAACAATGCTTGTGAATCTTTATCTTTGTTATTATTTTTTGAACGTGTACTATAATCAGGTTATTGTTTTGAGCTTGTCACCATGGAAATTAGTGATTTGTAGGTTGGTATCTTGTGGATTTTGAGTATGATTTATTTATTATATATTCTGTTGTCTTTGCATGAGTAATTACATTTATTATTTTTTGGTTTGTATTATATTGATAGATGTTTTAATATTTTTTTAGTAGTACTAGGTAAACTAGCCCATGAAAAGCTCTCAAATCAAATTTAGATGTGGGGACCATGACAAAGTCAACATTTTGAGGATTGTGCGATGGATTTCCTAATATTATGCGAATACAAGAGGATGTTTACTTGCAACTATTCTTGTTGCTGCTGTTGTTCCTATGTAAGCTTCATGAGAGGTAGGGTGATTTCAAAAGGAGTAGACATTTTATTCTCATAATCCTGGATGATATATAATTTTATGTAGATGTTTTTAGTCATTGAGGTCAAAGGTCCATTCCATATCACGAAAATGAATTTCCTTCATCATTTTGCAAGTCGCTTCTAACACTGGTTTGAATGAACACACTTTATTTATATTAAATGGATTTGTATTTTAACCAATTATTAGTTTTTATCATCCTTCACAAAATGAGGTGAAAAACTTGGTAAATAAATGAAGTCAGAAATAGCTAATTGTATTAATGATGTAGATTGAGTTACATATTTGTGGCACTTTTAAAATATTTTTTTATTGTATTAACAACATAGAGTGCATGGTAGTCCTCCACATGTGTGCCCATTAAAGCTAAATAAAACTCCTTTACTTTTAATCGTTTAGCACAAGATCACTCCAGGCACATATTGTAACTTGCTATAGAAACAACATCCACCTAATCTCATTGTTGCCTTTATGTTTAATTTTTTTTTGGGCCAACTACTAATGATGTTTATAAATAGTTAGATCAGTTCAAAAATATTGTTAGGTACTATCCATAGGACAAACAACAAAATGGCATATAAGTTATCTTCCCTTCAAAGTTTGGATGCTACATGGTAAACACATTTGCTTGAGTTAAGGGAAATTGGGAGAGATTAATCTAGGTTTTCTTTCAGGGATTTGGGTGTACCACTATGTTGTAGGCGACTCTTGCCTACTTGTGATTTTTGAGCAAGGAAAAAATGAACCAATATCTCAATGTTGTATTCAATGTTTTCGCTTTGATAGAAATGGTTGTATTGATTTAAAATGCCATGGCTTTCCCTATACAATGATGAGTACACAAGATTAAGGGTGTCTTTATGTTCAATGACAACTCCCCTTCGCAAAATGGGGTGGGGATGCATTGAACAAAGTTTTATTTTTATTTTTATTTTTTACATTTCTCTCATTTCTTGAAGTGAATGGATAGAGTAGAACAAATTGCTTACATAAAATGTGACAAAAATAATACATGCTAGATTGTTAGAACACACAAGAATTACTTTTTTTTTTTGACTTGCTTTTCCAATGGTTTTAATACTTATTTTAGATTGAAATGCCTTTGATATCAGTAATTCCTTGAGTGGTTGGGAAAACTCTTTTTCACCTTTGGTCTTCTTGGAGCTTGCTTTTTTCTAGCATTCCTCGTCGAGAGTGACTTCTAATTATTGGGGATTTTTTTGGCCACCCCATCTTTGGTTTGAATTTCTCATGGTGCTTCCCCTAGGTTTTCTCCAATAAACCTTCCCTAGGGGATGATGCTTTCAATATCAAGGTTGTTGGAGGTGGAATGTTATCTCGTCCTCCCTTACGTGACTACTTTGTTTGCTTCCTTTTTTCTAGCATTCCTCGTCAAGAGTGACTTCTAATTATTGGGGATTTTTTTGGCCACCCCATATTTGGTTTGAATTTCTTATGGTGCTTCCCCTAGGTTGTCTCCAATAAACCTTCCCTAGGGGATGATGCTTTCAATATCAAGGTTGCTGGAGGTGGAATGTTTTCCCGTTCTCCCCTACGTGACTACCTTGTTTGCTTCCTTTTGACACATATGAAAATTACCAAGGGGGGCATGGATTTCTTCTTGGGATTGGAGCATTTCCCTTGGTATGGTTGAGGCCTCAATAACCCCCTAAGTCAATCGAGTTGGAGACCCAATTTTAAATTTTTAATCAAGGCTCTTCAACTATGCTTTGTTTTTTTTGATCTTATTCTTTTAATGTTTAATGCATGATTTCTTTTTGATTGACTAAATCTACTCTTATTAGAATCATTGTCGATAATTATGCTTCGTAATGCATTTCATCATAATTTATGGCTATTGCATCATCAAGTTGGTTTTCTTTACAAATTCACCATTTCTTCATATGTGACATTGCATGTATCATAGATTTCACTCTTGCACTAACTGGGTTTAATTGGTTCTAACCCATTTAAAAGTAATTTGCCACTTTGTTTAGGGCACAAAAGTTGTTTTGCATAATTTTTTGGGGTCAAAACTAAGTTTCAGGAAGAATCAACACTTTCGCCAAGAACTTGGCTTGATGTGAACTGGAGGCCAATAATCCCTTTCTATAGATTAAAATATTTTAGGTGCTTATCAATTTTACTGACATCTCTTAGCAAATTGAAATCTTATACAACCTAGATATAAGATGAGTAGATATATCTTATTTTCAACAAAGCAATGTTTTGAAAAAACTTGGACTTCAATTAAAAAATGCCTTTGCATGGAAATCAAGGTCCCAACCAAAATGTTATTTTGACCTCTAGAAGAGGTTGCTAGTAGGTTTTCAAGGATTGCAAACTCAACATAACTTTTAGAATAAGATTTCGAATCCTATAGATATGAAAATGCGTGTTTATGATTTCTTACGAATAGTGCAGTCTGAAATTTTTGGGTTATGAAAGCCATGCATTTGGTTTTGAAAAAGGTTGTGCAACCACTTGTTTGAAATCCATATCCATCCTCTTCAATCTATGAAAAAAGATCCTATAATAGGTCATGGGAAAATGTTATTGGTTCTTGAAATCAAGTAATTTGAAGATCCTATCTATGCCTCAAGGTTAAATAGTGTCATCGTTCAATTTTTTTTAAAATTTGGATTGAGCTCTTTTTTAGTTCTAGGTGTGAGGTCAACATTATGATTTTGAAACCAACCCCTACTTGCATATCTCAATTTTAATGGATATCTATCATCAAGACCTTTTGATCCTTCGTTTCATTAAGCAAATGGTGTTTTATTTGAATTCACCCCTCATAAGATATAAAAGAAACTTTGAAGACATGGTTGAGAATTTGTTCGATACCGAGTTGATCAAGCTCTGTAGTGCTCAAGATCTAATAATTTTCAACAGTCTTATAAAGTGGTCAAAATACAACCAGGACTTGTATTCATGGGCTTGGTAGCAATGTTGTAGATTATGTGATATTTGATATCCCCAAATACAACCAAATAATAAATTTGGCATCTTAAATGACCATGAACATGATCTTGACTATGACCATAGACATTTAACCCTATCTCTAAACTTTGTTAAGTACATAAGTCCCATAATAGATAATTCTAATAACCGAAGGCACTTGATCTTTGATAAAAATAAATTTGATATTTTTTAAGGGATTAAATAATGAGTTAAATCTATTATTAATAAGGACAATATTGAAGACCTCTATCATAATTTCAAAACAATCCTCTCCATTTCCACTAATAAGTTCTCTATTGAGGTGTCGTCTAAGAAGGAAAATAGAATGTCCAATCTTTGGTATGATAAAGAGTGCAAGCATGCTAGAAAATCCATTAGGGGTGCTTCTAACGAATCTTTAAAATCTAACAAGATACATAGGTACCCTAATTAAAAGGAAAAAAATGTACTATATAAATATAAAGCAAGAGAACCTTTTGCACCTTTCTAAGATAAATCATAGGAAATTCTAGAGGCAAATTCTAAGTTGCAAAACTAAAAAAAATATGATTCCATGAGGAATTGGAATTCCTACCTTAAAAATATTTAAGAATCCCTTGATGTTGTGGATAACATTCAAACCCTTTCTACAGTGGAATAAGTTTTTTTTAGAAGACATAGTTTGGTGTTAAGCGACTCACAACAGGGAAAGTAGAAGACAACGAAGGATACCAAGCATACATCTTAAAAATTGGTGGGCCTGTCCTCCTCTCTCACATCCACAAACTCTTCAATTTAGTAGTCAAATAAGGTTTCCCTAAATCCTAGATAGGAACCCCCATTGTTCCTATTTTTAAAAGTAGAGATAAAAACAATCCCTTTAATAATAAGACCATTATGATTAACCCTATTTTAGCCAAGTTATATGGAATTATTCTAGAAAAGAAGTCCAACATATGGATAGAAAGTCACATAAAAAGAGGGAAAAGCTAGGAAAGATTTAGTAGCTATCATTCAATTATGGACCACCTTGTTACTCTTAGGACAATTTTTGAGGAGTAATGCAATAATAGAACCGATTTTTTTCACTTCTTTGTTGACTTTAGAAAATCATTTGACATAGTGCCAAAAGCTAACATTTGGAATATATTAGAAGAGCTAAAAGTTCATTTTGAGTTGATAACTCTTTTGATAAGGTCGTGTGAGAATGTTATTTTTCCAAGTTTAGGAACGACTAGGGGTTGGTCAGAAGAAATTAATTGTAATATAGGAGTCTAATAAGCTTGTTCCCTGTTCCCTACCCTTTTTGGTATATACATTGGCAATTTATAACATTTTTTGGAAGAAACAAGTTGCATTGAAAAGACTCTAGCTGGTATAGACATCATCCTTCTTTTGTACACTAATGATATTGTCCATATGGTGAGGAGTCCCTATGATCTCGACAAGCAACTAAAAAATCTAAGGAGTTTTTCTCTATTACATGTATGATTATTATCATTGATAAAACAAAGGTTATGATAATCAAATCCAAAAGGATCACTTATGCTAATTTTATGTATGATGACAACAACTTGGAAAAAGTGACTTCACATAAATATCTCAGAATCAATTTTCATCACAAGCATAACTGGAACTATGGCATTGAGAAAATGATTAATGGAGAGTGAGAACACTTGTAAATCAACATATCGTTTGGATTTGGAATAAGAATAAACTCCTCTTTTAGTTTCTCATCACTCTTGTTATCTTATATGGATGTGAAGTTTAAGGTTGTCTATTAGACAATGTAAGAGATGGCTCTGGGGATTTTATAGATAAGCTTTGTTTAGAAGCTTAGAAGCTTCTAGACTGTGGATTCCTCTAGATGATATTAAATTAATTCAATAAATTGGTAATCTACAACTATAAATATGTATCAGCCTTGCCTATGGTAACACAAGTTGGAATATGATTTGGGAGTTAGATATTTTGGATTGTAGTCTTCTTTTTGTTAAATAGAATCAATCATTGCTAATGCTATTGATTTCCTTTTTGTAATTTATCATTGCTACAATAATTTCAATGCTCTTTGTCTATTTTTTGAATCCTTTCATGGTATCAGAGCCAAGTTCATGGTGTTGAATTGTTGAGATTCTACTCAGCTAGATTGCACCTATCTAGATTGCTTATTTGGATTGTTTGGATAGTTTTTATAACCCAACCCATTATCTTTTGGTTTGATTATTTGTATCTAACATCATGGGCTCTACCAATGTTGAAGTTTTACCCATATTTGATGGAACTGGATTTTCATATTGGAAGCTTGTAGTAAAGAATGCTCTTTGAGAAAAATAATTATGGATGATTGTTAACAAAGATATTGCAGAACCTCAACAAAATGATAGAGAAAAAGAGATTTGGAGAACAAAGCTTGAGCAAGCGAGAGGAATCATTGGTAAGGCTTGAAGCTCCAATCTTAATAGACGATTTGCTAATTTAAATAACCTAATAGAATTGTGGAAAAAATTAGAGGCTGCTTAGAAAGATGTCGATCTTGCTAATGTGTTCCACATAGAAGAAGAAATGTTGAATCTAGATCCTGCTAATTTTTCTACATTGGATAATTATTTGAACGAAGTGACATATTTGAATGCTCAATAAGAGAAAATACAATCTAATTACAAGAAGAAATATTTTTGATTGATTGCTATGGTTGAAGTAAGCTTCCCTAGTTTTTAAAATGTTCAAAGAATCTAGGAAAATAGTGATTCGGTAAGGCTTGAAGCTCCAATCATAATAGACGATTTGCTAATTTAAATAACCTAATAGAATTGTGGAAAGAATTAGAGGCTGCTTAGAAAGATGTCGATCTTGCTAATGTGTTCCACATAGAAGAAGAAAGGTTGAATCTAGATCCTGCTAATTTTTCTACATTGGATAATTATTTGAACGAAGTGACATATTTGAATGCTCAATAAGAGAAAATACAATCTAATTACAAGAAGAAATATTTTTGATTGATTGCTATGGTTGAAGTAAGCTTCCCTGGTTTTTAAAATGTTCAAAGAATCTAGGAAAATGGTGATTCAACTGAATCCCAAAGCCCCTAAACAAATTTTTGATTAATTTTGTGAATAATTATTAGATAAAGAACCTCAACCCATTAAGGAAGGGTACATTAAAAAAGTTCATGCATATGCAACTAATAGAAAATATTTTTCTTGAAAGTTTGAAGGTAGTGAAGGGAATTTCAAGCCATTTCATGATGTGAAAAAGTTTGAAAGGTTTTAACATAAATTTTAGAACTAATGATCTGTCAAAGCTAGAACAAATACAACTATTTGTTTGTAGGTATTGTGGACGTGAGAATCACACAGACAGATACTGTTTGAAGAATAATCAAGATCAAAGGAAACAATACAACCCTAAAATGTAGCAAGGAGATAAAGAAAGTACAAGGGAAGATCGATTTGAAAAACACTATGTTTTGGTAGTTGAATCAAGAAGCAATAAAAATCAGCCTTGGGTTAGTCTAAGGTGAATCAACAACTTAAAATTGAATTTATTGACAAAGTAGGGTTATTTTCTTCTAATTGTAATAAAGAATGGGTGCTAGATTCCGGTGTCTTTTCATATGACTGATGATAGGTCATTATTTTTTGATTTTTCCAAGGAAAGAAAATTATTCCAAGAAATTACTATTGGAAATAAAGTGAAATTAGAAGTTTTGGGCATTGGGTCTATTGCTTTCAAAATGGATCATTGAAAAAAGTTTTGTTAGTGAAAGGATTAAGGGTTAATCTTATATCAATATAAAAATGTTCAAACTAGTTATGAATTAATTTTGTTGCTTCAACAAATTGAGTCATTATTACAAAAATAAAATCCCTAGATATAATAATTTTTATAGTAATCATTGGTCATGATGCTGGCCTCTTTAAGCTTTATCTAATAATTTTTATAGGCATCATTGGTCATGATGTTGACCTCTTTAAGCTTGTTGGTTTTGTTGACGATAGTACACCATCAAATGGTTTGATAGCTCATACATATTATGTGTCAAAATTGAGGTATTATAGACTTGGACACACAATTTACATAAAATTACAAGAGATGAGAGATAATAACATGGTTAGAGGCTTGCCAAAAAATTTAGCTTTAGGAGGATTTTTTGAAGGTTGTGTTTTAGGGAAGCTTCATTGAGATCCTTTTCCCTTAGGAAAAACATGGAGATATAGACATACCTTGCAACTTATTCAAAGTGATTTATGTGGACTAACACATCATCTATCACTTTATGGTGCCAGTGCGGGGTATCTCATAACTTTATTTGATGATTATAGTAGACATGTGTGGGTTTATTTTATTGAAAGAAAAAGTGAATAATTTGATGTCTTTAAAAAATTCAAAGCCTTGGTTGAAAATTAGAGTGGTAATAGAATTGGTGCTTTGAGAATTGACATAGGGTGTTAATTTTTCAATCATGCATTTCAATCATTTTGTGAAAATAATGGTATTAAAATCCAAAGAACAACTCCATATAGTCCACAAAATGGTGTAGTTGAGTGAGTGAATAAAACCTTTCTTGAAATGGATCGATGCATGTTGCATTATAAAAGTTTGCATAACAAATTTTGGGGTTTAGATGTTTCTTGTGCAACATATATAATTAATAGCATAGCCATAAAATATCTTAAAAACATGACCCCCAAAGAAACATGGAGTGGTAGGAAGCCAAATATTGGTTATTTTAAAATCTTTGGGGTCATTTCTTGAGCATACATTGCACATGAAAAGAGAACAAAATTAGAACCAAAGAGCCATAAGTGCTTGTTTGTTGGTTATAGTGAAGAATCAAAGGCTGATAGGTTGTATGGTTTGGTGACTAAAGATATTTTTGAGAGTAGAGATGTAAAGTTTGATGAAATTTCTCAACTTAGGGCTTCACCTACTCACTTGTTAACAACATATTCTTCCCTATTTCCAGATATACTGCAAGAGAATGCCACTATTATTAATGATAATTATATGCAATCTAATGTTATTGATTTGATAGAGGAGCATAATGATGATGTGTATAATGCCAATGATTAATCTACTTCTAGCGATGAATACCAAAGTGTTGATAATGGTGAACATTCTTCCAGAAAGAAAATGAAAAGTATTAATGAAATTTATGCACAAGAAGATAGGAGATATGGAAGTGCACCACTTATGGCAAAGGTATCACAAACCAAAAAATCAAACTCATTTGAGGAAGCTAGAGGAAAGAAATATTGGCAACAAGCCATGAAAGTAGAATATGATGCAATGATGGGGAACTAGTGGGAGCTTGTGCCCTGTCATAAATGTATAAATGTTATTGGTTGCAAATGGGTTTATAAGACAAAATTTAATTTAGATGGGGTCATAGAGAAATTCAAATCCAAATCAGTAGCTATTTGTTTTAATTAGAAAGAATGCATTGACTATAATGAAACATTTGCATCTATCATAAAAATGAATACTATTCAAATCATTATTTCTTTGGTTTCAAGTTTTGGTTGGCATATTCATCAAATGGATGTTAAGAATATGGAAATATCCCTGAAGAAATATACATGGACCAACCACTTGGTTTGGTGGATCAAAAACATCCTCACTTTGTTTGCAAGTTGAATAAATGAATGTATGGATTTAAATAGGCTTCAAGGGCATGGAATGAAAAAATATATATGTATTTTCAATAATATGGGTTCAAAAAATGTAAATTAGACCAAAATATCTATGAAAAGAAAGTTTAGAGAGAGATCCTTCTCATTGATATTTATGTAGATGATTTGCTCATTGTTGGTCCAAATATTGAGTTGATCAAATCTTTGAAATTAGATCTTCAAAGAACATTTGATATGAGATATTTAGGCTAGTTGAATTATTTTCTTGGTTAGCAAGTTTGTAAACTGCATAATGGATTGTTTCTTTCACAATCCAAACATGCATTGGATATTTAAAAAAAATAGAATGCTTGATTGCAAACATTCTTTTAATCCATTTTAGCATGGAGTCAAGATTACCAAGGGATGCCCTTCCAAAAAGGTGTATGCTATATTATATAGGCAACTTGTTGGAAGCCTGCTTTATTTAACACATACTAGGCCAAACATTTGCTTTGTAGTCAATCTTGTATCCAAATTTATGCAAGATCCAAGAGAAAGTCATTGGTTGGTTGCTAAAAGAATCTTGCACTACATCTGTGGTACAATGCACTATGGCATCCGTTATGCCTGCCAATATCACATTTCTTTGGCAAGATACAATGACTCAGATTGTGCTGATGGTGTCAATAAGAGGAATCCATAAGTGGTTATGTTTTTCAGCTTGGGTCAAGACCTATTGCATGGAATAGTAAAAAAATTCAACATCTTTATCATCTTGTGAGACAGATAATATAGCATCAAATGAAGCAAGAAAAGTGAGTACATATTTGACATGTCTTATTCGAGCTTGGTTTTACTCAAAATTATACAAGTACTATGTTTTGTGACAATCAAAGTGCAATACAAGTTGCATATAATCTATTATTTCATGCTAAAATAAAACATGTTGAGATTGATGTTCATTACATTTTAGATTTTGTCCAATATCAAGTTGTCAAATTAAAATATTATTGGACTGATGAACATATTGCTGATATTTTTACCCAAGGTATGACTAAAGCCAAAATTTTAAAGTGAAAAGGCATGCTTGCAGGCACGATGGAGGTAGACATTAAGGGGGAAGAACATGTATAATGTCCCCCTCCCTTTCTTGTTTTCTTATAAGTATTTTGGTAAATTCCCTCTAGTCATTCTTAAGCGGGGAACATTAGACAAAATAAGAACCGACTATGGCAATTTTCTATATAAGATTTCTCTAGAAGCTTAGAAGCTTCCATACTTTACACTCCTTTAGAATATATTAAATTAATTGAGTATATTGGTAAGCTACAACTATAAATATTTATTATCCTTGCCTATGGGCATACAAGTTGGAAAATGATTCGGGAGTTAGATATTTAGGATTGTTTTCTTCTTTTTGTTAAATAGAATCAATCATTGCTAATGCTATTGTTTTCTTCTTTTTGTTAAATAGAATCAATCATTGCTAATGCTATTGTTTTCATGTTTGTAATTTATCTTTGCTACAATATTCTTCATTGCTCTATATCTCTCTTTTTTTAATTCTTTCACTGTATCATCTCTAAATAATCGTGGATAAGGATAGATAAAATCCAAAAGCATTTAATAGCATATAATCTCATAATTGAAAGCAGTGCACCCTATCCCATCCTCCTCAAGAAGCAAATATCCCCCTCATTGAGAGCATGCCTATGACTAGGTACCTAATTTATAATACCAAGATAAACAACATGGGAGACAAGAGGATCCCTAAGATTGCTTCAAACTCCAATGAAAACCACCTGTGGCTTAAGTAGGGCTGGCATAAATATGCTAAGTCTTGAATAAATCACTGAGGAGTCAAGGAAAAGGCCACTCTATGGAATAGTGATTATATTAAAAGTACCTTATCACATATAAATGTTTGGAGATAAATCATTATGATAAGAGAAAATTGAGATACTATATTGAGGCGATCAACCCTAATCTAAAAGATAAAAAATATCTCTCTATTTTAGCTAGTGTAAAGAAGAAAATCAACATTGCTAAAATAAGAGCAAGCTCTCACGAGCTCCACAATAAAACAGGGCATTGGGAAATTCCTAAAACATCGCAGGTTGAACGTATTTTTCATCTTTGTGACACTAAGAGGGTTGAAGATGGACATCATTTTCTCTTAGAATGTCTTATGTACACGCACATTACATTGCAATTTCAAAACATTTTCTACAATACTGACCTTCCTAACCTTTTAACTCAATCACAACTATAGTGATCTAGGAATGATTTTCTTAAAGCTTTTCGAGCACATAAATAAAATTCTAAAGAAAGCCGAGTGATTCCTTACCTTTTTAAAGTTCGCTAAATCAAACTTCGTCTTAATGGACATTAATAACCATTATCATAAAAATAATAACTTTTAAAATATTTAAATAATCATTGTATTTTTACCACAAAATATTCATGAATAAAACAAAAAAAACTTTGCTTCAAACATTCGAATGATAGTAACTCTAATACTTGATTCACATGTTTTGAACCACTCGATCATTAAACTGAGATCTCCTTGACATACATTTCATTTAATGTGAAAGGGGTTCCAATTTCCAAATAGGGCTTGATTTCAAAGTCAAGTCCCTTTTGTCCTTTAAATTTAAATTGGCCTGATCATGAAATTGGGTGTGGATCGTTCCATTCCCCCAAAAATCATTCAAATTAAAATAGAAATTAGCTTATTTGAAGTGGGTTTGACCTACCGATTGGCTTCTATCCAATAAGTAGGATAACCAATTTATTTTGCTTTTGACTCATAGTTTGACTGTCCTAGAAGTACTCGATCCATTGATCGAGTTCAGAGTGGGGATTTGGTAAACATTTTACTTGTCAAAATGATGATTACAACATTATATTGAAACGTTTTATTTGATGGGGATGAGAATAATAAAATTTACTTGTATTGTTTAATGGTAGCATATGGTGAAATAATAAATTGTATTTGATGAAAACATGTTTCTCTTTTGTTCTTCAAAATTCAAATCTAATTGGACTTTGTTTACGGGATCGATGTTCAAAAATTTGAGTGATTGGATTACCAAATCAAACTTGATCAATCTATCAAGACCTTTTCGAAGTTAGCTAATAAAATCATAATGCCCAATATAATTAAAAAAATAGCCTAGATGCAATTTTAGTTTGTTGGAAAGATAATTATATTGCTTAAGAGGCTAAACATAATCTATAATTGCTATATGGTCTTGATAATTCTAATGATATAAAAGGTCAAAGAAATGGGCATAGATATCTTGCTACTAATATTTAGTCATGTTCATTGGAGTTTTTCCAAATACAAGTTAAATATATTAGAAACATCCTAGAACAAGAAGATGATAGTGAGGGAAATGATATCGGGATGAACTAGAATGATAAAGTCAATCTTGAACCTAGTCAAGAGATGAAGTTATGCATCATGCTGTTAGAATACTACAAGAAAGAGAGAACACACATGCATTATCATTGTCTCTTGGGGTAGATATTTTGAATGATCAACACAGTTTATCATAATTTTATTTTGGAGTATTTTGTACAACAATACTCTATGATCCAAAGGCTTGAAACAAATAAATTTCTTATTTTCGCAAAATTTCTTTACACCTTTACTTGGCACAAGCATATGATTGTCTTGCTTATATACAATTAACATAATAATATACAACTTCATCATCTTGCATTTTTGTTAAGATCCTCTTCTAGGAGCTAGTGGGGTAGCCTAGCATATGTTTTCTCAATGAAAGATTGAATGATCCTACAATACAATATTATTTTGAGTTAAAATTTCACAATGGACAATCCTAAGAACTTACAATTTTCTATGAACTTTTTCACCTCCATTGTCTTGGCAGTATCATTGCTTTGCATGCATAGTTGAAGTTCATGCCAAGGAATATAATGGAACAATAGAACATCTAGAAGCATTGATGGAAGGCCACAATAACATTTTCTTATGAATCACTACAGGCCTTGTCACTTGCAACATTCTATGTGATTTGAATTTAGATCAACGTGCCTTTGGACAATTTGGGGTAGTGTTTGGCACAAAAAAAATATTAATATTATCATTTGAATTCTAGTATTTGAATGGGAATCATAGCCATACAGAGTATCTCCTCTCAAATTTAAGATTCATACAAATTGGAGCTAATTGGGATACTAGATTGGACATGTTGCAATAACTAATGACCACTAGTGATGTGTTGACTAAGAGGATAAACAAAATGTTTTTCAAAAGGATTGATGTAGTTAAGGAAATAGATTGATCCTCAAACTTTTTGCAAGAGAATATCCTTACCAAAGAGGAGTATGAGTTAAATATGATCAGTTTCAAGACCGCATTGGCTAAACAATTTGATGGATTCACCACCTTCTCAGGGGCAGAGATAAAGCAATAGTTGAATGACCTTGTGGTTAAAAAATTGGGGATTTACTTGATTGTGCAAGACCAATGAATAAATATAAGAATGATCTAAGATACAATGTGTGCTTTGAGGGTGAAGGAATAAGTCACCATGGGGCCCATATGAGATTTCATCAAAGCATTGGTTGATAAAGCTCTGGATAAAGTAATCGAGGCCTTGTGAAATTTTAGTTAGAAGTGGCAGTTAGGGTTCAATGTGCACAAATGGAAGCATTGAATAATAGTTTAAATCAAGTTCCTTGATAAAATAAGAGGAGATTTTATCCTTTCAAAAATTTTGTAAGTCCATCTTCCACGACCATTTGTACCCCTTATTCCCTACTTTTTTTTAGTAGGTTCCTTCTGTATGTTCATCAATAAAGAGCCTTGGATTGACCAATCTCTCATTTTTATGAACCAAATTGATAAAATAACATAAAAATATAAATAAAGAGCAACCCATTGCCTTGAGAGTAAAATAAAAAGATGAACAAGAAGGCTCTTTGAGGGCTAACCTCCTTTTACAATGTATCAAATTCACAAGATAAGATGAGATGATCACTAAAAATAGGTCTCCTTGGTATATATAGGAGACAAAATTTATCCCGATGGGTTAGCTTAAGTGGTTGAGAGCTGTGAGTTGTAAGCAGAAGGTCTCAAGGTCAAATCCCCGGGTGGCTATGCATAGATATATTTAAGGGCCTCACTTGATGTCCCCATTGGGTTAGGCTTCGTAATCAAAGCTGTCGGGGTGAGGCCTCTTTGGGTGGGCCTCCTGTGAATTATTCTCGTGGACGTAGAAACTCCTCTTTGGGGTTGTGAACCAAAATGAAAAAAATATAGGAGACAAATGTTATAATTACTATTAAGTACTAGCCAACCATACAATTACAATTAAGGTCCTAGCCAACCAATAAAGGCAATACTAATAAAACAATAGAAATGCAATTTCACAATATCTAGGGCATAACATGGCCCTCCCCTTTAAACAAGTGTTGTCCTCGACACTTGATTAATTATGGATGTTTCTACATGAAGAACTCATCTTCCCAAGTCGTCTCTTCTATTGGAAAGTTCTTTCTCTTGATGAGGTACTCATTAATTGTTGTTAGAATATCAACATAAAGAAATCAAGAAGATCAATAAGGCAACAACATAGAAAAAAGGCTCACCTTGAGCAATTTATTAACTTGTATATAGATTACATATATAGTATACAAATTGGAAACTACCTCATAACCGCATCATAACTAGATGTGTGTTAAGGTAGGTTTAGGAATTAGACTAGGGTTATTCTAACAATCCCCCCCCTAACTGTAAGTCCGTAAAAGGAAAACATAAGCTACTGTCTTCTACTAAAGGGTGGTTTTGGATGACCACTAACTAATGTCTAGCATAAGTTGAAAATATTCTACTAAATGGATGGTGGGTGAATCCATGAAGATGGGTAACACGTTTTGGTCAAAAGTGAAGGTGAAAATTCTATTTTTACTCACTTATTAAATCAAAGCCCTCAAAAATCATATATTCCTTATGAATTCCGACACACAACAAAAAAACAAATTGTAGGGAATTATATTGTCTATCCACCTATATTTAAAAAAAATTAATATTATTTAATATATCAAAATTGCATTTAATGATATGTTTGTTCTTGTCAATTTTAGGAAAAGTTAACAAGTGGTTTGTGTGCACGTAAACCAATTTATTGATAAATGTATAATTTTTGAAAAAAAAATACATGAACATAATCTACAAAAAATGATCTGGGTTACACATTTTTTTTAAAGTTACGTTGGGAAAATTATTATTTTTATTAATTTTCGAAACTAACCGTTTAAATTTTTAATTGCATTTTTTACACGTGTGTGCATGTAAACTTTTTTTACTGGTTACACAAATTGAAAAACAAAAAATACCCTTTTGAAGAGAACGTGTTGGTATGGGGCATATATATTTTTTGAATTTTTTTGGTTGTGTACTTTTTATGTTATTGATTTTTTTTGCGTTGATTCAAAGTTGTGGACATGGTTTTCTAAGTGTAAGTTTGAAAAAAAGATATCATATGAACTCAGAAACTCTGATCTACAGTTAGCTTACTACCCTCTCCCTTTCTCATTCAGTCTTGTTGATCCATTTACCACACTCAAATTCAATCATCCATTTCAGATGCCTAAGTTCTGTACTCTTGCAGTCGAGTGCACATTTTAGGACAAACACCTACGGTTACTCCTGCTCCTAGGAAAAATCTAAGAGTAATGGCTACCAGATTTTACCCTCTAGCTCTCCTTGATAATCTCCATGACTTACTTGTGGGCTATTCCTAATGCCTCATGAGATTTGATGGGGAAGGAAATGGTTCTGCACAACAACATGTAGACCACTTCACTGATTTTATAGATCTAGAAGAGGTGGATGAAGATGATGTCAAGATGAGGTTGTTTGCCCAAAGTCTTGCAGGAGAAGTGAATAAGTGGTTCAAATCCCTTCCAAATGGAGGAATTGCTACCTATGAGAGATTTGAACAAGATTTCTTGGCCAGATGGAAGGATAAAAAATATCCTCTCCAAATTATCACTTAGTATGAAAACACAAAGAAAACCAATGTTGAGACTGTCCAAGAGTTTTCAGCTAGATTCATGAGAATGTATAATTCTATCCTTGTGGACATCAAGCCTCTTGTAGGAGCATCCAAGCTTCCTAATGCTAATTGTTTTGACAGTGACTTTGCTCTCATGTTGAGAGAAAGGAGATCTACCACTCTACTTGATATGTTAAAAGATGTTGTAGAAGTAGAAGCTAATTTGATGGCCTTAGATAAAATGAAGCACATAAATGAAGCTGAGAAAAGGAGACCTAATGAGGCAGCCCAACCTTCCACATACCAATCCATTGATACCATATTTGAGAATATGATGAGGACTATGGAAAGGTTGGTGGATAGGATCTCCCTTGACAATACGCCTCCTGCCAGAGAAAACCTAGAGCCTCAAGCTCGAAATAACAATTACAGGAGACCTCCTGCCCCACAGGGAATACCAAGAGAGCCAAGGGATCCTAGAAATGCTGAGAATCAACCAATCAAACCACCCTTTGCTGAGAAATTAATAGTAGGAGAAGAAGAATATGGAAACCCTGATGACCAAATCCACCTCTTTGATCAGATCCAACCCAATTTCTATTTAACTAAAGAGGAACATGACCAATCCTCCTTGCAGTTAGATAGTAGCCTAGAAGAACCAGAATCTGATCAATACCAAAGAGGCTTCCAAAATGCAATCTATGAATTTCAGAGGAAGCATAATTTGAGAGGTAGGAAGGTAACAATAGACCAAAGCAAGGCTACTGCTGAGCCATCTTCTTCTCAGCCACAAAGAAAAGAAACTTCTAGGAAGGGTGACCCAAAAAATGTAACCTCTGATAATGCACCTGAGAAGGGGGCAGAAGCTCCTAAAAAGGGTCTAGAAGGGAGAGATGAAGGTAATGTAAAGACAATAGAAAAGATCCATTTTTCTTTCAGTTTAGAGAATGAAATATCTAAGATTAAAATCTCAATTCCTTTAAATGAGTTGGTAAAAAACTTAGAGTACAAAGATCGGATTTTGAAAGTAGTGAATGGAGAAGAAGGAAAGCAGCTTGATACTCTCAATTTTGCATGATGACAAACCCACTCTTCTGTTTGGTCCCCATATTGAAAGTTCTCCAGAGGATGATATTCAGCCATTCTATATCAGCCTAAACATACATGATCATATATTACACAATGCTATGTTAGATTCTGGAGCTTCACATAACCTCATGCCAAGAACAATGGTGGAAATTCTGGGGTTAGAAATCACAAGGCCCTATAAAGATCTATTTTCCTTTGATTTTAGAAGAGTCCAATGTTCAGGGATGATTAAAGACATGGTAGTCTCACTAACTCAAATACCTCGGAAGAATGTAATCATGGATGTGGTAGTGGCTGATATTCCACCTAAATTTGGGATGCTATTATCTGGGTATTGGGCATCAAAATTAAAATGAACTCTACAAATGGACATGTCTTATGCTACCATCCCTATTTTTGGAGAAAACAGAAGACTATATAGGGAGCATAGAGTGTTCTATGTAGTAAGTAGTAAGAGTAAGCCTGATAATCTTCCCATTTTTGTTGTAGACACTAATATAGGCACCTCAATTTTCTGTTATGATCTTGGTTCAGAAGAGAAAGGTGTGAAAATTAATGATCTTCCTGAAACTAATGATAAGTCTAGTAATGAGAAAGATATACAATACATTGACAACTCAACAAACCTAGAAGGCAGTGGTCAGCAAATGGAGAAAGGCAGTGATGAAAAATCAAAATTAGAAATGGAAACTACAACCACAGTCCAAATAGAAGAGCACTTGATTATGAGGTTTGATGGAGCTGTGAATAAAGAAGGAGCAGGGGCAGGGGTATGGATCATCCCTCCAGATGAAGGAAGTGAATGCACCAGATTTCATACCTTCAAACTAATGTTTGACTGTTCGGATAATATGGCAGAATATGAAGCCCTATTGTTGGGTCTGAATGCACTCAAATATCTAAGAGCTAAAAAGATCAAAGTTTATGGAGATGCAGAGCTGATAATCCAACAGGTGGATGCCAATTATGAGACTAAACATCCCAAAATGAGGGCTTACAGAAATTTCGTTTGGGTATGTTTGATAATTTCTTCACAGAGCATGATATTTCTTTCATCCCTAGAGAGAAAAATACAATAGCAGACATTTTGGCCATCTCTGCTAGCATATTTCAACTCCCTGCCTATCCTACCAAATCTTACATGATCAATATAAGGCATAGACCCTCTGTTCCAAACAATACCAAACAATGGAAAACATTTGAAGATGATCAACAGATCAAGAAATTCCTAGATATGACTGAAGAATTTGCCAACACCCATATTGATCAAGGGAACTGTTCATGTGAAGAATGGGAACTTGACCCACCAGAGATCCTAACCACTTTGGGAGACAAAGAGATCCTGTAGCTGAAGAGCAATTATATACCCAAAGGATTGGTGCCATTGGAAAAACTTTTTGATTTAAAAATGATGTGGCCAAAAATCACAAAGTTGCTCCAAACCATAGTGAAGTGGAATACTGTAACATTGGGAATGATGAAGAGCCCAAAATTGTCAAACTGTCAAAGTATTTAACCCCAGGCACTAAAGATGACTATGTGGATTTAATGAGAAAGTATTTTGATGTGTTTGCATGGTGCTATGACGACTTGAGAGAATATGACATTGTTATCATCCAGCATACCATACCTGATCTGGATTTTATGAGCAGAACGAAATGAATACAGATTATTATCAGATGCTTAACAAAAAATAACAAAGATACAGTAAAAATGGTTTTTTATTCAATAAGGAAATAAGCTAGAACTGTAAAATGCAGCGGAAAACAAGCTTGCTGGAATGGTGGCGTCTTATCTCTGAGAAGAGATGTGACGGCTGCGCTCATTTCGCAAGAAGATGGTTACAATGAGGCTCTCAAGGCCTTTTACAATAAACAGGAATGTCAAAAGCCCTAGACATCCAAAAACCTAACCCTAGGAGATGAAGCGCCAAAAGTCATGTGGGCCCCGTTTGGGTAAGTTAGTACATCAACTTCCCTGGGTCGTAACTTTTGCATACGATCTCCGTTTGGGGTGCTCGGTAGCCCGTTGGGAAGGTCTATCCGAGATTTACAACTTTTGACTAGGGCCAAATGCATGCCGGAGGAAACCATTTGGCCCCCCAAATTGCCAAAAAAGGTCGTTTAGGGGCCTCAAAATGGCCCCGGAAGTTTAGGACCCGAAAAACTGCTAAAAATAGTACAATACCAAAATTGCCATAAAATTTTTTTGAGCCAGTTGGAAAGGTGGGTGGCCACCAATATCCACCTGGATCAATACCAGTCAAGGCAGTGGAGAAACCATTCAGGCAGAAACTGAGAAGGATGAATCCTATGCTGCTCCCACTGATAGAAAAAGAGGTTAAGAGGTTGTATGAAGACAAAATCATAGCCTCCTTAAGGTTTTCAAAGTGGGTAGCCAACATAGTCCCAGTGAGGAAGAAGAATGGTGAAATTAGACTGTGTATTGACTTTAGAAATCTGAATAAAGTGTCCCTAAAGGACAACTACCCCCTGTCCAAAATGGACCACATTTTACAGAAGGTTATAGGGGCAGTATAACAAAGCTATTTTCAATTTCTATCCTAGAAACCTGTATAACAAAGCTATTTTCAATTTCTATCCTAGACCAACAGTCACTATTTTGGGCACAATTTTTTCATTTGATGATGGATTGACGTTATTCCATTTGGAGATGAATGTATATTCATGTATATTTATCCAAATATAGATTCTAGAAATATGTTTTTCAAACATGAAGAATTGATAGTCAAATATATCAATGAACAGTCTAGGAGTTAGAGCTTTAAGAGTGCATTTTTCAGACAATCGGTTAGTAATTAGGGCATAATTTTTTTGTATGATATCAAAATAAAATAATTCAAGTTGTGTTGTGAAATAGATGCAAAGGGATGTCTCCTTTAGAAATAGGTTTGAAATATATACCCATTTTGTCTCCCAAAAATTGTATGTCCTCATAGTTTTCCCGAGTTTCCAGCTTTACATTAAGTAAGTGTTTTGACCATATCTTTTTCATTTGTTATCGAAATTGAGGAATTCAAATTTGGTTAGAAACTACGTTTCAAGGGATACATGTGATATAAATTAAAAAAAATATATTCCCATATGGTCTCCCAAAAAATGGCTGTCCCAACCCTGTTTTTAGTAGAGTCGTCAATTCAAAATGGTATGGAGAGAGTCATATTTAATTTTACATGGGATGAAGAGAAAGGGTTGAAACTGAATCTATCAATATATTATCTCAATAAACACCTAGAATGTTTCAAGTGTCTTGTTCTAATTTCAAGGATTATATGTGGCATCCAATATTCAAAACAAGTGATCCGTAGAATCCTTACAGTTCTGTAGAAAATGATGCAGGCAATCCATAGCAATTGTCACATATATGATAAATAGTCTATTTCTTTTAAATAATGATGTGGGTATTGTGTATTTTTTTTGTGGGTGTATCCAACCTAATTGAATGCTTGCATATACAAATAAATTTCATTGACCCATATCACAAGATAGGAGATACATACAACTCATTGTAGGTCTATTTTCATTTATATGTTCAAATTTCATGAATTGAATAATGCATCGCATACTTCCTTGAAATTGATTGGAATGATTGTTGCTCTTATTTAAAAATTCATGTTGGTGTTGTATTGTTTTACAACTCTAAACCTAGTGCCCTTTTTATGTATCTGAGACATAAATTCTTATGATTGCATGTCTCAAACACAAGGATGAAGGGATTATCTTGTAGAGGAGATTTCTTCTTTGTGGTTTGATTGAGATTCAGGTTTTACCCCTGAACTTCCTCTTTCTTTCCATTCTCCTCCATTTTCGTAGTGCTGGTCATTCGTCTAAAAGTCAGGATGTAATCAAGAGTAATGCTACCAACAACACCTTAGAAATCAATACATTGAGTTAGTATTCTTTAATATTTTAACGAAACAACCTTAAAAGGAAAAAGAGACAATATGTGTTGTTATATAGGGTATTGAACTAAGGCTTGAAAAGATGGGTAGAAGTAATGTATGAGTAATGGAGATAGTTTGTTAACAACAAGGGGTATGTATGTCACAATTTATAGTTGTGATAAATAAGTCTTAGATGACATCAAACATGATGTCCTAGCAATGCAAAAATTCAATTAACTATGGAAGTAACAAATGGCTCTTTGACAACCTAAGTTTATAAGGTAACATGGAGAACAAGTGTAAATCCATCCTGTAGTATCAAGTATCCATGTTATTTTTACAGTTGGTGTACCAGAGGGATGAATTAGAGGGTCAAAATTTGATTCATAGCTGGGAAAGCATGCAATGCTAAATAACCTTTATGATTTTTCTCTTCGTATCTTGTCATTAACCCTCAAAGCATAATAGATCAATGGTTGTTAACAAGGAATGCAAGGCATAATGGAATGAGTGGAGTGGTCGATTGTCCATAGAATAAAACTTAGGTTACGCATGCTTGAAATTGGTCATAAGAACAAAAGATGAATGAAATAGATATGCATAAAATTAATAACAAACACAAAGTAAAATTGTCCTCCAAGGTTGAAAGTATTCATAGTAATGCGAAACTAAAGCAATGAAATAGAGGTTATCCTTGGATTTTCATTGTTTGACATGTTCTTCAGTACAAAAAAATTCTACATACCCTTTGTTTGACATGTTCTTCAGTACAAAAAAATTCTACATACCCTTGGCTCCTTCTCTAGTGCAATCCTCATTTAACAATGATATCTTCTACTTACCAATTTTCTTGAAAAGAGGTTAGTACTATGGGTGGCTTTTACTCCACCACAAAAATCTTAATTCATGCATCTATATGAATTAATTTAAATGCATAACACTACATATGAGATCTCATAGAGAGGGTAGTCAACAATTCCTCTTTGATTATCCTTGTACCATGTGTTATTTTTCCTAAAAACAAGTGAAATAAATGCTTTTGTTCCTTTAATATATCCCTGGAAACGGTTACAAAATTTTGCAACAAGAGTAACCAAATAGATTGTCATTAATTTATCAACCCAAGGTCTTAGCACTTGCGAAATTTCATACATTGTATGTATATGTATATGTAGGCTCCAAGTTCTTATGGTTTTCTAACATGCTTCTATTCTAAGATTCATTGAAATGTCGTTTTGGAAATGAAAACACACCACACTTTATCAATAAAAAGCTATCTATTTCAGAATTAACTCAATCACGCATGAAAATGATCTATTTACTCGAATGCTTTTCATTAAATTTACCCAAGGTCTTAGCACTTGCGAAATGTCATACACTGTATGTATATGTAGGCTCCAAGTTCTTATGGTTTTCTAACATGCTTCTATTCTAAGATTCATTGAAATGTCGTTTTGGAAATGAAAACACACCACACTTTATTAATAAAAAGCTATCTATTTCAGAATTAACTCAATCACACATGAAAATGATCTATTTACTTGAATGCTTTTCATGTTAATGAGAACCTTTCTATCACAAGAGAATCTCCTTGCATGATCTGGGTAGTTCTTCTCTCCATAGGTCAAAGTTCCAGTTGTTGGTAAATGTTGGTCAATTTAATTGCTTCAATTGGTAACATAAATTATCATTCTAGGGTGTTCGTAAACTTATGAGATGCCGACAAAATATATGCAAAAATAGGAAACTAAACTACTTCTATTGAATTCAAAAGGCAAATTGCTAAGTGGACCAATTGTCAGAAGTCAAACTAAAACAAGTAAGGCTATGAGATCTATTCAAGTTACAGTCTTTTATTCTCAAGAAGAATATTCTTGCAACACTCTAATTAGTTCCTCAATTGAATTGAACAAGCTTTTGTAGGTTCACAAGCAAAAAACCATAACTTGAGTAAATCCCCAACACACACTTAGCTAGATCAGTTGATCATCTCAGGATCAATGAATAGGTAAAAGAGTCTAGCTCTGCTCACACAATCAACTACAGGAAATCAACTACGGGAAATTATTCCAGCCCACTTAAAATTAGCTTTTCCCAATGTCCTATTTCAATTCCTACACTTTAATCAATATTAAACATTCTAATCAGACTAAGGAAGATTCTTAGACTAAAACCAAACCCAAAATGCTTCAGGCTGTTATCCCAAGTGTTGTGACTCTCAGTCTTATTAGAGTTCCTGTGATCACAACATGTGGGAAATCTCGCTAATAAAAGTAAGCACATCTATCAAACAATATCCCATTATTCAATCAAACTAGAAAACAAAGTAGGGAAAGAAGCATAAAAGAACAATAAGAAAGCAATTAACCTTTTTAAATGAAATCCAACCTGCAACTTGTAATTAAAAATAAATCAAACAGATTGAGAAGTGTCCACACGGTAATCTAATGAAATATGGAAATGCGCACACACAAAAATAAATAAACTAACTTCTAAACTAACTCTACAACAACTATCCATCATGGGGGCCTTTTGGTTGGGTAGCGTTGCAGGAATCTCACAGAACTAACTCAGGGATTTAGTAACAAATCCTTTCATTCGGAAATGGTTCAAAATTACAGAGCAGGTATTAAATAATACAATCCTCAGCATGTCCCCCATATAACATATGAAATTTTTTTTATAGGGGATCTTTACAATAAGCTTTGAAAACCATAGATCCTCAATTTATGGATCTCGTTCAACCAAATGCTAAACATAGGTATGGGAGTTGCGCTATCAACGCTATGGATCATATGGCGTTTCATAATAAAAACGTAAGCTCAGAACAATTTCATGAAAATAGGCATTAAATCACAATTGTGCACTCGTATTTCTTTTGTACACTTGGATGTCAGTTGAATCCTTTGACTATTGATTTTCACATTGACCCAAAATAGGAGAATCCTCATATTGATCTTTTCCCAACAAAATCTACTTGTTCATCGATGTTCTATAGAGGCGAAAGAAATCAAACCACAAAAGTGCTCCTGAATAACCCTACAGGAATTCCAGTAGTCGTTGTCTACAAATCCTATAGTTGTCGAACTCTCCAATTCTAGTAGTCACTGGTTACAAGATTTATATGATTCCGGTAGTAACGGGTTACTGGAAATTCCAGTAGTCATAGGTTATAGGAATCTGTGGTTCTGGTAGTCATAGATTACAGTCAAATGCTTTTGCAACTACGTGGAAATATTGAGAAATCCCCTACATATCCCTCGAGTAGATATTGCATGGAAATAGCGTTTAGGATGAAAAAAGGATACGAAAGATATTGTATGGAAATAGCGTTTAGGATGAAAAAAGGATACGAAAGAGAAGAAAAGATGGATAAAAAAGGGTTATTTAATGATTGTAAATTGAGACAAAATTGAGTCACAATATCTCCCCCATACTCAAGCAATTCCCATACTCATGCAATTGTATGTCCTCATGCAAACAACTCTCCACACAAAGTCTCTCCAATTCTGCCCCTTCTTAAATGCAATCTGCTTCATGAAGAAACATATTGAGTCCCTCTAACTTCTCCTTTTCGTCCGTGCACTTCTGCTTGAAAAGCTTCAATTTCATCCTTTTGTTCTAGTTTGCTAGCTTTCCTAGCTTCTTATACCATTTCTTGGCCCACTTAAACAAGAACCTATACTTGGAAACTATCTAATTCATATTCTCCATCAGCTGAGAACTCCTCCTTTTGAGGGTCTCATTTTATTGCTTAATACATTTTTACAGAACTTTGTATTCCTCAATCACCTTATTCAATTTTTCCAACCTTCTTATTTTTCTTCTTCCCTTATTCTAGCAAGCCAGAAGAATGTACTGGACCAACCAACACATGTCAAAATAAGATAGAAGGTATATGCAATTAGTGAGAATCAGATTGACAACATGGATTGCATAAAATATATCACTTAAGAATTCCAAGATTTCATGACTGGAAGCATGAAATCATGATTCAATGAACTGATTTCTCTCATTCATTGTAGCGCTTGACCAAAATTTGACCATGGAACCCCAAACTTGATGTTGATGTTTGAGTCATAAAAATAAGAGAGAAACCATATTGAAGTGATGCTTGACAAAACCCATATCCTAAATTTATTCTTTAGGGACCGAAAATAGTCAAACCGATGGGAAAAATTCCAGAATGTGACTTACAGGACATTCGGTACTAAAACGGATTCTGCAATGTCTAGTTTACTACCGGATTTCTTGTAGTGGCTTTTATATGTCTCTGGTGGTAAACTCAATCCTACATTCCAGTAGCTGCCAAATATTTCATTTTGCTTTGAAAGAGGTGTATGTTGTTGGCAATGGGAACTGAGAATGATGTTGAACTTTTTTTTAATATTCATCCTTTGCATTATTCTCAACCATCAAAATGTTGTAGGATTACCAGAAATGAGTAATTTCTACAGAAAATCCCATAGCTATCAGATTTCTATTGATACCCTAAAATTTTAAGTAGCAAAGCTCATATTACCTTTTAATGATCATTTGCAAGGATACTACTGTGAAACTCATAGTAGATCATAGAGCCTGAGAATACCTCGCAGAGAAAGAATTAGAATAAAAGATGAATTACAGTGAAAATTGAAGTGAAATGAGCAGTAAAATTCATCATGCATTGGAACTCATATGTGCGCAGAAAATTGTGTCATTATCCATTGATCAGTATAGTCAAAATATATGTTACAATAGAGGAAATTCGAATACCCGGAGAGTATTCGAATCCCAGTCAATATTGCCTAGGAAATATCGCCACTGGAGTGCTCCAGAGCTACCAAACTCAACTAAGACTCAATGAATGGAAGCTACTGTTAGTTAAATGACCAAGGAGGCCGCATCGGTGAGTTTGGCATGCAAAATCTCATGCAATCAAGCTAGAGAGGGCGCATTAGATCACATTTAGTGGCAATCGGAGCACAAACCCCTCACTAGAGTCAGGGACCCAGGTGCACTGAACTAGATCACTGAGTTAGATCCCAAAATGTAGGGAACTGACTCTGGATGTCCTAAAATCATGCATGCAGGGAACATCAAGTGGAAAATAGGTTCTAAATGAAATTTGCACACCACTAGGGGGACAATGAAATCATCCAGTACTAGGAAAAGACTAATAACATTAAGGTGTACAAGGTTGGAGTATTAATTATCCTAACACCCCCCCTTAATCCAAACTTAGACAATCCTGGGCCTTGGTTACTGAGACCAAAGGTCGCCCATACAATCAAAAAAATAAAAATAATAATCTTTCCATGAAACTAAGGAAATAGGGAAAACCTCATGGGAACAAAACCCCCCCTAAAAAATGAACAGCAGGGAACTCAAACAGCTTTTACACCAAGTAGAGATCTGAGATAGAAAAATATCTTATGAGTGAAAAAAATTGTGAAAATGTTTCCAATCGAGATGGTCCTATGTGCACTAGTTCCCTGATGTAGTGCATGTGAACCTCAATATGTTTGGTCCTTTGATTCTGAACTAAATCACTCGATATCCTTATGGCACTTTGATTATCACAGAAAAGGTCTACTGAAGGAGAAGTATGAATGCCAAACTCTGTCAAGATCCCATGTAACCAAACTGCCTGAATAGCTGCATTCATAGCCCCTTTGTACTCTGCTTCTACGGAATAAAGTGCGAGTGCTTCTTGCTTCTTGCTTGACCAACAAATTGGTCCTGATCCCAACATGAACACATATCCTAAAGTAGATTTCTTGTCAGTGTTGTCTCCAGCCCAGTTTGAGTCAGTAAAACCAACCAGATCTAACTGCACACCAATAGAATAATGAATACCAAACTCTTTTGTACCCTGCACATAGTGCAAGATCCTATTTTTTTCCTTCCAATGTAGCTCATGTGGCTCCTGCATGTACCTAGCCACAGCACCAACAAGATATGATAGATTTGGTCTTGAATGTGTCACGTACAACAAGCTACCAATCAATTGTCTGTACAAAGTGCTATCAACCAAAGGAGTAGAACCACCTTCTTCCAATCTGATGCCAGATAGGAAAGGAAAAGTTGTAGCTTTGCAATCAATCATTTGTAACTTTTTGAGCAAGTCAGATGCATACCTAGACTGTGAAATCATGATCCCTGAATCATTTTGAGTTACTTCGAGGCCAATAAACTGTTTCAGCAATCCTATATCTATCATGGAGAATCCTTTACTCAAATCAGACTTGATGTTCTTCAACCCAGTAGATGATCCACCAGTGATGATCAAGTCATCCACATACAAAAAAAATTAATAGTAGGAAACCTCCCTTCTACTGCATGTAGACATTGCAGTCAGATTTGCATCTCTCGAACTTTTGTGACAATAAGAAAGAATCCATCTTGGCATACCATGCCCTTGGGGCTGGCTTGAGCCCATAAAATGATCTCCTCAGTCTGTATACCAAGGATGGATCATCAATGTACCCCTTAGGTTGTTTCATATAGATCTCTTCTTCTAAGTCACCATGTTGGAAGCCACTCTTCACATCCATGTGATGTACCTCCCACAGATTCGAAGTTGCAATGGCCAAAACAAGTCTCACTGAATCTATTATTTCTATAGGAGTGAATGTCTCATTGTAATCCAAAACCTGAACTTGTGAGTACCCATTTGCAACCAACCGAGCTTTGTGCTTGGTTGTAGATCCATTTTCACTGAGCTAGCTTTCTCCCTGGGTGGGGAGATACAAGATCCCATGTCTCATTGTTCTACAGTGAATCATATTCTTCATCCATGGTTGTCTGCCATCTCGGATCATGGCAAGCCTCTCTGTAGGACTGTGGATCGGACCCCACCATCATGTAGCACCTCTCTGGGAGAAGTGGATATGTATGACATAGCACAAGATTTGCATATTGGTACTGAGATCTGGTTCTTCTATAGTCAGATGGATCTCCAACAATGTTCCCAGTATCCTCAAGAATCTTTTGAGCCCATTTAGGCTTTGGATTGGGAGTAGGTACTGGATCTGGATCTATATGTAGATCTGCTTGATCTTCATACTCAATATCTAGATTTGATTCATCTTGGTCCTCTTCTCTAGAATCTCAATGTGGATCATCTGAAAAAAATCATTAGGAGCAAATGGAGTAGGAAAATCAATTATACCTTGATATTCAACTGCTTGTAGATCATGCAATGGATCTTCATCTAACTTGAGACTTCTTTCAATGAATCATCTTTTGGTTGCAATCTCCATCAGCTTGTATGATTTTGCATCTTTTGCATATCCAAGAAGATTGCATTCACTACTTTGAGTTTGAAGTGCTTTTGTTTTTCAAAGGGGATTCTGGCCCATTCCTTGGATCCAAAAACCCTCATATGAGAGACATCAGGTTTGTGTCCCTTCCATGCTTCGAATGGAGTGACCCCATCCACAGATTTGTGGGGTACCCTATTCTAAATGTATGTAGAAAATTTCACAGCTTATACCCGGAGATATGGTAGAAGATCCCTTGCTTAAAGCAAGCAGGTAGCCATATCTTTCAATGACCTATTCTTCCTCTCAGCTACACCATTTTGATGTGGTGTGTATGCGACAAAATGTTGCATTTGGATTCCCTCAAAAGCACAAAACTGCTGCAAATCCCTCTTGATGTACTCTCCTCCATTGTCTGATCTGAGTGATTTGATATTCTTGCCAGCAATGTTCTCAACTAAGGCCTTTAAAACTTTGAAAGTTTTGAATACCTCAGACTTCTACTTGAGAAAGTAGATCCAACAGAACCGATAGAAGTCATCGATGAAGGTCAAAAGGTATTTGGATCCATTCATAGAAGTTGTGGGAATCAGTCCCGAGACATCACTATGTATCAAATCAAGTGTGGAGGAAGCTCTCTTTTCCTTCCCAACATCATACTTTTTCTCTGGATGCTTCCCTACCAAGAAACCTTTGCAGATTCCTTGAGAGAATTTTATGTTGGGCAATCCTTCAACCATCTCTTCCTTGTGCAACTGCTGCAAGTACTTAAAGTTTAGATGTCTGAATATTTCATGCCAGAGTCTACTAGTCTCATTTGCTTGAGTCAAGAGAGCACTCTGATGTGAGTATGGAAAAAAATAGGAGAACTCATATTCCTTTGAGGCATGGTTTGCAACACCTTTGGTTATCAACTTTCTAGTGAGATCTCTGCAACCTCAACTGTGTTAGGTCCAAAAAAAATTTCTTTGCTGAACCAGTGTGTGTCATCTAATAAATAGAAAAAAAGTTTGCTTCTAGAGAAGGCACATACATAACATTGTTGAAATTTCCATGCTCAAGTTGTATTGTGCCCTTCCCTTCAACTGATATTTGAGAATCATCTCCCATGTGAATACTGGGACCATCAGTGAGATATAGAGAAGAGAATGAATCTCTCGAGGAAACCATGTGGTTGGAGGCTCCAAGATCAATGAGGAAGGCTTGTGATGATCATGAATCTCTCATGATCATCTGTCTTTCTTCCTGAATCAACCTTCCTTGCGCCTTCTGGGAGGGCAATGTTACGTTGTTCAAGAATTTTTTCCATTTGATCTATGGTCTTCTTCATACAAGAGCTCTCTGGATGGTTTCCTTTCTTGTAGTACATACACTTGGTTTTCTCAAACTTCTTTTGCTTATACTTCTTAGAGTTGGGGGATCCTTCCGATGGATTAGACTTCTCTTTATTCTTGGATTCAAATTTCTTCTTTTCTTTACCTTTCTGCTTCTCTTTAGCATTTTCACTTTTTGACTCTCCAACCATAAGAGCTTGATTTTTGGAGGCCTTCAAGGCACCCATCTGAATCAATTTGTCTTATTATTGGATGATAAATTTGGTGAATGCATCTAAAGAAGGAATTTTCCAGTTGGGGATTGAAAATATCCCTGAATGGAAGGTAGAAACAAATATTGAAAATTCCGGACCAAGCTTGCTTAGAATTAAGAGCACCAACTGCTCATCCTTCTTCTCAATGCCACATTGTTTGCACTACATAACCAAGGACTTGAATTTAGAAAAGAACTGTTGTATGGTTTCGCAAAATGATGGGTTGAAGAGCAATTAATTCATTCTCTGGAATGTGGCCACTCAGCTCATCTTGATTTCCAAAGTGAGACTCAAGATTCAACCAAACCTCTCTTGGTGTCTTCAATCCATCAAGGTGGAAGAGCAAATCTTTGGAGATGTGAATACACATAAAACCAAAAGCTTCATCTAATTTGTTCAGGTACTTTTCCTTCTCAAAAGTTGCCTGAGGTTCGACCTCCTTGCCCATTGTGACCCTGTACAGACTCTTGTTGTGCAATACCATGTGCATATCATCCCTCCAATCAAGATAATTGAAGGGTGTCAGGATTCTTGGAGACAAGGGATCATTTTAATTCTCCATGTGAAACTACTGGAGCAAATACAAACTTAAACTGTTGCTACTACTGCATTGAAAAACTTTCAAAATCCTGCAAAAAAATATCAATATTGGAGATAAACCAGTTATTGAATCTACTGAGCACTTCTTTAGGACAATAGGCACTTTTATCTGGATCCTTCACACCTCGATAGACTCCAAAGGATTTCTCAAATGGTTTCAATGCAATGGCACTAGTGTTTGCTGTGGAAATCTAGAGGCTTCTGGTGCACTATTGAAAGTAACTGCTCAACCTAAGCTCTCGCAAGCTATGATACCATGTGAAATTCATAACAAATCATAGATTCTAAGAATACCTCACAGAGAAAGAATTAGCAGAAAAGATGAATTACAGTGAAATGAGCAGTAAAATTCATCATGCATTGAAACTCATATGTGCACAAAAAAGTGTCATTATCCATTAATTAGTATAGTCAAAAGATATTTTACAATATAGGAAATATTTCGAATACCCAGAGAGAATTCAAATCCCAGTGATTCTTGCCTAGGAAATATCACCACTGGAGTGCTCTGGAGCTACCAAAATCAACTAAGACTTAGTGAACTGAAGCTACTGTCAGTTAACTGACCAAGGAAGGCACATCAGTGAGTTTGGCATGAAAAATATCATGCAATCAGGATAGAGAGGGCACATTAGATCACAATCAGTGGCAATCAGAGCACAAACCCCTCACTAGAGTCAGGGACTTAGGTGGACTGAACTAGATCATTGAGTTAGCTCCTAAAATGTAGGGAACTGACTATAGATGTCCTAAAATTATGCATGCAAGGCGCATCAAGTGGAAAATAGGTTCTAGATGAAATCTGCACACCACTGGTGGGACAATGACATCATCCATTACTAGGAAAAGACTAATAACACTAAGGTGGACAAGGTTGGAGTATTAATTATCCTAACAACTACATTATTGGAAAAAGACACATTCTTGAACTATTGAAGATGACTTTGTTGAAAAGAATTGGTCATCATGGCTACTGGAGTTTCTTGTAAAAAAATGACTCTAATAGAAGAAATCTATCATAACGAATAGGATTGTGTAGATTCCTAAGATTTAGACACTTTGTAGAATTGATATTTCAAGACTACAAAAGGGCTATGAAATGATGAAAAAAAAGATGACAGTCTATATGATTTCCCGTAGCTACTACGAGAATCTTGTAATTACTAAAAAAAACTCTTGCAACTTTCTTCTATTGAATTCCCTAGAATTGAAATTTGCTATAGAAATGGATGAAAATACTGATGCTACTAAAGGATTACTAGAACTGCTACTGCTGAAGATATTTCCAAGTCTTTGAACATTGAATCCTCTCCAAGAAACTTCCAAGTAACTTCCCCAAAACTTGTTTTTTGTGTTCCTTTCAAGAGAGTGAACTTGTATGGTTTGGAACGTGTTTGATTTTATTTTTTTTATTCTTAATTTTTTTACAAAAACCACTATGGTGTATCTTCTTTCTATTGCAATAGGTGGTCCTCAATTTGGAGCCCTCAAGGTTCATTTATAATAGTTTTACCCAAAACACATGTTTGAGACTAGTTTTTGGACTAGTAAAAAACCCTAACTTCCACAGACTATAACTCTGAAATTATAATGAAATAGGATTTGAAAGTTTTATTATAGGTACTTCTCTATTTATTCTGAATCCCCTCAAAATTTAGTTATCTAAAATGTCCCCAAACAAAAGCTATAGCGAAAATGTCGCTAATACCAAATGTTATGAACCAAATTCAAAAAATAACATATACAATAAAAATAAAGAGTAATCTAACACCTTGAGACTGAAATGAAGAGATTAATAGGAATCATTTTCGAGGGGGGAACCTCCTTTTACAATGTATCAAATGCACAAGACAAGATGAGATGATCACTAAAACTAGGCCTCCTTGGTATATATAGGAGACAATTACAACTAAGGTCCTAGTTGACCAATTGTTAGGGTCCTACCCTAGCCTCCCTAGTTTATAAATGTATAAGGCCATAAGGACCATTAGATGGCTAGTGGGTAGTTATTTAACGTGAAAGGAGAAACCTTATTAAATAAATTCCCCTAGGTGGTTGATCTTCATTAATAGTGGTACCACAAGTAGTTAGGGATTTGGCTATTGAAGCATATATATAGAGTAGTAAGTTATGTAGTGTGAAGTCAATATTGTTATTATATTTGGAGTTTTTCTATTGGAGGTTGTCCCCTTGAAGAGGAAAGTGAACATTAGTCTCTTTCTTGAATATCTTTCATACAAGAGACCTTTTTTCAGTTTGATATTTTCTCTCTTGTGTTTTTTTTATATGTTTTTTTCTCTAAATGTATGTGTTTAAGTATATTACAAGTGGTATTAGAGTTATTTCTTGGGCCCAAAAGAAGTAATATTTAATCCTAGGGTTTGGCCCCTTCAAATGAGTCATCTTGGAATTTTAGCTCTAATTTTTTTTTGTGAAGTTTCTGTTGGGTATGTTTTATATTTTTTGCATGTGGGTTGCATCACATTACAATCAGTAAATATGCAATTAATATTGGTTAAGGGATCGAGGTCTAAATATAATCCAGGTTACGTATAAGGGTTTTGGATGCTATGAAATACCTAACTATTGTATTATGAAAGGTTAAAAAATACAATGAGAAGGATAAAGGTGCGGCTCTAAGTTTTGCTAGTTTTTCCCGTTAAGTGTTTGTTGGGTAAATCTCTATGTATTGTGCTCGTGCCATTGTTTAATCTATCTTTTGCTTAAGAATTGGTATGCATTATTTCACTTCACAGGTTTAAAAATTACATGTGGTATTAGGAATCGATTATTGGCTTCAGGTGGACTCCTCTGTTGCCAAGGGTTTGGCTCGTTTGATTGAGCATGTTGATCTTGGGTCTATGATAAACCTAGGTCTAGTGGGAGCTTTTCAATGGTGATTCGTGTGTTGAAAGAGAATGTCGATTAGTTCTAGAATCAAGATTGAGAAATTTAGCAGTCATAACTTTAATCTATGGAAGCTCAATATGGAATATCTTATAGATCGAGAATAGTGGATGCTTTGGATCCAGGTACAAAACCTACTAGATAAATGAAATAAGATTAGGACAATCTAGAAATAGGGGCAAGGAGTACATTTCAACCTTGTTTGTTAGATTCAATGTTGTTGAATGTATCTGGAGAAGAGGTATTGAAGTGATGGAATAACCTAGGGAGTGTGTATCAATCAAAGTACCTAGTAAACAAGTCGTTTCTTTGAAAGAAGTTGTTTCACTTCATGATGGATGTTAACAGATTAATGACAAATCATCTAAATGTATATAATACTTTGGTAAGTCAAATTACCTTTGTTTGTATTAATATGGTGGAAGAAGATAAATGCATTACCTTATTTTGTTCTTTGCTAGTTTACATGGATAATTTGATTGTAGAAATAGGTAATTCTAGTCAAGCCACTTTAAAGTTTGAGAAAATAGTGGTATGCCTACTATTAGAGGAAATGAGGCGAAAAACCATGGATATTTATAGCATGGATGCATTGTTTGTGAGAGTTAATCCCCAAGATAGAAATAAAAACAAGGCTTTAGGGGGGAGATCTAAATCAAAGGGTAGATATAAATCTCCAGGAAAATATTTGAGGAAATGATGGAAATGTGGTAGAAATGGGCACTATAAAAAGGATTGTTGATTTAAAAATGTTGATAAAGTGCAGGGATCTGATGATACTCCTTCCATAGAGGCGAAGACTTCATCAAAATAAGAGGGGATGTGTACCTGGTCTCTATAGGTACCCTTTCAGATTGTGATGTATGGTTGATTGACTCAATTGTGTCTTTTCATATGACTCCTCACAGGGTGTGGTGGTGTGAATATGAGAAGTATAATGGAGGTGATGTTTTCTTGGGGGATGAATAAAAAACTAGAATCATAGTGTTAGGATTATTAATACTCCATCCTTGTCCTACCTAGCATTATTTCTTTTTCTTAGCAGTTGATGATGTCATTTTCCCCCTAGTAGTGTGCATATGTCATCTAGGATACATCTACCACCTAATGCGCCCTGCATGCATCATTTTAGGACCACTTAATTCAGTTCCCTATATTTTAGGAGCCTACTCAATGTTCCAGTTCAGTCCACCTGAGTTAGCTGACTCTTGTGGGGGGTTTATGCTACGATTTCCACTGATTGTGGCCTCATGCACCATTTTCTATTTGATTTGCATGCAGACTCACTAACGCGCTCTCCTTAGTCAGTTAACTGATTGTGTCTTTAGTTAACCGAGTTTAGGTTCAATTGAGTTGATTTTGTGTCTTCCGGAGCACTCCAATGGTGACAATCCCTATGCTAGACACACTGAGACTCAAATTCTCCCAAGTCATTCGAATTCTCTCCATTGTAACATCATTTTTCATTATACTGATTATTGGATAATGTGACATTATTATGTTCCTTTATGATTTCTCATGCAAGATTAATTATCTACTCTTTTTTACTGCAATTTTCACTATAACTCAATTTCTCTGATCATTCTTTCTCTGAGGTATACTCAGCTCCATGATCTATTGTGATTTAGAATTTCACACATAGAACATGGAAGAGTTAATTTGTTTCTCAAGGATGGAATGATTAGAACTCTCATTGGGGTTTTACACATTCTAGAGCTAGCTAAAAACTTGATATCCATCGACAAGATGAGTGATGTAGGTATACAAACTATGTTTGCAAAAGAAACATGCAAAATTGTTCAAGGATCAAAGGTCTTGATGAGGGGAGTTTAGAATAGAACTATGTACAAATTGTTGGGAAGCATAATCACCGATGGGTGTAATATTTTTGTTTTTCCCGAGGGTGGATATAAATAAGACAAAACCCTTATTGTATTTGGAGGAAAGACAATGTTATGGCATCAAATATTGGGACATATTAAAGAAAAGGGTCGTCGAGCATTAAAAGGTAAATGTATGGTTGAAGGCATGTCTGATTGCACACTAGATTTTGATTTTTGTGAGCATTTCATATGTGGAAAAAAGAATTGGGTAATATTTGCGTCTAGTGCTACAAGCGAAAAAGGAATTTTAGAGTTAATACACATTCATCTTCCATTGTTAGGTATATTTGTGTATAATGTTTCATTTATAAATGCATTCTTGAGGAACACATGGTTTTAGTTCCTTCGAAATAAATTTGAATTATTTGATAAATTTAAAGAATTTAAGGATCTTGTGGAGAATCATATAGGGAAGAAAATAAAGGTATTGAGGACAGATAAAGGTGCAGAGTTATGCAGGAATGCATTTGAGGAATTCGGTAATAAGTGAAAAATAATAAGGTAGAAGACTACTCTGAAAGGCTTGAGTGACTTTCCAACTAGGTAGGGTAGAATATTACTAGGTAGAAGACTACCTAGGTAAAGAATACTAGGTAGAAGACTACCTAGGTAAAGACTAGAAGCCTCTTGGATGGATAGTGTTGTAAGAATCTCACATAACTAACTCAGATTTTGAAAAACAAATCCTTTCATTTAGAAATGGTTCAAAATTACAGAGCAAGTATTACATAATACAATCCTCAACATGTCCCCCACATAACATGATACAACTGTTTTTATAGAGGATCTTTACAATAAGCTTTGAAAACCATAGATCATCAATTTATGGATCTCATTCAACTAAATGCTAAACACGGGTATGAGAGTTGCGCCAGCAACGATATGGATCATATGGCCTGTTATAATAAAACCATAAGCTCACAACAATTTCATGACCGTAGGCATGAAATCGCAATTGCACACTTGTATTTCTTTTGTACACTTGGATGTTGGCTGAATTTGTCGACTACTGATTTCACGTTGACCCAAAATAGGATAATACTCATATTGGTTTGTTCCCAACAAAATCCCCTTGTTCATCGCTGCTCTAGAGAGGCAGAACAAGTCAAACTGCAAAAAGCGCTCTTGGATAACCCTACTGGAATTCCAGTAGTTTTTGTTTGTAAATCTAGTAGTTGTCGAACTCTACAGTTCTAGTAGTCGCTGGTTTAAATATTTCTATGCTTTCAGTAGTCATGGGTTACTTGGAATTCTAGTAATCGTGGGTCACGGAAATTCTAATAGCCGCAGGTTACAGGAATTTGTGTTTCTGGTGGTCATATATTACAACCAAATGATTTTGCAACTGCATGGAAAGCTTGAGAAATCCCTTAGATATCCCTTGAGTAGATATTGTATGGAAATATCTTTTAGGATGAAAAAGCGATATGAAAGAGAAGAAACGATGGATAAAAAATAGTTATTTGATGATTGCAAATTAAGACAAAATTGAGCCTCTACATCTCCCCCACACTCGAGCAGTTGCATGTCCTCATGCAAATAACTCTCTAAAAAAATTCTCTCCAATTCTCCCCCTTCTTAAATGTTATTTGTTTCCTGAATAAACATATACAGTCCCTCTGAATTCTGGTTTTGGTCCTTGCGCTTTTGATTTAAAAGCTTCAATTTCATCCTTATGTTCCACTTTGCTAGCTTTCCTAGCTTCTTATATCGTTTCTTGGCCCACTTAAACAGGAACCTATACTTGGAAACTATCTAATCCATCTTCTCCCTCAGTCGAGCATTCCTCCATTTGAGGTCTCATTTTCTTGCTTAATATGTCTATCCAGAACTTTGTAGTCCTCAATTTTTCCAACCTTCTTATTTTTCTTCTTCCCCTATTCTAACAAGCTAGAATTATGTACTGGACCAACCAACGCATGCCAAAATAAGATAGAAGGTATATGAAATTGGTGAGAATCATATTCAGAACATGAATTACATGAAATATATCACTTAATACTTCCACGATTTCATGATTGCAAGCATGACATCGGGATTCGATGACTTGATTTATCTCATTCATCGTAGTGCTTGACCAAAATTTGTCCATGGAACCCCAAACTTGATGTTGATGTTTGATAGGAGAGAAACCATCTTGAAGTGATGCTCGACAAAACCCATATCCTTAATTTCTTCTTTAGGCGGTGGAAATAGTCAAACCGATGAGCAAAATGCCAGATTGGGACTTACAGGACTTCCGACATTAAAATGGGTTCTGCAATGGCTAGTTTACTATCGGGTTTCCTACAGTGGTTTTTCTATGTTTCTAGTGGTAAACTCAATCCTGCATTTTGGTAGCTACCAAATATTTACCCCATTTTTATTTGCAGGAGGTTTATGTTGTTGGTACTAGGCACTGGGAATGTTGTTGTACTGTTGTTGAATATTCATCCTTTGCATTCTTCTCTAACCATCAAAATGCTCCTCTAACTATAGGGTTTCCGGAAATGACTAATTTCTACAGAAAATCCTAGAGCTACCAGATTTCTATCAATGCCATAAAATTTTAAGTAGTGAACCTCATATTACCTTTTAATGATCATTTGCAGGGATACTACATGGCTGGATAATTTTCAAGAGATATGTAAAATGACACATGCTTGAACTACTGAAGATGACTTTGTTGAAAAGAACCGGTAGTCATGGATACGGGAGGTTCCTGTAAAAAAATGATTCTAATAGAAGGAATCTATCATAAGGAATAAGATTGTGTAGATTCCTAGGTTGTGGACACTTTGTAGATTTGATATTTCAAGACTACAAAAATGCTTTGGAATGATGAAAATGGAGATGACAGGCTACATGATTTCCCACAGCTGCTACGGGAATCCTGTAACTGTTGAAACAATCCTCTTGAAACTTTCTTCTATTGAATTCCTTGGAATTCAAATTTGCTAGAGAGATGGATGCAAATACTGATGCTATTGAAAGTTGACTAGAAATGTTCCTGTTGAAGATATTTCCAAGTATTTGAACATTGAATCCTCTCCAAGAATTATGAACACCTATGCAAATATGCAAACACGTATGATGATCATGGAGTTGCATGCTTTGGCTCTTCATTGTTTTACTGTTGCTTGGGAGAATGAAGAGACTGCTGCATTGTACTCTAAAAGTGTTGGTAACGACTTCTTGTGCAACCCCCCCCCCCTCCTCGAATTCTGAGCATACTAAATGAAGTGTTGTTTTTTGTAGAAACAAAGGTGTCTTGTACAATCGACTCTAGGAATTTTGACAATCTAGATATAAATGTATCTGCTCTCGCTTATTAACACTAGGACTGGTCTTGTGACCACTTCATGATCTGAAAATGAACCCAAATGCTAATATTGGAATAAAAATAAACAGAAAGAGGTTTATTACCAAAACATAGTCTGTTGCAGGAAAGTATCACCAAAATTGCTGCTGGATAGGAAGATCTAGAGCTGCTTTTGAATATGAAACTATGCTTTGTTTCTTATTAGACATCTCAACTAGGAAATACTATTGAAACCAATGTTAAATAATAACCGTGATAACTTTGAAACACTGCTACGAGAAATAAAAGACTCTGCTATAGGGAAAGATACTGTAATAGGAATGACATCCCTTTTTGTTATTTGCAAAATCAAAGAAGTCTGCAACTGGTATATGTAAGATGAAACCATAAAGTCTTCAAACATTCCAAACCTGTGGTACAATTCTTTCCATGCGAATAAATGTGTTGAAGTTGAGCATGGAAAGAAATCATTGGATTATCGGCCATTGATGTGTGTCGTTAATCAATGCAAGACAAATCACTATTCATGTCAATGAGTGTCAAGGTACCTTAGTACATCCTGTAAGCTCTCTTAATTAATATTAAAAACTCTTTAACTAAATAACTGATTTCTCGTTGAGAGCTTCGGGAATGGTCCATAACTCCCTCAACGGTTCTCTATCTTGATCTGTGGAACGATTGACACATAGCCATCATAAGCTTGATGGAAGCTTGGCTATTAAAACCCTTGTTTGGTCCCCAATCTCGCTAACTCAATTCCCTTCAGTTTTACACCATCAAGAAAGAGTAAGCAGAGCTTGGAAGTGCCGTACAAGAAGCTAAACGTTGTGGAACAGGAAATCTTTTACACCAACTCAAGTAGCATCAATGGCTGGAGGTATGATCTATTTGGTATTTATATTTCGATTCTGTATCAAAGTTTTATTCCGCATTTTCAGAATCAGAAATTTTTGCTCACAGTTGGTATCAGAGCAAAATTTTATCTCTGCCTTGATGTTTGGTTTGCTCATGCGTTATATTGTTTAAACTCGGAGTGGCTATATATTTCCTATTTGACTGAATGCGCCCAGAATATTTTTTTCAATTGAAGAGCATGGCAAAGATAGAACATAGGATGAAGCCGTAAACCCTGAAAAAATTAATTAACAGACTACAACATAAGTTTCGGGCTGGGGATGAGACTCATCATTCATTTATTCAATACCATATGAATTTGAATGATCAGGCTCGATCAAGCTCCCTTGATCCTCTTCTTTTGTTAAGCAGCACATCCACACTGCCAGTACCACATTCTGTTCATTTGAAGCTTTGAAGAAAACGAAATCTAACTAATCCACAACAGCCAACAGAGTAATTATCCGGTTCTTGATCAGACTGCGCGTTTGGCACTGAATTATTTGGCTTGTGCATTGAAATGCTCAAGCGACACTCGATATTCCCAGTAGCAAGTTACCATGAGTGGACTCTCCTCCTGCAAAATTGCTGTTAATATCATGTGACGTGATTAAAAAAAACAAACATGAGGAAATCGACTGTGCTTTCCGTTTATTAATTGAACTGGAGAATTCCAATCTGCGTTTAAGTGTTGCTTTATTAGCTTTCACCTTCACCAGTGCGCCACAAATCAAGAATATGCAGGTTGTGATCATAATGTACGCGTGTATTTTATGATTCACGATCTAACAATGGTTTAAATAAAGCCTGGCGTTGCTTCTCTTTTCACATATACAATTCAGAAAATAGTGTAAGCCTCGTTCAGCGAGTCCAGAACTTATAAAACTCCCCATTCACAAATTTATTTTGTATTTTTCGGCCTGGGGCGATCGTATCTCTTATTTTTTTTCTGTGTGTTATTTCATTGTTGGCTAGAAGCTTGTATGCTCTACCACTTTCGGCTTTTAATGCATGGATGGAGCCTCAGACTCGTATGATAGCCAGAAATTTAGTGCCAACTGTGAAGGCATCTCACTTGCTGTATATTTACTTTTGAAGGATGAGAAACCTTAAAGTTTTTTATTTGTCAACGCATATCTATTTTGGAAAGATATTGATATGAGATGTTCTTGGATATAGTTGTACAAATAGTAAAAAATATATATGTATATTTTGATGGTTAATATATATATATATATATATATGACCATGGTAACTTTATTTATATTTATACATGGTTAAATATGTTGGATTATATGAATAGATATATAAATGCATAGAGAGAGTGGCAGACTTTTATGTGAGATGCCTAAGTTTTTTATATCATAATGATGATGTTTTATACACATATATATAAAACTGGTTTATATATTGATATTTCATTTGCATGATTAGTATCAAGTTAATTTATGCATAAAAGTAATAATGTCTTGTGATCTATATAATTTTAATTGATTAGAGAATAGCCACAGCACCTCTAATTAAATAAAATTATATATTATGTTTGATTAAGATCATGTAAAGTATATTTAGACATTAATTGTAATTAATTATACTAAATATAATAAATTTTATCCCACAGGAATTTTTATTATATTTATATAATTAATTAGGATAAAATATTAAATTATTCATAACTTACCCACAGGAATTATGAATTAATAGTTTTATCATGAAGTTAAATTTTATTATAAAGAATATTTGAATCTGCTTGAATTAAAAATTTAGCCCACAGGCAATTTTTATGTCAGTAGATTCAATCTTAAAGCATGAATTTACATTGGTAAAACATGAAATTTTATCTGGTCTCAAATTTTAACATAAGCATGTGATCTTTATTTTTTATGCAGTTGTACAACCTGCAAATTTCTCTGAAATTCGTTTTGATATTCCTGAACTTAAGGGAGATAACTATAAAGTCTGGAAGGAGAGAATTCTCCTTCATTTGGGATGGATGGACATAGATTATGCTATTAGGAAAAATGAACCACCAGCACTCACTGATACCAGCACTGCAGCGGACATCACGCTTTATGAACGATGGGAACGATCTAATCGTCTTAGCATGATGTTCATTAAGACTAAAATTTCAGCTGGTATTCGTGGTTCTGTTGATCAGCATGAAAAGGTCCGAGACTTGCTGAAGGCCATTGATGATCAATTCGTCACTTCAGACAAGGCACTAGCAAGCACCCTAATCATGAAGTTCTCATCCCTAAGACTCACCAGTGTGAAAGGTGTGCGCGAGCACATCATGCAGATGAGGGACACTGTGGCTCAATTGAAGAAACTCGAGGTTGAAATATCGGAGTCTTTCCTAGTGCACTACATTTTGAACACCCTTCCGCACCAATATGGACCTTTCAAAATCTCATACAACACACATAAGGATAAATGGTCAATTAATGAACTTATGACCATGTGTGTTCAAGAGGAAGAAAGACTGGTAATGGAACTGGGAGAAAGTGCAATGCTGGCAACGCATAGGAAGGGCAAATCTCAAGCCAATTGCAAATATCAAGCCAATAAGAAAGGGAAAGGTAAAATACCTCCCCAAGCTAATATTAAGAAGGATTCCAAGTGTTTCTTCTGTAAAAAGAAGGGACACATGAAGAAGGAATGCGAAAAATTTCAGAAATGGCTTGCGGACAAAGGTAATGCAATCTCGTTTGTTTGTTATGAATCTAATATGGTAAATGTCAATATTAACACTTGGTGGATTGATTCTGGATCAACAATTCACATTTCGAATTCCTTGCAGGGTTTGCAAAGCCTAAGGAAGCCAGTGGGAAGTGAGCAAAGCATCTTATCAGGAAACAAGATGGGCTCTCATGTGGAAGCTATAGGAACATGCTATTTAACATTAAGTAGTGGTTTTGTTTTAGAATTAGAAAAGACCTTTTATGTTCCAAGTTTTTCTAGAAACTTGATTTCAGTTTCAAGGCTTGTACCTTTTGGATATTCCTTCAACTTTTCAGAAATATCTTTCAGTTTATTTTATAAATCTGATTATGTTGGGAATGGTATTTTGTCTGATGGTCTTTACTGCATTAATTTACAAAACAATGTTACTTATGATTCAATGCATGTTAACACTGGCACTAAAAGATGTGTTATTAATGATGATTCCTCTAAATTATGGCACCGGAGACTAGGTCATATTTCCATAGAAAGAATTAAAAGATTGGTAAATGAAGGGATACTTAATACTCTGGATTTTACTGATTTTGAGACTTGTGTGGATTGCATAAAAGGAAAGCAGACCAACAAGTCGAAGAAAGGTGCCAATAGGAGTTCAGACATATTAGAGATCATACATACTGATATATGTAGTCCAGACATGGACTCACATGGTCAGAGATACTTCATTTCTTTTATAGATGATTACTCACGATATATGTATCTCTACATGCTTCATAATAAGAACGAAGCATTAGATGCCTTTAAGATCTTTAAGGCTGAAGTAGAGAAACAATGCGGTAAGCAAATTAAGATCGTGAGATCAGATAGAGGTGGAGAATATTATGGTAGATACACAGAAGATGGACAAGCACCTGGGCCATTCGCAAAATTTCTTCAAGAGCATGGGATTGTTGCCCAATACACCATGCCTTATTCACCCGACCAGAATGGTGTAGCAGAAAGAAGAAACCGAACTTTATTGGACATGGTGCGGAGTATGCTTAGCAGCTCCAATCTTCCTAAATCCTTGTGGACTGAAGCACTTAAGACGGCAGCGTATATATTAAACCGAGTTCCAACCAAGGCCGTTCCTAAAACGCCATTTGAATTATTGAAAGGTTGGAAACCGAGTTTGCGACATATGCGCGTTTGGGGATGCCCGTCTGAAGTGAGAATATATAATCCACAAGAAAAGAAGCTGGACCCAAGGACCATTAGTGGGTATTTCATTGGATATGCTGAAAGGTCTAAAGGTTACAGATTTTATTGTCCATCTCACGGCACTAGGATTGTGGAATCAAGAAATGCAAAATTTCTTGAAAATGACTTGATCAGTGGGAGCGATCTAACCAGGAACATAGTTTCTGAGAAGGATCATTCAGAATCTCAACCTTCCACCTCAAGTGATAGATTGGTTATTGTTCACAGCACCCCTCAAGTACAAACTGGTGTTGAACAACCAATTGTTGAAGTTCCACAAGCTGCTGACGGCATTATAGTAGATCAGGTAGTTCAAGAGTTTCCAAGAACTTTTGAACAACGAGTTGAACCACATATTTCTCAAGAAGATAGTGATACAACATTAAGAAGATCTACTAGACCAAGGAGATCAGCAATTCCTGATGATTATGTTGTGTATCTGCAAGAATCTGACTATAACGTTGGAGCCGAAAATGATCCCGAGTCCTTTTCACAAGCCATGAATTGCAAAGAATCAGAATTATGGTACGATGCCATGAAGGAAGAGATGAATTCTATGAAGAGCAACGAAGTCTGGGATCTTGTTGAGTTGCCTAATGGTGCAAAAGCCATTGGATGTAAATGGGTCTTTAAGACAAAGAAAGACTCATTAGGCAACATTGAGAGATACAAGGCTAGACTTGTTGCTAAAGGATTCACTCAGAAAGAAGGAATCGACTACACAGAGACTTTCTCTCCTGTATCTAAGAAAGATTCCTTGCGTGTTATTATGGCATTAGTAGCCCATTTCGACTTGGAGTTGCATCAAATGGATGTGAAAACGGCTTTTCTAAATGGAGATCTAGAGGAGGAGGTTTACATGAAACAACCTGAAGGATTCCCCTCTAGTGATGGTGAGCAATTGGTTTGCAAGCTCAAGAAATCCTTATACGGTTTAAAACAAGCATCCCGCCAATGGTATTTGAAATTCCATAATGTAATTTCTTCTTTCGGTTTTGTAGAAAACATTATGGATCAATGTATATACCTAATAGTTAGTGGGAGTAAAATTTGTTTTCTTGTTTTATATGTGGATGACATTTTGCTGGCAACCAATGATAAGGGTTTGTTGCATGATGTAAAACAATTTCTCTCTAAAAATTTCGATATGAAGGATATGGGTGAGGCATCTTATGTCATTGGCATTAAGATCCATAGAGACAGATTTCGAGGCATCTTGGGTCTATCTCAGGAAACCTATATTAATAAAATTTTAGAGAGATTTCGGATGAAGGATTGTTCACCAAGTATAGCTCCCATTGTGAAGGGTGATAGGTTCAATATGAATCAATGCCCGAAGAACGACCTTGAAAGGGAACAAATGAAGAACATTCCATATGCTTCTGTTGTCGGAAGCCTAATGTATGCTCAGGTCTGCACAAGACCTGACATTGCATTTGTTGTGGGAATGTTGGGACGATATCAGAGTAATCCAGGTATAGACCACTGGAGAGCTGCAAAGAAAGTAATGAGGTATCTTCAAGGAACTAAAGACTACATGCTTATGTATAGACGGACGGACAATTTGGAAGTAATTGGCTACTCAGATTCTGACTTTGCTGGATGTGTTGATTCACGCAAATCAACATCAGGATACATTTTTATGATGGCCGGTGGAGCTGTATCATGGAGGAGTGTCAAGCAGACCTTGATTGCCACTTCCACTATGGAAGCCGAGTTCGTCTCCTGTTTTGAGGCTACTTTACATGGTGTATGGCTTAAGAGTTTCATTTCTGGGCTTAGAATTATGGATTCTATCTCTAAGCCATTGAGAATGTATTGCGACAATTCAGCTGCTGTTTTTATGGCTAAAAACAATAAAAGTGGGAGTCGAAATAAACATATCGACATTAAGTATTTAGCCATAAGGGAACGTGTTAAAGAAAAGAAAGTGGTCATTGAGCACGTCAACACTGAGTTTATGATCGCTGATCCTTTGACTAAGGGCATGCCACCGTTTAAATTCAAGGATCATGTAATGAATATGGGACTTGGTTCCATTATGTAGTTTCTCATTGTATGGACAATGTTATTTTTAATGAAATTCTTAATTACTGTGCTGTTTTTTCTCATACATATGTGCACCTTAATTTAATTTGAGAAAATTCATCTATGAGGACCAAGAATAAACATAAGGTTTATTCATTAAGAAATTGTTGCCACATAAATTAAAATAGCAATAAATACATAGTAATACATGGAAGGTAATACTTGTCATAAGAGGACTTATCGCCATGATTCTTGTATCTATTACTTAATACAGATTGTCAATAGGTTTTAAGATGAGACATTAAGTTTGGAAGTATGGACCAAGTGGGAGAATGTAAGCTCTCTTAATTAATATTAAAAACTCTTTAACTAAATAACTGATTTCTCGTTGAGAGCTTCGGGAATGGTCCATAACTCCCTCAACGGTTCTCTATCTTGATCTGTGGAACGATTGACACATAGCCATCATAAGCTTGATGGAAGCTTGGCTATTAAAACCCTTGTTTGGTCCCCAATCTCGCTAACTCAATTCCCTTCAGTTTTACACCATCAAGAAAGAGTAAGCAGAGCTTGAAAGTGCCGTACAAGAAGCTAAACGTTGTGGAACAGGAAATCTTTTACACCAACTCAAGTAGCATCAATGGCTGGAGGTATGATCTATTTGGTATTTATATTTCGATTCTGTATCAAAGTTTTATTCCGCATTTTCAGAATCAGAAATTTTTGCTCACACATCCTTCTAGGGGTGAATAAAGGATCTGAATTTGAGTCAGCTACAAGATCTAAAGATCATGGGACATTGATTTAATCCCACTATCATCAGAGAGAGATCCCACCATCGATGCATGCAAACCTCAAGGTACTATATAAAAATATCTAATATTGAAACCAGATACTGTGTTGAGGTCTATAGGTCAAGACTTGTTGGCAAGAGGGAATTAATGAATCCCACATTATCTAATATGAGTATAAAATATTTTTTAATAATAAATATTTAAAGGACCATCAATACGATATATAAATTATTGAGAACATTTCCCAGTAGTAACCTGGTTTTCAAGCAAATCTCATGTCTAACTGCGTCAGGACTCTAGTTTTCACAATTAGAGGGCCACTAGAGATAACCTTGAATTCACTATGAACGTTCATACCCGTAAATTATTTCACTTTCAAGTTATCTCTTAAAAACCTGACTGCACATACGAGTTTTCAAATTGATCTCTCTTCTGAGAAAGCAACATGATCTTCATAGTTTTCTATTTTTTAGTATGCAGAATGTAAAGATAACTAAGATCATCCAATCATACTCTCATGGAATTACTCCGCTTACATCCAGGCATCAATATCCCTAAAGGAGTTTCCCCGATATCACGGGTTTTTCTTCACTTCCAATGAGCGTCCATAGCCTTCATGAAGATACCTGCATGGCCCCTTTTCTGAATTTATTTTCCCTCTCATTGCTTAATGCTTTTGCATGCTTTGTTATTATTTTTTATTTTTTATAGCGATGCGAAACTGAGCAATCAATATATTTTATAAGCTCGAGGATGATATCTATTATTGAGAACCTACCTTGGGTGTCCGAGTTGCTTGTATAGATAACTGTGTACAAGCAATATACACCTCGGATAGTCACCACAATCTTAGTAAATGTGTTTAGCTCAACTTGCATTGTGTGAGGATCCTTCCAGAGCACTGGCAAGTGATTGACATATTGAGTATGAATCCTTATAATGAATTACAAGACTAAAAATATGTTCCCCACGTGTATGAAATTATAAGCACCTGTTTTAGTTGGCTTGCACTTGAGACTCATCTTAAGTCTCTTAGAGTTTTTGATAAGAAATTCAAAATTCCTCCAGCTGCACTCTAATTGTCAACACCAAGAACCATTGGAAGGACATGGAAATCCTGGAAATGTGATAAGAAACATAATTTAAACCTTAAAAGGGAAAGTCTAACATATATACAAATTTGAATGAAAAGGAAACTGTATTTATGTACAAGACTAACTGCCTCAACATGACTATGTGAAGTATCATTTTAAGACTTGACCATTGATCGGGAGAGTGTCTAGTTCTTCTTCCAGGGTTTGGAGCTTGTGAGTTCCAAGGCCAAGATATTTAGTAATCAAGTAAGGACCAAGCCATATCTGTTGGAATTTTACATGTTTTTTTTTCTCCTCATGTGGCTTATCTGATTTTAAGACTAAATTGCCCACTTTGAAATCCTTGTTTCTAGCATGACTAAGATTAAATCACTTCTTGATGATCAATTGATGCGTGGAAAACTTATTCCTTCCTTTGTTCCTCTCTTCTTAAAGTTTCAATAGTGTGTTTATCCTATTCTAAATCACCAGACAATTGGATCCTCTAGTTGCTTGCGACAGTTGCAAGGAATGAGGGAAGATGTTCGAAGGTAATATGGCTTCTTTTTCATCCACAAGGAACTAAGGAGATGTTCGTAGCGAGTTTTTTGGAGTAACTCTATCAGCCCAAAGGGCGTTTGGGAGAGCATTATGCCAATTCCTATTATGGATGACTACGGTTTTCTTTAATATGTGAATCATGTTTTTATTAGTGGATTTGGCCAACCCATTCCCTTGAGGATAATAATTAGCTGAATAATGTAATTTGATCCCTTTTTCTAAATCAAATTCAATCAAATTCAAAGAAGAGAAATATGTAGCGTCATAAAAAACAAGAGTAGTTGGAACCCCAAACTTGGTAATGATATGCTGCTCAAGGAATTGGATTACTACCTCTTCGTTGATTTTCCATAGGGGTACAACTTTTTTCCACCTAGTAAAGTAATCTATGGCGTTTAAGATGTACTTATGTCGATTTGAAGAATTAGAATTAATTTCACCAATAATTTCCAATCCCCATTGATCGAATGGTTCTTCAATAACAACTATTTGAAGTAGAATGGCATGTCTCCTCTCTCTTCCAACACTCTTCTAGAAAGTAATGCATCACCTTGAATAAGAATGTGCATCTTTGAACAAGGTCGGCCAACAATATAAAAATTTTAGTATCTTGTGTGTTGTAGTTTCACTTGCATACTGTCCTCCAGTTGACACTTCATGTAATTTTTCCAACACTCTATCGGCGACATTCTTTTTAGGCATCTCAAAACACACCATCATAATTCCTTTACAAGAGGATGTCATTTGGTAAATGATACTGAGTAGATTTGAGCCTAAGAGATATCCTCTATTTCACATTCATATGTCCAAGGGCCTCACCATGTTGAAGATATTGTTGTAGATCATAATACCATGAGTTTGTGATAGTAGGAACATACTAAATATGCTACGTATAGAGTGATATTTCATTTTCCCAGCCTTCTTCATTCTCTCCTGCTAAGTCAGAGACTTTGGTGAATAGTATACACAAGCCTTTCCCTTTTACTATTATGGATGGTTTAAATTCAAGATCATACTCCTGCATAGTGGTGACCCAGATTCCTCTCCTTTCTCCTAGATCCTTTTGAACTAAAAGTGACTTTACTATTGGATGTGGGACGATCACCTTGGTATAATTCTTGAGAATGTAGGTGCTAAACTATTTGAATGCCTTGAAAATAGAAAACACTTGCTTATCAATGGTTGGGTAATTAGTTTCAACCCCTTGCAACCCAGTGATCATGAATGATATAGTATATTCATCCCCTTGAACTCCTTTTTGAGTGAGCACTGCTGCAAGGGAATGGTTAGACGTGAAAAATAGAATAAGAAATATTTATTGAAATCAATACTATGTAGAGATGGAGTAGCAGCTATGGGCATCTTAATTTTATGAAATGTTTCTTTCTCCATAGTAGTCCATCTGAAATATGCATCTTTCTTGATCATTTATTGTAGGGGTTTAACAATTTCGGTGAAGTATGACACAAATATGCGAACAAAATCAATCTTTCCTAGAAAAGGTTGCATTGATTTCTTACTAGTTAGCATGGGAATATGTGTGATGGCTTGCATTCGTTCAGGGTCCATAGATACCCCTTATTTTTAAATGACATGTCCTAGCAATACCCCTTATTCTCTTTTTTGGATTTAATGATATTCCATATTTTCTGCATCTCTCGAAAATCAGTTTCACGTGATAAAAATGATCGGATTTTTTTTGTTGAAAATAATGTGACATCGTCAATGTAAAAAACTACACTATGGCCAATCAATCCTTTGAATGTCGTTTCCATGGCCTGCTAAAATGTGGCTCCTAATTTCACTAGGCCAAAAGGAATTCGTTAGTAAGCAAATGTACCCTACTTTGTCTGAAAAGTGGTCTTCAATCAATCATTCTCATTTACTAGGACCTGATTGTAGCCTGGAAACTTGTATAATAAAGAAAACATATATGACCACGAGACAAGTTGTAATACGTGTTCCATAGGTTGAACAGGGTAATTGTCTTTGTTAAAGGCTCTGTTCAAATTCCTGAAATCCACAAACAACCTTATCTACCATGTCTTCTTTCTGATTGGTACTAGGTTGGCAACTCATTCTGAATGTCGAACTTTGAATATGATCTTAGCATCTAGTAATTTCTTCAATTATTTTTGTATCAAAGCTTCTAGGGTTGGATGCACCTTTCTTAATTTATGTTGGAACGACTTAACACATGTCTTCAATGGAATGATGTGTTGAATAATTCAAGTATCGTACGTCTTCAAATAATCATATGTCCATGCAAGAACATCTTTATACTATTTGATTAATTAAATGAATCTCTGTCTTTCCTTCTACGAACAACAAGAACCTAAATTCACATTTTTAGGTTTCTATTTGGTACCCAAATTAAACAACTCATATTGCATTAAGGAACTATTGGTCTTGACATTAATTGGTTTTCTAAACTTTTCTTGAACATAGAACAAATTTTCCAAAGTGAGAACTCCTTTTGAGATAAGATTTCCATTAATATGTTTCCCATTCTTTGTGGATTTGCACAAATTTTCCTCATGTTCTTCATCGTCAATAGCTGAATCTTTGAATGTATCTTCATTTGTGAGAAAATCTATAATTTGTTGATCACCATTAAATACCCTCCATTGAGTAACTTTATTTGTAACAAAGAGCTTGAAAATAAGCTCAATAAAAAATATGGCATTCAAAGGAATGGAAAGAGAAACAATATTAGCTAATATATCATTTGTGGCATTCATGGAACGAGGAATTGTGTTAATATTAAAAGCATCAAACTTTGAAATCAAATCCCATACCTTATCCTGGAAGCATTTCAAATGTGGGGAGAGAGAGTGTAAGGTGTTCCTTACATGTCTGATGACAATTTTAGAATCACCAAAAACATTTAAATTCTTCACTTTTAGATCAATAGCCTTTCTAATAATATCTTGGACAAGGACCTCATACTCATCGGTGTTATTGGTGCATTAAAATTATAATCTAAAGGAAAGTAAAGTATTACGTTGTTGTGGGTCTACAAGTACACATCCTACCCCTGCACCTTCCTACGTCTTTGAGCCATCAAAATATAAAATACAAAATTTAGTATATAATCTACTATTAGAAGGAATACTATCATCTAATCCTACTATGATATAGTCATTTTCATTAGTTCACATGAAATGAAGGAGTTTAGACTGTGTGTCGGTTTTGAAAATGGATTCTTCAACCTCATAACAACCAAAGTGTGTTTCTAAGAAGTGATTTCCGAGGATGGACTAGGTTTACAGATTCATTCTGTCCTTCCAATTCCATGACTGTATTTTTCATGTGTGCTTCCCTATCTACCTGAATCCTATTCAAACACTTCTTAAATGGCAACCACAAATGCTACAAGTCAGTAGCAAAAATCCTTGTAACTTACTTGACCATTCTTTTCTTAGTAGTAATCCATATGCTTTAGGGATATCTACTACAAGAATATCGATAAGTTGACATACCCTAGGATCTACAGATAATCTAATCAAGACATCCTTTAGGTCACCAATCACCTTCACATCAGATCTATCAGGATGAATAATCTAAGAAATACAGGGAATGGTCGTTGCGTTAATCATTTTACAAATAGAGTAAGGCATGATTACATTGGATGAAGCTCCAAAGTCTACCAAACAATTGTGCATGTTGTAATTAAAATTTTTGAATGTTAGGAGGAATGGGAATATGGGACTTTGACTTACCTTTTATGCTAGCTTCATTAATTGCAACATATTGCTTGGGATCATAATTCTTATATTGTTTGTTTTCTGCTGAGGATTGGTGTAAATCAATGGATATGCCAAAACAACTAAGTGACAATTTCTTTTGTTGTGGAATGTTGCATAATTCAAAAAGTGATATATTTGCTCTAGTCCTTTTAAAATCCTTAACAACATTATATTCTATGTTTTGAAAGGTGGATTTATTTCTTGAGGTGCTAGCTGACTAAGTAGGACTAGTTAATGTTTTTCTAGGGATAGGAGGTACAGTCCCTTAAGGTGGAGAGACAACATTATCCTTTTGTGATTGAGCAACTACAGATGTTTTTTGTCACTAGTTGGGGTTTGAATTACTCTTTGGGGGAGAATCCTTTTTTTGGATTGTACTAGGAGTAATATCCTTTTTAGCAATATCATTTATTTAGAAGGATAAGTAGGATTATTTACAAACCCATTACTCCTCAATGCATATGTTTTGGGGGCAGTCTAAACGTTATGGATTTCAACTATATTGGTACTACTTTCACATTTATCCTCCATAATAGGTTCCCACTAGTCCCATAATAACATGGTGGTTTCCTTAGGGATTTCTTGAGATTCATTAGAATTTCCTATTTTGGTCTCCTGAGTTTCTTCCTCAATATTAATCGGTTGAGGAATTAGAATTTCCTCCTTTGGTCAAGCTAATAATCGGTTTCTTCCTGAGTCTCCTGAGTTTCTTCCTCAATTTTGGTCATTAGAATTTCCTATTTTGGTCTCCTGAGTTTCTTCCTCAGTAGTTGGTTGATTACCAAATTCATTGAATTTATCCACCGAGGACAAGTTTTTTTTGAATTATTAGCTTGATGATAGGTGCAAAAATGATCCCTTCCCACCTCATCGAGATTGAAATTTGATGAATCGGTCTATGGGGGTTTAGGCGCATTATCTTTCTTCTTAAAGAAAGGGTGGAAGGTTTCTTGCTTGATTAACCTTGTCCAAATTTCTTCTAAATATCAAGAATTTCATTTGAAATCTTCTTAACCAATTTCATCATACTTCCAAGGTCAGTGGGGCTATTTTCAGCAGGTTTAGTCAATAACAAGGGCTTCTTAGAAGAAGATGTTTTATGGTCGTCCCTTGTTGAATGATTGGTTAGACTAGGCATTTTGATTTCTACCTTATTGACTTCTTCAAATTTATCTACTAAAGAGACTTTTCCTTCCCTTTTCACAAACATAGCCACTAAGGGGTTTAAAGTTGAAGTGTAATATTCGACAATAACTTCTTGGGTGGGCTAAGCATTAGTAGGAAACATATTTAGTACAGTGATGAGTTGGTTAAAATATTTAATTTTTCTTTCTTTTCCATTTTTAGAGCCAACAGTTCCCTCATTAAAGTAACAAGGTTCATTTCTTCCCCAAATTTACTAACTAAACCTTTTTCAAAATCATCCCAACTGTTGGTTGATCCTAGAGGAATGTATATGCATTATTTTTAAACGTATAGGGAAAAAGTATGCATATGGCATCTTCATGCTCTACATTCATCAATCTAAGGGCTAGATAAAAAAAAATTATAATGTGATCTTCAGGAGTACATCCCTTGTCAGGGTCAAACTTTGGGAGAATGTGTTCATGGTGCTTAGGTAAGTCATGAAGTTGACCAATGATGTTCAAATAACCGTGATACCTCCAAGCTGGTAATTGATTGTGAGTCATATTATGAATGCGTAGGGGTGAGTCTTGTGCGGTGAATATACAAACTAATTCAAAGGTTCAATAATTTTTTATAGGGTTAGGTTGACTAGATCCTCTAAAGAATCTACTAGGGCTACCTCTCATGTTTGAATGATTTTTTTGGGGGGAATAATGACGCCAAGGTAACAAAGGAGCTACATACAATTAACTGATCTGCCTTATGTAAGACTTGGTAAAACAACGAAGTGTATTTACTTCGTAATGAGGAATTTCAATTAGATGCTCAGGAGAATAAAAGCTGGTCGTTCTAATTCAAGTGCACTGTCTTTGAAGTTAGCCTCTGGTTCAAAATCAACAACTTGGGTGTCTAAAGTTTCAGGTTGAGTGTTTCATTGTGGGGGTCCGTTAAAATATCCACGTAGAAGAGGGGTTCCTCTTCTAAGCATACAATGGTGGCCCTCCTTCTAGTGCCAAATTTGTTGATGTGCAGACTTTCCCAACATCAACAATAGGGGTTATCTACGGTAAAAAGCATCAATTAGACCTCAAATCGTTTGGAATAGGGAACTCATATGCATTATGGCCCAACAACCGTTAAAAATGGGAATTTTCTAGTTGCGGCCTGGTATGTTGTTTAAAAATTTCTTTAAAGTAGATGAAATGGAAAATATGACCTATTATAAATGCAAAGTGTGGAAAATTAAATCTTACTCTCTTCTATCTTATCCTATCTAGGAAAGGGAAAGCGGTTAAACAATATTTATCTCACACATTTCAAGTTTAGGCAACTATTCAACAAATTAAATGAAATAAATGCCATGATTAAAGCATAGATTCAAAATACAATTTCTTCTCCATGCCATTTAGGTTTCACAGCTTATAGGAAATTTATTTATACACAAGAATGACATATAAAGTAAGCAAGAAACACTACATAGAATAATCACCACAATATTCTAAGATCTTACTTCATATCCACAAATGACAAACAACATGAAGTAGTTCATTGCAATTCATCAATGTAAGAAGAGTATTCCTGTCCAAAATTTGGCCAACCGGTGAGTTCTTCTCATTCATACAACATGAACATTTCTAGCAAAATATTCACAAGCCAAAATCCCTTTTTCTCCCCTCCTCTTCTCATTTTCATAGATTTTACATAAAGATAACCGTTGTAGGGACCTTTCAACTTCCCTCAGGAAGTTACATCTTTTGAACTTCCTTGAGACTATTCGACTCTAATAAAGTGACCCTCTTTAAAATACAAAATTAATGCATAACATTGATTCAAGGGAATGGGATTTCTTTGGACTTTTCAAAAGTATCCCAAAGTTCAAAGTTCATGTTTAGTGGATTTTCCATTGAGAGTAGATAATCCCTTTTTCAAGGATGAATTGCATGATTTCATTAAATTGATGTTGCATGTGGGATCCAAGATGTGTTCCTTCAAGGCTTCTACTATCACCTATGTGATGGCCTTGAGAGTCGTGCGTTGGTTTCTCTTGGTTGTTGTACCATCCCCAACCCCTCCATTGGCCTTCCGAGGCCATGGAAGGTCTTTTGATCATATTTTTTTTTCCAAATCCATCCATTTTCATAAACAGCCGCAATGGGCTCGGATCCGCAATCCGCAATCCGCAGTCGGATTTGAAAGCTGTATTTTCAAATCCACCATTCCGCAGAAATTGGCTTCCCGACTTCTGCAATCCACAGTGCGGAAGTCGGAAGTCGGAAGTCAATCGACGCCCCTGAATCTACCATCCGTCTTCTGCAGTTCCGCAATCCACATCTGGAACTCAGGACTCAGAACCTTCATTTTCCATCCTAGAGATTTCACTCCTCTGCAATTCTGTAATCTGCAACCTGCTTGCGGATGCGGAAATATAGAACTCCATATTCTGACCCCAGGGAGAATCATCTCCCATAATCCGCATCCCGCATTCCGCATTGCGGATGCGGAAATGCGAAAATCCCATATTCCAACTCCGGGGAGAATTACCTTCCACAATCCGCATCTTGCATTCCGCATTGCAGATGCAGAAATGCGAAATCCCATACGCCACCAAAGGTTGGTCCCCAACCTCCGCAATCTGCAATCCGCATTGTAGATGCGGAAAGGTCCTTGCGGATGTAGAAGGGTCAAGACCAAAGACCCCTGCTCCAGCAAGCTTCCAAGGCAACTTACAAGGGTGATAATTCCTTCATCCTTGGTCTAAATTGGGAAAGGTCGGTACCATTGGAAATCTCTTGGAGAGATATATCCATTGTATGATCCTCCACCCAATCAGAGCACTCTAACCCGGTCCTTTTCCCAACTGAAACTTTGGTCTATAAATTATCCCATGTTCCTTTACCCTTCTGCAAGGGACTCTGCTCCACTTCTATCATGCCTTCTCTCCTTCTTTTGATCCATAGAGGAGCATGTTCCTTTCCCAAATCTTGGCTAGAGTGGTCCTGCACATTTACTAGAATTAGCCCCAATTAATCAACGGACAATACAAAATCATTACTAAAGGGGATTACCAATACGCTTAAACCTACTACAGGGACACCAAAGATAAACCGTGATCCACATATAGGATATAGTTCATGCACAGATCTCTCCTGGGAAGAGTGAGGAAAGCATGTAATTCTTAGCCCTATTCCTCAAACATAATCACATCTAAGTATCAACATAAGGATATAATGCATGAGCATACAATTGGCACACACATCAGGGATTAGCCATATTAACACATGCACCTAACAACCATAACAGTCATTACTAGCTAATTCAGTGCAACAGTAGGATAACATCATACACAACAGACTTGGCACAAACATAGGCATATACTCTTCTTCATCAATGGGCCATTTCCATAAGTAAATAGATACATGCATACCCTTAACAGCTATAACTAAAGCAACATCATATACACTCAATGAGTCATGCCTTCATTAACCAATAACATGTACAACAAAATGAACATAAGGCATGAGAATTTATCCCCCATAAATAAGCTCATACATAGTTTCCTATTGATCCAATCTCATGTAGTTCATCAACCAATAACTGGAACATAATAAGCATAGCATAAATACGTGAAATAACACCAATTAAACACCCCAATGGCACTTATATTTTGTATTGAACCTCCAAGCAACCATCTATGGACTGCAACTTTCCATCTCAACCATAGATCTCTGCCTATCCTCTATTATTTCAGCAATCAGAGATCACCCCCAAGCTGGGGCTATGTATCCACTAAGGATTCCCTCTTAGGTTCACTCACAACATGGGTTCACAATCAACTAGGACATCCAACCAACAGTTAGCTTGGTCAGGAAAATGGGAAGGTGGGTAAGCATTTCTAGATAAATGGGTTCATCTACAAAGCTATGGAAGACAATCTAATACCTCTTGGTTCTTCCCATTGAGGTTTCCTTCCCCACATTCTTTGGATGAGTAATGTTATACCACAACTGGGTTCACAGACACCAACGAAGGGTTATTCCACACGGTTTTCTGAGCATCTTACACTCTGCAATTCACCCCAGAACCCAGGTTCACGGATTTCTCAACAGGGTTTTCCTTCCCTGCAAGGTTTTCTAAGTGTATTCGGCTCTCTCCTTCGCGACCTTGCACATAATCACCATTTCTCCTTTTCTTCTTCACGGCCCCCATTCTCTCTATTTTTGTGATTCCTAAGGGTTCGACTAAAGCTTGTGTCCCCTCAACCAGGGTCTGAGAATGGGGAATACGACTACCAGGGGTGGACTGATGTGCGGTCAAGACAACCGAGCTCCATACCCTGCCATCTGTCCCTTCGGAGTTTCCCATACTCTGCGACCTCATGCACAACGTCCTCCCCCACTTCCTTACAACAATAATTAATGGCAGTTAGGACAGTACAAGGGTTCTCAGGGTGACAAATGGAAACCTAGGGTTCCATCCCCCACCCCCTCACCTTGCTAGTGGATACATAGTTCCTCCCTCATTTTTTTGCATTCCATAGCCATCCCTTGGTCTTTTATTACGTAGTCTTATTTACATCATTTACAATCTTCCATGGCTTACTAGCACATGGGTTATCAACTCCTTGCCTATGCAATTAAACCTAAATATCCATTAGTGGGGCCTTGGCCTTGAGCTCCACACTAGGGAAAACCCACCTTACAATATTTACATAGCAGTCAAAATAGCCTAAGGTTATAATGAGGGATATTAAATCCTCCCTCCCTTAGAATAACACTGTCCTTGGTGTTCCAACACTTAGGATTACATATATAATCTACACATGTCCAAAATTACATAAATGTTGCAGGTCTGCCCTTGCATTTCACCCCTTTAATTTGAACTTTCAGGACCAAGTCCTTTGTCTTCCACAAGCTGCTCCTGTTGGTTTTGATCTTCCAACTCCATCATTCTAAAATATTCATGGCAGTTAGCTTTCTTATTGTTTCTTGTTGGGCAGTTGCGGAGGCAATGCTCTCCTCCACATTTCCAACATTTCATCAGTTGCGTTATCTTTACTTGCTCAATTTACTTGGAGTCTGCCCTTCTGGAACGTTTCTTAGTGGACTGGTTGTATGAATGCCTCTTCATTGATCCATTGCCCTTTTCACTATTGGTTGCTTCCAGAATGTTTCTTACCTCCGTTTGCAGGAAAATAGAGTCCTATAAAGCCATGTGGTTCATTTGATGCTGCTGCCTTTGTAGCTTGATCATTTCTCCAAGATTTTCTTGTGTCTTGGCAATTGTTTGAAGAAGGTTTTCAGCCAACTCTAATAGCCTTCGGTCTGCTGTCATTATCAATAATTACAACTGCCCACACTTGCTTGCTAGCACCACTTGCCTTGTGACTCCTGCAACCAATTTGATTAATTCTCACCTTTGAAATTCATCATTGTAATTCTTGTTAGGCCAAGCATAATATAAACATTAAAATCAGTCAATCAATCACCCAATTGACATGGAGAGTCCATGATTTATTCATGAGGCTTCCACACTTGTCATGCTTGCCCAACATACACATAAACTTATTCATGTTTATCCTTTCACAAGAATATTTCTATTTCAGCAATCACAATTTATTTTCAAGCAATTAAACACAATCAATTTTCAGTCACATCATGCATTCAACAATTCTTCTATTTTTCTAAAATGCATCAGTCAAAAGGAAGAGAAGAGTAAGAGTTTAAGTCTTGCTCCAATCCGGAGCCACACCACCACTGTGGTTCCATGCTCTTAGCCTCTTTCACTTCAATGTGAATGCTTGACTTTCCCTTTCTTGGCTATGACACTTAGTGTCTAAGGTCTGTCCCAGGCCTCTTATCCAGGGAAATATTCCCCATGATTTCCTTTAGAACCTTTGGCTGCTAGGACTCACACAAGTCCACTAGCACCATTCTTCATTGCTGCTCATACTGAGCTCTCTATAACAGTTACATGTCCCCATGCATCCTTAGGATTCCTTCAAGGCTTCTTGCTTCCTGCAATAACCAAGGTTTCCAACACAGAAGCAATAGTGTATCACCTTGGTTGTTATAAGACTTACACATGAAATATTTCATTATTCAGAATAAGAAATAGATGACAATTGAATACTTATCTGTATTGGAAATTTCTCTAGTCCATAGGGTCCTGATTTACTTTACAAGCCTTGGGATCACCTGTGGAATTGGATGTTGGCTAGCCTGCAGGCCACTCCACGCCATCCAAATAGTCAATGCCCATCCATTACACTAACTAGGTTATTAGGCATTGATGTTGCCAAACCAGTCCCATACCTAGTTTGCCCTGCACCATGACCATTTCTAGGTCAAGGATCTACTACGGATCCATAGGCATGCATCATCCTTTCACACATACAACAACCCTGCATACACATAGCAGCCCTTCCCCACAACCCCTCATGATACCCTCTTCACTTTGTTTCTTTAGTGTGCAGCACCAAATTGTATCTGTTCAAGCTGGAAACATAAGAGGGGTAAGCAGGCTCATCAGTATTGCTACTCTAAAACTTTAAACATGTTTCACTATCAAATATTGAAACACCAAGAATGTGTCCATTCCCTTAGGGTGTAGTCAATATTGGTAACCTTAACATAACCCAGTACCAGAAAGGTGTGAAACCCTCACTGATGTGAGCCATGTAGGCCCTAATCATACCCAGACAGTATGAAATAATAACAATAATAATAATAATAATCATAGGAATAAAATAGAACAGGTTCTGCATATTAACATTATTAATCAGACATGTATATTTTCAGCTAGGGTTTACAGAACACTTATCCACTTTGCAGGTGCATCTTCTCTTTATTTGCAAGGAATGGGAGCTCCCTTCTCTGAGTTGACAGTCCCTCGGTTTGCCACCTCATTCCTTTTTATGTTCCATAACCCACATATATCTCACTAACATAACCTTTACCATCTCACTCATATTGTTTACCAATCATGCAGTGCAAATGAGGAACCCTCATGCCATTTGGCTCTTGTAAGTGGCACCACTCTGCTCATTAGGGTTTTGGCTTGCTAACATAACACAACCATCCCTACAACCTGTCCTTTTGACACAATCCTGGATTAGCCGGGAGTCAGTAGCACTTAATAATCATTATTCAAATATGGTTTCCATAATCCTTTAATGGCACTAATAATTAAATCCAAACATGAATTTACAATTCTGTCTACTACTGAAATTGATTTGCAGTCATGAGATCCTTCTCATAATTCTCGGTCTTTGTAAATGGTGGCTTTCAGCCTCTAAGATGGACTTACCCTCATTGCCATGTCCAATACATTTCTCCCCGAAGTCTGAAAATTCATATCAGTCCAAACACTTGTGATTTCTCATGTACATAATATTTCATTGTTGCAATAGTCATTGAAGTGTTTCCAAAATCATAACACTAAAAAATGTAAGCACTTTCAACTACTAACATCTTATTACAATGAAATGTATATGTGTATTTTATATGCATCTTTATCATAAAAATTTAAAGGACACCGTCACATTATTTATGTAATTGAATAAACCTTCAATACCAATTACTTCCCAACCATATCATTTATGCAACTCTGTCCTTCCACAGAGCATTCTGGCATCCCTCTCATCATGACTACCTCCACATAATCCTTCCTGCATTCACAGCAGTTCATGAAATGATCTCAGAATTATCACTAATTCATCATTTCCTTTGTTATCTGATTGTAATGAACACATGCATAACACCACCATGCATTCACACATTGCATCTCACATGTGCACACATACCCAGTTATGCACATTTACAACATTCACATAATCCTTTACTGTGCATTCACTCCATGCAACCACATTTTACAAAATCTTCTAATGAATATTGATCCATGCACACTATGCTATCACGTCATGCATTCTACCATTCAACACATTTGGCCCTAACCATGGCCATCTCACCTAGCCTGCATTACTATAACACTACCCTAACATGACTATAAGTCCTTAGTTTCCCTAACTATTAAATTCATAACTAGCATGGCATGACATGTTTCATATGATTGCATTCTAAAATTTAAATAGTCTCAGGGTAGAAGGTCCCTTGCACTTACTACTCCTTACCACACCATGCCATGGTGGTATGGCGTTCACATTAAGTGAATTCAACCATACATGCATACCATTGTACAATATTTAAACATGGATCAAGGGATTCTTACCCTATCCCTTCAACACTTGTACCATTTGCACAAAGAGAACATACTTGCATAAATACCATTAGCATCTTTGGTGTTACCTCATCAATCTTGCCTCTTACCATGGACTACACAGCCCTTCCATCAATTCTCATGCTCACAGATTGTTTCCCTAACCTTCCTCATAAGGTTGTTGGGAACATGTAACAACATCATCAATATCTTAGCCATGTTTATGTTGTCTTTGGTCCTACACCAATACTAACATCAGTAGTGATTAACAACCACCATATTTATCCTAAGGGTTTCATTGCATATGCACATATTTACTAGTTTTACCAACATGCCACATCCTATACATACACAACATCTTCTCATGCAATATGCAATACCTAACAGCATGCCCACTAGTGCCTATTTATTTGCAACTATCTGATTACTAGCATCATTCTCATGCCCTAATTTCCTGTACATAAAGTTCACAAAACATAAATATAAGAGCATGGAAGGGTCAAAGAGTTCTCCCTTTATAATCCTAGCCCCCTTCTCATGCTGTAACAGAAATGGTTTAGGGTGAGAGATTTCCCTCTTATCAGTGTTGCCCTACTGTTCTGATTGCTCTCAGAAACTTTGGTCAAGTCCGACTCGACCCTTCTTGGGCTTCTTTGCACTTACCAGCGCCGCCATTTGTTCAACGCTGCTTCCCGGTAAAAGGATAGATGTCTAGCTAGAACAGGTTCGGCCTCTTTGTGTTGACTAAACCGTCTCTGTTGGTTGTCGGATCACACCCATTCAAAATGTTATATGGTCGTTGAGCCTGATCTTTGTTCTTCCGCAGTTCTTAATCATGCATGAAGCTTCTAGATGTGGCCCAAGCAGCCCCAGTGCTGTAACTTGGGCTCTGATACCACTTGTAACATTCCCAACCCCTCCATTGGACTTCAGAGGCCACAGAAGGTCTTCTGATCATATTTTTTTTTCTCCAAATCCATCCATTTTCATAAACAACAACAATGGGCTCGGATCTGCAATCCGCAATGCTCTCCAATCCACAATCCACAGTCAGATTCAGAAGTTGGATTGTCAAATCCGCCATTTCGCAGAAATCGCCTTCCTGACTTCCGCAATCCGCAGTGTGGGAGTCGAAAGTCGGAAGTCAATCGCCGCCTCGGAATCTACCATCTGTCTTCCGCAATTCCGCAATGCGAATGCGAAACTCGGGACTCGAAACCTTCATTTTCCATCCCGGAGATTTCACTCCTCTGCAATTCCGCAATGCACAACCCGCTTGCGGATGCGAAAATGCGGATTTCCATATTCCGACCCCAGGGAGAATCACCTCCCACAATCCGCATCCCGCATTGCGGATGCGGAAATCCCATATTCCAACTTCGGGGAGAATTACCTTCCACAATCCGCATTGCGGATGTGATGATGAATCCCATACTCCATCAAAGGTTGGTCCCTGACCTCTGCAATCCTCAATCCGCATTGCGGATGTAGAAAGGTCCTTGCGGATGCGGAAGGATCGGGACCAAAGACCCCTGCTCCAACAAGCTTCCAAGTCAACTTCCAAGGGTGATAATTCCACATCCTTGGGCCAAATTGGGCAAGGTCGATACCGTTGGAAATCTCTTGGAGAGATCTATCCATTAGTATGATCCTCCACCCAATATGAGCACTCTAACCCAATCCTTTTACCAACTGAAACTATGATCTATAAATTCTCCCAGGTGCCTTTACCCTTCTGCAAGGGACTCTGCTCCACTTCTGTCATGCCTTCTCTCCTTCTTCTGATCCACAGAGGAGCCTATTCCTTTCCCAAATCTTGGTTGGAGTGGTCGTGCACATTTACCAGAATTAGCTCCAATTCATCAATAGACAATACAAAATCATTACTAAAGGGGATTACCAATACGCTTAAACCTACTACAGCGACACCAAAGATAAACCGTGATCCACATATAGGATATAGTTCATGCACAGATCTCTCCTGGGAAGAGTGAGGAAAGCATGTAATTCTTAGCCCTATTCCTCAAACATAATCACATCTAAGTATCAACATAAGGATATAATGCAAGAGCATACAATTGACACACACATCAGGGATTAGCCATACTAATACATACACCTAACAACCATAACAATCATTACCAGCTAATTCAGTGCAGTAGTAGGATAACATCATACACAACAGACTTGGCACAAGCATAGGAATACAGTCTTCTTCATCAATGGGCCATTTCCATAAGTAAATAGATGCATGCATACCCTTAACAACTATAACTAAAGCAGCATCATATACACTCAATGAGTCATGCCTTCATTAACCAATAACATGTACAACAAAATGAACATAAGGCATGGGCATTCAGCCCCCATAAATCAGCTCTTACACAGTTCCCTATTGATCCAATCTCATGTAGTTCATCAACCAATAAATGGAACATAATAAGAATAGCATAAAGACGTGAAATAACACCAGTTAAACACCACAAGGGAACTCATATTTTGTATTGAATCTCCAAGCAACGGGCTATGGACTGCAACTTTCCATCCCAACCATAGATCTCTGCCTAGCCTCTATTATTTCAGCAATCAGAGATCACCCCGGTGCTGGGGCTATGTATCCACTAAGGAGTCCCTCTCAATTTCACTCACAACATGGGTTCACAATCAACTACGACATCCAACCAACAGTTAGCTTGGTTAGGCAAATGGGAAGGTGGGTAATGGTTTCTAGCTCAATGGGTTCATCTATAGAGATATGGCAGACAATCTCAGACCTCTTGGTTCTTCCTACTGAGGTTTCCTTCCCCACATTCTCGGGCCGAGTAGCGCTATCCCACAGCTGGGTTCACAGCCACCAACGCAGGGTTCTTCCACACGGTTTTCTGAGCATCTTACGCTCTGCAATTCAGCCAAGAACCCAGGTTCACGACTTTCTCAACAGGGTTTGCCTTCCATGCAGGGTTTTCTAAGTGTATTCGGCTATCTCCTTCGTGACCCTGCACAGAATCACCATTTCTCCTTTTCTGCTTCATGGCCCTCCTTCTCTCTACTATTGTGATGCCTAAGGGTTCGACCGAAGCTTGTGTCCCCTCAACCACGGTCCGGGAATGGGGAATACGACTTCCAGGGGTGGAGTGACGTGCGGTCAAGGCAGTCGAGCTCCATACCCCGCCATCCGTCCCTTCGAGGTTTCCCATACTCCACGACCTCTTGCACAACATCTTCCCCCACTTCCTTACAACAGCAATTAATGGAAGTTCGGACAGTCCAAGGGTTCTCAGGGTGACAAATGGAAACCTAGGGTTCCATCCCCCACCCCCTCACCACCCTAGTGGATACATAGTTCCCCCCTCATTTTGTTTCATTCCATAGCTAGCCCTTGGTCTTTTATTACATAGTGTTATTTACATAATTTACAATATTCCATGGCTTACTAGCACATGGGTTATCAACTACTTTCCTATGCAATTAAACCTAAGCATCCATTAGTGGGGCCTTGGCCTTGAGCTCCACACTAGGGAAAACACACCTTGCAATATTTACATAGCAGTCAAAATAGCCTAAGGTCAGAATGAGGGATATTACAGTTGTATCCAACATGATAGCTTTTTGTCCCTTTGGCCTCATGTTGTCCACCACTCCAAATGAGGGAAGTTTGAATCTATCCATTACCCTTCCCGCTCCTTGATGCAAGCACTGACACTTTTATAGGGAAGCATTGACCTCCTTCTGCAATGAAATACCGGTTTTCCTACAATTAGTGATGACTAAATAGTCACGTTCTATTTCTCTTTGAGTTATTCTCAAGATATTTGCAAGGGTTTCTTCTTCCTATTGCTACCATCTCAATAAATCATCAAGATTTGTCTTGATATTCTCAACCATTGTGTCTTGATTGGTGGTTGTTTCTGCAAATTTCTTGAATCTCCTTATGATGTCCCAAATCTTTCGCATTTGTTCTGTGATTTGATCTTGCATCCCAAACAAATCTTGCTATAGTGAGGTTGAGTAAATTTGGAATTCTTACACACTTCTCTTTTCACTATGTGAGCTTTCTACTACTTTGCTTAATGATTCATTCTCCAAGCACAAGGCATCGTACTCGTAGCAAAGTGCCCCTGCTCCTCTACATGCTTCTAGTATTTCACCTTTGAGCAGGCTTATCTTTTGTTGTGCTTACCCTAACTCTTTGCTCAATTTTTTTACATTTGAACTCCGTGGCCATCACATTAGTGATATTCGTAAAGGCCATAACAATAGGTTCTTGATCCATCGAGGTCTCGAAGTTGAACTCCATCTCTGGTTGTGTTGCCAATTTAAGTTTCTTATGTGTTCTTTTAATTAGTTGCTTATTCTACCGATCAAACATAAAGGAGTAGAATGAGGCTATGAATTCATCCTTTGATGTAGTATACAAACCAATCCTGAGCTCTCTCAATGGGAAATGCCCTCCAATGATAGTGGTAGTTGTATCCAGAGTGATTAGATCTACCTCACTAGTTTAGCCTCTAGCTCTTCTTATCTCTTCTTATCCTCTTCTTCTTTTTGTCGCACCTCTTCTTGTTCCACCTCTATTATCCTTTGATTTTGTTCTATCCTTTTTGCTTGTTCCCATTTGTCCTCTTCTTCTACTTCTCTATTCTTCTTGGCCTCCTCTATTGATTTTTCCTCGGAGGTACTGGCCCTGCCTTTTCTTCGCCTCTTTGCTAACTAATCTAAGGTCTTGCTCTCCTAAATACATCTTCTATTGTGCAAAACTCATATATGTACGACCACATGAATCCCATAGAGGGACAATGGTTCAATACTTTCTTCTTACTGTGATTTATTTGAATTTATCCTCGCTAAAGTGAAATGAACTTAGGTAGTGTAATACCTTATCAATTATTTTGCATACATCATTTTATAGGCACCCACAATCAATGGCAAAGGAGGCCCATTGAGGCCACAAGGCTTTCTTCGATTTAGCTAGAGTAGCACCTGTTAGTTTTTGTAACTAGGGAAGTGTTCCCCAAGTGACATTTGCCTAAGTCACTTAGAAAAGGGGAAAATGGTGACCCTCACATTAAATGTACTTAATGAGACTTTATAAAATGAAAGTCACTTTTTGATAAATTTAAGTGGGTGAGTGAAATTAATTATTTATGAGAAATAAATGGAGCATTTAATTTCAACCGTAGATCTAAAGCTATCTCATCCATTGGATTTAGGAAACCCTAGGGTTTGATCAAAAAGGTATGAGGGAGGTATTCACATTCACTTTTGTTGATTGAAGTGGAGAGAAGAGAGAAGAGAGAGAGCATGGAGAAGGGCACACATATCGAGGAGGCATTTAATGCAGTTTTCAGCTAACACGAACTTCGAGGCAACCAGCTGGGCATTTATTGCACTGTACGGATTTGTTAGTAGTAACATTTATTCATAACAGACACACATCCTGAGGCAGCCATAGTTGCACAGAAATCGAGGTTTTGTACAATAGTATTTAATGTTGGCCGTACAACACAGGAACCGAGGCAGTCAACTTGGCACGAATCCCTAGGAGTGGCACACATCCCGAGGTCTGTTGGTACAACAGTTAATATTGGCATGGTTTTCAAGGTGAAACTGGGCACGAATCCTAAGACATTTCTGGGCACGAGTTTCAAGACAGTCAGCATGCAGCTCGAGGCAATTCTGGGCACAAATCCCGAGAATGTTTACATGGTTTTTGAGGCAGGTTATTTGGCACAGAAACTGAGGTATGTTGCACAGTTTTCGAGGTAGTTTGGGTGCACAAAAATCAAGACAGGTTGCATAGTTTTCAAGGAAGACCGTACTGTACCCTTCAGCACAGAAATTGAGGCACCCATTGCACATAAATCGAGACTGCAGTTTTGGCACTGATTTCGAGATAAATGCTGGGTGAAATTTCATGGTGGAGATAAGTAAAATTCTACTGTAAAATTTATGTACTGAGATTTACTGAAGAAATAAGAAACTCTCTCCCTCTCTTACTGGTTTTCCCCGTGGGGGTTTTTCCAGGGCACAGTTGCCAAAAATTCTAAGTCTCAAATTTTAATGGTGTGCTTGTTAAAATTATTTTTCTGTCTATTAGAATGAATTTTCAGCGTGTTTAATTGTCTCAGAAATTTTTCATAAGTAGTTTGCAGCCTATACAAAACCAGCTGTAAATGAAAACCACTGAAATGTTGACATAAACCAGCAAGCAGAAAACTTAAGAAAATTTACATGGTATCAGAGCTTAGGGGCAGAAAACAGTAGTATTTTGCAGACACACAGAAATTTCCAGAACTCAATAATTTCAGAAATTTTCTTCTGTTAGTGAACAACACTTTGTTGGGTTGGCTGAAAGATGGCTACAGTACTTAGGTTGGAGGATAGGCTGAATGGAATAGTGAACTTTGTTCCATGGAAGACCAGAATTTTACTAATATTAGAGGAGAATGAACTATGGGAGGAAGTGGTTAGGAATACTACGGAAAACCCCGTTTATATTCCCGCTCCTACAGACGCAACATCACTATCAGCCTTCAACAAGAAGGACTGTAAGGCTAGGAGGATAATCCTTGATGCAGTTAAAGACCACATAATCCCTCAAATTTCAGGCAAGACTAGGGCACACTTGATGTGGACAGCTTTGACCAGTTTATATGAGAGTTCCAATGAGAACCGAAAGATGGTTCTCAAGGAGAAACTCAAGAGTATAAATATGAATGGAGGAGAGGGAGGGACAACATATCTTACGAGGATATCTGTAGTTCGAGATGAACTGGCAGCAGTTGGGGAGGTGGTATCTGCTACCGAGCTTGTACGTACAGCAGTGAATGGGGCTTCAAAGCCCCGGGGTGCATTTGTGCAGGCCATAGTGGGTAGATAGAACCTACCTTCTTGGGAGAGACTGTGGGATGGATTTGTGCAGGAGGAGACCAGGAGAGGTCTCGTACAGGGCAGTTCATCACAGGGTGGGGTAGATGAGGAGAACGTGGCTTTGATAGCCAAGGGGAAGAAGAAGAAGGGTCCCAAGAAGGTTGGGGCCAAGCAGCAGCAGGGTGGACAGAAGAAGGACTTGAGTAAAATCAAGTGCTATGGTTGTCAGACGTTTGGGCACTATGCTTCATAGTGTCCAAACAAGAAGAAGAAGAAGGGACAGCAGACAACAGCCTCGGCAGAGGTTGATGAGTTTGGAGACAGATTTCAGAGGGAGTTTTCCCCATATGCTGGACAGATTGAGAGAGAGAGAGTCTCTTTAGACACTAGCACAGATATGGATATGGAGATTGAACATTCATTGTTGGTAGGCCATCAGACGAGTCCATCCACCACTAGTACTTGGTACATTGATAGTGGAGCCTCGAGCCACATGACAGGTACTCGAGAGTTGTTCTCCGAGCTATCACAGACATGTAGAGATGTGGAGGTTGTACTTGGTGACAATACCATTGTTAGAGCAGTTGGTCAGGGGACCATTTCATTTCAGAGGGAGTCTATGAGTCCCATGATTCTGAGGGATGTGTTGTATGTCCCTGGGTTGAAGAAGAACCTTGTTTCAGTTTCCACTATTGAGGACAGGGGTCTTGGGGTGTGTTTCTCAGATGGGAGAGTGCAGGTATTCCCCAGGACTACAGGTGTATCTACCCCCATGGACATTGGGGTTATATGTGGAAGATTGTACAAGTTATTGTTTCAGCCGCAGCACGCTCTAGCACACAACAGCAGTAGTGAGCTATGTGAGCTATGGCATCGGAGGATGGCCCACCTACATCACCTAGCTCTGAGATTGTTGAGGAGCATGGTTACAGGTTTACCCAAGTTCAGCACTGAGCAGAGTGATGTGTGCAGGGGGTGTGCTTTGGGAAAGTACACCAAGACTTCTTTTCCAAGCAATGACACAAGAGCAGCAGGAGTGCTTGATTTGATCCATTCTGATATTTGCGGTCCTATGTCATCGGTCTCTTTGACTGGTTTTGAGTACTACATCATCTTCATTGATGACTACTCCAGGAAGACCTGGATCTACTTCTTGAGGAGCAAGAAGTCACCCTTAGTTTTGAGTGTCTTCCAAGGGTTCAAATCCCTTGTGGAGAAGCCGGCAGGGAGGAAGATTCAGATGTTGAGATCGGACAATGGGGGTGAGTATACCTCCAAGGAGTTCGATGCTTTTTGCAGACAGGAGGGTATACAGAGACAACTGACAGTTCCCTACACTCCTAAGCAGAATGGAGTAGCAGAGAGGAAGAACAGGTCTATTGTGGGAGCAGCGAGAGTGATGCTCCATGATCAGGGGTTACCGTTCTTTCTATGGGCAGAGGCATGCAGCACTGCAGTTTATCTGCAGAACAGGAGTCCTCACCGTGCTTTGGGGAGGAAGACTCCAGAGGAGATGTACACAGGCAAGAAGCCTGAGGTGAGCCACTTTCGTATATTTGGTTCTTTGACTTACTCTCACGTCCCTTCTGAGAAGAGGACGAAGTTTGAGCCCACTGCAGAGAGAGGCATATTTGTGGGATATGACGAGACTTTGAAGGCCTATCGACTTTACCTACCTGGCCAGAAGAGAGTTGTTGTTAGACGGGAGGTGAAGTTTGATGAGGAGAGAGATTTCAGGAAGTTGAGAGAGATAGAGCAGTGGGAGCCACCAGCTCCCACACCTCAGTTGACACAGGCTTCTTCGATACAGGTTTCAGGTCCACAGGTTTCTGGAGTGACTGGATCACAGAGTATAGGCAAAGCTTCTACAGGTTCAGTGGTTCAGGTGACAGGTACTTCAGGGACAGGTTCAGGTTCTGGTTCACAGGTTACAGGTTCTTCAGGCACTAGTTCATCAATTACTGGTCCTCGGGGTGTTGTCCCTTCTGCTTCTGGGAGTTCCTCAGATGAGGATAGACTAGTTTGGGAGGAGCCTTCAAGGAAGAGGAAGCCTAAGTGGCTTCAGGATACCTTGAAGGAAGCAGAGGCATTTGGTAGGCCACAGGAGGAGGTCAGGACAGTTGTGATGCCAGACAGGTTGGGTATGGCTCTTGTTGCGAGTCTTTGTGACTCTGAGCCTTCCACATTTGAGGAGGCTTCTCAGCATCAGGTATGGAGAGATGCCATGATGGAAGAGTACCATTCCATCATGAATAATGATGCTTGGGAGATAGTGCCGAGACCAGAGGGGAAGTCAGTTGTGACTTCCAAGGGGCTTTACAAGATAAAGCATGTTGTAGATGGCAGTGTGGAGAAGTACAAGGCTCGGTTTGTGGCTCGGTGGTTTTCGTAGGTTGAGGGATTTGAATATGATGAGACTTTTGCGCCAGTTGCTCGGTATTCTTCCATCAGAGCAGTGATATCTATAGCAGCAGAGATGGGTTGGAAGATCCACCAGATGGATGTGAAGACTGCATTTCTCAATGGTCTTCTGCAGGAGGAGGTGTACTTAGAGCAGCCACAGGGTTTCGAGATTCATGGGAGAGATTCTCATGTGTGCAGGCTGAGAAAAGCCTTGTATGGACTGAAGCAAGCTCCTAGAGCTTGGTACTCCAGGATCGATGCATACTTGACTTCGATGGGATTTCAGAAGAGTGAGGCTGATCCCAACCTTTACTACGTTGTGGTTGGTGGAGATCCTCTCATTCTTCTGTTATATGTTGATGCCTTGTTTATCACTGGAGAGGAGCGTCTCATTGCACATTGCAAGAGAGACCTTGCAGCTGAGTATGAGATGGTTGATATTGGGCTGATGCATTACTATTTGGGGATGGAGGTTTGGCAGGAGCCTGGACATATTTTCCTGGGACAGGGGAAGTATGCAGTTGATATTCTGAAGAGATTTCAGATGGAGGACTGCAGGCCTATGTCTACACCTATGATCACCAACTGGAAGCAATGTCATGCTTCTGAGGGTAAGTTGGTGGATCCTACACTTTACTGTCAGCTCGTTGGATCGTTGATGTATCTGGTCAACACCAGGCCAGACTTATGTTTTGCAGTAAACACTCTTAGCAAGTTCATGGTGGAGCCTAAGAGTGTACATTGGACTGCCGCAAAACATGTGTTGAGATACCTAGCAGGTACAATGGACTATGGTTTGGACTACAGGGGTTCGGGTGGAGTCAGCTTGATTGGTTTCACAGATTCATACTTGGCAAGTTGTGTGAGGGATCGGAAGAGCACTTCCGGTTGTTGTTTCAGTTTGGGCTCGGTAGCAGTGTTGTGGTTCAGTCGGAAACAAAAGTCCGTTGCATTGAGTTCTGCTGAGGCTGAGTATATGGCAGCCAGTCATGCTACTTGTGAGGCACTGTGGCTTCACAAGCTGTTGGTAGATTTATTTGATCAAGATCTTAGACCTATGGTGATCTATTGTGACAATCAAAGTTGCATTCAGCTCTCTGAGAATCTAGTGTTTCATGACAGGTCAAAGCACATTGAGATCAGGTACCATTTCATTTGAGACTACGTCTAGAGAGGAGCAGTTGAGTTGCAGTATATTTCCACTGATGAGCAGGTTGTTGATATCCTGACAAAATATTTGGGGAGGGGCAAGTTTGTCTTCTTCAGAGATAAGTTGGGAGTGGTGTAGAACACCTTCCTCGGTAAGAGGGAGTGTTAGTTTTTGTACCTAGGGAAGTGTTCCCCAAGTGACATTTGCCTAAGTCACTTAGAAAAGGGGAAAAGGGCAACCCTCACATTAAATGTACTTAATGAGACTTTATAAAATGAAAGTCACTTTTTGATAAATTTAAGTGGGTGAGTGAAATTAATTATTTATGAGAAATAAATGGAGCATTTAATTTCAACCGTAGATTTAAATCTATCTCATCCATTGGATTTAGGAAACCCTAGGGTTTGATTAAAAAGGTATGAGGGAGGCATTCACATTCACTTTTGCTGATTGAAGTGGAGATAAGAGAGAAGAGAGAGAGCTTGGAGAAGGGCACGCATATCGAGGAGGCATTTAATGCAGTTTTCAGCTGGCAGAAACTTCGAGGCAACCAACTGGGCATTTATTGCAATGTACGGATTTGTTAGCAACAATATTTCTTCATAACAGGCACACATCCCGAGGCAGCCATAATTGCACAGAAATCGAGGTTTTGTACAACAGTATTTAATGCTGGCTGTACAACACAGGAACCGAGGTAGTCAACTTGACACGAATCCCTAGGAATGGCACACATCCTGAGGCATGTTGGTACAACAGTTAATATTGGCATGGTTTTCAAGGTGAAGCTAGGCACGAATCCCAAGACATTTTTGCGCATGAGTTTCAAGATAGTCAGCACGCAGCTCGAGGTAATTATGGGCACAAATCCCAAGAATTTTTACACAGTTTTCGAGGTAGATTATTTGGCACGAAAACCGAGGTTGTTGCACAGTTTTTGAGGCAGTTTGGGTGCAAAGAAATCGAGACAAGTTGCACAGTTTTCAAGGAAGACCGTACTGTACCGTTCAACACAGAAATCGAGGCTGCAGTTTTGGCATTGATTTCGAGATAAATGCTGGGTGAAATTTCATGGTGGAGATAAGTAAAATTCTACTGTAAAATTTATGTACTAAGATTTACTGAAGAAATTGGAAACTCTCTCTGTCTCTTACTGGTTTTCCCCGTGGGGGTTTTTCCAGGGCACAGTTGCCAAAAATTCCAAGTCTCAAATTTTAAGGGTGTGCTTGTTAAAATTATTTTTCTGTCTATTAGAATGAATTTTCAGCGTGTTTAATTGTCTCAGAAATTTTTCATAAGTAGTTTGCAGCCTATTCAAAACCGGCTGTAAATGAAAACCACTGAAATGATGACATAAACCAGCAAGCAGAAAACTCAGGAAAATTTACAGCACCAATCCCATTCACATATGTTTGTCATACAATAACTTGTAGTACCACTTTATTAGTAACGTACCTTGTAAAGATATAGAGTGATTGATTATAACCATATATTCTCAAATATGTTCCCCGCTCCATCAAAAACCTGTCACCAAGCTTGGCTACTTCCTCGAAAGCTCTTTTGGACATGCATTTTCAAGTTGATTGTGCACTAACTCATACATTGGGATTATGAATTATTCACAAATTTGTTTATAATGACTAACATATTTATGTTCTGACAACAATTGGTAGTAGAAATGCATAGGAGGCTCAGTTGGAATCCATCTCCATCCTATGCCATAGAAACTATTAATGGCATAGACTATATCTAAGAGGTAGGAGGAAATATGAAACTTAGATGTATGTCATGTAGTGGTTGCTTTCACTTGAGTGGTCGATGCTAGTAGGCTAACAGACATAATAGATGCCCAATTAAACCTGGTGCCCAATGAAGTAATATGGTGTAAAAGTGGCATCCATCCCTCCGGAACTATTTAGCATTAGGCTTTCCATATAATATGCTTAACAGAGCTACGATGATTCTATATGGCAACCTCAGATCCCTGGTGAAATATAGGCCACTTTTTTTATCTAAACCTTTTATCTTTTTTCCCACATTTTCTTCATCAAGGCCATGTAATCCAATTGTAGTGAAGTAACCCATTATGTAGTCATGTTTACTTTAGAGACTACGAACTTATAATAGCTACTCAGAGTTTCCATATGGAATGAAGTAATGGGCTCCTCATCAGCATTCTTAATCTTCATGTTAGTAATGTCTTCCTTTGGGAGCAACCAATCATTGATCTTACCACAAGGAAAAACAATTGACCTATTTGTCACTTTGTGTATAACCCTACTCTTCTGATATTATGATAAACCATCAAGTCTTCTTTATCTTCCTCATATATACTTGGATACTCTTCCTCATTGAATATCTAATATATTTGTCCGCATTGATAAACTGGCTTAGAATTGGTCTCGTTGCTGGTATTATCATATTGGATGACTAGGTTAGCTTCTTCTTTCTCCTTGCCCATCTCTTCATATATGATGAGACTTCCTGGACTACCTTGGATTGATGCCTAGTCCTTCTGTGAGACATTTGCATCTCTTGCAAGTCGACATCATCCTCAATCTCCATTAGTATGGTCAAAAAACATAAGAGAAGCATTTTAATCATGGAAATCAGTACATAAAACCCTAGCTTTAGGGGTGGAGTGTTTCTCATCAACATGTTTATCAGAGTTTTAAAGAATGACTCCATCTAAAAATAGACCACCATTACTTGTAATCATTGGAGAGGAGATACATACATTACAAAACCATTTGTGTTACTATTTCAGGGATTAGGTTTTGAAAATTATTTTAGTATTAAGATTACCATTGTTAAAGAGGTTGATTTATCATGGCCAAATTTAGGGATATGGCGTGGTCCTAATTTGCATAGGGAGAATCGTTTACAAGGCTTCACTTACTCCAAACTTGTTATCCTTATTATGGTTTTGACAGAGAGCTCTTGCCTTGTGATAGGTGTATTGCTTCCACTCACCATTTACACATTATTTCAAAAATTATTGGGATCAAAACAATGGCTTCCAGCCGAATATTGCATTCCTAGGGCTCATCTTATTGTTCCAGTATGGAATGATGTGACGACCATTGGTTGTGGATTATTTCCTAGGGCATTTCTAAAGGGCATCACTAAACTAGGAGTTTCACCATTGCATAAAAAGGAAATCATGGGCAAAATGAGGGTGTTTAGGATCAAATCCTGACCCATGGGTATATGGTGTTATTAACTGGCCTAGGGTATGGACGAGGAGAGTAGGTCACATTAAATCGAGGTTTTGTGGCAATAGGTGAGAAAATAATTTCCCCTTTTAATTAGGTGGAGGATTCCTTCAAAACAAATCTAGGGTGGGTAATTCTTTGAATTCAACGATCAATTTTATCATAACATCTACCTGGGTTGAAATTTAGGGAAAGAAAGGAGTCTTGTTTTATTACCTAGGCAAGATGATGTTATTTTCCCTGGTACCTGCCCCCTTAAACCACATGTATCAGGTCGACTAACTGAGTGGCATTATGAATGCACAAGGATTCTCCATCCACCTAGCAATTTCTTGCAACAATCACCCACATAAGACTTTTCTAAACTCAAAGTAATAGCAAAAGAGTGATAGCACAAAGGAAGCACTCCTTGTTTTATAGTTCAACTATGACTGCGTGCCATGCTTTATAGTTATATTCCATATAGTTGGGGCCTTGGAGTTAAGATAGAGCCATTGATCGGTGCCATATTTCTTATGGCATTGATGATCTAATTTGCCATCGTCATTTTAAACCTTAACACAACGTCATTCAACTCCTCCGTCGGTGGATTAGAACGTGTCAGACTGATGAGGCTTATGACGAGTTGGCGTTTTAAATCTTGATGTTGTGATGATGTTTCTTTTGGAAACTTATACTCGTATATTTAAAACGGTGTGCCAAAAAACACATCAACGATTTTAAATTTATCTTGGTGAAAGTGTCAACGATATACCATTTAGGCTTGTGATGGGTCAATCCTTTTATCGACACACATAGTTTTAACTTTAGCGTTGAGGCTTTAATGCTGCAGCGGATAAGGATTATTATTTATTTATACTAGCATCGAGTGACTAACTTTGCCGACGAGATAAGTTTAGCAGCAAGTGCATTTCCAAAATAAAAAAACACTCTTAAGACCCCACCCCCCAATTGCTTTGATCTCGCCAATATTTCCCACTGAGCAAGATGGAAATGGGCTTTGGTCTGACTGCCCATCCACATAAAAGAGAAGCATTTTTTACGTACCTGGTTGAGGACATAAATAGGTATGTTCACCAAGGACTGCCAATACACCAGTGTGTTTTCCAGCATCGCTTTAACTAAAGTGAGATAGCCACCTAAAGATAACCAACGATGGATGTAATTGTTTAGTTTTTTATCATTTTTTTAATAACCAATTCCAGTCACTACGAAGATAGTGATTTGGTTTTAAATGATATCCTAAATAAACCAGGCCTTCATCCAAAGGATCTAATTCCTTATCACACCACTATCATTTAACAAAGCATCAAGGGTGCGTCGCTGAGTAAATATTTATACAACGAATTGCACAGATTTGTCTTGAGAGAATGGCTTCAGTGACTTAACAAAATAATTTAGCGAAGGAAACCAAAATGGCCAAAAGAACAACTAAGTCATTTCCCCAAAGTATGGCTGCTCCTCATGCGGTTACTTGGAGCTTTCATTGAAAATATATAATGACATTGAGGAGACAAATCAAGATCATTAAGTGACACAAGGAGAATTTAGCATTCCTGAAGCATATCCTTAGTCACATGAAACTTATGCTTTGGCACCTATCTCCTTTCCTTGTTGATAAGATGAGAATCAAACCTTACAATACTTCACTTGTCTAGGGACAATGATCAAAGTTTTGACATGATGGCATGGTTTAATTGCAAAAGAGAAGGAGGGGTCCCCTTTTCTTCATGGGATGTCAATGTACCATGACTTGGGGTGTCAACAAAAGGGGAAGGTAGTTGCGGGTGCAACAATACACTAAGCATAATAGTCAGGGAGAGCACTCTCGCATACTAGGGAATTGGGTATTGTGACTAAGGGTGCAATTGATCCTCCTTAGCTAGAGTCATGAAAGATCAATCAAGTACTATTGTTGGAAACCCCAAAGTATATTACAGATCTATAACACCTAAAATTTCTTTACTCTCATGGCCCTGCTAAATCTCTACAACACAAGTAGTGAAATTCCTATAGAACTTAGAATATCAAGAATTTGAAATTCTATCAATACATTAAGATTCCAACCATTAAAAAATGTCTAGGATTGGTCCCAAGCCTACCAAGACTATTGTGGATGACCTATCTCAAAGGAATCCTGACACAATGTTGATTGCATTTGCATAGCTCATTGGTAACCCTTCCGCTAGACCAATGTGGCCCCATGACTACCACTAGAATGGATACCATGATCACCCAACTAGAAGCAAATATATAGTCCCTCAATAACTCGCATGAGCAAAGTTGAGACAACGTGTCCACATTCCAAACAAACATCAAAATGTCCACCTTCCAAACAAACATCAATTGTCAATTGCAAATTTAGAATTGTGATAGGTTGGCGCTGATGAATAGTTGAGAATCTTCGATGAGCAACAATCGTTGTAATAGGTCACATTTTCATGACAATCAACCCCATATGATGCTTGAGGGAAATGCTACTTTTGAAGGGTGGGGCATGTTAGGGCCCTACCCTAACCTCCCTAGTTATGGGTATGTAAGAATTAGTTAATTAATGTGCAATGGTAATCCTCTTTAAAGATGGCCCACTTGATAGTTGGCATGTGGTTAAGTAATGTAAAGGATCATCCTCGTGGAATAAGGCACACTAGGTAGTTGATACTAATTAATAAATGTGGCCTAGTCATTAATATTGGGGACAATAGTGATTGTGGTTTGGGTAGTGAGAAACTACTTATAGAGGTAAAAATTTATGTAATGTTTGGGCAATTATTATTATTGTATTGGATTTATATTAATTTGGAGGTTGCTCCCTAGAAGAAGCACATGAACATTGCTAATTTCCTGGAATATCAATAGAGTTACTTATTTTGCAGGTTCATCATTTTTGCTATGTTTCATTTACTTAGTGCAGTTAGCATTTTTGTCATATATTGCTCTTAATTCTTTGTTTTAGCTATATAAGTACACTACAAGCATGTACGCATGTGCTTGTATCTATGTAGAAGTAGACCTCAAAGAAAGTGTTCCTGAGGCTATATAATTTCAAATCAACAATTATGAGCAACTTCCCTTGAAGTGCAATAGTTGTAATGAGTATGGACATTTGAGCAAGAGTATCATTAAGAAAATTCCTTCCCCACTCCCGAATAAAGATGGAGAGTTTGAAAAAGTGTCCAACTTTCAAATAGAAGAACAATATAGTCTATGGTTTCTTCCTAGTCCAACAAAGAATCCAAAGCTAGTCCAAGTCAAGACATATTTTCTACTTTGGAAAAAAAGAGAGGAGAAGGCGAAGTAGATAAGGAAACACATGAAAAATCTTTAAAAAAAACAATTAGTCCAGTTTGATTCTAGAAGATTCATTGAAAGAAGCAATACAAGTGCAAGAACATGAGGAATGACATAAAAATCAAGATCCCCCCCCACCAACTTCTTTTCCCCTCAGGGATGCTCGACAAGTTGGTCTACCTCTTCCAGTTAACAAAGTCTAGCCATGTGAATGGATTAATGTGAAGAAGCAAAAGGAAACAAATTACAAGGAGATAGTTGAGAAAATTGAGTCTTTTAATTGTCACATCCCAATGAATGACAACCAAAGGAAAAGGCTTCTCAATCAAAGAATGATTAGATGGCCATCTCAAAGAAGACCCAAATTGAGGATGCTCCATGATATGGGATAAAGATAGGATTCAACAAAAAGGTTTAAATTTGTTGTTTTTTCTAAATGCATTTCTTTTTGTTGATGTAATATGTGTTACAAGGATGGTTGGGGCTGGGTTTTGTAACTCTTTTCAACTATAGTAATAGAATATCAACTTTGTTTTGGTGTTATATATATATCCCAAAGAAAAATTCACAAGATCCCCCCTCTTGCCCAAAATATCTAGATGTAGAGCAGTTCAACTACCTATAGCCACAATAGTGGCTAGTAACCCAATGTGACTAAGTCAAACTCGAACTTCAATTGAGCTAAAACCAAAGACCTCAAAATGAACTTTGCCTTGAAATGGTCAATTTGAATCAATTGAGCTAACCCATTGGCTTTGTCTGTGTGTGTGTGTGTGTGTGTTTGGTGAGCCAAGGGATGCTTCCCTAGTTAACACACATGTGTAAACTAATGCACCTAAAATTGGGCACCTATTAACATGGAACTAACCAAATTTCAGAAAAATAGGCTAAAATTGGTTGAGCTAATCTCTTGGGCTTATGTGTGTGTCTGTGTGTGTGTGTAAAGAAGTTGCAAGTAATGGGTGATTCCAAGTCTGTCAAGACTAGGCCAATAAAAGAAACAAAGTCATTGTTGTTCGTCTAAAGCACTTATTGCATGAAATTTAGTCCACGCTTCAATCTTTCGAGTGGACTTCCTTCACTCACATCTACAAGGAGCTGAATATTCATGCAGAGTCTCTCTCTAAACAAGCTCTTCTTTTAGAGGAAGGGTCCTTTACTTTTTTATGAATTTTTTATGATGGTGTCGAACAAGGAGCTTTGAAATTTCATTCATCGTTTTTTTTTATCTTAATAAGATATGTTATTGATTGATCATAAGACCATAAGTTACAAGTTCAAATAAGAAAAAAACTCACAAAACTTTTTTTAACAATTTCTTTTTCTAGCTTACTATAATTTCTAAATTTGAATCTCTTTAAAAAATTGTGTTATAAAGACTAGTTGGTCACCTTTTGTCTTTGACTATAAGATTCAAATGTCATTTAATGTGACTTTAAAATTTCATCCAACATCATGGACCACCACAACACGCAATCGTGTGAATATGGTTTTCAAAATTGCTTTCATCATTAATAGTGAAAAGCGAAATACGTTGTCTAGCACAAACTCAAATCAAAATCAACTTTAAACTCCACCATTAAGGTGCTTGGAGTTTGAAATATCTTATTTTAAGTATTTTGAAACTATGCCCGGTGAAGATGGAGCATAAAATAAAAAGAGAATGTCAATATATTTCATCCCACCCCACCACTGCTCATCACAATTATGATTACTTTCCTTCTACATAAACCCACCTTGGAGTAGTGGGAAGGAATCTACCTCCTTTAAGGCAATGCAAGGAACCCCAAACTTCTATGACCCCACCTTCCAACAGACACCTAGCAGAATAGTGGTAGTTTCGTGGACTCTACATATGCCCCACGGGATGTCTCTAGAATCTGTTTCCACGCACGCAATGTCCCTCTTGAAAAGTCTCAAAGGAAAGTGCAATTGACTAACTTCTCATAATGACCCACTATAGTCGGTGGGTGGGCATGTTCAACCCAAGTACACGTATCCACATGTTCACATGAATTATAATGCGTGAAACGGATGCAACCCACACATTAAAAAATAACATTTAAACATCCACTGTCTAACCAACTTAGTCCCATGGATGTAGACCACTCAACCAATAGGACCCTTGATTAACTAACAAACCCCAATCGCATTATTATAAAACTTAGGAAAATAGGGCCACATAGTCACTAACAAATTGGTAATCATCAACTAAGCTAAGTAATATTTTCCAATACCTTGTAACCCACTAATGGAACACTGAGGTCAGACTTAGCTTAATGCGGCAATCTTGATTTGCATAGATAAATTAACAAAGACCAGTTTCATGGATCCAATACATTTACCAATTTTGTTATCTTGACCGATCAAATATAATGTCTTAAAACTAATATTCTTTATTAAAAGTCAAATTATTTTAGGGATCTAATTCTATTTTGGAAAAAATATATTTATAATAATTAGTGATTTTGACTAATCAATATAATGACTTAAAACTATTTAATATTTTATAATTTTTATTGAATTAAATTTTGGAAAATACATTTACAATAATTAATAAATTTTTGAAGAATATATTTACAAACATTAGTTATCTTGATCAATCAATATAATGATTTAAAACTATTATTCTATGGAAAGTGAGATCCTTACATGAAGTGACATAATCTATCATAGACATTCTATTTAGATTTAGAATTTAATAATAAATTTAAGAGAACCTTTGTTTTTGGGAAACCTGGAAAGTTAGGAACCTTGCTATTTTTTAAGATCACCCTCCGAGTGTTGTTGCCATTGTCTCAAGAATTCCAAGTATGTATAAGGATTACAGACCTGCTACATTTGTGACAAAAGTCTGTAACATCTCTACTCCAATTATTCAATTTTATGCAGTAGGTTACTTTGATGGAGCTGCCCAGATGGACACTTATGGGGCATGTATATTTCTTAAGATTAATAGTGATCATTATTTCAAACTCTGGTTGAACTATTGGTATGGAACTAACACAAAAGCAGAACTATTGGCCCTATGGTGTTTACTCAGTTTTGCCTCATGTATTGGCATTTATTCTCTCTAGGTTTTTGGGTGAATTGGGAAAACAAAGTTCACAGGCTGCAAACCCTCTCTTTGGAAGAATGGTGTAATAGGACTACAACCCTCATGGGTAACTTTGGGACTCTACTATTTGGACATGTCTTCAAAGAACTTAATGAGGTGGCTAATAGGCTTTCAAAAGTTGTCATTTCTGGTGATGAAGGTTTTCTACATGTTGAGGAGTATATTGAAGATGCCCTCACATACTCTAGCTCCACTTATTTCTTGAATTAGTCTATGGTGGGGCGGTGGCTGCTACCTTTTTGGTTTCCAATTTTCTGTTGGGCTGCTCGACTCTTCTCATAACTATATCTGATTTTCAGTTACCTTTGACTGGTATATTGCTGGAGTGATGTGTTGCTGTAACTATCATGGTAGGAGTTGGTATCCATTATTGGACCTAATTGTTACATTTTGGTGATGATCATATGTACTCTTTGATTTCCATGAAATAACATGATTTTTTTTTTTTGAAAAGAGATTAGTAAATTGTTGTTTCTTATTACTTACTTAGGGTACTAATCATAGGAAATTGAAGGATCTATGCTTATCTTAAAGTGTAAACACATGGGCAAATCTTACTAATTCTCACATGCCAACCATACAAAGTTTGTCAATATTATAGTAAAAATATTCAAAATTTTAAGGATTTTATATAGTTTCTAGAAAAAAATCGCAATTTTTTAGAGGTAAACAATTTTATTTTATAAAATTTGGGCCAAACAAAAATGGAAATTGATGAATCTTTTTTCTATAGAAAAATACATGAAAAATTAGTCCACGTGAAATTTAGCCCCTAAAAATTTCCCTTATAGAAACTTGATTTGTGATCTTGTGGATATTTTTTTGCTCACTAACCTAAACACCAAAATAGAAGTAGTAATGCATCAAAATGGAAGAAGTGATATTTGATTTTGAAATAAATTGGTATGTGTCTAAATTTTGAAAAAATTGGTATCTAAGTTATTTATTGATTCTGAAATACAAGGTGATATTCAATACCACATCATTTACGAAATTCAAAATAGAAAATGGTGGTTGACTCTAAAATTGATTTCAAGTTACAAAGCCATGATCAATATTGAAATAGAAAGAGATAATTGAATCTAGGTTGTCTACCAATTTTGAGATAGAATGCATACGTCAATTTTGCATTGTCTGTGGGTTTTGAAAGAATCAATAATAGTCAATTCTAGGTTGTCCTTTGATTCCAAAATAGAAGAAACTTGAGAAGCTTTCGTATGACACTAAAATGACAAGTATCAACAAGTATCATGAGGCGGGACATCATTTTACACTTATAAGGCATGTGACTACCCAACCCTACTTAACAACATGTACTACTCAACCATTAATAAAAAACCCCCTTACATGAAGACGTGGGCTATTTTTTAATAGAATCGAACCCTAGGCACTATAACATCATCATGTTTACACCCATCTAGTCAAGGTCTCATTGCTATTGATTTCAAAATATAAATGGTTGGTCAATTATACATGATTTATCGATTATAAAATAGAAAATTATACTTAATTTAGGTTACTTGATAATTTCAAAATAAAGGCCACAGTTAATTTTGTGTCATCTATAACATCCATTAAATTGTAAATAGAAAGTATAGTTAGTTTTGCGAAAGTAATACACAATTATGTTATCTAGTAATTGCACTGAGAGTAGTGAGGTGCTCTACAACCTAGTATGAGGGAGATGTTGTCACATACGTAACACACATGACAATAAAAAAAAAAAATAAAGCTTATGTTGCACAAGTTTCCAGAATGTGAGAATGTGGATATGAGTGCCTGAAATGGCTATAAGTTTCCCCCAAATTCACAAGAAATGTCAAGCTAGGAGCAACAATATTATATATTAAGAAATATAAAAAATATTATATTCTATAATGTATCCAATCAATGATACATACAGGCTACAATACTACAATGGATGGTGTGTTGATATACATTATATTTCAATTTATAAGTTGCTTGAAGTTACTACTTATGAATGTTCATATTATATTCATGGTACACAAACACACCACACTCATATTTGGCTAAACTCACAATTGAGAACTATAACATAATGCCAATACTGGAATGTTCTGCCTTCTAGCAATGCCTAGACTCTAGTATTTATTTCAATTAAAATGTAAACCATTCTTGAATTGTTTTGCCTCTTGGCAATGCCTTATATTTTAGTTTTAAATTTTATTTCATTCAAATTAGAGGCCAATCTAGGACAACTTCGCCTCCTATTGTCTACTGGTACTACTATATAGTATATACTATATTATATTAGACTTTACTACTTTAGTATATTTAGTTGTTTAACAAGTTACAAGTAACAAAACTCAGTTGTTGGTCTTTAAAACTAATTCTAGAAAAACACTTTAAACATGTTTTGTCATTAGCTATTACTATTAGGGTTTAGGATTTAACAGACCACATAGGCAACTGTAAAGCCACACAATAGACTTACAACACTACATGAAATCACACAATATAATTTAGTGGACACACATACCTGGATAATGTTGGTTTGATAAAATAACAAATGTTGGCATTTGCTCACAAGTTCCCACACTATTGCTCACAATGTTGAGATGACCAAATGCTATCAAGACATCTCATGCCATTTCTCACAATGCTCCTCAACGTGCCTCACTCACCTTTAACTCTTCCATGTGCCTCAACCCTCACTCATTCATGACTACTCAATACACCTTGGCCCTCCTCACACAAGACTCATAGGGCTACTCACTCACACAACAAATCTCAATGCAACATGATGCCAAATGCCAAACAATGTGTATTATTCATGACAAGGTGACTATTTTATAGGTAGAAATTAGGATTTTTAAAATCATTTTATGGTTTTTTTTTGGGTGGGGGGTATCATGAGATTGACAACAAAACAATGAGAAAACATGCCAAGGATGCACCAATTTGGAGACCACAAGCTTGGGAGCTTGTGGGAGTTTCCTATCAAACATGGAGCTTCTAAATGCTCCCTCTATCGAAAACTCTAGTTAAAAGGTTCCCAAGCTCCCATTTTCTTGACTTCGAAGCTCTCAATAAACTCCAAAGTTCTTAGAGCATTTCCCAACGAATTGGGGATGTTTTATACCAGTTTCCAAGCTCCCAAAAACATTGGAATGGTGGGAACTATTTTCGAAGATGTTAGGAGCGGTTCCCATACAACTAGGAATAAAGCTATTTGACAATATATGTTGGATCAATTTTAAATTTTACACTAAAGCTAAAAAAATTAAAACTAGCATTGATGCTTGCTTGATTGATACATGTTTAAGATTGATCTAAGTGATTTTTATTATTTAGCTTTGTAAAATTTAAAATTGAGTCAACATATGTTGTCAAATAATTTTATTTAATATTTTTTAAAAATAAAAAATAATAATTAATATTGAATTTAAATAGAAAATAATAATTGAGTTTTTTTATTGTATATGGTTCCTTCAAATTTCTATATTAAAAAATGACAATGATGCTATTTTTAAATTATCTTCATGTGAATTCCATAATAATTATAACCAACTTATACCAAAAGACACTCCATCCATTGACTGAACCACAATCACTACTCAACAACTAGATTTTGCTATTTATAAAATAGAAAATGTCCATTTTAAATTTTAAATAGTAATCAATTTTAAAAAGAAAACAAAAACTTTGCAATTATTTCAAATATAGAAAAATAATCAAATTTAAGAAAAAATAATAATTTGATTGGGGAATCCAAGCCAGAAGATGTTTCAACCAAATAAAAATAAAACTCAATGAAATCCATCTAACCCTATCAATGGACCACCATATAATACAACAATTCATTATAATGAATACATTTGAGAAAGATGGATAAGGTGTGAAAATAAAGTTTGAGAGAAAGATTTGTAAGTAATATGATATATAACATTATAACGAATAAATTAGAGAGAGATGGGAAAGGTGTGCAAATAAATTTGGAGAGAGAGATTGGTAAGATGTTTGGTAAAAATAAGATTGGATGTTTAAAATAAATTTTGGGAGAGAGATTTGTAAGAAGTATGATATACAACAATTTATTATAATGAATAAATTTGAGATAAATGGAGAAGGCGTGCAAATAATTTTGAAGAGAGATTGTTAAATGTTTGATTAAAAACAAATTGGTAAATAAATTTAATTAAAAAGTTTGGCCGTGTGAATATGATTGAATTTATAAAAAACTATAATTAATAGAAAAAAATTAATAAAAAAACAATAAAAAAAAATAAGTTAGGAAAAAAATTAATGAAAAACCAATTTAAAAAAAAAACTAATAAAATAAGTTAAAAAAATTGAAAAAAAAACATTTAAAAATAATTATTTATATATAAACATAATCTAAATTTGTAAAATAAATAATTTTTTTATAACCATTAAGTCAAGTTATACCACTAAAACATATAATATCCCATAATTAATCATTACAAATAAAATAAAAATACAATATATAAAATATCTCATTTAAATTATTTATGATATGAAAGTGACGGAATAAGAAGTCGAAATTCAGAAAGACCAAAGCACCTGCACCCAAAATCAACTTTCATATTGACAAAAGAAAAAGCTTTTCGTGAGTTCAAAGAGACTGCTAAAGAGTCCACGTCGGCGATGATGTTGCCAAAAGTAGCTTTAGAGTTTATTCTAAATCCATTTCACATTTTCATGTTGGGGTTTTTTAAATCTAATTGTTTTCATTAAATACGTTACCCGTAGCAATGAAATGCATATACCTACCTCATCGCAGTTTGAGCTCTTTCTACGAAGACACTGCTCGTTCAGTCGCTTGCTTGCCTTGTAGATGAGCAGGATCTGGTTCGGTTCAGGCAACGGATGATTGAAGGCCCAGGCGATATAGCAGGAGGCCGTCGGTTCGAAACCATGGCACTGGAAATCAGAGAACGAGATGATATCTATCGACGACGTTACGCGTTCGGTTCTGGATCGACATCGACAGCATGAATGGTAGGGTTTTGCAGTTTCTTTTAATGCAAATCAATGCTTAAGCCATGAATTTAATCCACAGCCGGGCAGTGGCCCGGTTCATTTAAGGAGGAAGCCACAGAGCCCCGATCCCCGAATCGGCCTGCACTGTGCGAGTTGCAGATCAAGATGGTGTTGGAAACATGGTTCAATCGCTTTGGAAATTCTGTGAGCAACACCTTCAAAACGGCAATAAAGAAGGCTAGCTTCGACCCTTGGAAAAACAAGAACAGGATCAAATCCGACAAGGCTTACATCGGGGTTCTGGCCTTCGAGGTTGCGAATTTGATGTCGAAATTGATCCAGCTCTGGCAGTCATTGTGTGATGAGGAAATTATTCGGATTCAAACCGAGGTCTTAACGTTGGAAGGAGTGAGGAAAGTCGTGTCGAACGACGACGGCTTTCTCCTAGGGCTTGCCTGTACAGAGAAGCTGGACAACTTGACGGTCTTGGCCGGAGCCGTGGCCAGGCTGGGGAAGAAATGTCAAGACCCGGCCTTGCAAGGGTTTGAACATGTTTATGACGATTTGCTTCGTAATAACATTGATTTCAGGGTTCTTGTCTTTTCTGTGAAGGATATGGAGAGTAAAATTAAGAAAATGGAGAAATATGCTTCGGCCACTACGAATCTTTACAGGGAGTTGGAAGTTCTTACTGATCTGGAGCAGACTTTGCGCAGAATGCAAAGCGGGGATGACGGAACTAGGCTCAAAGATGGCAGCTTGCTTTCAGTTCAGCAGAAGGTATCTTGGCAACGGCAAGAGACGAAGTATTTACGAGAGATTTCGTTGTGGAATCGGACCTTTGATGCAGTAGTAGGTTTGCTGGCACAGACAGTGTTTACAATATATGGAAGAATTAGGTCCGTGTTTGGCGTTCCTCAATTAGATTCGTTTGCTGTGAATCAATTTTCCACCACTTTGGATTCCTTTCCTCGCAGCCGCTCCGTATCAGCGTTGGCGGCAGGACCTTATCCGCCTGAGAAAAAGGAGGTTAGGTTCTGTTCAGGGCCTCTCGAGAGGGTTCCGATGGAGTTGAACTCGGGTCGTAGATTGGGTCCTGCTTTGAACCGTCTGGGATCTAATAGGGTTTGGCAAGACAGGGATCGGCATACCATTGTAAGTAGCGTGAAATCTTTTGTGTCTGAAAATAAGGGGTTAATGATATGGGGATCCAGTAGCCCAGCCAGACCCTCTAAGGAATTTGTGAAGAATGGAAATCATCAGTTGACAAGACAAAACTCCTCCAATGTTGAGTCACCCATTGCCTGTGTGACGTCTCCAGTCTCTTGCAATGTGGATAAGAGTGATTATCAAACATCAATGGCTGTGAATGGTTTTCACTCTGTTTCTACTTCTGGCAATGCCATTCTTCCCCAGCGTGGACAGCTGAAAACCAGTCCGAGTGGACAGCTGAAAACCAGTCCATTCAATGGCTCAAAATGTAAATTATTGAATGCGCCACCTTCAACACTTGGAGGTGCTGCTCTTGCCCTGCATTATGCCAATGTTATCATTGTCATCGAGAAGCTGGTGCAGTACCCGCACTTGATTGGTCCTGATGCTAGAGATGATCTTTATCAGATGTTACCAACTAGTGTCAGGACGGCACTCCGGGCAAGACTAAAGTCATATGCAAAGAATATGGCTTCGACGAGGTACAATGCTGCTCTCGCAGCAGATTGGAATGATGCTTTGGGTAGAATACTGGAGTGGCTGGCTCCCATGGCACACAACATGATAAGGTGGCAGTCTGAACGCAATTTCGAGCAACAACACCTGGTTCCTAGGACCAATGTTCTTCTGCTTCAAACACTCTACTTTGCTAATCAGGTGAAGACAGAATTAGCAATCACAGAGCTTCTTGTCGGCTTGAACTACATTTGTAGATATGAGCAGGAAATGAGATCCAATGCTCTTATGGAGTGCACAAACAACCATGACTATGATGAATATTTAGAGTGGCAGTTGTGATGCTCTGATTTATCTTGCAAGATTGTGAAAAAGGATGTGGGGGACCTTGAAGAGTCTTTCACATGGGTTTCAGACACTGTCTGACATGATATGGTATTGGTAACGAGACTGCAGCCAAGAGTTTTGACGCTCTCCAACCATGAAATGGTCAGAGTTCAGCATTTGGGCACGGTTTCATCATCTGAAGGATCACATTTTATATCTTTTATTTCAAGGTAGTAGGAAAACTTTCATTGTACCTCTATCTTTGTTTTTCTCATTTGAAAGAGATGTTCAAAGCGAGTTATCTAACTCTTTTGTATTATGCAGTGACCTAATATTTGTTCACCTCTTGATTTTCATCCAAGAGCTGTTATGTACAAGCAGGACATGTTAGTTATCCTTTATGTCAAGTATACAATCTTAGGCGATCGTTTGCTATAGCTGTTTCGGGTAAACAGTAGGCAAATGAAGGTGGGGTACACATTACTGTTTGTAGGGTTGCTTGAGTGTCTGGGGCTCATTTCTCATTTTGCAAAATATGCCTTGTAAATTGTTTTTAAAGGTCTTCTGTTGAGGTGATGTTGAATAATGGATAATAACAAAATTAGTCTTTGCCAATCGGCTTCCTACGGAGGCATCTACTTTGCTGGTTTGTATGGAGTTATTTTGAACATGGGTTTCTTCTGTCAAAGTCTATTGCCTATTGTGTTTTTCGATAGACCTGCAAAGATCCATGTGAGGATCAGCTGAATCATGACTGCAGTTTAGTATTTTTATTGGCAATCAGCTAGACCAAATTGGCATTAAGTAGTGTCTTTCATCCTTCTCGAGGATATAATTTGCTTTTCCGTTTAGGGGACCAAATGTCTGCAAAATTGCAGTGACATTTAATCAACCCCTGCATAAATTTTGCTTGTACGTGCAAAGAGAAACAATTGAAATGCCACTGTTCTCCTCATGGGGATTTGTTAAGTGCAATTGCTTTAATGTGGTAAACTCCCGAGTCCTAACTTTTGCAGTGCAAGTGATGGTTAATTTTCTCAAGGGACAGTCTGCTGAGTGCTAGTAAATTTCCTGTTGTGCCAAAAACAGCATGTTTTTTTATATTGTGTGCCATAGTCAATTGCAGATCAAGATGAATTCCACTGTTGATAATTTAATTTCATGTTAAATTGTATTGTTAGATCTAGGACGTACATAATTAATCATTATAAATACCTTCAGAACTAGGCAGTAGAGGGTCAGTCATTGGAGCTATAGGTGACATATTACATCACATAACTCCTAAACAGAGCTCAACTTCATATTCATGCAAATACCAGGACCTGGTTGCAGCCTCAACTTTCAGATGCATCTATGGCTGACTACACTGTATATACTTTAATTTGTAAATAATCAATGCATTTTACAAGCCCCACTCTAGTAGATGTCTAGTAGAAGTCTGTACCAACATTTTTCTTCTAACACCCAGAATGAAGCCTGTTTTTCTCCAATATATATTTCCAACCATGGTGGCTTTATCTGAACATTCGTTCTGAGATATTCCAATAGCCCTTACATAATAAATCCTTTAGTGATGCTCTTCTCGCTGTTATGAATTTGTAATCTTGCCTGCCTGAAAAGGTTTGGGGGTGTTCCTTTGCTTGCAAGTTGCAACATTGAGGAACTGTTGATTGATGTCTTGATTTGTATCCGTGAAATAGTTGCCACCACCTATTTTTGCAAGATCGTCATTACTGCAACTGCACATTGGGATAGATTGTCAGAAGTCCCGTGGATCCACTATCATCAGAATTTTGTTAAGCTACGCAAACATGGAGCAACCAGCAGGGCCCTATAGCGGTTACATCTCCAAGAAGAAGGATTCTCCAATTTTGAGGTTGGTTCTGAATCGTTTTGTTTGTAATGGATTCTCTAAATGTTTAGCTACAATTAACTTATTGCATACTCAAATTCAGTTGTTGCATAGTCAAATTCAGTTGTAACAATGCTGGCTGTTACTTGGTGAGTGAACACAATAGAAGTCTCTATAACTGCTTCAAAGTTGGAAGCAAATGTCGTTATTGCTGAGTTAATTGGAATGGAGAAACGGGAGTGTTGTACAAAACACACACGATTACATTCATATAGATGCTTTCACATTAAAAAAATTGCTGGAAGTAAGAACTTATGTGTAACTCTTTTATAAAATTAATTTAGTTAATGACATAAGTTATATTAATAATACATGATATTGATTAATATGATAATTAACATTAATATATTATTAATTCTGTGTTGGTGTTAATGTGTTATTAGGATAACTCAATCTCGAGGGCACTTAGATTTTTATGCAGCATATTTTGTAACACTCCTATTCCAGTAATGGTTGTTGGTTAAAACAATAAATCTAAATCTTTTATATTCTAGACATAATTTTGTTTGCAAATTCTGTATATATAATTTCCTTTCAGTATAATTCCTAGATCCAATGCAGTTTCTTTATTTTCTTATTGTGATGTCATGTTTATATAATATTTTAATATCAAAATATATTAGATTATATTTTAATTAGTAAAATTTGGGTTAATCTGTCATTTAAATGTAACTTAAATAAAATAATTTAACGAAAATTGTCATTTAAATGTAACTTAAAATAAAATAATTTAACGAAAATAAAAATTGTAGATTACCTAACAACTATTTGAATTAGTAATTTAGTATAGTGTTTAACAGTTTTAGCACCCAAACTAGCATTAATCTTCCTAACTAACTAGCAACTTAGTAGTTAGTTTGTGTCCTCAACAACTCTAATACAATAATAGCAATAACAAAACTTCAAGTTTCCAATGTCAGTATTAGGGTTCCAATTCAAGGTTTAATAATAGTTCTCATCCAAATTTCTCCTTATCGAATAGGAATTTCAAGTACCAACCCTAATAGCATCTCCCAATGCCCCAGTTATAAAATTTGTCCACTACATCCCTCACCTTCTAGAGAAGATCTCTAGGAAAAGTGAAGATCATATAATAATAATTCACCAACCAAACATACTTGTGCTTTGAAAGGCCTCAAGGAAGATTAAATATCATATAATAATAATTCACCTACCAAACAAAAGTGCATTAACAACCCATTAGACAAGGTAAATTCACATTATATTCAATTTACATATAGTAAAATTGAAATATAAGGAAATATGAATTCATCACAAATACTCTCATGAGAAGCATCTCTAAGATGATTGAAGATCATATAATAATAATTCACCTACCAAACGTAAGTGCCCTAAAAAGCCTTTAGGAAGATCAAATATCATATAATAATAATTCACCTATCAAACAAAAGTGTCCTAACAACCCACTCAACAAAATAAATTTCACATTAAATTCAATTCATATCTCTTAAATTAAAATATAATAAAACAAGAATTTATCGCAAATACTCTAAAGCAAAATACATTCCAATCACATCAAATCATATTTGGTAAGAATTTAAAATCCTGTCACCCACTTAAATGAATTAAATGCTAAAATGAAATGTAACTTCTACATAATGAAAGGTAAATGATTCTAAATGAAATGCAAGTGAATTATAAGTTATATAGAAGCTTCCTATCACCTACGACTCTTCATATTTAAAATAATGCAATCCCAAGGATTGTGTGTCCAACATTCCCCCCTTTAATCCAAAGAGTTTTTTGTGAGTCCGAGCATGTTTCTAAACTTTTCAAACCTTTCTCTTCCAAGCGCTTTGGGGGAAGATGTCTACAATTTGCTCATTCGTGGAACAATGTCATAAATGGATTGTCTAGGCCTTTGCATGATGCCAAATCAGATGGTACTTCATATTGATGTGCTTGGTTCGATCATGGAATTTGGGATTCTTGGTCAATTTGATTACATAAGTGTCATCGATCAGAAAGGAAGTGGAGTTCTCTTGTTTCTCCTACAAATCTTCAAGATATTCCTGAGCCACACAATCTCCTTCGTTGCTTTAGCAACAACCACATATTCTGCATATGTTGTCGAATTTGTTTGAACTGATTGTTTGCGTGATCTCCACGAGATAGCTGTTGATCCAAGATTCATGAAGTAGCTAGAAGTAGACACTCATTTGTCTTTGTTGCCATCAAAGTCTGAATCAGAGTACCCAATAAATTTGAAGTCATCCACCTTAAAATACTTGGGTCCAAAGTCTTGAGTCCCCTTCAAGTATCTTTGAACTCTTTTGGCAGCACACCAATGTCCTCCAAAAGGTTTTTGTATGAACCTTGAAATGATGCCAACAACAAATGAAATATTTGGTCTGGTGGTGATAAGGTAGATAAGATGTCCCACAAGTTATCGGTACTTGGTCGCATCCTTGAATTCTTTTCATTCATTCGATGTGGGCTTCAATTTCTATTCCATTGGAGTAGAGAGAGGGTTTCTTTCTGTCATGCAAAATTTGTTCAACAGTTCTCCAACGCACTTCTTCTGGGAAATGAATATGTACTTAGTATGTTGAGTCACTTCAATTCCCAAGTAGTAGTGAAGGTGTCTCAGATCTGTCATTTCAAATCCCTTCTTCAAATCTTCTTTTATGGATGCAATATAGCTTTCATTGTTCCCTGTCATCAAAAGGTCATCTACATACATCACAAGATACACAACAATATTCCAACTTTCTTTACAAATAGTGTTGCATCATCAAGATTAAAATGTTTAAAATTTAACTTTAGAAGAAGTTCAATTAGCTTTTCATACCATGCATGAGGTGCTTGTTTCAAGCTGTACAATGACTTGATGAACTTACATACCTTATGTTCTTTCCCCTTCACAATAAAGCCTTAGGGCTGAGACATGAAGACATTTTCTTTCAAGTCTCCATTCAAGAAAGCAATTCACATCCATATGATGAACTTTCTATCCATTATGTGCAACCAACGATAATAAGGTGTGGATGGTAGCCCATTTCGTTGTGGGGGAGAATGTCTCCTCAAAGTCAATTCCTTCCTGTGCATAGCCTTTCACCACAAGCCTCGCCTTATGCTTATCAAGTGAGCCATCTGATTTGTATTTGTTCTTATATACCCACTTGCAGCCAATTGGTTTTGTTCCAAATGGAGGGTCCAACAACTTCCAGGGTCCATTCTTCATGAGCACATCATACTCATTCCGCATGGCTTCTTTCCACTCATCACGAGCAATAGCTTCTTCAAAGGAAGTTGGTTCAAGGTTAGCAAATAAATTCAATTCACAGTCATATGAGACATCCATGTCTTCTACATCACCTGAGTTTGAGTTATCTGCATCTCCTCCATCTCCTTGTCTGGTTGAACTTCTTGTTCTTGTGTTTCCAACTTCATCCAGATGGACACTTTCAAGTGTCTTTGTGGCCCATTAAGAACTTTCTATGAAGGCCTGAGTTGATCAGTTGGTGGTGCTTCATTTTCTTCAAGATTCAGTCTTCCAATTCTTTCAATGACATCATCTAGTTGAATCTCCTATTCAGGTGAAGTAGCAGGAACTTCTTCATGGGTTTCTTCTTGAGGGGGTGTTGGTGCTCCAAAAGGAAATCCCAGAGATTGATCCAAGATAGGGATCCCCCCTTCAAGATGTGGAATTTCATTATCAATTTCATGATAGGTCTTTACATGGGAAAATTTCTCTAGACAATTGAGTTGTCATTCAATAGACTCGTCATTTTTATTCATTTCAAGAAAAATGACGTCTCTGGAAATATTTTTGTTTTGTTTACCTCATTGTAAAGACGATATGCCTTGGTGGTGTTTGAATTCCCCAAGAAAATGAATTTCCAACTTCGAGCACCAAGCTTTTGGCTTTGTTCCTTTGGTATCAAGTCATAGCAGGTGGAACCAAAGACCTTGAGATGCCTCAATGAAGGGATGCCGCCATACCACATTTCGTGCGGAGTTTTTTTTTCAAGAGCATGAGTTGCACTTCAATTTATCAAATAGAGTACACGTAACACTTCATCACCCCAAAACATCGGTGTGACATTCTTGAAAAACATGGAGTGTACCATATTCATGATGCTTCTGTTCATTCTTTCTGCTACACCATTTTGTTGAGGGTTGTAAGGAATTGTAGTTTGGTGCACAATTCCATGTTGACGAAGATAGTCTTCAAAATTATTAGAAGTGTATTATTTTCCATTATCGGTACGAAGTGTGCCAATATGAGATTGTGCTTCATTTTTTAGCCATGCATGAAAATTTTTCAATGTTTGAAATGCTTCAGATTTTTTCTTTAACAAGTATATCCAACACATTCTTGTGTAGTCATCAACAAAGGTCATGAGACATTAGTTACCATTGGCATAAGGAACAAGCATGGGGCCACACAAGTTAGAGTGAATCAACTCTAATTTTCTACATGCTTTGAATTTTGATTCGTGAAATGGCTACTTACTATGTTTATCATTCATCTTCTTAGGAATGGTGGGCAAACCAGAAAAACATTCTTTTTCAACAAGTGAAGATTGTTATAGTTTAAGTGTCCATATCTCACATGCCATAAAAGACTGGATGACAAAGTACCTTCTTCATGCTGAGAAAGGCAAGCAAAGTTCTGAACTCTTGCAAATGATCCTTTCAGCTTCAACAGCTTTCCATCTTCGTATCCTCTCATGATGACCTGACTGGATGACTTCCTTATCTCTACTATTCCATTGAACATGTGGATGGAATGGCCTTGCTATCGAATCTGCACTAGGGACAACAGGATTCTCTGCAACTCTGGAAAATAGAGGACATTATCCAACAAAAAGTCAGGAAATCCATACAATTTGAGTCTAACGGAACCAATGCTCTTTGGTTTGAGGCTGGATTTGTCTGCAAAATATACTATGCCATCTACATTGTCATTCAGTTCTTCAAAACAATCTTTTCTAAATGTCATGTGGGATGTTGCACCAATATCAAGCAACCAAGTATCTTTGTAAGATGAAAATGATGTGATTTCAATTATTCCAATATTACAATGTGCAACAATACAATGAGCAGATTCATGAGATTTACCAGCCTCTTGGCCTTTACCTTTGTCTTATTTCTTCTAATTATGTTTTTCTCTGATGGAATCCTAAGGGGCCCAACACTGATATGCTTCATGTACATTCCTCCCACAACGTTTACACTGTAAATTTGGTCTTTTGCTTGTGTTGTTTGTACCCCCTTTACTTTTGAAATTCTTTCTTCCTCATCCTCTTCTATTGTTCTCTCCCTTGGAAGAGTCTTTTGAAGTTAGTTCATTGCTTTCTGAGCAAGGGAAATGGTCTGTCCAATGGGATGGACGGTCTTATTTCCAAAATCTTTCTCTCTATATGCAATCTTCTCCACCAAAGTGTCAAAGTTGAGGTCCTTAAGCTTGTCACTAGCTTGAAGTGATTCAAGGTAGTGTGAATCTGCGGGATAGAGGAACTTGATGAAGGCACCAAGTGGAAGGTATGCCATGCATGCCAATGGATTTGATTTATGATTTCTTTGATCTCAGATGCAACAATCATGGGATCATTGTCTTTGAATTCTAAATTGAACAACTTTAACATCATCTGAATTAGGTCCAGCTCAGAAAGTGAGTCATACAGGTCCTTCAATATTTTTAAGGCATCAAAACAAGATGTTGCAGGTAATATGTGCTGACTCACCTCTTCACTTACTGTTGCAATAATCAATTCCAATGTCCTTTTGTCTTTGGTTTTCCATGTAAATCATTCTTGCTCCGTTGTCAGTGGTTTAGGGTTAGATTTCAAGGTCTGGCCAACTTCTGTTTCAATAGTCGCTCATTCACATATGCCATCCCACATGTCCTTGTAAATGGATGTGGACTTGATATTCCTTGACCACTCTGGAAAGTTGTCTTTACCATTGAGCATTGCTCCAACTATAGATGCCAATGGATGCATCTTTTGAAACTAGTTAATCTGCAAATTAACTGATTTTGGGAGAACAAAAGAAGGTGCAGGTCTAAGTCTCTACTACCTTTTACAAGAAAACAATAATATCAATAGCAATTATATCTCCAATACATCAACAATTAAACAACAAAACCAACAATCAATCATATGATAGTAGTAGCATTGGGAACCCTATAAAAGAGTTCCATTCTTGGATGAGAGTGATTGTGATAGTGCACACTGTGAGGTAGTAGGATTTAGTATAGGTTGCGGGAAATAGTGGTAGGTCCCTTGGCCATACCAGTAAACAATGGAAACAATTCACAAGTTGCAACATATAATAGTAAACAATCCATAGAAGAAAATTGCAACAAAGTTGCTAATCACTAGAGTCAACACCAAGAAACACAGGTTATACCTCTACACAAATCATCAATACCACAACAAAGAGGTAATCCATGATAAAATGATACCAAAATGTACTTATACATGATTTCCAGTGTACTAGCAAAGAGACAATCTATGATAACAACAATAAGTAGTCTAGGTAAATATAAATCACAACTTATCATTTCGAATGCAGGAAGATATCTCCAACCCAACCGAACTCACTCCATAAAAAACGATATACCAATCAATACTCTAAGATAATGATAATGATAACGACTATACCAACACTAGTACTTGCACCACCACACACTAACAATGCAACAACACATATGAGTCCCTCCAACGCACCAGTCAGGAAACAATCAATGCTCAAGGAACTCTCCACTCCAATGCACTCCCAAAAACTCCAACGCACACCGATCAAATTCTGGGGAGACCACACCATTCTTCAACATAGGTAGCTTTCAATGTGGGCAACAGCTCATGCAGTGTGGAGAGGGCTCGACTCATGCAACAGATGGAGAGGGTTCTCACTATGAAGATGTGAGAAAGCATATGGATGCACAACAATGGAGATATAAAAAGAAAAAAAAATAGGGTTACAAATGGTGAAACACAACAATAGAGGGAGAGAGACGTTCGATTGGAAGATTGCAATGAAAAGGAAGAACTGCAGGAGTTATGGCCAGGCTCTGATGCCAATTGTCAGATATAACTCCCGAATGTGTTTTGCATTAGCATGATAGGTGCATAAATACAAAGCAAATGACTGTTGGTATTCCATGATTGAAGAAGCTTCCTATCACCTATGAATATTCATATTTACGATAAAGCAATCCTAGGGATTACGTGTCCAACCATAATAATTAAATAACTAATATATATTAAAACGATACTAGTGAACATGTGCAAGGTATCAATGTGTAGCCAATGTATAAATAGCTTGCGCATGTACCAAAGATAACCATCACCACCTCTAATGCATAGTTTTTGAATGATCATAACGACACATGCAAAATAGTGACCAAGTAAACACGACATTATGCAATCTTACTAAGTTACAATACACTAGTATCAATTGAACATTATACTTAAATTTATCCTTAATGAATTAAACAAGTGATTTAATTATGAAAGAGACCAAGTACAAAATTAAAGTGGCATATATACTTCCCAAACATTATCTTTACTACATTGAATCATCTTTCCTTCACAACCTATTTCCATCTTCCACATAATATTTATTTCTCTATTGGAATATGGTGGAGCGTCAACTATGTTGACCTAATTTGAGATATAACCTGTAAGCATAAGTGTCGACTAAATTGATCTAATTTCTCCAACAAACAATCAGCTGTTGTCGTCACACAATATGGGGAGTGTGTCTTAACACAACCATCCTATGACTCCAGGGTTGATTCCAGGGTTCAAAAGATAAACAATGGGTAGTTACTCCACCCCTCCTAATAAAACTAGGGTCAACACCATATCAATAATCATATTATGTTGTTATAGTTGTTCTTAGAGTTGCATCATCAAATGATTAGTTTGGGCAGTCATGTTTCTTATAAAAAACCTCTAGTAGTCCACATATCATAACAATGTATCGAACTAACAATTAATAGTAGTCCACATATCATAACAATGTATCGAACTAACAATTAATTCACGAATTAATGCTTCATAGCTTACCATTTTCTCTTTTGATGTCAACTACATCAGGGTCACTTTAGTACCACAAGTATTTGGCTATTACTTAGCCCCTCTAACATGTGGGTTAGACTTCTCATTAAAACATAAGATCATGCATAATCTTTATTGATTCCAAGTAATTACCAAGTGTTCAATTGTCTAACAATGTAAACAAGTTAATGTATTCATCATGTGCATGGTTCCCATTTATTCATTTAATCATAACTTAAAGTAGTATCCATGTACATTATCATTTTATTTAGATTTGCAAGTTGGAAGTAGATCACTCAACTATCATGATTAATAATATAAACAATAAACTTAAAGCATAACTGCCACATGTAGGTAAGTTCAGAAATCCACAAATATAGTTTTTTCATTCAGGTTGAATCCAACAATTAATAAATAAAGAAATACAAAATGGTCATAATGGTGTTTAGCGCTAAGTCAAAATATAAAACATTACAAACATTAATTATATATATATATATAAATAATTAATATATCAAAATAACTTTTTTCATATCTAAAATTTATTCTTAAATGTTAATTTTCAAGATTTTATCTAAATATCTTTAAATCTAGAAATAAGATAGTACCATTTTTTTTTTAAATCTTCAAACACTTCACTCCTTGTTGATTGCCCCAACCAAATTAGCTACTTGGCATCTCAAATAAATTTGTGGCAAACATTAAGGTGTTTTAAGAATAATAGCATGTCAAACATTGATATATCAAATATATTTGTGGCAAATACCAAGAATTTTTGTTCATTGTCCCAATCAAGCCAACTTTGAGATTTTTTCCAAATGCCATTAAATCTAAATATGATATTTAATCAATTTTAATCATCCCTTTTAACACAATCTTTAAATGTTTGGCATCTCTTTCTCCAAAACAAGGGTAGATAGTCCCAACCAACTACTTTGACATCTCAAGTGAATTTTTGTCAAACACTAAGTTTTTTTAACTTGTTAAACCAAAGTAAATTTTTGGCAAACACGAAGGTTTTTTAAGAAGAAAATATTGCTAAACCAAAGTAAATTTGTGGCAAACACCAAGGGATTTTAAAGAGGGATAGCTTATCAATGAAATCTCCTTAGCAAACACACTAATTATCGTTGAGACTTCACTACCAATTTTTTAGTTAACAAGCGTTTCCCATTATCATAAGATTTTACTATTTATTAACTTGGTTTCAATAAAATATTTGGTGGCCATCTATGTGTAAAATTTCATGTTAATATAGTCTTGTATATCAATGGGATTAGGTTTACACGTGGATTGGCTAAGACAAGCTCCTTCGGTCCTTTGGGGCTCTGGGAGGTCTCAGGTTCAAGTCCAAGTGTTGGTAGATGGGGCCTCACACACTGGGGTTTTTGAGCAAGGTGTTTGGTTTCCAACATAGTGGGAGGATCCTAGATTACTGAGAGGTACAACCTACCAAAGCGCAGTGGTTGGGTAATTGATCAGTGGCCAAGGGTTTTAGACTAAAGCAATTGTGGAGGTCAAACTTCTTATTGTAAAAAAACTATCTTGTATATCAAGATAAGTACATTTAATTCTCTAATTCTTGAATAGTAACAATTAGTCCAATTCTATATTTTTCTTCTTCAAAAAGAAACTTGAAAAATATAAAAAAACATAACTTTGTCACTCCCTAAATCGCTTCGCTTTAAGCTATATATATTTCTACTCTAACCAATTTTGTTTATAAATGTTTTAGAGTTCCTTTCACTACACAATGCCTTTATTGTGCAACAATTTCACATGTGTCTCAACATGCCCAAAGAACCTTCACTATATCTAGATAAATTTACAGATGTTATATAAAGTTCTTGCAAATAGTCAATATTTTTACTATGCTAAAAAAGGATTTTATGGAACATGTGTTCCTTTCATGTTGAAAACTTTCCCGTAGGTGACGATATCATGTGTATTAAAAGGTTATTTGATATCCTTTTTATGCTGTGATCATGTGATTTTGTATTTAACAAGAATTTGACAATGTCCATTTCATGATATGTGTCCAATTACTCATTCAGTTCATAAAATTGAGCTTTGAATTCCGATAGCCACTAGGCCTAAGATACTTTTACATTTTGGTAAAATTAGGCTCTGTCCAAGTAATTAGAGGAAGCTCTAGGAATCCACGTCTTTGCTCCAAAAATACCTTAACTATTTTATAACGAAGCATAATTTACAGTAAATGGAAACCAAGAAAAATACTGTACATTTTCAACATCCAAGTTTTTAAATACCATTGAGGTTATCAACAAAGGAAGGTAGCACTTCTACTATTTTTAGTGTTTTATGCTCAATCTTCTCTAAAATCCAAATATGTCCTTTTAAGAGGGACAACTACATTTAAAGAAATGACTAAATAACAAGTAATTTCTCATGTCCTTCAAATTGGCACCCAATTTGAATAAGTGAATCAAGGATTTGATCAATTCTTGTTATACAACACAAACTCAAATGGTTGTTCACAACAACACTCATTAAGCATAAATAAATATTAAGAGATTTCAACATGTGATCCACATATATCCTATGACATAATGTAATTTTCATTAATCATTTGCAAAATGTTAAATAATTTACCAAGCCTCTTCATGAGATAAATCTGTTTTTAATTGGGTTATTTATTATGATTTCCTTATAAATAGAGGAAAATAATAAACATTAACATTGTCAAAAAGATTGGGGAAATATTATTTTGGAAGGAAGTTCTTTATCAACACACATTGTGACCAAAGTGCTCCCAAATAAGATCATGAACATTTTGATAAAATTATTTCCCAAGTTATGACATCCCAACATACGCCAAATGAAACCCCATAAAAGATGGTCATTGCTTTGTTAAAATATATCTCGAAAAAGAGAGCTTTTTGATCATTGTTGCTTGCCCATTGACAGGCTTTCCACACAATGATTAAATTTTCAAGATTAAATATCCTTTTAACAAATATTATTTGTCTACGCCTAACCATACAAGCTACTATATCTTTAATTGTATCGTCTAAAACCTTAATTAGTATTTCATATGAAACATTCAGTATAGTTAGCGGTTTGGAGCCACTAGCAGTTTCTCCTTTTTACCCTTTGGAATCCCTAAGCATAATTACATATTCATTAATGTTTGTATTTGTTTTTCCAAATCCGTGAATCATCTTAAGAGGTTGCGTACTATATAATCCCACATGTTTTTGTAGAATCCCACCTTGAATCCATCTTCACCTAGATATTAACTCTTCCATTCCCCAAATTGCTTTCTCCAATGTTATTTCCCTATCTAAATTTATCTTGTCCAAAGGAGCGACAGTCATAGGGACAAGATGAAATGCTTCATTTTTTTTCTTTAAAGTCCTTTGGATGTTTATCGAGTTCAACTATTCTAATTATTCATTTTGACGTTTGTATTTTTCTCAAGATACTCAAAGTAAAATTTACAACCCTCTTCCTCTTCACTAGCCCAATGAGTTTTGTATATGATAATGCTCTTATCTTGTACGCCTTGAGACATATCATTTTGTAGTAAGAAATACATCATTTTATATCTTTACCAACATTAATTATTGTCTATAGCTCAAATTTGATTTCTTTGAATGCATTTATACATAACCTTATCCTTGTCTTTGCCTACCCTATTAGTCATTATCCCTAAACTTCTAAGAAATTCTTGTTTGTGGTAGTTTTTGTTTCCCAATTCCACACTTTCTTGATTACTTTCATACAATCATCAATATCTACATGTAAAAATGTTTAACTTATAAAAAAAAGATTGCAATTATTCAATTTGAAAATCTACTTCAACAATATTAAGTAGTAAAAGTAGCAAAGACTCATAACTCTCATTATTATCTATATTGTATTTATACAATTTATAAAAAACTTATCGTCATAACATATCCCATATACCATTCTAACTTGTTAATAATCTAAATGTATCAACTTGGAAGCATCCTAATTTATTGTAAAAAGTTCAAACCAATCCGTAATACCCGGAATAACCTTCTTCACTTGTTAAATTAAATGTATCACTATAAAAGTATTCTATTTTATTTTATTATAAAAAGTTAAAATCAAATACTCTAAATATGTTTTTTATCATTTTTATGTCCAAATATAAATATTTTAATAATAATCAATCAAATATTAATTTACAATTATTCCACTCAATATAAAATTCAAATATAATAATTAATTTAATTTTCAAATATTAAAATACAATTTTAAAACAACTTTAAAAAATAATTAATTTAGTTTTCAAAGTGTATAAAAATCCAAATAATAATTAAATTAGTTTTCAAATATTAAAATGCAGTAAAGGAACAGCCAAGTGTATATAAAAGTTTACGGGACAGGAAAACCCAACATAAAATCTAAATGATAGTCAATTTAGTTATTGACTTTTGCAATGGAGTTGACAAGGTTGTTTTTCAAAATGTGTGACAACAAATGTAACCACTTTGTCATTACAGTTTTCTTCACATTGAGAATTTTTCATGGCAATTTAAAAGTATGAAAGGGAAAGAAAGGTTCAAACTTTGAATTTATTTAAAAGTTTGAAAGGAAAGACAAGGAAAGGAAATGAAAGTGGTTGTACTTAATGCATGTAAAGGTTTGTACATGTCTTACTTAAGGAATTGTATATAAAGATGTGGACATCTCTTACCTAAGGAATTGTACATGTCCTACACATATGTTGCAAATCACTTGTGATTAAACAAAAGGAAACAACAAAAATAATATATATATATATATATATATATAATAAAAATCATACAATGCGGATGTAGAGATGTATGGATGACAATTGTTTGTTGCATATTGTATATGTTTGTTTCCTTGTGATTAAACAAAAAGAAACACTGATATATATTTTGGATAAAAATCATACAATGTGGATGTAGAGATGTGTGGAGGACAATTGTTTGTTGCATACTGTATATGTTTGTTTCCTTGTGATTAAAAAAAAAAAACACCGATATTTTTTGGAAGAATATTTATATCAGGATAAAAATCATATATTGTGGATGTAGAGATATGTGGAGGCAATTGTTTGTTGTATATTGTATATGTTTATTTCCTATGTAAAAATGTGTGGTGGTTATTATGGAATCTATTATTTGAATTTTTGTGGTAGTGGTGTGATGTGAAATAGTATAATATATGCTTTTATCATCAAATGTGTATAAATTGATTTTACATTTTTATATGATGTATGATATTTATTTTTTTCTAAAATATGGAAAATGAATACATATTTTGATATAGGACATGTTTAAGAATATGGTCTTATAGTTGAGTTAAAGTTTTTTTTCTCAATGAAGCATTATTGAAGGTTTCAAGAAACAAATCTTTTAATCTTTTCTAATAAAAATAATGTATTGTATTGTTGAAAGTTGAAATTTATAAAGAACGGTTAAATAATATTTAATCACATTTTAACTTTGTGTGTGAATTTTTGTTATCGTAGGACTATACCTCCCTGCAACTCAAAGTACAATGTAACAAAACATAGCCACTCCAATTTGCTAAGTTACATAGAATACAACTCAATAATTAAACACAATTTAGCTACGTAGAATTTAATCACAATATAACACTGTAAATTTTATTAATTAGATTGTCTAAGCTCTCGAGCCTCCATTACATTTAGTAGATTTTCACTCTATAGTTTCTCACCCCCTCACTCATTCATGGACTTCTCTTATGAGAGTTGGAAGCTTCTTTCCAACAACCACTCAAAGTTTTAGAACTTATAATGTTACACTTGGAATGACCAATGCCTCTATCCACTACTACAACCAATTCACGGAGTTATACTCAGAGGAAAAAGGAATCTTTATTTTTTATGGGAGATAGAATATACACAAAATTTGGAAGTTGAATCGCTTAAATTGTTCCATCTGCCATCAATTTGTCATCAAGATTGTTAAAATGGTTGTAGGCATATTGTTTTGCATTCCTCGTAATTATCTAAGTGGCATTAACTATTTACTTTTACACCATAGTTTTTACTACTAAGTTTTGGCTGCATCATTTTCTTTGCTTGGCATGTTATCCACTGTAGTATTAAAATAATGTTTGTATTCATTTTTTTCTTAAGGGAAATAAGTTATTTACGAGCAATCATCCCACTAGAGGCACATTGATGGGAATAAAGAATCTTGAATTTGAACTAAAATATTGATTGTTGTTACTGAACCAATTTGGACTAGATTATCATTGTTATCTCTTCTATGGTTAGGCATTTATTTCACATTCTCTTTCATAGCCAAAACTGTGAGAGGTTCTCTCTCCTTCCATGGGATTGTTGTAGCAGCACATAATCTATGAAATATGATGTAATTAATACCTAAACCATTGAAAGGAAATGATATGTGCAAGATAAGTGGCTACAATAGGATGCTCCTACAACATACCCCCTTGGTTGGAAAATTTGACCAGCTTGCTCAAAAGGTAGGATAACAAAAGGCACATACTAGACATCTCCTCTTCTCATTGCTACTACTAACATCCACATCATTTTTTTCAATGTCCTGACAGAGCATTGTTCTACATCTACCTCACTTTTTAATGTTTCTTGCATTCCTTGCAAATATATTCTACAATGTTCCACTACCTCCTTTTATTTTACCCCAATGGAGCTTACTTCCTTATACTGATTCCACTTAATGGTGCTTACTTCCACCCTAACCTCCCTCTTAGGCACCATTCTCAATACTTGTTGCATGGAATATAAAAGTATATCATTCCCCTCACTGTCAAATTTTCCTTTTGTTGTTTCCCTCATGGACACATCCTCTACTTTATTAGTTGTGTTTCCTACAAACACAGCACCACATAACACAATACGAGAACAACAACCTTTTGTTTGTTTCTCTTTTGAGTGATGTTGTTGTAACACCCATGCATTTATCTTTAGTTTTTTTCAAATCATTGCTCCACATGTTCATGATACTCCACTTCCTTCACATAATATACCAACACTATACTTAACATCACTTGGTTAGTGTGATGTCCCCAACCCCTAAACCAAGGTCAAGGACACCTGGGATCCCAAGGGGAAGGATGAATAAGGGTAATGCATAACAGAATAAGGATAACTAAGGTTAGGCCAACATGCCCAAAAACCAATAAAATAAACCAATCATCCTTTTTAAAATGAAATGCTTGAATACAAATGCAAATTATTCCCCAAAGCACATGTTATGCATGGTAAATTCAAGCATGAAACACAACCAGATTTGAACAAGCTATTAGCATGATTTCAAACATTAAATATCAGATCTATTATAACATTTTAAAATGTAAAATATTCAGATCTACAAGCCACCATAAACAATGTAAATAAATAGATCTACAGGCTGCCACATTCGACCATATTAACAGTGTTAGAAATCATATCTACTCACTACCACCTACAACCATATTAACATAAACAAAACGAGATATGAAGGTTACCATATACAACCATATAAATGATAAATATATCAGATCCCATGGCTACTACCTACAATCATGTAAATGACAACAAAATCAGATCCACACACACACACACACACACACACACACACACACACATTAGAAATTGTAGTAAATAAGCATACAACAAAATACTAATCTCAATGAAAAGCAACTAGATTCATCATGACAACGTTACACCCAGCCATAGACATTCCATGCTCATGCATCTTCAACATGACAATCACCCCCGATCTGAGGCCATAGATCCATAGGAGAGGTACTCTCAAACCAAAAAGTATGGTGCACTCATCTCAACACCGGGAACACTGCCACATAAAAAAAATTGTATCTCAGTCATACAAAAACCTTTTTCAATGAAACAAAATGTATTCCTTACTGGAAACTGTAAAATTAGTCACAGCAGATCTAATGAACAAGTAAATCAATCACACAGATGAACATAGAAAATATGGTGTAAAACTGTGCAAAACATGCAGCAGTGCTCAATATCCCAGTAAGGGTGAATGATTACAATAGAATACAGTAACCATGACTGAGCAATTTGAATTGCCTAAGGAGGTCATTCGAATCACTGAATGGAGTAGCTTGACTCCAACTAGGAGTCCTCATCATCAATTAGTAGTGGTCATCAATGCACAAGAACCAGTCATCCAGGTGTCAATCTGAGTCTAACTGAGTGTAACATGTGTAACTGAAGTGTGTAGCACTGATATAGGGAAGTGGGCTCAGTGGAGGGCGCATGGGAGGCTAACTGAAGTCAGAACAAGTCATCTAGTCAATCTGGAGGTCCAACAGAAGTGAAACAGTCAGTCGGGAGTGAAACTAGCCTCAAATCAGGGAGAATCGGAGCTAACCGAGTGTAACTAAAGTGGAACTACAGTGGTAGGTGAAGAAGTGCGCCCTTCTCTGGCAGTAGGTGAGAAGTGGGCGCCTTCCAAACTAGGAGGGATAAAACTCTGAAGTAAGTGGCTCCCGGGTGCTAGAATAAGGTGGCTAAGGTGCTGGAGGCATCAACCTGGTGACTGGGATGCATGCAAAGTGCATGCAAACCCTAGAATTTGCATGCAAACCCTAATTGCATGCAATATCCTGAAAAAGATGATGTGGATATCCGAACAGAAACAACCTTCTGGATGCAATGGAATAGGTCTGACAACCCAAAAATTCTTAGAAATATCTGAACCAGAACATATGGTTGTGCCCTTCTCAACACTGTGAGAATACCACAACTACACCTTTCACCATATCAAATTTCCCTTCCATCTACACTACCTGATGAGTTGTGAATCCCATCGCTACAAAATACCTCGAGATATCACCACCGTCACCCTGTATTTACAAGTTATATTGGACAAATACAAGCAATGGGAGAAGGACTCATGTTGTGTAAGCATAGATCAATCTTCAATCCCCATTATAGGGTCTTCAAACCTCATCACACAAGTCCTTCAATATTCCTGCAATACAATGCATCTCCTACTCGAGATCATGTATTTCCTAGACAAGAGAACATTCCAAAACATTGGAGAGATCAGAGAGAGAGAGAAGAAGAATGAAAGAGAGCCAATTTGAATCCTTCTATAGCCATTCGAATTCCCAAGGGAGTGACTCCAATTCCAAGAGAGGCAACTCAAATTCACTAGGGGATACTGAAATCATGAGAGAGAGGTTACAATTAGAGATTCCCTTTCCAATAATAGAAAAAGGTGAAACAAGAGGGGAGTTACACTTTTTTTCAAGGAGTATAGACTAAAAATAGCCAGTGAGAACACACTAGCACATGAGGAGCATCAAAGGAGGCTTGGAATAACCAAGGAGGGTGCGCTAGCCAAGTAGGCCCCACTAAACATCAACAAGGGAGCAATAGTATCTCCATAAACCAAAATAATAAAAAATAGGGTCCAAAGAGTAATGTTAGGGAGAGCAACAACTCCTAGTCCCCAACCCCCTCATATGTGGAATCCATGCCCCCCCCCATTCTCGTTAGTTGTCCATGTTGAATCTATTTATTTAATTAAATAATAATAATAATAAAGTCCATATTCCTGACACCTAGTTCCCAATAATAATAAAAATAATAACATATGTCTGGGGCTTAACAACCTGGGTATTGCATCCCCCTCCCTCTCAAAACAATGCATCATCCTCGATGCATACTTATTACATACGTGCCGCAACACAAAATTTCAAAAACGATGAGGGTATGCCTCCCTCATAGCATCTTAGCATCTTCAGGACTGTAGTGGGTCCATTGAACCTTTAACTACCCGGTCTCTTGATTCTGGAGCAACTTGACTTTTCTACCCAATATGGTAACTGGTTGTAATAGAAAATACCCTTTTGGTTCCACCTTAATCACATTCCAATCAATCATATGATTAGTATGACGTATATGATTTTTTTAACAAAGATACATGAAATACATTATGCACTTTTATGCAAGCAGACAATGCAAGCTCATATGCAACGAGACTTATCCTAGGTAAGATATCAAAGGGTCCATAGTATCTAGCAGCTAGCTTGGAACAGTTCCCCAAGTTCAAGGATCTCTTCTTGGGTCTAAATTTAAAAAATACATGATCTCCAACTTTAAAATGTCTGTCAATTCTGTTATGATATGCATAAATTTTTTGTCTGGCTTGAGTTGCTTTCATATTTTACTTGATTCTAATCATCTGATCTTCGATGTCCTTTAGTAGATCAGGTCCAATAATGATTATGTATGTTGTATTATCCCACCTGATAGGATTATTTCACTTCCTTCCATACAATGCCTCAAAAGGACTCATCTTTAGAGAGGCATGATATCCATTATTATAGGAAAACTCTAGCAAGTGCAAATAATCCTCCCACTTGGATGGCTGATCCATCACATACATTCTCAACATATCTTCAATGACCTGATTAAATATTTTTGTCTGTCTATCTGTATGGGGATGGTATGCTGTACTCATGTTCAAAGTTTTTCCAAATCCTTCGAACAAGCCTTTCCAAAAGTTAGAGGTAAACTTAATTTGCATCTCTATTTGATACTATAGCTTTCAGAATTCCATGTAGTCTGGAAACCTCTTTCATATAGATCTTCGCTATGTTGGTTGTCTTATGAGTTGTTTTCACTGGAATAAGGTGTGCAACTTTAGTCAACTTATCCACTACTACCATGATGACATCATTATGTAGTCTTGTATTAGGAAACTTTGTGATGAAATCTATTGTCACTACATCGCACTTCCATTCAGGTATTGGTAATGGCTATAACAAACCAGTTGGATGTCCATTCTCTAATTTAACATTTTGGAATTTCATGCATATAGCTATGCACTCTGCAACATCCTTCTTCATTCCTTTCTAGTAGTACTGCTTCCTCATTGCTGCTACTGTCTTCTGATAACCCTAATGCCCAACATAAGGCACATTATGCATCTCTTTTAGAACCATCTTCCTTATATCTCCATATTTTGGCACATAAACTCTATCCTTATGCATGAGGATTCCATTCTCTTCCAACCTATGCTTTTCAAAATTATGTGGTACTTTCTTTTGCTACAATCCATCTCTCACTTGGTGGTAATGTTCATCTGTTGCATTGGATTCAATGATCTTATCTTTCAAATCTGATGTTCTAGTACTGATAGTTGCTACATACACCACATGTATCTTCCTATTGAGCGCATCAACTACCTTATTCTCCTTGCCTTTGATGTGCTTGATATCAAAGTCATATTCACATAACAATTCCATCCACCTTCTTTGTCTTGCATTCAAGGTAGGCTACTCAAAGAAATACTTCAAACCATCGTTATCAATCCTTAATTCAAACTTCTTACCCATCAAGTAGTGTCTTCACATCTTTAAGGAATGAATGATAGCTGCAAGCTCTAGATCATGAGTGGCATAGTTTTGTTCATGTTCTTTCAACTTTCTAGATTCATAACTAATTACATGGCCATTCTGAGTCAACACTCCACCAATTCATGCTTACATGCATCGATGCATACTACAAAGCTTTCATCAGGATTTGCAATCTCCAGAACTGGTGCACTAGTAAGCATTTCCTTGAGTCTCTGAAAACTGTCTTCACACTTGGAATTCCATTCAAACTTCACTCCCTTATTCTGCAAAGATGTAATGGGATGAGCTAACTTTGATAAACCTTCAATGAATAGTTGGTAGTATCCCTCTAACCCCATAAAATATCTTACTTCTGATACATTCCTTAGTGTCTGCCATTCCACTATAGCTCTTATCTTTTCAAGATCCACTAAGATGCATTCTTCTGATATGGTGTAACCCAAGTATTGGATTCTACTCTGATAGAATGAACACTTACTTATCTTGGCATACAATTTTTGATCTCTGAGTACTTTCATCACCAATATTAGATGCTCTTCATGTTCTTCTTCTGACTTAGAATAAATGAGGATGTCATCCAAGAATACAATTACAAACTTATCCAAATACTTTATGAAAAATAATTTCATCAAACACATGAATGTTGTTGGTGCATTTGTCAATCCAAAAGGTACCAATGTAAATTCATAATGACCATACCTGGTCCTGAATTTTTTCTTATTGATGTCTTCATTATTGATTCTGACTTGGTGATATACTGATCTCAGGTCTATATTTGAGAATAATTTGGCTCCTCTCAGCTGATCAAACAAGTAATCAATTCTTGGAAAGGGACACTTGTTTATGATTTTTTCTTTGTTCAATTGTCTGTAATCTATACAGAGTCTTAGAGTTCCATATTTCTTCTTTACAAACAACACGGGAGCTCCCTAAGGTGACACACTGGGCCTTATGTAACCTTTCTTCAGAAGCTCTTCTAACTGCATCTGCAACTCTTTCAATTATGGAGTACTCATTTTGTAAGGTGATTTAGATGAAGGAATTGCACCCGGTACCTAATCAATAGAGAAATCAATGTCTCTCTGAGGTGGAATTCTTGGAAATTCTTGAAATACATCTACAAATTCTTGTAGCACTGGGTAGTCTTGTAGCCCTGTCTCTTTTCCTTCCTCCACATGAGCTACACACAATTGAAAACCTTTCCTAAAACATTTCTTCAACTACAAAGCTATGATATGTCTCAGGGATATGGGTCTAGGTATACCTCTCACTATCACATGGTTGCCTTCTTCATCCCGACAAGTATAAGTTTTATTGTGACAGTCAAGCATGGCATGATGTGCATCCAAGCAATCCATTCCAATCAATACATAATATGAATCTAAAGGTAGGATGTTCAAGTATACAAAGGTCTTGAGACCATTCATTTCCAAAGGACACTTTCTTACTGCTTCTGTGACCTTCCTCTTGGTACCTGTAGTGAACTGCACTAGACTCACTGTCTCAGGATTGATTTTATTCAAGTAAAATCACTCAACTATGTTAGGTGAAATTTAACTATGGATAGATCTAGAATCAATCAAAATAGTTATAGATACATTAGCAACCTTACCTTCTACCTCAATCATTCGGGATTGATGATCAACATGTATACCATCCAGGGATGCATAGATTCTGGGAATACTTCTTCCAACATCACCTACAGTTGAGGAATCTTGAATGTTTTTAATGGTACTTCCCTTATGTGGACATTGCCTGGCATAGTAATTATCCTTACATACCCAACATTCAACATGTGGTCTTGGATTTCTGTTTGAATCTTCTCCTTTGGTTTGGATTCGCTCTTGTTGTCTTTGCCTATAAGAATTACTATTTATGGATGCTGGAGGCTGGAATCCTTCTCTCTCTATTCTTGCTTGTCTCTCTTCCTATCTTTCCAGTCCTTCTGATATGGATATTTGTTCTTATTATGATCATATAGATGCTTTTCCTTCCAAATGGCATCTTTAAGGGTCTTTGTTCTGTCATACTGGATCTTGTATTTATAGGAATCTGGTAGATCAACGAGGAACCTTTGAATCTTCACTTTCACATCCTTTATGAAATATGCATACTTCAAGATCTCTAGGAACCTTTTCTCATAAGCTTCCATGGTCATGCTACCTTACTTGAGTTCAAATAAATCCTCCATCTTCTTTTCATAGTAGTGCTCTGAGAGATATCTTTCTGGAAATATTTCTTGAACTTTCTCCAAGATTCTATCTTCATCAATATCTTTCAACTTGACTAGCCGATCCCACAAAATGAATTATTTACTTTTCAAATGGTAGATGGATACCCTTGCTTCCATGTTTGATGTGTACTGATGCAACTAGAAAAAATTTCTAAGTCCCAACAACCAAGCTTCAACATCTTCACCCTCCATCAAAGGTTGGAGGCTTGATTCTTCTTAGTTCCCCCACCAGTTCATTATATGCAAACCTTCTCTTTTTGTATCTTATTGGGGATATTCCAGTGATGATTTTCGAGCTGGTTTATGAATACCTCTTCTTCTTCACTATAGAGGGCATATGATGAGTTCTTCTTGAGGATGATCTAGATCTTTCATAATATCTTCTTGGTACATGTCTTCTAACATCATGATTGTTTCTTGGAGATGTTCATTAGGTTCTTTGCAATTGTTTCAGGTCATGCATGATTTGTTCTTGAATGTGAATGATCCTTTCATTATCTTCTCTACACTTTCTTATTGAATCTTCTATACTTAAGGGTTCACTGCTTCTCTTGTGTCCATTTTTCCTAGCTTCTCTTCTTCCAAACTCCTCTTAACGGATGTATGGTAATTGTCCTTCTTCCAAATCCATCTCTAATCTATGTAGTTGATTTCTGATCTCTTACCCTTGTAGCTTCTTCTTCACTGTACTTACTGATTCTTTGGTCTTCAATGCTTCAATTAGGGTTTAAAATTTGTTTTTCAATAATCACACTGCATGTACATTCATTAACTGACATAACTAGGGCTCCTATGTGTTCATTATCAATCACTGTTAGCTCACTACACATCTATTTCACAATACATATATTATGATTCCAAAACAAAAACTCAGAGTTATAAATATGTAGAAGGCCCAATAGTTGCAGAGTTGAAACCTAAGCTTTGATACCACTCTATGATGTCCCCAGCCCCTAAACCAAGGCTAAGAACACATGGGATCCCAAGGGGAAGGCTTAATAAGGGTAATTCACATCGGAATAAGGATAACTAAGGCTAGGTGAGATTCCCAAAAGCCAATAAAATAAAACAATCATCCTTTTTAAAATGAAATGCTCGAATACAAATGCAAATCATTCCCCAAAGCACATGCTATCCATGGTAAATGCAACTCGATTTGAGCAAGATATTAGCATGATTTCAAACATTAAACATCAAATATATTAAAACCATTTAAAATTTAAAATATTCAGATCTACAAACCACCATAAACAATGTAAATAAATAGATCTACAGGCTGCCACAATCAACCATATTAATAGTGTTAAAAATCAGATCTATTGACTACCACCGAAAACCATATTAACATAAACAAAAATAGATATGAAGGCTGCTATATATAGCCATATAAATGATAAATATATCATATCCCATGGCTTCCACCTACATCCATGTAAATTACAACAAAATAAGATCCATGAGCACATATATATACCTGAAATGGTTGTAAATAAGCATATAACAAAATACTCATCTCAATGAAAAGCAAATAGCTTCAATAGGAAAACGTTCCACCCAGCCATAGACATGGCATGCTCATGCATCTTTAAACATGACAGAGAACCCCTAGCAAAGGCCATATATCCAAATGAGAGATACTCTCAAACCAAAAGGTATGGTGCACTCATCTCAACACCGGGAACACTGCCACAATTGTATCTTAGTCATACATAAACCTTTTTGAGTGAAACACAAAGTATTACTGAATGGGTACGATGTTTCAGAAACAATGGAACGGGTCTCACAACCCATAAATGCTCAGAAATATCTGAACCAGAACATATAGTTGCACCCTTCTCAACACAGTAAGAATACCACAACTACACCTTTCACCATATCAACTTTCCCTTCCATCTACACTACTTGGTGAGTTGTGAATCCCCTCACTACACAAGCCCTCAGGATATCACCACCCTCATCATGGATTTACGAGATATATTGGACAAAGATAAGAAATGGGAGAAGGAATCATGTTGTGTAAGAATAAATCAATCTTCAATCCCCATTACAGGGTCTTCAAACCTCATCATAAGGTATCCAATCTTCCTACAATACAATGCATCTCCTACTCGAGATCATGTATTTCCTATACAAGAGAGCATTCCACTGCACTAGGGATCTCAGAGAGAGAGAAGAATAAAGAAAGAGAGCCAATTCGAATCCTTCTATATCCATTTGAATTCTTAATGGCGTGACTCCAATTCCATGAGAGGTAACTCAAATGCCCTGAGGGTTGCTCAATTCATGAGAGAGAGGTTACAATTAGAGATTCCCTTTCCCATAATAGAAAAAGGTGAAACAAGAGTGGAGTTACACTTTTTTTGAAGGAGTGCAGGCTAAAAATAGCCAGTGAGGGAACACTAGCACATGAGGAGCATCAAAGGAGGCTTGGAATATCCAAGGATAGCGCACTAGCCAAATAGGTCCCACTAAACATCAAAGATGGAGCAATAGTATCTCCATAAACTAAAATAATAAAAAATAGGGTCCAAAGAGTAATGTTAGGGAGAGAAACAACTACTAGTCCCCAACCCCCTCACATGTGGAATCCATGGCCCCCTCATTCTCATTAGTTTTCCATGTTGAAGCTAGTTACTTGATTAAATAATAATAATAATAATAAATTCCATAGTCCTGACACCTAGTGCCCAATAATAAACAAAATAATAACTTATGTCCGGGCCTTAACAACCGGGGTATTACAATTAGCCTTCTCGACTTCTTCATTTGATGGATGCAAGTTAAAATTCAACCCATCCCTCTCAAATTGACATGTATTTATCCTCCAATCATACATAACTCTTCTATCAAACTGCCATGGCCTCCCCAACAAAATGTGACAAGCATCCATGGGCAAGACATCAAATAACATGCTATCACTATAACCCCTAATATTAAATTTAATCAAACATTGCTCCTTCACTGTGACCCTATGCTCATCTTGTAACCATAACATTATTTATGCTTCTAGATGAGCTGTACACTTCTATTTCAATTTGTGAACAACTTCATTTGACACCAAATTTTCTAAATGACAACACTTACCTTCTATCTTACATTTCGTTCTAAAGAGTGTCTTCATCTGTTTCAATTCTTTCTCAACCTCTTTCTCAAGATGCAACAATACTTTCCTCATCATCAAATTGTATCCATGCTTTTCCCTCAATTCCACCACCTCACTTGCTACTATTGTTGGTTCAACTTGAATAATATGGATTAAATCCTCTTGTCTTCTCCCATCCTTCAAAATTTGTGATCATTCAAATTCCATATGGTCTTCCATCCCATTTTTGTAGCAAATGCCTTCAAATTTTCCTCCTCTACCTTTTCCTTACATTGAATTAACTCTTCCTCTATTAGCATATAATCTTCTTCTAGAAAGTTTCTCCATAGTGTTGGAGTTACCTTCACCTTATTCCACTTGTTTTACATTTTGTTTCCCTCTTCCATATCTTGGACCTTTTTTCACTATCTATTGTTTCCTTAAAAATTTCTCCTCAATCCTAAAGGCTACTTGGTAAGCCTATAACATTGAACAAGAATTTAAAATATTAAACTCATCTTGAATGACATAAATTATACCATTCACATACTTGACAATGGATTCCAGAATCTCTTCACTTTTCCAAGACCTTATATAAATTCTGTAAAATTCTTCTATATACTCCTTGATTGACATCTTCAATTGCTTCAAATTTTGCAATATTCTCAACAAATTTAAAGCATAATATAGAGGAAAAAATGTATTCTTCAACTTTGACACCATCCTATCCCAGGGTTTAACCTGTTCTCCACCACAACTTAAATTCTCTATTCAATGTTAGATTATCCCACCACAAAGAAGCATGACTTTTTAATTCTGTACTAAAGAACCTAACCCTCCTAGGATCTCTAATTTGATCAAATTCAAAGAACTTCTCTATTTCTCCTATCTAGTATATCAAATTGTTAGGATTTAAATTCCAGAATAGACAAGAGTACCAAGTTTAGGTTTTACCTCCAACATTGTTGATTACTTTGATCATTCTCTCATCCATTTTCATTTACTCTTATGTTTCTTATATTGTTGTCTTTGATTCTACTTCATCATCATTAATTTCCTAGACCACATGCGCAATACCTGTCCTCTGGGAAACATCCATGGCATCCATTCTGGACATCGTTGTCTTCACCATCATTGCAATCTAATTCACGTCTTATGAACCCTCTGGTCTTCTAGCTCTTTCACAACCTCTTCCTCTTTGGGCCATCACTATGATTTTGTTTCGATATCTCTCCTTATGTGCTTCCCACTTCACCAACATTCACATATGACTCAATATGAGACAAATATATCCCACCACAAGCGCAACTTGCTCTGATACCACTTGATGTAGTCATGCTATGCCTCCTTGCAACAACATAGCAAAACAAAACCACTCTGATTTTAGACGTCACACAAAATACACCTCAATAATCAAACACAATTTAACTATGCATAATTTAACCGCAACATGACACTACAAATTTTATTAATTAGATTTCCCAAGCTCTTGGACTTTCATTACATTCAACAGAGTTGTACTCTAAATTTTCTCACACCTCACTCATCCACAAACTTCTCCTATGAGAGTTGGAAGCTTATTTCCAACTACCACTCAAAGGTTTAAGACATGCATTGGTGCAATAGGAATGGCCAATGCCTCTATCCACCACCGCAACCAATTAATGGAGTTATACTTAGAGGCCAATGGTGTCTTTCTCATTCACAAGAAGATAGCTTATACACAAAATTTGAAAGTTGAATGACTTAAGCATTCTAACTACCATTGATTTGTATTCAAAGTGATTAAAACGATTATCAACAGATTGTTTCATATTCCCCATAATATCTCAATATCACATTTACTTTTATACCATAGTTTTTACTACTAATTTTTTATTGCATCATTTACTTTGTTGGGTACATTACCCACTATTGTATTAAAATGATATTTTTCTTCATTTGTTGTTGAAGGGAAATAATTTCTTTATGACCATATCATGACATTAGAAGCATGTTAATGGGAAGAATGATTCGCAAATCAAAACCGTAATATTGCTTGTTGTTACTAAACCAATCTATATTATATTATCATTGTTATCTCTTCTACGATTAGACATTTCTTCTATAGCCACTTCTATATCAACCTCTTTTGTAGCTAGAATTGTGAGAGGTTCTCTCTTCTTTCATGGTATTGTTGTAGCAGCTTTTGTAACTAAACAAAATCTATGAAATATGATGTAAGTAATACCTAAACTACTAAAAGTAAATTAAATGTACACGATAGATAGTTGTACCAAGGATGTTCCTACATTGATTGTAAAGCATCTACCAAGTCCCATAGTGTATGATATGAACCATTAAATATATCAACAAAACAATGATTTGTGTAATCATTCATGTGTACTAGTTGTGTTGAAACCCACAACTTTCTACCAGTTTATAACTTCCATAATTTCCCTGTTAAATAATGCATGGTTCAATCAAATACATGCATCAATAGAGACACCATACATTGGTAAAGACAAGACATGTGAAGGGCACATTGTTAAAACATCTCTTTGTGATTGAATTGTAAAGTGTCTACCAAGTCCAACAATGGGAGAAATCACCCTAGTACAATGCATATTTGGTGAAGATTATGTATATATAATGCTTCTCATTATGTCCATCACTCCCCATGATTGTTGACTATGAATAATTATCCATCGTTGTTGATGATTTTCCTCCATTAATGTGATTGAAATCATCCAAACAATGCTACCAATGATTCCCTTGTTTGTTGGAGAGAAAGCATTAAGATCACACCCAAGTTTTATCACAAACCCTCTCCATCGTCTACAATTGATCTCATCATGCATGCTTGAGCCAATTCATCCTCTCCATCATTGTAACACCTTTCTCCACTTAAACCTATGATGGCTCTATGCAACCAAAATTAGGGATACCACTTACTCATTGATAAATTATTACATTCTTGGAAGTTGATGAGAGGAAATGAAGTATGATTTGATGTTTGAAATATAACTCGTATAGATCCATCTTAACCCTAGAACTATTAAGCATGGAGAGGGATAAAAAATAAGCCAAGGCGAAAATTTCTAGATGTTTAAAATATCAAGCCTGCTAAGATTGATCTATGTTGGTTTATTTTGTTATTATTATGATGTTTTTTCCTTTTTTATGTTACATACCTCAATTGTTCTTCCATTTTAATGTATTAGCATTACGTTACATTACATATCTAATCCATATTGTACTCGAGAATGCACCTCTCTTTTATTCATGTAATTAAATAAAAACAATAATGTAATTGTTAATATCAATATCCATAAGTATTTATGGGTATATACGGGCATGAGTTATCATAGGGAGGATTGACGAGGGTTTTGTGCGAGCTCAAGCTGAATCTAGGGTTTTGTCGACGCGATCCGCGCGGGTCTGTGCAGGGCATCAGTTGGGGCTGCAGGCATGCCTGCCTCCCACCCGGTGGTTGAAGGCATGCCTCCAGATGGGACCCTTGAGGGTTTGAACCATGTGGAGGCTAGAAAGGAAGCAAGTTCACTGAGCGCTGAAGGCGGAGAGAATGGAGTAAAGCGGCGGCTGGGACCAGGAGGATGTCTCCCAAAAGCCTCAGCGATCCCGACCATTAAGGTTCGCGCAGAAAAGGTAAGAGAAAGGGTAGAACAATGGAAAGAAAAGGCTCTGATTGGAAAATTCATTGGGATTTGGCCTAGGGAGAGAGATCTAGTTCGATGGATCAAACAGACCTGGAACCCAAAAGGTCAATATGATCTACATTTGAGTGCCAAGGTTTTCTTCACCATAATATTCTTTAATGTGGAAGATCAAGATAGAATTCTATAAGGAGGTCCCTACTTCTTCTTCTCGACAGGCCTGTACCTCAGACCTTAGAAAGAACGTTTTAATCCTGTTGTTGAGGATGTAAAGATTGCGCCAGTCTGGATCAAACTTTACTCTCTGCCATGTGAATTTTGGGATCTAGAAATTCTGCAGGACATAGGCAATACCCTGGGCGAATTTGTTAAAGCTGCAGAACAGACTAGGCAACAGAGATACACAGCTTGTGCCCGGATCTGTGTTTATATGGATCTCTCCAGAGAATTACCTGAGGCCATCAAGCTGAACTATGAGGATGAAGAGTGGATCCAACCGATTGACTATGAGCAGTTACCCTTTAGATGTAGATCCTGACATGAATATGGTCATTTTGGCAGGAATTGTCCTCGAATCTCTCAACCGGATTCCCCTCCGAGTCAAGATTCTGCGGGAAATAAGGACAAGGATGGATTTACCTAGGTTAGAAACATAAGAAAAAGCGCATATGGGGATGTTCAGAGGAAAGGGAAAGGGAAGAGTGAAATTGGAACGAATAGCTTGAACCCATTCCAGATACTGGAGGAGGTGGATGACAAAGGTGAAAAAATGCAGAAAGAAAAGACAGCTCAGATCAAGGAACAACCTGCTGAATCAATCCCTCATTCACAGGCCTCACCCCTGGAGGTTCTTCCGGAAGCCATGGAGGATGATGGGGAGGAGGAGGTGGAACTGGGGGATTTGGATCTGGATGAAATTGAGAAGGAATGCGACAAAAATGGGAAGGGCTATGTGTCTCGCAGACAGATTGAACTCCTACATGAAGCTATCATCAAGTCTAAAGCTTATCAGAAATTGGGTATCAAGGTTGATTCCCAACTTGGGTTCAAGCGGAAATCCTCTACTGAAGATTCAAAGAAGGGTAGGAAATCTAATAAACAACGCATTGCAGAAGTAGGCGTGAAGCTTGTGGAATCAGGGTTGTACCCCACGATTCGGGAGGCCCTCTCTAAATCTGCCAGAGTTTCTCAATGAAGATTATAACTTGGAATGTTAGGGGGTGTAATCATCCTAGGAAAATTTGAGCAATGACAAGGAAAGTTAAACAGGAGCGTCCTGATGTTCTATTTTTGCAGGAAACTAAATGTTCCTTTGAAACTTTGGAGAAGAATGGACAGAGAATCTAGAGGGGAGTGGGGGTTATGGAAACAGACGCCGTAGGTTCGGCTGGAGGTATGGCTATCTTGTGGAACCCTCAGTCTATTGTGTTATCTAATTGGAGAGCCAATAGGTTTTCCCTAATGTGCGAATTTTGTATAGTTGATTCTGCGGTGAAAGGAACATTGGCCAACATCTATGGACCCAATGTTGCTCAGCCAAAAGAAGCCTTTCTTCATTTCCTTTCTTGGCTTTCTGCACAAGCTCAAGTTGGTTCGTGGATTGTTGGTGGGGACTTTAACCTGATCACCTCTCTGGATGAGAAAAAAGGTGGCCGCAGACTTCTGGATAGATTCCAAGAAAGGTTTAGGGATATTCTAAGCCACAGTCAGTGGATTGACATTGAGACTGGGAATGGGTGGTTCACATGGAACAATAAAAGAGGTGGGCCCCATCTCGTCACCTCTAGATTGGATAGATTCCTGACAACGGAGGACATAGCTCGGGAAATGGGGAGGTCAATGCCAATGTCCTCCCCTCTGCTGGGTCTGATCATTGGCCTGTGTGTCTCACGTGGGACCTTTCCTCTAACAACCTGCTCAGACCTTTTCACTTTGAGCAATTCTAGTTGGATCACAAGGAATTCAAGGATTTGGTGGGACAGTGGTGGAAGGAATTGGTCCCCCAGGAGGGATCAAGGATGTATCAATTCCAACAGAAATTGAAGGCCCTGAAGTCCAAAATACGCACCTGGAATAAGGAGGATTTTGGAAATATTTTCGAAGACAAAAAATAGTTGATCACAGATCTTGAGTTAATTCAAAAACTTGGGATGGAGGAGGGGTGGAATGATGAGCTGAAAGAGCGAGAAGATAACCTTATTGAGTGTTTGGAAGCTTGGGAGAGGTAGGAGGAAACATTTTGGAAGCAAAAATATCGAATTCAATGGCTTCAAGAAGGGTAAAGAAACACTAAGTTCTTTCATAATTTTGTCATTCAAAACAGGCATAGATCCAAAATCTTGAAAATTCATAAATCCAATGGGAATATTGCTGAATCCAGAGAAGATATAGAAGAAGAACTAGTACACCACTTCAAGACTGTGCTTAAAGAAGATAGAAGTGATCGAAGTCCTGACATTGCCCAGATCGCTTCTCTCATTCCCCGTCTTGTTACTCAGGCTCACAATGAGGCGCTTAATAAGGTTGTTTCTCTTCAAGAGGTTGAGGAGGCTATGTACCAAATGGATTTAGGAAAGGCACCTGGTCCTGATGGTTTCACCTCCAACTTCTTTCACCACTTCTGAGATCTCATCAAGACCGAGGCCCACCAGCTGGTAGAGGAGTCTAGGTGCAGTGGGGGTGTTTTGAAAGATTTCAATGCTACTTTTCTATCCCTAATTCCTAAGGAGGAAGGAGCTGATTCCCCTGGCAAGTTTAGACCAATTTCCTTATGCAATGTGATCTACAAGATCATCTCCAAAGTTATTTCTAATCATCTTAAGCCTTTACTCCCCATTGTGATCAGCCCTGAGCAATCTGGGTTCGTGGAAGGCAGACATATCATGGATGGTATTATATTGGTCCATGAAATGCTACACTCTCTCAAGGTTTCAAAGAAACTAGGAATGCTTGTGAAATTAGACATAGCGAAGGCCTATGAAAAACTGAACTGGCAGTACATGCGTAGTATATTGGGAGCCTTTGGTTTTAATCATGTTTGGATCAACTGGGTTATGAATTTGGTTTCTACCCCCTTCTTTTCCATCCTCCTTAATGGTGCCCCAAAAAAGTTGATTCAAGCTTATAGGGGGATCAGGAAAGGTGACCCTCTTTCTCCCTTCCTTTTTATTATCATGGAAGAAGGTCTTAGCAGACTTTTGCATTCTCGTGCTGAAGCCGGTGGAATCAGGGGTCTAAATTACATGAAGGTATGGAGAAATAGACTCATCAACAGTTTGTCGATGATACCATGTTAATGGGGCACCCTTCAGTCCAAGAAGCCAGATCATTCAAAAATTGTCTGGATTTGTCTGCCAAAGCCTCAGGGTTGGAAGTTAACCCCAGAAAATCCCAGGTGTTCTTCCTCAATACCCCAGGTATGACCTAATGCAACATCATCCGGATTCTGGGATTCTCGCGTGGTTCATTTCCTTCTAAATATTCGAGTGATCCCTTTTTCGAAGGCACAATTCGAAAGGTTTCTTGGCTTGATCTTGTGGACAGGATGAGGAAAAGACTCTCAAATTGGACTATGCACCCCCTTAACTTCCCTAGCAGGCTCACTCTGGTCAAATCCATCTTACAGGCTATGCTTGTCTATCTGTTCTCTATGCTCTCTGCGCCCAAGTCAATCCTAAGGGAAATTTGAAGCATCCAAAGATATTTCCTCTAGGGCAGCAGGGAGAACAAGGCGAAATTCACTCTGGTGGGATGGGAAAAAGTTTGTAAACCCAAGAGTAAGGGTGGGCTTGGATTAAGAGATCTTGAAATTCTAAGTGAAGTCTTTGGGGCAAAAATCTGGTGGTGTTGGTGCAATTACCAATGGAACCTTGGGAAAAACTTTGGCACATCAAGTATGCACGGGATAGAAATATCAGGCAATTTTTCAGGTACAATATTGAAGTTAAGCAAGGGTCTCACATTTGGCTAAAAGCCTCTGCGGCTAGGCGGTTGGTCCGGGATAACTGTTTCTGGGAAATTCACAATGGGGAGGATCCCAACTTCTGGGAGGACTCATGGAACCAATTCCCCTTTCTTGGCGTTGACCCTAGATGGAAAACCATAATGGAAAGAGGCATAGCCTCGGGCAAAACAAAGGTTTCTCACTACTGGAACCATAATGCTCAAGAATGGCATAGGGAATGGATCTTGGCCAGAAGTTGGGATGGTTTTTCTGAGGTGGAATCTCTATCCTCATCTGATTCCACCATGAAGGAACGTTTTATTCGACCCTGTGCCTCCCCGGACAGATTGCGTCGGGGTTTTTCTCAGAAAGGTACCTTTGGCATCAAGGAAGCTTATGAAATCCGAATTCAGGATGACGAGGAGGTTAGGAAAATTTGGGGAAAAGTGTGGGGTATGAACAAATGGCCAAAAATCACGGTCTTTTGCTGGCTAGTAGTTTGGAAAAGGATTCTAACCAGCGAAAACCTGAGGAAACGGGGGATTTGTGGTCCTTCTCGATGCTCTCTTTGCTTCAATGCGGAGGAATCTAGTGATCACCTGCTTGAATCTTGTTCGTTTTCCTCTGCGATTTGGGATAGGGGTGCCGCCATTTTCAAGAGGTGTCAATGAGTAAGAGGACACCCGAAACAAACTTTGAACTCCTGGGACCCCAAAGCTTTCTCTAATCCCATCATCGGTTTGCTATGGAAACTTTTCCCTCAGATGGTAATATGGTCCTTATGGAAAGAAAGGAAAGAACACATCTTCAGAGATCATTCCAATTCAGAGGATATTGTATGGCTAAAACTGGTTAAAAAGATGACGAAAACCATTCGTTGTCAGCAATGGTCTGATAAGACAAAGAATTAACCCCTGGAGATTTCCGTATTGCGGAAGGATGGGGTCTTCGTCGTTCTGACCTGGAGTGATTGCGCAAGAAGGATGTGATTTACAGGCCTAGTATTCCTTCGCACTGGTCTCCCCCCTTGGCTATGGGTTTCAAAGTAAATTTCGATGGTGCATCCAGGGGTAATCCAGGCTCCACTGGGTTTGGAGGTGTCTGTAGGGACGAGTCGGGAACCATTGTGAAGGTCTTTTTTGGAGCAATTGGTTGTGATTCCAATAAATCCGTGGAACAAGGACTTATTCAGGGGATGCGCTTGGCAATCACAGAAGCCTGGTATTCGGTGGTTTTCGAAGGTGACTCGCTAATTATTGTCCACATGGCTAGGAAAATGTCCTTTGGGAAATCGTCGAAAAACGTTTCCTCCAGTTGGCACCTTCTTGCCAGGATGGAATTCCTCCGTGAGCTTCTTCTCCATATTTCGACTGTCTCCTTCAGCCACGTCAAGTGGGATTCCAACAAAGTGGCAGACCACATGGAAAACCACAGTATCGAGGATGGGACCCCCCTTCGGGCTTGCAATCTGGCCGAGAATTCTAATGACGAATGGATGAAGTCATGCCGTCACCTGGAATAGGAAGATTTGGCGAATTTAAATCATCTGCCCGCTTCAGGTACGTCCTACGTGAGCAATGCAAACATGGTTGATGGTGATGTCAGGGGGGAGCCTCGTGTCTGGGCTCATCACCGTTTGGAAGGACACCTGCTTTTATGAACCCCATTCTGAGAGACGATGCGATATACTCTCATAAGTGTAATATATGCTGTGAAAAGACATGGAGCTTACTTCGTTCAATTCTCCTCTGTCCTTGTTCCAGAGCCATGATCGGGATAGTTATTTCGATGATGGAGGATCTGTACTTGACGATGGATCTTCATCATCAGGTAGTAAATTCTATGATGCGCTACCCTGCTTTAAATTTGTCCGTTTTGTCCACCACCCAATTCATTTGCATGATTTGCAGTCGGGCAAGTATTTGTGGAAATTGTGATTTCAGCAGTTTTGAGTTTTTTGAAGGGTGGTTTATTTGGGCTCAACCATCTGAACCCTTAGTTTCCATCCTCATGGCGCCGAAACGCAAGATCCCCTCTTCGTCGGGCGGTGAGTCTTCTAGCCACGGGGGTCCCAATCCTGGTAGGGAACCCGTGCCTCTAATAGGTCTCGTCTAAGGGAAGCGGCTGAGTTTTTTCGTAACCGCATTCCCCCTCCCATTCGTGAAGAGATTGATGGGACTGAGAAGGGCCTCTGGGAAAATGTTCAGGCCTTGTCCGTGGGAGAAATTTACCAGGATTTGGAGGATTGGGTGGTCGACCCTGGTACCACGGTGGGTTGGGCTTCTCTTTACGAACAAACTCTCATGACCCATTGGGTAACTAAGAACCTGCTGGCTAACGTCCTGATGGATTGAGCTAAAAAATGCTTGGGTGATGAGGAACCCGTTAGATCCTGGAAATTGCACAATATGGACAGTCGGGTGATGCACTCCAAAGTTGATGCCATAGCTAATAAATTAGGCATAACTTTCATCATTCAAGGAATGCACACTGAAGATGGGAGTGGTTGCAGTCATGGTGGAGCTCTCTCTCGGTCGGGCATTGCAGGTGGCAAGGACACGATCCAGATCCTGGCATCTGCCAGATATCCTACCCCGGATTCTGCTGGTCGGCTTTCGCAGATGGTTACCATTGACTGAGGTGCTCTGTTCAGTTTTATTTGGTGTTTTGGTCCTTCTCTATGTCTATGATGGAAGTATGGTCACTGCCTAAGTTTACTCTGTTTCTGTATTACCGGAATTATGGAGTCTGTATTAAACTCATGGTCAGTTTGTCTAGTTTTGGTTATGTCCTCTTCCTGTTTGGAAAATAAAGCCGGGAATACTGTGGTTCTGTTATGTCACATTTGGATGGATTCTGGATTCCTGTTTGACCTCTGTTGGTCGGGAATGCCTTTTACAATGATTCCTAGATATGTACTCTTTCTCAGCTTGTAATATATAATTCTGTTTTTATTTACAAAAGAAAAAGGTATTTATGGGTATATACAAGGAAAATTTTAGGGGGAAAATTTAGCCCAAGGGCTAAGTTTTGATGTTTCTTCCAAAAAAGATGTTAGAATATTTAGAAACTTAGGATTAGTTAAGATAGACTTGGTCTATAATGTCTTTAGGTAAAGTGTGTTTCTTTAGTATGCATTTCTACTTATGTAATCCGACGGTCACGATATGTTCTAAACATACAGTGATCCAACTGTTCATCTTCACCTTGATCATAACAACTATTGATCCGTGGCTTAACACCCAATTGGTCCATGATCTCTATTTAAAGAGTGTGATGGGTCATTTTATTGACGAATGATTATGAGAAACTCATATGTAAATTATTTTTCCTTTTGTATTAATATATTGCCTCAAGTAGCTATTGGGCCAGGGATGTGGATTGTTTCCCTCTTTGAGGGTTTTAACCATGTTAAAACATTAGTGTGCTGATTTGTGATATGTTTGCGTGAGTGGTTTCTTAAGGTGTTCTACCAGTGTGAAATACCCCATTTTATTTGAACATGGTATCCAAGCGTTTATGAAGACCCACTCTTGTTGTTAATCGAGATCTTGAACTAGTGTAGTTGCATCAAAGGATTTATGGATTCTACTTTTAAGTGCATTTATGGGATAAGAGAGGTGTTCCATTGCATCTAGAATGTTGCTTTCAATTGGAAATGATTTTTTATTAAGTTGAAAAGTTTTTCATTTTCCCAAGATACAACCATTTTATTAGACTTGGAGGTATATTTATTTTATAAGCTCGAATCTATTAAAATAAAAAGAAAAATTGTACAAGAAAACCACCAGGAGTTTGTAGCAGTACTAGGTAGGTAATGGGAGAGCCGGGAGGTATCCCTTAAGGTTCAAAACAACTAATAGTCATTGTATCTAAGAAGTTTTGAAAGTAAAATGATATCCCCCACAGGTCGGGGGTTATGACCCATGACAAGAAGAGACTTATGAAAGCTTACCAGAACCAAAATAAAGCTATGAGCTTCATACATAATTAGTCGTCTATGATAGTATAAGCATGAATAGCATTAGTAAAAGAGACACGTGGAGCCTGAGATTCTGACTTGATAGCAGTAATTGGGTTAGGTATACAAGCTTGTCGGTGGAAGATCATTTGCATGGCTAGATCACTGGGGCTGAGCTTACTGAATGACTTTCATGTTAGCTCGTAGGCTAGTGCATCCAGCTTCACATTCAAGTGGGAATAAAAAACAACCCGATCATGGGAAATATGATGAACCTATCCCTTAAGGTGGTCAAGGCGAGAATCCAAGTGAGAGTCTAGGGGCCTCTCACGAGGTCTTCACTTAGTGAAACTATGTCATAGATCCTTCGCTCATGGGATATTAAAGAATGCCCCTAATTTCACTAGATATTGATAAATACCTACAAAAATCCTTTTGTTGAGCCCCCCTCTTAATACACATTTCAAAAAAAAAATCCATTTTTACTAGATTATCTCGTATTTTTACTAGATACCCTTTTTAATACCTCCTAATACATATAAATCCTCTATACACTACATCTCCCATCCGAATACCTACAATATATTGACCCTATTTTTCACAATTTAAAAACCCCCCTTTATGAATGAACGTGATAAGATATTGGTCAACTAGGTGAAGCCCCTGTGGGGCCTCTTAGTAATAACTTGACCCAACAAAATTTTTGTATACCATAACAGACCCAACTTCTTCATGTATCGAGTCTCTCTTGTGCGGAAGGAACCAACATCATCCACCATCTTCCCCATCTCTGCAATAAGGTCATCAGGACTCAGTCGATTGAATTGAGACCGAATTCGAGCTCCATATTATGAATTCTTTGCTAGGATTCCGGGTGGATGAGACCATAATAGAAGGAAAGGCCCTACTCAACTTCTTTTCCAACCTGGGGCATATGGGAGTGATGATTCCCCACTTTCATTTTCTTGTTGGTTCGATTGGAATGCACCATAGAGGTCGCTAGGCCAAACCTGATATTTGCAGGGTGAGAACGAAGCCGACGAGGGTTAGTTGCAAGAGAGGAAAGAGACACCAATCCAAGCTAATATGGAGGAGGTCAGGAGAAAATGAGAGTGGAGAGATGCAATACTAACGAATAATCCAGAGATTGATTTATCTCCAACCATTCGTAGTATGGATATTGAGGGAGAATGAAGCCGCCATGAAGGCTGGGATAATGGCTGTAGGATATGGATCCCAGACTAGATTTGAGCAAATCATTTGATTGAGTGACTACAACACTCCTACAATCATCATGATAACTAGTGAACTCTCCCTAACATTCCTTTTAATCATGTAGGATGACATCTTGCTAGATGGGTGACATGAGAACAAACCACATGCGCAAGATCGGATCTTGCCACCGAGTTGGTTTCATGATAGCACCCATTGTGGCTTGTTGATTGATATACATGCAAGCTTCCTTGAGGGAAAAAGAGTGTACATACTGCCAATTTCTATTGATCTCATTGTGATTTGTGTCCACTCCAAAGTTGGCAAGTTTATTTGCTAATTTATTGGCATCCCAATGAACATGATGAGGGATGATTGCTATGTTTCTATTCAGGGTGGCCACTAGAGCTTCAATGTTTGAGGATAATCTCTATCTTGGAGACAACTTGCTAATTGTGGAGCCACTAAGAATCTTAATCAAGATATGGATCATAATATTGGAGTCGCCTTCGAAAATTAGTTTGTTGAAACCTTCTTGAATGGAAATTTGAATTCCTCTTACCATGGAAGAGAGTTCTGTGGAGTTATTATTATAAGTACCGAAGGTTCCAAAAAATATGCTAATAATTTTCCCATTGTTGTCCCTGAATACCCCACCAAATCCAGTCGGTCCAGGGTTTCCCTTACTAGCTCCATTTAAATTGAGTTTTATAAATCCATGACAAGGGGGGACCATCTAAGTGTTAGAAAAACAGGATCGCAGAGCAATAAAAATAAACAGAAATGCAAATATAATCACACAAACACATTACAAGAGAGACACCAATATTTAGTGGTTCACCCAAGATGGGCTACGTCCACACTGAAGTTGCCAGTCCTTATTATTATTCCATCCAGAAAAGTGAAGGGATACAACCTGCAGCACAGCCGCTGCACTTCCTCTTCACTGTATCACAGTCTCTCTTCTGATCTCAGAGATCTTTACAATGCATAATACCTAATACATCAACCCTAGTCGTGTTACAATGAATTTCTTTTATAAGGGAAATAAAATGGGAAAATACCTCGGACCCCCTGAGTATCGTGCTGGGATCATAACCAAACCTGGGGTTCAAACACGACTGAATCATCATCTATGAGACTGGAAGATTAGGCTCCACAACCAACAATCTTCCACTTGGAGACTGATCACAGCAACTCCACCACTGCTGCACTTGCTGGACTTGGACTTGGCAAATTTCTCCTCTTTACCTTCATTCTAGAAGGCCAACTGAAATTGAGCAAGAACTTAGTTTCTCCCTGGTCACTACCTTTGTGAACATGTCTGCAGGATTCTAGCTAGTGTGTATATTTTCCAGCTTCAACAGTTCATCTTCCAGAATAGAGCATATGAAATGGTACTTCAGCTGTATATGTTTAGTCTTGGAATGGAATGCTGAGTTCTTTGCAAGATGAATGGCACTCTAGGTGTTACTATACAACCTGCTATCCTTCTGCTTCTTACCCAATTCCTGCATAAACCTCTGCAACCAAATCATCTCTTTACTAGCCTCTGTAACAACAACATACTCTGCTTCCGTTGTTAAAAGTGCAACAACCTTTTGCAGTTTTGAAATCCAACTTATTGTTGTTCCACCTACAGTAAACACATACCCTGTGGTGCTCCTCTTGCTATCCTTATCACCTGCCATATATGCATCAACATATCCCTATAGAACAGTGTCTGAACCTCCAAAACATAATGCCTGAGTGGTAGTAAATATCAAATACTTGAGAATCCACTGTACTTCCTTCCAATGTTCTTTACCTAGATTGTTCATATATCTGCTCACAACTCCCACTGCTTGTGCAATATCTGGTCTTGTGCACACCATGGCATACATCAAGCTGCCAACTGCTGATTGATAGGGAATCTTGGACATGTAATCTGTCTCTTCCTGTGTCCTGGGACACATTTCCTTACTTAGACTGAAATGGCTGGCCAAAGGTGTACTAATTGGTTTTTCATTCTGCATTTTTAACCTCTCCAACACCTTTTGTATGTACTCACTCTGAGACAATGTCAATTTGCGATTTTTCCCGTATCTCGTTATTCTCATACCAAGGATTTGCTTTGCAGCACCCAAATCTTTCATTGCAAATGAATTAGCTAGCTTCCTTTTGAGTACATTTATATCCTGCATGTTAGACCCTGTAACAAGCATGTCATCCACATACAATAACAATATAATATATCTTTCATTGTCTAGCTTCTTGAAATAAACACAGTGGTCAGAATGACATCTACTATAACCTTGTTCTGTCATAAACCTGTCAAATTTTAAGTACCACTGCCTTGGAGCTTGTTTCAAGCCGTACAAACTCTTTTTCAACCTGCATACCAAGTTCTCCTTACCTTTGACCTCATACCCTTGTGGCTGCTGCATATATATCTCTTCCTCCAAATCCCCATGGAGAAAGGTTATTTTTACATCTAGCTGTTCAAGATGCAAATCTTCTACCGCCACTAGACTTAAGTTAGTCCTAATTGAAGTCATCTTAACAATAGGAGAAAACATTTCATCAAAATCTATACCTTTCTTCTACGCAAACCCCTTTACAACAAGTCTGGCCTTGTATCGCTTCTTACCTCCTTCTTCCTTCAACCTGTAAATCCATTTGTTCTACAATGCTCTTTTACTAGCAGGAAACTGAACCAAATCCCAATTTCTGGTTTCCTACCAATGAGTTAATCTCCTCATTCATGCCTTGCTCCCACTTCTTTCTAGTTTCCACCTGCATTGCTTCTTCATAACACTCTAGTTCACCAACATTAGTCATCAATAAATAATACATTGAAGGAGAGTATCGTTCATGGAGTCTACTTAACCTGGTAGATCTTCTTGTAGTTGCAGGAGTTTCAGGTACTTGCTTCTGTTTTTGATTTTCTGGCACCTTTGGAACTTCATTTTCTTCAATTTCATCAAGTACTGTGTGCTCTATGGTTTCCTTTTCCTATTTATTTCCCTGCAATTGATCTTTATACATGACCTTTTCATTGAATATCACATCTCTACTCCTGATGATTTTGTTATTTTCATAATCCCATAAGCGATAACCAAATTCATCAACCCCATATTTAATAAAGGTACATTTCTTGGATTTAGCTTCAAGCTTTGTTCTATTTTCTTTATCAATATGGACAAATGATTTACAACCAAATTTTCTCAAAAATGAGTAGTTTACCTTTTTATCTGTCCATGCCTCATCTGGAATACCACCATCCAAAGCACTTGCAGGTCCTCTGTTTATTAAATAAATATCAGTATTTACAGCATCCATCCAAAACTGTAAGGGAAACCCTGCATGCAATCTCATACACCTTGCACGCTCCATGATCGTTCTGTTCATCCTTTCTGACACACCATTTTTTTGTGGTGTTCCTGGGACTGTCTTCTCTCTACGAATCCCATGGTATGAACAGTAACTATCAAACTCCTTGCCGCAGTACTCACCTCCGTTAACACCTAAAAAGTGCCCACTACCTCATCTCCCTCACCACATGACTCATTTGTCTATTTTTCCCACCATCTTTGCCTCCAAAACCACAAAAAACCATTACAAAGCCACCAAAAGGCCAAAAAACGCCTTTTCCCCCAAAAAATAATTTAAATTTCCTCAAAAGATAGCAAAAACCCTCTAAAAGGGCCCTAAATTCCCCAAAATCAAAATAAAAGGGAATAAAAAATATAAAAAAGAGGAAAAATAGGGAAATTGGAAGCAAAAACCCTAAACCATTGACCTAAAACATATGGTGCCAAAAACCATAAGTCGATACTCCACCACTAAAAATCTATAAATAGGTGATGGAGGCTCCCCATTTCATATCCACAATCTATCCTAGCCTCACTCTGCCAAAATCACTCTTGAAACCCTAGCTCACCATTTGAGCTAGCTTCCCATTTGAGTGCCCCTTTTGGCTCATTATCCAAACACCTTGGAGAAGGAGAAGGAACCCATTGGAGCACGGAAGCAGCCCTCCTGGACTACTACAAGAGCTCCACCAACCTCAACATTTGAGGTAAATGTAACTTTGTTCTCATTTTTAATACAAAAGAAAAATTCTCATTATATTATTGTCTTTTTATTTTCTGTTGATGCACATGTTAGCTTAGATTTTACCTTGTTTTACTGTCAAGTTTTACTGAACTGCTACTAAGGAAGCCCTTCTCCTTTGTAGGTGCTCATTTGCACAAGCTAGGGTGAAAACCCTAGCTACAGTTTTGGCGACTCCACTATTGGCCTTTGAATTTTTGGTTAAAAATTTAAAAGTTTTTTTATTTTTTGCAAGTATTTTTCTGTTTTCCCTGTTCGGCTGTGGCTTCGGCCAGTTGGGTTTTCTGCCACAGATCATGGTTCTGTTCCTCGCAGCCACGGCTCAGATCACAACTTTCAGCCGTTTTTCCGTGATCCAGATCGCAACTTTCAGCCGTTTTTTCGTGATCCAGATTGCAACTTTCTGCCCTTTTCCCGCAGCTCAGACTGTGACTTCCTGCCATTTTTCCGTGACCCAACCGTAGCTTTCTGCCTTTTTCCCACGGCCCAGACCGTAGCTTTTTGCCCCTTTTCCGTGATCCAGACTGCTACTTCCTGCCATTTTTCCGCGACTCGATCGTAGCTTTCTACCTCTTTCCCGTGGCCCAGAATGCAGCTTTCTGCCCCTTTTCCGCGCTCCAGACCGCGCATTTTGGCCACAGACCCACGATCCGACTGCAGCTTCCTGCCCTTTTGCCACGCTCCAGACCGCACATTTTGGCCACAAACTCGCGATTCTACCGCAGCTTTAGGCCCTTTTTCTGTGCCCCAGACTGCGCATTTTGGCTACAGACCCATGATCCGACCATAGGGTTCACCCCTACAGCCGCGCTCCATGCCCCGCATTTCAGTCACAGACCCGCGATCTGTTTTCTGCATTTTTACCATTTTTGGAACCCATAATTTTTCTGCAATATTTTCTGCACCTGCATAGCCTCCTGTTCTGTCTGCAGCCACAATTACCTACAACCTTTTTCTGCAGTTTGCTTTCTGTTCCATTTACATAATTTTTAAGTTTAAGCATTTACATTGAATTTTTTTTTTTTTTGCATTGCAAGTTAAATTTCTGCATTATTATTGGTTAAAGAAGTTGCCCACGTGTGGCACTTTTGATTGGGTTCATTACCTCATACGCACACACTCTGTCACCTAATTCAAGTGAGCCTTAAAACAATACTTAACACATCCAACATTCTAACCCCACTTGGGGAACACATAAGAATATTGTAGTTAGGTAGGACAGGGGGGATAGGCATCCAAATAACACCCCTCGGTCGCTTACACTTGAGACCTAGTGGTTGTCCTTTAGGGTACCAAAACCCCCTAGTATTTTTTGGCATGGTCACCACTAGTTTATCAGAGGGCCTCTCCCTCAGGAGGGTTGAAGTAGTCAGACTAGTTTCGGAGGCCTGAGTGGAATACTGCAATCCACCCAGTAATCGAAGGCTACCTACTCGCTGTCCGTGTGTGGTGTTCCTTTTAGGTCCACACGGTGATAGGACAAGAGCTGCAGATTCACCTTTTCTGGACGTGTCATGAACGAGGTATCTTAGTTGCCTTTCTTCTAGGATTTTCTTACCCAGTGTCCCTCCTGATAGGGGGATATCTTTAGCCACTTGGGTTCTACTGTCCATATTGTTTGACTTGGATTTCATCACCTTGCAGAGGATATGTTTGGTTGAATCAGAATACTATTTAGCTAGGTGTTTGCATGCTCCCTTACCTCCCTTTGGTTTAGTGAGTCCACCATTTTTATTTTTAGGCAACTGTTTGCTTGTTGGTATTCTGACCATTTTTTCTGATACTCCGCTTATTGTAGCACATCTATTACAGTAAGCATTTTGAGTTGGTTGTTGGCCTGAGTGCCGTATTTTTTGCGTTCTCCTTCTGCACACTTGGATGCATTAGGGTTTTTGAGCCTTTTTTCACTCGACACAACCCCAGAAACTTGACACCATCTGTCACCATTGAGTCCCCGAGACACTCTTGGCGCCTCGGGGCGAGCCCTCGCAACATGGTTCACTTGACATCACTCGTCATAGACGTAGAGCTGCAACACTCGACACCACTCGTCATAAACCTAGAGCTTCATCACCTTACTCCATTCGTCGATGCCATAGAGCTCCATCCCCTGACTCTGACACTCCTTATTTCACATCTGATTCTGAGGCAGAGTCGAAAAACCCTACCTACACAGCACAAACCAGCCCCATGGCTGGCATGACCTCTAACCCCTTCTTTGTAGGCACGATTGGTGGAGCGTCCACAATGACCCCAGCGAGCACACTAGCCACAACCACATCTACCTTGGGTATACCCACGATGGGTCTCACACCTACCATTCCTGTTACTATTCCCATTGCAGTGGCTACCATACCCAACCCAACCCCATCTGCAACTCACGTTACACTTGGCGGTGTAGGACCCTCCCATACCACCTTCGTTCCTCCGTCTGGGGGTAACATCCCCAACATGAACCCAACTCTCACACTTGGGGGCAGCAGTCCCACCATGGCCGCCCCGACTAGTACGTCATATCCTTCTACTAGTTTGCCATTCATGGCCAGTCTCAACCTTCCTGACCTAGCCACATTCACCAACGATCCCATCAAATACGATCCCACGTGGCCTCACATGCCTACCAAACTCCCATCAGACATCCCCAAGTTCGAGGGCAAGGCAGGTGAAGACCCACAAAATCACATTATGTCCTTCCATCTATGGTGTTCCTCCAACTCCATAATGGACGACTCTGTCTAACTCCGTCTGTTACAACGAACTCTCATTGGCTCTGCAGCCAAGTGGTACATCGAGCAGCCCCATGGGACTCATGCCACCTTTACTTCCCTCACCTCGACTTTCATCCAGTTCTTTGAGTTACCTGTCTGCTATGACGCGGGAGTTGAGATCCTACTGTCTTGCAGACAGAATACGACCACCCACATCACTAACCACATTCATGAGTGGCGTTGACGCTGAAGCCTGTGCAAAATCAAGTTAGATGACCGTATCTTCCTAGATTGGTTTCTCAAATCTCTCCTTCCCATCATTGCCAAGGATGTGGCATCCGAGTGACCCCAGTTCGAGGAAGAAGCCATCTTAAAAGCCCAGCAGTTTGATCTTATCTACGCCCAGTCTGGTTACTTATATACCATTATACCCGACGCTCCCCGCGACGATTCCTCCCGAAACGATGCACCGGGGGCATCCCATGCCGCCGATGGCATCATTGGCCATGTTGCATCGCATAACCAACCCTTTTCCTTGACACGTACTAGTAATGGCCACGACCTTTCATGGGCTACATCCCACTCTGGAGCAACCAATTCGAATGCTCCCGTGGTGCATAACCACCATTCCCACGGACCCTCATGTCCACCTCAGTGCTTCGGCCATGCATCACCCGCTTACGTTCCCCCGGTTGCACCTCAACCATATTACCACCCGCAGGTCGCGCACGCTCCTGTATCCTCTCAATCCCCCCCGCTTCTTATCCACCACAGGCAGCACCTGCGGCAAATCAACCACCCGTCACATAGACGTATCAACAACCCCCACAAGGTCCAGCACCTGCGCAGCCTCCACCCCCACCCACTTATTATCTGCCGCAACCTGCTCCCACACCTGCACAACCCTAGCACCCACTTGCCTCCCAAGGACAAGTGTAAGCGCAACAAAATCCGCAGCATAACCAAAATACCCAACTCCAACAAGGCTAGCAAACCTATGGAAAAGGAGATAAACGCGAGAACAACCCCCCTCCAGACCAAGGCGGCCAGCCACCTAATTCCCCCAAACAATAATAACGCGGCACATGCCAACCAAAACCCTGACAGGCCGCCAAAGCAAGCTAAAAACCCTAACTTACGAATGAACCACCCTTGTTCTATTTGCGGGGTCTATGGCCATTACACACACGCTTGCCCACATTTGGAGCGAGCACGACAACTCTGGATCGATGATGCCCACCGCCAAGGGCATGCGGCACCTCAGGCGCCACCTAACCCCCCATCACCTCAAACTCAACCCTTGGTGTTATAGAACCCTTTACCAACCCAAGGAGTGGTGAACACTCAACCATTAGCTCCCCCTCAAGGAACCGCGCCACCACAATAGCAAGTCACGTACGTTGCGCCTGCCCACCCCACTTTAGACTCAGGCACCCATCACTTGTTAATGATGTCATCCACCGATGTCAACCTTCAAACCCTCCGGAACCAATATGGCTCCACCCCTGAAGCCCCTCCCACCGACAAAACCACCAATGCTCTTCCCACTGATAAGCCATTACGCATACCTCCAGCCCCATTAGATGGAGCCCCAAAAGCCCCTCACTTCCCACTTTTCCGCATCAACAATAACCCCAATGCTAGTGCTGCGTCTAATTACAATATTGTGGATGACTTAGCTCAGTCCCCCGCAGACATGTCTGCGTTAGAGGTCTTAAAAAACTGTCCTACAAAGCGCAAGACTTTATTATCAACCATTGGTGCTATCGACCTGACTGATTCACAAATGATGGCCTTTGATTTGGACCAATCTGAACCACGCCTGCCTTCCACATTAGCATTCCAAGTTTCTGTATCCATTCGGAATCTTGTAATCCATCGGTGTATCATCGATGAGGGTGCCTCTACATGCGTTATGTCCACATTCGTTTGGTAGAAGTTGGGATCCCATACTCTCCAGCCGTCCACCACTGCGTTGCGAGCCTACGACGGCCATTCGGCTCAACCCCAAGGTCTCTTAGCTAATGTTCTCGTCCAGTTGGCTGGTAAAACAGTGCTTATTGACATAGAGGTCATCGACGCCCAACTTGATTATAACCTCTTATTTGGCCGCAGTTACATGTACGCCATGCGGGCAGTTGCCTCATCCGTTTTTTGTACCATGATGTTCCCCCATGAAGGACGAGTGGTCAAGATTGATCAACTCACCTATTACGATCCCAATGCCCCCGCTGCACTCGAAAACATTCTTCCCATGGTTGAACAACCTGTTCACGGTGCATCTACCTCGTTGGACCCGGAGTCTACTCAGATATGCCAATGACTTCCACATTCCAATCCATTCCACCCCCATCACTAGCGATCGAAATATCTGACTTATGTACCCTCTCCCACAGTACAAAAACACCCAACCATCAACCGCCCTTGCTACCCCAACCACCATTGGTACCCAGTCCTTTCGGCACCACACCTATCCATACAATCCCCTTCCTATTCCCCCCTTCGGGAGTAGTAAGTGCTCCGGTGATGGCCACACTAAACCTCCCGGGGTTAACTTTAGGACTACCTGCATGGTACATCATACCTCCCGTTTCCCCTCCGATGCCCAATGTCATCTTACAGCCAGTGCAACCTATCACCACTGCTAGTTGGCCACCTCTCGGTGTCACCACTCCTTCCTCCTCTACCAACCCACCCCCTCTTACCAAATACACTGGGGGCAGAGGCCCACAACCTTACACCGCTTCGCCCATGCCTAAAGCCACTAAGAATCCTCCACCATTTTGCGCTCCTCCCAAATGCTCTTTGTGTGATGAGTTGGGCCATGCTACCCATCAATGTCCACAATTACCCGTATTACAAGAGCACGTGCAAATGCTTGACGACGACCCCAACATCTCGGTTGTCCAACTCGACCTTACCCCTAAGCCTTGCAATAAATCATTGTGTACCAATCACCCTTGTGCAATATGCAGTATTTACGGCCATTACTCACATCACTTCCCTGATATCCCAGATTACAGAGCCGCTCTCTATGATATGAATAACTTGGACCTCGAGACGTCTCCGCCCACCATTGAAGAGATCCACTCCCCAGAATCTCCGACAACAGGAGAGATCAATACCATTTATATGATCTCTACTACTAGCATCCCCTCGTCAACCGATTTGACTACAAAAATTTTCCACAATGATGAGGAAATTCTCAAGGCTCTTACCGCACCTGAGTACCCCTGGGAGGATATGCACCATCATTCCCATTTTCTCCCGGAGAAGTCCTCCACCACCACAGCCACCCAATTTTCGGTTGAGTCCAAAGATTTCCTCCCCACCAAGGTCGACTGGTTTAAAGAGCCCATTCCTACTCCCGATGCCTTCGAGGAAGGTAACATGGCCAATATCTCACCCACAATCCACATTGATATCTTTGCCCCAGGTGGTGCCCCTGAACTCATTACTTTGGGAGCCTCCTGCACTGAGTACGAGGTCAGAGAGTACACAAAAATTTTTCAGGATTTCCGCGATGTCTTTTCCTGGTCCTACACCGAAATTCCTGGTCTTGACCCCACTATCATAGAGCACCACATTGACACGTGGCTAGCTGTGCCCCCCATTCGCCAAAAACAACGCCCCATTCACCTATCAAAGCTCCCCGCTGTTAAAGCAGAGATTGAGAAACTTCATGTAGCAGGTTTCATTTACTCCATCACATACACCACTTGGGTTTCTAATCCCGTCCCTGTTAACAATAAACAAGGCACCATCAGGGTATGTACTGACTTCCGCGATTTAAACCAAGCATGCCCCAAAGACAACTTCCCGATGCCATTTATTGACCAACTCATCGATGCGTGCATGGGGCATGAAGTCCTATCCTTCATGGATGGGTTCTCTGGGTATAAACAGATTCAGATCCACAAAGAAGATGAATACAAAACTGCCTTCACCACCCCATGGGGCACCTTTACCTATCGGGTCATGCCTTTCGGCCTTGAAAATGCTGGGGCCACCTTCCAGTGAGCCATGACCTCTTGTTTTCACGACTTGGTTCATATCCTATTAGTCTATCTTGACGATCTCACAGCACGTTCCAAAAAATGATCCGACCACCTTAACGACCTCCGACAAGTTTTTCTGCATTGTCGCAAGTATCAGATCCGCTTGAACCCACTCAAGTTTGTCTTTTGCGTTCCGGCAGGCCGGTTGTTAGGTTTCATTGTTTCCCATAATGGAATCGCTGTTGACCCCCTCGAAGTTCAAGCCATATTAGACCTTCCCGCACCATGCACGCTCCGACAGCTATAGAGCTTACAGGGGAAATCTAATTTCCTCCACCGCTTCGTTCCTGATTATGCCACCACAGTTCATGGTTTGCGTGCCACCTTGGCCATTATCCATTTTTGATGTTTTTTATATCAACGGATTCAATTTTCCGCACTCATGATGATGCTTGAGATCATTTCTCGCTGTCATAGTCACCCCTTTTTTGACATTTTTTCTGACCACCACACCACCGCGGTCTGCGAGCCACATCGGCTGCCATCACTTTACACTTGCTTTGACACTGCAAGCATATCCATGAACTATCCACTCCCTTCATACTGCAGTTATTTCATTATTTTGTCACCATCCACCATCCTGCAAGGAGGCACCACCAGTGTTCCCCCCCAACCCTCGTTTTTGGTTCTCATCGATGTCCCTTGATTGAACACTCTCTACTTGCTTGGCCATTCCTTTTGTTCGGTATAATTTTATCCCTTTTTCGGGCCGGACAAGTCCTTTACGAAAAAGGCACTTAGGGAGTTTCTGTTAAGCTCTTTTCTGACTCCTAAAAGAATGAAAATATCGCCGAGCAATCTTGCTTCCTTTCATGCTCATTAAAGTACCTGAAAGGGAGTCTATCTGGTATAACTTTAATCCTTTTCCGGACCTGGTAGACTAATTACGAAAAAGGAATACTCTAGTCACACTGGCTAGAAGAGTTCTCCATTGCATCCTTTTATGCTTTTTCGGGCCTTGGAGACTAAGACACGAAAAATAAACCCCCTGGAGTCTTCTTATTGTTTTCAGACTCTCTGAAATTGAAAGCAACCACGAGCATGCACTGTCCTGGGCTCGTATAAATCCACACGATGATACCATTCCATTATTTCAGAGTCTTCTTATCGCTTTCAGACTCCTTAAAATTGAAAGCAATCACGAGCATGAACTGTCCTGGGCTCGTATAAATCCACATGACAGTACCATTTTATACCTTCTTTGAGCTCCTTAAACCACGAAGAAGGACCCAATAGGTGCTTCCTGGCGCCATGACAGATCATATCTCGTCCCCACGTTATGGCAGCAACCCCAATACGGTCGCCTTTGTTCAAAGTATTCTGTGATATGCCACCCTTAAGAGTTTCTGGATTTCATACATCAGTTTGACCCCCCGAGTCTCTCCCATTACAGTCATATCCCCTGATCCCTTTCCCTCAAAATTCAATTTCATATGCTTCCAAGCCAACCATGTCTTCATACTTTGAATGGAGGAAGTTTGAGTCCCTCCCCCCTCCGACCTCAATTATTCCCCATCCCCAAATTATGTCAGTCCCACTATCAGAACTATCACCTTCTGGTTGTTCACCTCACACTTCTATCGAGGAAACATCATTGCCTTGATAGTTGCAAGGTCTCCCTCTATCGACGCCAACTAATCTATTCCAGAGGATAGACCCAGAGGTCCCTGTGCCTTGGACTCATCACCATCAGTGGTGAGTGCCTATGGATCATTTTGAAAGGAGTCCTTAGTGCCTCTCTAATGATTGTTTCTCACATGCTCGACGTCAACACCTTGATCGCATCATTGAGACTTGTACAGGGTATTAGTCCTTTTAGTTATTTGTCGAAGACCCCGGACTTCCCCCGACTCTAGCACATTGGTGAGTCACTTTGGAACACCCAAGTATATGTTCCCAGGGATATCCAGGTTGCGTTGGCAATAGTATTCGGAGGCCACCCACTCAGATGCCTCCTTGAGTACCCAGTATAACTACAGTCCAGTGTACCATTGAGGGGATGACTCCCCGTCATTATGATCCAACAGCTCATCAGTTCCTCTGGTACCACACTTAGCAACACTATTATTATTCCAGTGTATCAGTTCTTCAGCCCAGACATGGTCAGACCGGCATTATGTCCCAGATTTGTGTCCCCTCTAGACCTTTATGATGTACACAGTAGTTCTCTATGTATCTTTCAGGTCCCCTTTTTGGGCCTCATTGTTATTTTATATATCTTGATACGAACATGGGTATGCCCGCCTTGTCCATATAATGAGATTATGCCTCATTCATTGTTGAGGTCATGTATTTTCAGTTTTTGCAGTTCCTTCAGGACCACTGTTCCGGTCTCTAGTTCGTTTCTTCTCTTCTCCACACCCTAGGAAAACCATAAAAGACCTATGATGTCTATTGGCCATACGATGAGCTCTTGTCCTCACACATCAGGGGGAAATCTGTTAACACCTAAAAAGTGCTCATTACCTCATCTCCCTCACCACATGACTCATTTGTCTATTTTTCCCACCATCTTTGCCTCCAAAACCTCAAAAAACCATTACAAAGCCACCAAAAGGCCAAAAAAACCCCTTTTCCCCCAAAAAATAATTTAAATTTCCTCAAAAGATAGCAAAAACCCTCTAAAAGGGCCCTAAATTCCCAAAAATCAAAATAAAAGGGAATAAAAAATATAAAAAAGAGGAAAAAGTGGGAAAAAGGAAGAAAAAACCCTAAACCATTAACCTAAAACATATGGTGCCAAAAACCATAGGTCAATACTCCACCACTAAAAACCTATAAATAGGTGATGGAGGCTCCCCATTTCATATCCACAATCTATACTAGCCTCACTCTGCCAAAATCACTCTTGAAACCCTAGCTCACCATTTGAGCTAGCTTCCCATTTAAGTGCCCCTTTTGGCCCATTATCCAAACACCTTGGAGAAGGAGAAGGAACCCATTGGAGCATCGAAGCAGCCCTCCTAGACTACTACAAGAGCTCCACCAACCTCAACATTTGAGGTAAATGTAAATTTGTTGTCATTTTTAATACAAAAGAAAAATTCCCATTATATTATTATCTTTTTATTTTCTGTTGATGCACATGTTAGCTTAGATTTTACCTTGTTTTACTATCAAGTTTTACTGTTTTACTGAACTGCTACTAAGGAGGCCTTTCTCCTTAGTAGGTGCTCATTTGCACAAGCTAGGGTGAAAACCCTAGCTATAACCTCCATGATCAGATCTGAGACACTTCAACCTTTTTCATGTCTCATTCTCACCAAAGCTTTCCACTTCTTAAAAGTAGCAAACACATCAGATTTCTGTCTAATGCAATAAACCCAAGTTTTCCTAGTTGCATCATCAATAAATGTAACATAATAATGAGAGCCACCAAGAGATTGTACCTGAGCCGGTCCCCATACATCAGTATGCACAAGCTCTAACTTTTCATTCTTCTTCTGTTTCCCAACCCTGAGAAATCTGACTCTCTTCTGTTTTCCATAAACACAGTTCACACAGAATTCCAAACTTACTTGCTTCAAATCTGACAGCAACTTCCTTGAGTGGAGAATTTGCATCCCCTTCTCACTCATGTGGCCAAGCCTATGATGCCACAATGCTGTATCTATTCCTGTGAAAGCTAAAGAGATAGAATGGTCAGTATTATGAGGACATAAATACAACGTACCTACTCTATCTCCTTTTTCTATCACCATTGATCCTTTAGTGATCTTCCACCACGTTTCTCCAAACGTAGATAGACAACCGCCATCTCCCAACTGGCCTGTTGAGATCAGATTTCTTTTCATAGCAGGAATATGCCTTGCATCTTTCAACAGCCAATCAGTTCCATTCTTAAATTTTATCCATACCTTACCCATTCCAACAATTTTACATGGCTCATCATCACCCAATAAAACATGTCCAAAATCGCCTGGAACATAATCATGAAAATATTTCCTATGGGGTGTAGCATGACATGAAGCCCCTGAATCTACTATCCAATAATCACTAGTATTATCTAATGCAAGAATCAAAGCATCTTATAACACATCACCTGCTACATTTGCTTCCTAGGTAGTTTCCTTCTGTCCGTCTCCTTTCTTCTTTAGAGATCTGCAGTCTTTCTTCAGATGTCCTTTCTTTCCATAGTTCCAGCACTCTATTTTTCCCAGTATGGACTTGGGTCTACCCGTTTTAGACTTGCCACGATTACCTTGGCTCTTTCCTCTATCCTTTTGTCTTCCCCTGCTTTCCATGGTCAACGCATTACATGATGTCTCACCTGTGTTTTTTCTTCGCATTTCCTCACTAAGAATAACACTAACAACATCATCAAATATCAAGCTGTTTGAACCAGAGATAGAATTACTTATAGCCATGACCAAGCTATTCCAGCTTTCTGGCAATGAACACAGGATTAGAAGAGCCCTAACCTCATCATCAAAGTTTACACTTACAGAACTTAGTTGATTTGTAACCGTATTAAATTCATTTAAATGATCAGCAATAGATCCACCTTCAAACATCTTCATATTAAATAAACACTTCATTAGAAATACCTTGTTGGAGGCCGAGGGTTTTTCATACATCTTACCCAATGCGCTGATCAAACCCTCCATTGTCTTTTGAGATATTGAAAGCCACCGACGAAGCCAGGGACAACCATATTGTCCCCAGTGCCTTTCTGTCAAGAACCTCCCATTCTTCGTCCTTCATGGCCGCCGGATGCTTTGCTCTTCCTCCCAACGGCAGGAATAGATCCTTCTGGTACAGATAGTCTTCCATTTTCATATTCCATAACTGGTAGTTTTGGCCGTTAAAATTCTCGACCTTAAACTTTCTTTCTTCTGCCATTTCTCCCACTTGAACCAGAAATCCTAGTTTCCTACGGGTTTAACTGCCAAATAGACCTTTGGCTCTGATACCAATTGTTAGAAAAACAGGATTGCAGAGCAATAACAATAAACAAAAATACAAATATAATCACACAAACACATTACAAGAGAGACACCAATATATCGTGGTTGACCCAAGATGGGCTACGTCCACACTGAATTTGCCAGTCCTTATTATTATTCCGTCCAGCAAAGTGAAGGGATACAACTTGTAGCACAACCGCTGCACTTCCTCTTCACCGTCTCACAGTCTCTCTTCTGATCTCAGATATCTTTACAATGCATAATAATTAATAAATAAACCCTAGCCATGTTACAATGACTTTCTTTTATAAGGGAAATACAATGGGAAAATACCCCGTACCCCCTGAGGATCATGCCGGGATCATAACCAAACCTGGGGTTCAAACACGGTTGAATCATCATCTATGAGACTGGAAGATCAGGCTCCAGAAACAGCACTAAGGGGGATAGGGGAAGGATTTCCCCTAGGAGTAGGTAGGGGAAGACCTTGGGGAGGGGAGATATTATTCTCTAGAATAATGCGTGAGTATTATGGAGACCCCTTCTAGTCGTTAGCAGACCCTGGTTTTAAGAGAATAGTTTCATTGATGTTGGAGGAGATATTTTGGCAGATGTGGGAAGCCGAGAGGGAAGAGTCTTTAAAAATTATTATGTTTCTTTTATTCCACATTTCCCACACTAAGAATATTGGGAAGAGTTTCCAAATGTGATTCACAATGGGATTCTCGTATATTTGAGTTCTCTAGTTGGAAATAGTAGCTTTAATACTTTCTCTGTGTCAGTCTTGATGTCTGAAAATAATGGTTCCCTTATCCCAGAGAGAGTTGATGAAGCTGTAAGAGTTGAAAAAATGCTCCAAGTCCTCAGAAATGTTATTGCAGAGAACACACAAGGGCCCTTCGAATCCCCCAACAAAGAGGTGGTCCCATCTAAGGACTTTTCCCCAGGCTAAAAGGAAAAGGAAGGTTTCCACTTTCAACCATAATTTTTGGGTCCAAATGTTTTTCCACACCTGATCATCGGAATTTGTATTATAGTTGGCCAGAATGTGATAAGATTCTTGGAGAGTAAAATTTCCTTGAGATTGATACCCACCCGAGAATGTCTAGCCCTAAGTGACAAGAGATTCTGCGAGATTGTAGTTTTGACCAAAAGTCAGATAAGGGGAACAGTGGATGAGGATTCAACCATCTAGGGGTTGATCATTTCATAATCTTCATTGAGTGTCGAGATCAAAATTAGCACAGAAGTGAGAGAAATTTGGACCAATAGAGTTTAAGGTATTAGAGCTGAAAAGCCTCATTGAAGGGGTAACTGTTGAGTCGTAGCCTTTGTTGTCAGGCGTCCTCCTAGAATCTAGCCAATTGATTGTTACAAATTTCCCAAAAATCATGTTGTTGGATTAAGGTTTTATTTTGTCAAGATACTAACCAAATGAGTTATCCTTTCCTATTACCTTGCAAACAAATCAATTCTTGTTGGTTCATAGTAAGGGCATATTTTCTTGTCCATATTTGAGCCCAAAGAGCATTAGGAATGGTGACCCATCTCCACTAGTTGTTGGCCAACTGAGCTTTGTTTTCCAATTCTGGATCTCTTGCACCCAAGCCGCCCTTTAACTTTGGCAAGAAAACTTTGTTGCATCCAACTAGAGCCAATTTTCAACATGTTCCTTTGGATCCTTCCCATAGAAAAGAGCGTTGAAGGATCCATATGTCATTGATAATATATTTGGGGGAGGAGACTATCAAGAAAATGTAGGTGCTCATACTGGGTAGAACCAATTTGAGAAGAATAAGTTGACCTGGAAAATTTAGGGATCTAAAAGCCTAGTTGGAAAGGCATTTGTCCATATTTTCCAGAAGGTTGGCCTAGGTGGACTGTTTAATAGAAGAAATGATGAGGGGAGTACCAAGATACTTGGACAGAAGGGAGATCCTGTTGAAGTGAATCAGGTGATAGATGCAAAGTTGAAGGGATAGGGGGTGTTGAAGAAGAAGATGTATGAATTTTATTTGTTAAGAGAAAGGCCTAAGGCTTCTAGGAAGGTAAAAAGAATGGATTTTATGGATTTGGATTCCCTGATAGTTTCCACATCTAGCAGGAGAGTATCATCCAAAAACTAAAGGTGAGAAGTGGCAAGATTGTCATTAGTCGGATGAACCCAAATAAACTTCCACTTTGCATGGCATCTTTGAGGGCCTAGCCTAAGCCTTAGACCATGAGAATGAACAAAACGAGTGAGAGAGGATCACCCTGCATGAGACCCCCGAAGGAGGAGAAAGTGGAAGAAGGGGATCCATTGATCAAGATAAAGAAAAAGGCTGTAGAAGTGAGAGCTAAAATCCAGTGAACCCAAACAAGAGAGAAGCGTTCGATGAAGTGCCATGAAATCTTGTCAAAGGATTTAGAGAGTTCTGTATTAATGAGCATTCCTTCTTTCTTGGAGGTATCAAGAGTGTGAAGACTCTCATGAGCGATGAACATGCCATCAAGAATTTTGCGGCCCTCGACATAGCCATATTGTTCCTCCAAAATAAGGAAAGGAAGGATGGGCTTTAGGTGATTAGCAATGAATTTGGTTATGATTTTGAAAATAACATTACAAAGAGAAATTGGACGTAGTTTACCTGGATTGGCTGCGTTATCCTCCTTGGGGATGAGAGTGAGGAAGGTTGCATTTAAAGCCAATAGAAATCTTAGTCTAGTTTTGAATTCTTCAACAACTTTCCAAACATCCTTCTGAACAATCTTCCAAAAGCGCTAATAAAAGTTTGTGGTAAATCCATATGGACCCGATGCTTTGCTAGCGGGAATGCTCATGACCGCGTATTCTACTTCCTCAAGAGAGATGGGGAGGAGAAGATTTTTTTTTATGTTCCTCCATGACTAAGGGATGTATATGATGAAATATTTTCCCCATAGAAGCTTCCATGTTGGCTCCAACGATAGAGAGGATATTACGGTAATATGCAATGATTTCTGTCTTGATGTATTCATGCTTAGTGATTTTTTGACCCTACTCGGATAAGAGACAAGAAATCATGTTATGGTGTCTGTGCTACTTCAATGAGTCATGAAAAAACTCGGTACTCTCTTCCCCATCCTTGAGCCATCAGATCTAGCCTCTGATTGATTCATTCCTACAGTTGTTGTTCTCTAAGAAGAAGATCAATAGTGAAGCTCTGAGAGGTGGAAGATTGTTGAAGAATTTGCATATCATCCTAGCCAAAATTTTCGATCCTCAAAGATATGAATTCTATGGATATGATAGCATCCAAGAATTCCACATTTAAGGATCTAAGAGTCAATACAATCTTCACTAAGAATTACTATAGAGAATTGCAGAGAATTGAGAAGAAAAGTGAGACAATTTGATAAAATACCATCAATCTATTAATGAACAATGATAGTACATATCAGAAGAGAAATTTGAATTCCTTGGAGGCAATTCGAAATAATCACTGTTGGAAGGCTTAGATTTAGTAAAAATATCCATCTAGAACAAGTTACTAACTCCAAATCAAGGCAAGATGTCACGAATTGGATAATACAACTTAGGTAGATCATGAGTGACCAAAAGGAAGCAAGCTGGAGGATTTTCAAGATAAAAAGATGGAAGGATTTGAGGCAACATCATGCAAACTTTCCAAAGACACCAAAGCGCACTTACCTCATCCTAATCCTGAGAAAAGAAGTGTAAAAGCTGGCTTTTGACTCAGTAAAGAAGGGATAAAGTAGATTAGGGTGCCTAGATCATAAAAGTTACTTTAAAGCATCCCGTGGGGTTCACTTGTGGATAATCATCACATGTTTGTCAACTTATGCAATAGGAACAACATCTACCATGGTATAAACACCTAGGAATCAACCAAAGTAATAAACTAAGGTCTCTAAGGTCTAGATGGTGATTAAATATTCCAACATGCCGAAGACCTCCTTGTTCCGAATTTTGATTTTTTTTTTAGGAATTTCAAATGTTGTTGAAGTTGATACATTTTGGAACCATAATGATGAGGGTATTCCACCTACCATTGAGCAAGGGAATCCATAAATTTAGGATGGTCTATCCAAAACCTTTCGAACTGAAATGGATGGTTGCGAGGGTTATCAACCATATCTAAATCAAGACTGATTAGCTAGTGATCCAAGCTAGCACTGGGAAGAATGCAAGAATCTAGCAAGAAACTAGATTGGATTAAGGTGGAGGAAACCAAGAATCTATCCAAGCGCGAGGAAATCTGGTGGGATCCACCTCTCCTATTGTTCCAAGTGTGCTTTCCATTGATTGATTCAATATTAACCAAGTTGAGAGATGGGATGAGGGAACCAAAGGGCTTACTGGTGGCATCCAAGTGATTTAAACAACCTATTTTTTCCAACGGAGAAGTAATCATATTGAAGTATCCCCCAAGTATCTAGTTTTGGTGCGGAACCAAATCCTTAATGGAGGTCAAAGAATCTAGAAATCAAGGCTTGAGATCAGGGAATGACAGGCCATAAATGTTAATCAAAGAACCCAAGGCATCAGAGGTGATATTTTGAAATGAAGCAGAGAGGGAGAAGGGTGTAGAAAATAAATTAGATAGCTAAAGTAAGTTTGGATTCCAAAGGATTGATAAACCTCTAGACGAACCTTTAGAATCCAAAGACATGTGCAAACTTCCTTTCCGACAGAATTTAGCAATTTTGGACATTGTCTTAGCCAAGCATTTTGTTTCTTGAAGCATAACCATTGCAGGAAATTCCTAATTAATCTTTGATCGAATAGAGTGTTGTTTACTCTTCCCATTGATACCTCTAATATTCCAAGACATAATCTTGATTAATAAATTTATTGAGGGGAGGGGGGGGACTAAATACAGTCCAGGATGGATCTGTGATTACCTGGGGCCAACAAGAGTACGTCTAGTTCCACCAATTTATGTTGACTACATTTTCAACCCATTTTTGAATATTTTCTAATGTCTGAGAAGCTCTGGATTGATTGTCCCAATTGGATGCCCAGAGTATTTCTTTATGGGTCCACCAGAATCGCTTGAGCAAAGGAAACTTCTTGCAAGGATTTTTTTACTATGATCATCTGGCATGAAGGGATCACATGGAGTCGTCCTCCGTTGTTTTCCTTGATGATGTTTTGAAAGGTGTTGTCACTAATCTCTAGTTCTTCTATCTCTTTTGTCACAACTTGGTCTTCTCCCCCCATGATTCAATCTTCCGTGGGATAAATTTTCCATCTTTTCGTCGGGTCGACAGTTGGGGTTTCCATGACAAGAGTCCCTTCTCCCAAATATGGGGAGTCATAATCATGAGGCATCATCTTCTCATCCCCTAGTGCTTCAAATCTATTGGATAAATTAGGGTGATGAGAAGTGGGTGTAGGGGTATTGGGATTCCTAGGACCTTTATGCTTGGTGGGAATGGAGGTAAATCCATCAGGGTTGGTTTTGGGGGGTGGAGCAGGGGTCGAAGATGGGATCACTATAGGACAATCACGATATGGGTGAGCATGATCATGGCATTTTCGATATATAAATAATATATGCTCATAGTCCAGGGTTTGGATCCACTCCAAATCCTAAAAGCCGAGACGAATGGAGTCTGGAAGTGGATTTTAAATGTTCATGTTAACATAGATCCTAAAAAAGGAGGTGCTATTGCCATGTTTAGTAGCCTTTGAAAATTTGATAAACTTGCCAAGGGTATTGCGGATACCCATCAAAATTTCTTCCTCCCAATACTCATGGGGCAGGGAATAAATTCGAACCCATACTGAGACTTTGGAAATATATTCATGCTCTAGGCTAAAATTTTCTTTCCAGTACCTCATGAAGATCCCAACATTGTTAAAGAAGTAGGGTCCCTAATCAAATACCCTTTCCCTATCCTTTGGATTCGATAAAATGACAGTGAAGAAACCTTTGGAGCCAAGTTTTAGAACAATATGTCCTTTAGGATGCCATTTGTTTGTGATCCATGCCATTAGGGCTCTCTCATTGGGATAAAACCCCATAAATTTTCAAATCAAAGCATCATCATGCATTCGTTGTCGATAAGCACCTAGATTGTTGGAGGAAACTTCTAGCCGTGGAATCGAGTCAGCTTTTGGAAAACATCCATTCGATAAGGGATTGAGCGAGAGTCGAAGTTTTGTGGCTAGGATAGGATGAATGAAGAGGAAAGGATCGAATTATGCTCAGATTCATGACTATCTATATAATTATCTGCTTGTTCAGGATGGATGCTTTCAAATATTTAACTGACAGTCGAATAATAGAGGAGGATGACACCATTACAGTGTCACAAAAGGAGTGATCCTTGCTCCCTCCCGATAGTGGAGCCATGGTAGAACACATAGATGGATGAAAGAAAAAAACCTTGGGGATACAATAGAGCATCAGTTCTCCAAGAAGTATAATGGTTTTTATCCCTAGAGGTATATTTATTACATTTAGGGTTTTTTTTAAAAATTATTTCTCATATCGTTTCATATTTGATCCTAGATCTCTATATTATTCTCGATTTTTTACCTTTTTGGTTTGCATATGTTCTTTTTCATGTGCTCCGTGTGAACTTGGAAAATAAAAATGGAGCAGAAAGGGTTTTCTTGAATGCATATGGTCTTTTTTCATGCACCTTGTGCAAACTCAGTAATGAGAAACGATGAGAAAACTTGCATTTTCTAGGTAAGCTAACCAAGTTATAACCCCAATTTTGAGAAGTTTTTGCTTTGAAATTTCATTTTTTGTTTGTGTAAAAGTGTCTTGCAAGCCAAAAACAAGATTTGTTAGTCACACTCTCCAATAACATTCTCCTCCATAATATTACTATAATTTTTGTTTAGCTCACTTAGTTGAAATTTACTTTATTAAGTAAGAGATCTTGGGTTCATCTCCTTCTTTTTGTTATCTTTTGAGAATTTTTATGTAACTTTAATTTATAAAGTAACTTCGTTGTAAAAGTGTAATATTGCTTCCACTTGTTTTATAAAAGTGGATCGCTTATTTTAAAAAGTAACTTATTTGTAAAAGTGAGCTTATATGCAAAGTTAGTAAGGGAGGGGAATGATTTATTGCACTGAGCATACATCGCCACGTGGTTCAATATTTCCTGCCACGTGGATCCTTGGTTACATCTTATGTCCTTTTTAAAAAAGGCATAACTTTGACATCTGAAGACTGTTTTTAGTGCGTTTTTTTAAACTACCTATTTTTGATATCTTTGCATATAGATCATTAATTTCTATTTTTGTAGCCATATTACCAACACATTATATCATGTCTAGTCCAAATGATCTTCTACTTACTAGTACCAACTACTTCTCATGGAGATCCCATATGGAGGATTCCCTACAAAGTAAGGGAATTTACTAGATTATCTTGGGAAAAGAAATTGCCCCCAGTGATGCCTCAAAGAAAGTAAGATGGGATGATAAAAATGGAGAAACACGTGGATTAATTAGGATGTCCGTATCTAATGAATTACGATTCCACGTTAAATAAATTGACCAACCACATGTAGCATGGAAAAAATTGAAAACCTTATTTGGTCACCACAATGAGATTTGAGATCAGCATCTTGTAAATTAGTTGGTTTCTTTAAATCCAAGTGATTACTCTTTATCTAAATTCAAAACCCTTAGACTCTTAGTTGAAGAATGCAAGGTATCTAAGCTAGAAAAGTAATGTATTTATGTTATTCTTACTAAGCTTGTCCTCATTATTGTGTTTTTGTAGCTACTTTTCACTCCACCAAACAAAATCTAGGGCTTGCTTATACATAACCCAGTCTTGAATCTTTTTGTGATTCTTTGATGAGAGAGAAAGATAAAATCTTTCATCTTGCAACGATCAACACTGCAGGTGCATCTAATAAATACTGAATGACACAACAAAAGTATAAATCCAAGCATCCAAAGAAGCAACACCCTTGCAAGAATAAGAAAAAAAAAGGTATATAACACTCTCAACAAGTTCCTACACCCAATGGTGGTAAAGGAACTAAATTGAGAGGTAAGAATACTAAACAACTTTTCAATTTTTTCGGTGAGATGATCATTGGAATCTAAGTGTTTAAAGAAATTGGAAGCCATGGAAGTAGTAATAAAGAAGCATAACATCAATTTTGATTCTTCTTCTCATGGACATGCAATTTTTGCTTCTGGTTTTTCCTTTAATGCATCATCTACTTCTTCTAATGAATGGCTCATTGATTCCAGAGCCCTCTTATCATATGGATAAATATAAAGTCATTTTTTCTATTCTAAATAAATGTAACACCAAACACATATTTGTTGGTGATGATATATCTATTAGTGTTGTAGGAGATGGAACAATTCAACTAGATGATGATAATTTCAAATATGTATTATGTGTTCCAATTCTTTCATGTAATATGTTGTTAGTCTATTAAATCACTCATTCTATTGAAGGTAAGACAATAGAGTTTTAACCTCGCAAATTTTTAATAATGGATTTAAAATATCCTAAGCATGTCCAAGCAACTCGAATTGTTAGTGATATTACCAAGTTGTACAGTTTTGAAAACTTTGGAATCACCATCTTTTCCTTTGATTTTATTGTTCATAATGATGACTTGAGAAAAATTTGGCATGAGCGGTTTGGTGGTCATCTAAACTATTTCTCATTGTAACATATGTGTAATAAAAAAATGGTGACTAGTCCTCCTCTTGTTTCTTGCAGAGATGGTGTTTGTCCCGAGTGTGTTCTCGGAAAACATCATTGAGACAATTTTGATAAGCATGCCTCTTGGCACGCCTTGACCCCCCTGGATCTTGTTCATAGTGATTTGTGTAAGCTATTTTCTTCTTATTCTTAATCTCGCTTCAAGTACTTCTTAATTTTCATTGAAGACTTCTCTAGATTCACTTGGGTTCACTTTTTAAAACTTAAGAGTGAAGTTTTTGACATGTTTTTGACCTACAAGGCCCTTGCAGAAAAACAATATGGACATCAAATACACAAGTTCAGAACAAATAATGGTGTCGAATGTATAAACAATAAATTTAAAAATTACTACATTGCATAGGGTATTCAAATACAACATATTATTATATATAGACCACAACAAAATGGTCATACTAAGAGAAATAATCACACATTAAAGGAAATGGAAAATTTTATGATTAAATATAAGGGATTAAGTCCTCATTTTCGGGAAGAATCCATTAATTGTGCCAATTACATAGTCAATCGCACTCCCATAAATGCTTTGAAAGATAAAACACCAAAAGGTGCGTGGAGTAAAACTAAACCAGATGTAAGCCACTTTAATGTGTTCGGTAGTGAAGCATGGACTCACATTCTTGATGAAAAATGAAAAGCATTATATCCTAAGAGTGAGAAGTGCATTTTTGTTGGATATTCTGAATATGTAAAAGTTTATATAATTTCAATCTAATTCCAATGACAATATTATTATAAGAGATGTTAAATTTGATGAAAATCTCTCATCCTGCGAGCCTAATTCAATGTGTGTGCCATCTTCGGCTTGGGATTTTGCCACCTTCTATTCCAACTTCTTTGCTAGCTATCCTACTCTGGTTTCTTCTTCATATAATGACAATGAAGATGAAAATACATCTCTACATACTCACTTTCCTCGATTTGGGTCCAATATTGAACATGAACTTGCACCAACACCACTACTTCCTAGCTGGGTCCATCCAACATGCAAATAAACTAGTGATCGTGTTAGTGATCCTAGAGATCAATGCAAAGCATGTTAACAAATCTAGAGTTCCTATTCTCTTTTGGATCAATTTTTAGAGACTCGTGATCAAGAAACATGTGTAGAACATTTTGGACATCCATATTGGGATGCAACAATGAATGAAGTGTTGATTTTTCTTAGCAATTAGATGTTTTTAACTTTTTGTAACTTATCTATCACATAAACATAAACTGCATGCATATAAAGGATCACTAAAAGAAACACATTCACAGTAGACACAATTTTTACCCTTGGAAAACCCTCTCACGGGAAAAATCCAACAAACTTCTCTAGATAAGATTCTTCAAAAAGATACATTGTCTAGTTCCCAACACTAGTTATACTAACATAATAATTATATACAAGAAAGATACTGAATAACCTCTAATCCCTTTTGAGAACGAATTAGAGAGAGAAAAATATAAACTCCAAAATATGTCTTCACAATGCTTCTTGAACCCTTGAATTTTCTTCCTTAGATCTATGCACCTTTATCCTTCCTTGAGTGAATTGGTGTGTTGCAAATGAGGCCACCTCACTTGTATTTATACTGCAAAAGTTACTTGTTCTGGATTTTTTATTATTCTTTCTTGTGGAATATATTCTGATGCTACTAGAAACATCAACACTCCTTCCTAGTGAGTAAGGTATTCTTATGGAACGTTCTTCAGCCCTTTGATTCCTACTTGTTGAATTTTGGAATCTTCTATGGTCTAGATAAGTTATATGTGAGCCTGTCATCCTCTGTGATGTTCTCCAAGGCCTGAACATTTCCAATGTGGTTTCTTTCTTCGTCACTATCTCATTGTACCCCACTAGCCAAGCATATGGATGTCTAACCTATCTAAGAGGTTTGACTATTCCCAAACAGTCCTGACTATAACTCACTCAAGTATCTGATAGTCACTAATAGTCTTGGAGACTTGGACTATTACCTGATAGTCATATGAGGTCTTGACTATGACTCTACTCATGTGGGTGCACTCCACATGAGATACTGCAGCCCCTGGTTTTCTAAGTCATGGACCATGACTAACCGATATCTGAGCCATGTACCACTACACGACTAATATGAGTCATGTATCACTGCATTATTAATCTAAGTCATGTATCATTGCATGACTAATCTGAGTCATGTATCATTGCATAGCTAATCTGAGTCATGTATCACTACATGGATTACCAATGGGGAAGATAAATGTGTCATGTCCCACATGACTAATTGGTGGGGGAAGACTACCCCCTGCTGCCCATGGAGAACCATCAACACTCCTTCTCAATGAGAGGAGTCATTTTGTACTACACCAAGCTTGTCCCAGAAGTACTCATACTTTACTTTAGACAGAGGATTGGTAAGTATATCTGCAATCTGCTCATCTGTGGATATGTACTAGAGCTTCACTGCTCCCCTTTGCACCATGTCTAAGATATAATGGTATTTGATATCTATATGCTTCAACTTGTCATGAAATAATGGATTATCCTAAATCTTCACACAACTTTGGTTATCACAGTATATACTAGTTTCCTCTAGCTCTTGATCAAATAACCCTGCAAGTAACTTTAGAAGCCACATTGCTTCGCAACTGACAACACTAAATGCTATGTACTCTGCCTCTACAGTATTGAGTGCAAAAAATGTCTATTTTTTTTTCTGAACCATGAGATCATGGTTGATCCCAAGCTGAAGCAACATCCTGATGTGCTTTTCCTATCCATTTAACTACCTGCCCAATCAGAGTCTACATACCCTTGGAATTTCACTTCATTGTCTGAGACATATTTGACTCCATATCCAACTGTACCCTTCAGGTATATCAATACATGATTTACTGCTATCAAATGTACATGTCTGGGATCAACCATGTAATAACTTAAAGTCTTAACTGCAAAGCCTATATCCAGTATGGTGTTAACTAGATACAACAAGGATCTGATCATCTGTATGTACATCATGGGATCCACCAAATCACGCAACAAATTCATATTCGTCACCATTGGTGTGGCCATGGACTTACAATCCATCATCCTGAATCTCTTCAGGATATCTAATGTGTATTTTACTTGACTAAGCAAAATCCCATCTGATCTCTTCCACACTTCTAATCCCAAGAAATAATGCATCATTCCTAGATCCTTCATTTCCAATTCTGTTGCAAGCTCCCTCTTGCACTCACTTATGAACCTTTCGCCCCCTGTAAGAAATAGGTCATCTACATACAGTGGCAATATCACTGGATGGCCATCCAAAACCTTGTAGTAAAGGTTGGGGTGACCATCACTTTTTCAAAAACCCAAGCTCATAAGACATCTATCTATCTATCTTGGCATACCATGCACTGTGTTCTTGCTTAAGCCCATACAAAGCTTTCTTCAATTTGCAGACATGTGACTCTCTGTCATGAGTCTCAAATCCTGGAGGTTTCTCAATGTACACTTATTCTTCTATTCAAGAATGTGGTCTTGACATACATTTGGTGTAATTTCCATCCCATCACGAAAGCTATGGAGATAATAGATTTAATGGAAGTGTGTTTGGACATTATAGAAAACGTCTCATCATAATCTATTCCCTCTTTCTGAGAGAATCCTCTAGCCACAAATCTTGCTTTCTACTTCTCTATGCTACCATCTGCAACATGTTTTATCTTGTAGATCCACTTGGAAGTTACTACTGACTTCCCCTATGGTATTAGAACCACCTCCCATACATAATTATTCATGATCCATTCGTACTCCTCCATCATGGCTTCCTTCCATACTTGTTGATCTGCAACATCTCTATAACTGGAAGGTTGCGTATCAATGATGTCACTCATGAGTGCCATGTAGCTAGAATATTGGAAAAGTATTTTCCTTTCTCTGAAAGAACCACTGGGAGCACCATACTTCTCTACATCTTGGATCGTACTCCGGAACCATGCCGGTCTCTTCTTAGAGGCTGTCATCTCTCTAGGTGGATCTACCAATGCTTATGGATCTACTACCTCATCACAATCTTCTGGAATATGTCTTGTTGGAGTAGAGTTTTCTGCACTCGTTCACTTTGGAGCTTCAAGCTCCTCATAGTCCTCATTCATGTGAGACTTCCTGGATTTGTTGAAGGATGTATCTTCGTCAAATCTCACATCCTTGTTGATCTTGATCTATTTCTGTCCTGGGATGTAAATTTTGTACGCCTTCGAAGTCTCATTGTAACCAACAAAGATTCCATTTCTTCCTGAGGGGTCTAACTTTGTCCTCTTATCCTTGGGAACATGTATATACACTAGACAGCCAAATATACTCAAGTGGCTAACTTCTGGCTTCTTTCTGGTGAATTCTTATTCTAGTGTCTTGTTTCCCAATATTTGATGAGGACTCCTATTTTGCACATACATAGTTGTCCTGGTTTCCTCTGCCTATAGATGCATGGGTAAGTCTTGGTCATGAATCAATGCCTTTGATGATTACACGATGGTTCAATTCTTTCTTTCCATGACTCCATTCTACTGGGGATTGTAGGGAGTATTCAGATCCCTCTTAATCCCTGCTTCCTTGTAGAAATCATTGAAGTCGTTTGAGGTGAATTCTCCTCCATTATCTTACCTCAAAACTTTAATATTTTTTTCGAAAATATTTTCAACAAGAGCTTTGAATTCCTTGAATTTACTGAAGACTTCATTTCTTTTTTTTTCAAGAAATATATCCTTCTCTTTCGTGAGAAACTATCAATAAAAGTCACATAGTACAAATACTTACTAAGGGAGGGTGTTGAAATCTGTCTGCAGATGTTTGAATGTACTATGTCCAAAATGCCTTCTGCTCTACTGTCATTGCTTGAAAATCTTCCTTTGACATTCTTTCCAATTGCACATCCTCTGCACACTCCTTCATGTTCTACTTGGATGTTTGGTAGTACAGTAACCATGTTGCTGACAATTGGTAAGGCTCTGTAGTGAAGATGAGAGAATATTTTATGTCATAGCTCACTTGAGCTAACATTTGCTGGAATATTCACACCATCATTTTTGTATTTTGCATACTTGCATGCAAAACTGCATGCTGCATGCATTTGCATGCATCCAATCATCATCATGGTTGTCTCCCCAACACCTAGAGCTTGCTTCTAGCTCTCCAGAGCTTGTCTTTAGCCCTCATTTGGCCTCCTACCTACCTAATGCGCCCTCCTTGACTTATATTCTTAGCTAGTGCACCTTTCTCACCTACCACTGTCAGTTAGACCACTCTTACTCACCTACCATCAGTTATCACTCAGTTAGGGCGCCTTATCTCACCTATCGGGAGTTATCATTCAGTTAGTGAATTGATTGAGTAGTTCTTCCACTGATTGCTCATACTGACTGCTTGTAGATCCTAGTTAGCTAGTTCCGGAGTTCCACTTGACTATTTGACAACCTCATACGCCCTCCTTGGAGTATCCATTCCCTGATTTATGACTAGATGGTTCTGTTAGACTCAGTTAGACACACTTGACTGACTATTACCATTTATGACTGATATTATTGACTGGATGATGTCTCCATTGTTATCTAAGCTATACTATGAGTTAGATAGCCTCATGCACTCCACTTAGAGTCTCCATTCCTTGATTCATGGATAGTTAGTTCTGTTAGACTCAGTTAGACACACTTAACTGACTCTTACCACTCATGACAAATACTGCTGACTAGTTGATGTCTCCGTAGTTATTCATGATATACTTTGAGCTCAATATTCGAATTCCCTACTTGGCTAATTCAAATCCTATATGATGCCTCATCATTGATTATTGTAACCCATTCTCTACATTCATTATTCATTGTATGATATTGACATTGTCCATTATTTTGTGTTTGTGAGTGATTATTGAATGCATGCTTCTTCTTCTTTGCAAATAATCTTGAGAGTTTGATTGTGAGTTTATTACAGTTGCTAGATCCCTACAGATTATCACATGGTATCAAAGAAGTAAGCAGTTATTCGAATTGCAGCCATTGCAGTAGTTGCAGTAGCAGCAGTTGCAACATTTCTTTGAGCAGCTATCTTTTCACTTGTGCACCAGAAGCCTCTGAGTTTCCACAACAAATCCTAGTGCTATTACTTGAATTCACGGGAGAAATCTAGTGAGGTCTAGCCAGGTGTGAAGGACTTAGTCTATGTGCCAAGTGTCCTTAAGGTAGTGTTCAATCGAAGTGTAGCATTCTCCATCAACAAAAATTCTCTTGTTTTGCAGGTTTATTCACTCGTTCGGAATCTTCTTCAACTATTCGACTTTCTCTGTTTCAGATGGATATAAAGCTTACATCTTCCAACTATGTTGAGTGGAAATCCAAGATGGCTCTCTTGATGAGATCCAAGAGCTTCACCCAAATACTCTACAGAACGATGGTAGAACCTCTCAATGCAGTTGAAAATTCCAAGTACTTAGATTGGCTTGATGAAGCAATTGGCCTGCTCCTTCTCTCAATTTTTGAAGATCTTCACTTCCATGTCATTGATCTTACATCTCCTAAAGAGGTTTGGGACAAGCTCAAATATCTTTTTGGACCGAAAGATGATATGCAAGGACACAAATTGGAGAATGAGCTCATATGTTTGAGTCCATACAGGTTCGAATCTATCAATGCCTTCCTCACCAAGTTCAAAATCTTGATATCATAGTTGAAATGATATGAGATAGTGAAAGAAGACAAGCAACTTATACTTGCCATTCTCTCAAAGTTGGGGGCAAACTTCTCAGTGTTTGTCTCTAATTTCAAGTCAACTAGGTTGTCCATTCCAAGATGGAAGTTTCCCTCATTTGAAGATTTCATCCAATCTCTTACTCAAGAGGAAGAGAAGTTGATCTCTATGGGAATGATCAAACCCAAATTGGATTCATCCCTTGCAGTTGTAGAGAGAGCGAATGGTAAAGGCAAGCAAAAGATTTCTGAAAAGAGATCGGATGATACAAAGCATATAGATACTCCATATCAGTCTGATGGGGTTTCGAACTCAAGGAAGACCAAGCATTCTCAGAAGGGAAAGACCATGTGCACCTATTGCTCTATAGGTTTTCATCCGGAGAGTTATTGAATGAGAAAGACTATAGATTTGATGGCTCAGGTACTTGAGAAGAACAATCTTCCTGTACCAGCATGTGTAAGAAAGAAAGATCCTAATACTGAATCTTCTAGATCCGAAGGCAAACAAAGATGTAATGCTATCATAGCAAGTGCATCAACTGATTCTTCTTTCATCATAGATTCAGGAGCATCATGCCACATGGCTTCCTCCAAAGATCTCTTCTCTAGTTTTGAAAGCTCCATTGGTCCTTCAGTCAGTTTGGGAAATTATGCAGAAGTCTCCTCTCATGGGATTGGAAAAATTGATCTTGATCATGGTCACTTTTCTGATGTGATTTATGTTCCTTCTCTTGCACCGAATGTCCTTTCGGTATATCAAATGACTCATACTGGAGAGCCCAAAAATGTGATCTTTAATCCATATGAAGTCAAGGTACAAGACATGGTTCAAGGGGAAATCATTGCAAAAGGAGTTGCAAATCATGGGACAAGACTCTATGATTTTTCACACTTCTTTCCCCTCTTAAAGAAGTCTGCTCTTTACTCTCATACTCATGAAGAGAGTAGACTATCTCATCTCAACCACAATATTGAGAAAAAGAGGACTCATGATTAAGTGCGAATGCAAGATCCAACACCTGTTTTTCCAACTCCTACTTCAAAGTGGGCATCCACTACTACATCCTCTTTTGATATTAATGAAGATTCATCATCATCTAGTCATTGTTCCTATATTGATTACAGTCATATTGGTTCAGATGAGGACTACATAGATATTCTGGAGCAGTTTCATGACATCAACTCTTTTGGATATGTTCCTCCTTCGAGTGATGGTGAGTTAGTTTTACTTACTCCTCCTCTTGATATTTCAGAATTTGCATATGATGATCCAGTTTTACTTGTTCCCACTCATGATATTTCAGATTTAGAGTTTGGATGTGATGATGCATTTTCACACTATATTGTGGATTCAAAATATGGTAATGATGATGATAGAATGCTAGATCCAGATCCACAAGAACCTGAAGGTATAGAAACTGATGATGAAGATGAGCGAATGGGAGATCCACATCCACATGAACCTGAAGATCTCTCACCTGATATTCCTCCTCTTCCTCGATGGGTAGCCACTACACTCCGATCTTCCGGTGATTTGGTTGGTGATCCACATGATCATAGAAGAACCAGATCATATTTCCAGAATAGAAGGTTTCATCCTTCTCACAGTGCTGATCCATATCAAATCAATCGAGCCTTCTTTGGAAAAGAAGGACACTTACCTCCTTCAGGGGTGAGAGATGATATTGTTAGTTTTTTATCATTAATTCAATATGATCTAGGATCTTAACTGAAAGAACAACATGTACAACATATCAAGCATAAGAGACAAGAGACAAGAGACACAAAACATTTCACCGAGGAAAACCAAGAAGGTGAAAAACCTCGCAACTTCCTCAGAGATAGAATAAGCATAAATACAAGGATCACCATGATCAAACCCAAGAGATCGATATCTCCAACAGCATGCTCCTCCTCCACTTGTGCACATCCTCCTCTTCTCTCACTAATGTGAAGTGAGTGAATAATAGAATGTGCAAAATGAGAGAGACACACTCTCTATTTATACACTAACTCACTTGACCTTTACTCAACTAGGTCGGCCCCAACTTAACCACTTAACATAATGCTGACTGGGCTGACCCCCACTAGGGTGGTCTAATAACCTTTTGACCCACACAACTCATACAGGTCCGACCCCAACAAGGTGGTCTAATAACCCATCAAATATAAGTTATGACACTTACAATATAACTTGCGACACATGCAAGTACAACTGATGACACTTCCAATCGGAGGAATAATACATCTCCGTTGGGGATACAATAAAGTAAAAATACAATATACAAGTGAATATCTTCTGAATTTACAAATACATCAACACTCCCTCTTAACTAGGAAGGTATTCTCTTGACACAAGTCATCAATACATACTGGCACAAGTCTTCCATACTGGAGCTCTATCATCGTCACTGGATCACGTAGCATCATCGTCACTGCTCCTGCTATCTCAATCAATCTCCAATCTACTCGTCATAGGAAGTTCTACAACCAACCATTTTTCATGTTGGATGTAGGCCTAGCCTCCATGTAGGTCTTCATCATCTCTGCGAGCAAGCCATCAAGTAAGTACACCTCAGGACTGATTACATTGCCTCTACAAAACCTGCAAGATCTCCCAGGACTGATTACTTGGCCTCTGCAAAACCTGCAAGAGCATCTCAGGACCGATTATATGCCTCTGCAAAACCTGTGTACCATATTGTCACCTCATCGTATTCAGATCATCATCATCGTCCACGGAGCACAACCCAGATGCACATCACACAACACTTACATTCACCGGCATGGGAAGACACACCTCAACCATCCGTGAAAGGCTCAGTACTTATATCTATTCCATGGGAAGACACACTTCAACCATGCGAGAATGGCATCGCACTTATATCCATAGCAAGGGAAGACACACTTCAACCATGTTGGGAATGGCACAACACTTATATCGCAGCCATGGGAAGACACACTTCAACCATGCTCGAATGGCACATCACTTATATCGCAGCCATGGGAAGACACACTTCAACCATGCTCGAATGGCACAACTCTTACATCAACGACCATGGGAAGACACACTTCAACCATGTCGGAATGGCCCCAACCCTTATATCTGCACAATGGGACGACACACCTACCACCATGTGAGAATGGCTCATGTGCATCTGTGTCTCCGGACTCATCACTTCCCCTTGGAAGGAATCTTGATCTGAAGTACACCAAGCCTCTCTTTGAAGTACTCAAACTTCACTCTGGCCAGCGGCTTGGTCAACACATCGGCTATCTGCTCATCCGTCGCAACATACAGGAGCTTCACTGGTCCTCTCTGCACCATATCCCTGATATAGTGGAACTTGATCTCAATGTGCTTCGACTTCTCATGGAACACTGGGTTCTCCGAAAACTTCACACAAATCTGGTTGTCGCAACATATACAAGTAGCACTCAGCTGGAGATCAAACAAATTAGATAGTAGCTTCCTAAGCCATACTGCCTCACAACTAGCCGAACAAGCTGCGACATACTCTGCTTCGGTTGTACTCAGTGCCACACAGGACTGCTTTCTGCTAAACCAAGAGATCATACTGGATCCCATACTGAAGCAGCACCCTGAAGTGCTCTTCCGATCAATGGCACTGCCTGCCCAATCCAAATCAACATAACCCTCTAGGTTAAACTTCTGATTCACATCATACTTGAGCCCATAGTCAGCCGTACCCTTCAGGTACCTCAGAATATGCTTTACATAAACCATGTGAACATTTCTCGGATCCGTTAGGAACTGGCTCAATGTGTTCACAACAAAGAAAATATCTAGTCTTGTGTTCGTCAGGTACATCAAGGACCCAATCATCTGATGATACATCGTGACATCAACCAGATCAGATGAAACATCACACAGAAGCTTCAAGTTCGATGCCATAGGTGTGGCCATGGCCTTTCAATCCATAATCCCGAACCTCTTCAGGATCTCTACTGCAAACTTCCCTTATCTAACGAAGATTCCATCTGCACTCTGCCACGCCTCCATGCCTAGAAAGTAATGCATCATCCTGATCATCATCATAGCATCATCCTGATGCATATCATCCAGAGTAACATCATGATACTCATCACACATGATCATCCTTATTATCATCACTGCATCGTCCTAATGCATGTCATCCAGAGCATTGTCCTGATACTCATCACATATGATCATCCTGATCATCGTCATTGCATCGTCCTGATGCATTTCATCCAGAGCATCGTCCTAATACTCATCACACATGATCATCCTGATTATCATCACTGCATCGTCCTGATGCATGTCATCCAGAGCATCGTCCTGATACTCATCACATATGATCATCCTGATCATCGTCACTGCATCGTCCTGATGCATGTCATCCAGAGCATCATCCTGATACTCATCACACATGATCATCCTGATCATCGTCACTGCATCGTCCTGATGCATATACATATACATGATCCAACCGATCATACAAAGCATCCAACTGATGCATATCCAAAGTAGTAACTAGAGCATCGTCCTAATGCTCATCACACAACGCTTACATCCACAGCCAAGGGAAGGATCCTCCTCTCACCATTCTTGGAATGGCTCTTGCTTTTGTGTCCCATCACTTCTTCCTCGAAGTATCTTCAATAGATAGTTTTCTTTGAACTTTGTTGCTAGAACAAATGTTGTAGTCCTTCTTTTGTAGGTACACGGTCTTTCCTACAAGACAAGTTCAATTGCATGATTAGAAACATCTTATATATTTTAGAACAAATTCTTACTCATAAATACATATGTCATACAGTCATGCAATTATCTTAGCCAATGCTTCAATACAACATTTATCCGTATTTCGTAACTTTCTAGATGTCTTCCATTTCTACAAGAACATTGTTAAGAGTGTGCACAACTCCCAACATGTCAACAAATAGGTTTCATTCTAGATAAGTAGCAATGGAATGTTGTACAGTACCATATGCCACTTACCCATTACTATATTAGTATTATCTTGTTCATTAATGCAACCTTTTCTAAAATGCATAATATACATCCTAAATCTAGGAACATGTACATGACTGAACAACATAATTTAAGTAATCATATATATAACAATTCAAATACTTATCTTTGTTTAGTTGTAGGGTGGACACCCTCTCAATCTTTGCTTCCTTGTAGAAACTACTGGAGTGTGCTCCCTCTTGATCTTTGCTTCATGGATTACCTGTCCTTGAACTTATATTCATCTTGGAACACTATGCATGCTTAAGTGTGCACTAGTGTCATCCTCAAGATCTCATACATGATCATACATCCATTAGTATAATCTCAATACTATAAAAACATTATGATCTTAAATAAACTTAACATGTATGGTCATGATTATTTCACACACAAGTAATTTGTCACAAGCATTAGTATTCAAGGTTTCAGGGAGGACTTCTATTACTTATGCATATTCTTATTGACCATAGGACTCTTCTGGTTAGTCATATCATCAATCAAAGTAAGAAACATAATATGCATAAATTGTTGATTACTTAAACTTCTAACTTCAAGAATAATCATTCATACAAAAGTATAAGATCCTAACACAAGGTAGGATTCTAACTTGATATAGGAAAAACATACCTGGAATATCATGTTGTCTAGTTATGTCTAACATACCCAAACAATGTCTTCTTGTTCTCTTAAATGACTTGTGCTTAGTGACCTGCATAACTCATAAGTTAACCATTGTAGAAACAAATTATACATACCTCATAAGTGGAGCTTCTATGCGATCCATGAGTCTTTGTCTTCATGTCACCATGGTCATATGTTCTTGATCTAGAACTTGATTTGTACCTTTCATGTTAGTGGACAACATCAACCTCATACAACACCATAGTGCATTAGTACAATCATAAGTTTCGTAACCCTAATCAATGAATGTCTTCTATCATTCACATGCATTCATACTTTTACTAGGGTGACGAGACAAGTATAAGATTAATCAAGATTGTACTAACCTCAATAATATGAAGACAAACATATCATAAACTCAATCATGAATAAATTTCAAAACATACCTATATCTCTTCAAGTCATACCTGTCGGGATTGCTTGTAGCCTTCTCATGTAAAGCCTCAGCCTCATCTCCCTCTGGAACTGGAACTTCTTCACTTATGTAGGTGTCCAATTCATTATTTTCTAGGATTAACCCAATCCACTTTGATTTGCTTGAAACTGGATCTGGAGCTGGATTAGGGTTTGTCAGAGAAACCCTAAAAATTCAAACTTCTGAATGGATGGAAAGATGTGTCTTGCTGAGCTGATCAAGTTGGTATACTTCAATTTTGAAAACTGCAAAATCTGACCCTTCAAAATTGCCTTTGAAACTTCTGGATTCACTAGACAGGACCCCAAACTAGGGTTTGATAAAGCCCAACCTTCTGCCCAACCAAAAGTTTCGATCCAAAGCTCTAAACTTCTAGTTTTCTGAGGCTTCCAGCCATGGCCACAAACTTCAAAAATTCCAACTTTTGCAGAAGCCCTAATTTTCCATCTTTCCGATCAAAATACCAAACTAGGGTTTGATCAAGCCCGACCTTCTGCCCAACAAAAAAATTCGATCTTGGTCTCTAAATTTCGATTTTGATGAGGAAAATTCAGCCGTGGAATATGATTCCAAGAATTCCAACTTTCTCCAAAGCCCTAAATTCCCGCAGCAGTGACAAGCCAAGAATGAAGGTGCTCAGAATCCAAATCTATTTTGACAGAAATATGCACTTGATTGATTCTGGTGCATCTCTGAAATTACGAATCCACAAGATCTGAAACTTCGGTTTGTGGTATCATGACCTGTTATATTTCCAACCCTACAGGTCTGACCTTAATTGGATTCTCTGAGAGAGAGTTATGCCAAGTGTCGCAACGTGACCTGTTTATGGGATAAAACAGGAGAGCCAACTTGTACGGTGTTCCACGTGTCACTGGTTCAATTTCGGCCTCTGAAAAACTTACTTGAGAAACTACAGTCCGATCTCTTACTGTCACTTTTTACATAATTTCATTTGGAGCTTCCTAGCCCAAGTTATGACCTTTTTTCCTAGGTCACCTATTATGACTGAGATTTGGAAGAGGCAGAAACCCTAGATTGTACTGATCCTAAAACACAAAACACAACGAATTAGATTCTTTGTTTCGGACACAAGGTACATGGGGATGTTATCTACGACCTATAGAAGTTTCAGATCCTGAACCATCACCAAAATGGATTTATAGCTAAAGTGCCACGATGACTATTTTTTTCTATATCAAGCCCTAGCCTCCAGTTTGTCGCAAGTGCAACAAGTCTCATAAATGCCATATCATGCGTTCCTTCAGGCTAGATATGATACCATATTAGTTTTTGATCATTAATTCAATATGATCTAGGATCTTAACTGAAATAACAACATGTACAACATATCAAGCATAAGAGACAACAGACAAGAGACACAAAACATTTCATCGAGGAAAACCAAGAAGGTGAAAAACCCCACAACTTCCTCAGAGATAGAATAAGAATCAATACAAGGATCACCATGATCAAACCCAAGAGATAGATATATTTAGTAGCATGCTCCTCCTCCACTTGTGCACATCCTCCTCTTCTCTCACTAATGCGAAGTGAGTGAATAATAGAATGTGTAAAATGAGAGAGACACACTCTCTATTTATACACTAACTCACTTGACCTTTACTCAACTAGGCCGCCCCCAACTTAACCACTTAACATAATGATGACTGGGCCGACCCCCACTAGGGTGGTCTAATAACCCTTTGACCCACACAACTCATATAGGGCCGACCCCAACAAGGTGGTCTAATAACCCATCAAATATAAGTTACGACACTTACAATATAACTTGCGACGCATGCAAGTACAACTGACGACACTTCCAATCAGAGGAATAATACATCTCTGTTAGGGATACAATAAAGTACAAATACAATATACAAGTGAATATATTCCGAAGTTACAAATACATCAACATATATGCTTCATTAGCATCCTTGAGTCTATTTTTGAGGGAGGGATTTCTTCCCACTAGGTTTTCCCTCTTTCCTCACTTAGTTTATTTTAGATTGATTATACGGGGTGACCTCTGGTCTCAGTTACCAGGGCCCTATTTTTGTAAGTCAAGGTACAAGACATGGTTTCAGGGGAAATCATTGTAAAAGGAGTTGCAAATCATGGGATAAGACTCTATGAGTTTTCACACTTCTTGCCCCTCTCAAAGAAGTCTGCTCTTTACTCTCATACTCATGAAGAGAGTAGACTATCTCATCTCAACCACAATATTGAGAAAAAGAGGACTCACGATGAAGTGCGAATGCAAGATCCAAACCTGTTTGTCCAACTCCTACTTCAAAGTGGGCCTCCACTACTACATCCTATTTTGATCTTAATGAAGATCCATCATCATCTCGTCCTTGTTCCTATATTGATTACAATCATATTGGTTCAGACGAGGACTACATACATATTCTGGAGCAGTTTCATGACATCAACTCTTTTGGATATGTTCCTCTTTCAAGTGATGGTGAGTCAGTTTTACTTACTCCTCCTCTTGATATTTCAGAATTTGCATATGATGATCTAGTTTTACTTGCTCCCACTCATGAGATTTCAGATTTAGAGTTTGGATGTGATGATGCATTTTCACACTATATTGTGGATTCAAAAGATGGTAATGATGATGATAGAATGCTAGATCCAGATCCACAAGAACCTGAAGGTCTAGCAACTGATGATGAAGATGAGCGAATGGGAGATCTAGATCCATAATAACCTGAAGATCTCTCACCTGATATTCCTCCTCTTCCTTGATGGGTAGCCACTGAACTCCGATCTGCCGGTGATTTGGTTGGTGATCCACATGATCATAGAAGAACCAAATCAGATTTTCAGAATAGAAGGTTTCATCCTTCTCACATTGCTGATCCATCTTAGATCGATCGAGCCTTCTTTGGAAAAGGACACTTACCTCCTTCAGGGGTGAGAGATGATATGTTTCATTAGCATCCTTCAGTCTATTTTGAGGGAGGGCTTTCTTCCCACTAGGTTTTCCCTCTTTCCTCACTTAGTTTATTTTAGATTGATTGTACGGGGTGACCTTTGGTCTTAGTTACCAGGGGCCTATTTTTTTATTTCAATTATCTCCTCATAGTATAGCTTGCGGGGGGGTGTTGGAATATTCACACCATCTTTTTGGTATTTTGCATACTTGCATGCAAAACTGCATGCTGCATGCATTTGCATGCAACTGCATGCATCTAGTCATCATCATGGTTGTCTCCCCCGCACCTATATCTTGCTTCTAGCTCTCCAGATCCTGTCTTTAGCCCTCATTTGGCCTCCTACCTACCTAATGCACCCTCCTTGACTTATATGCTTATCTAGTGAGCCTTTATCACCTACCAATGTCAATTAGAGCGCTCTTACTCACCTACCATCAGTTATCACTCAGTTAGGGCGCCTTATCTCCCCTACCGGGAGTTATCATTCAGTTAGTGCATTGATTGAGTATTTCTTCCATTGATTGCTCATAATGACTGCTTGTATCTCCTAGTTAGCTAGTTCCAGAGTTCCACTTGACTATTTGACAGCCTCATGTGCCCTCCTTGGAGTCTCCATTCCCTGATTTATGACTAGATGGTTCTGTTAGACTCAGTTAGACACACTTGACTGACTATTACCATTTATGACTGATACTATTGAATGGATGATGTCTGCATTGTTATCCAAGCTAGACTTTGAGTTAGACAGCCTCATTCACTCCACTTAGAGTCTCCATTCCTTGATTCATGGATAGTTATTTCTGTTAGACTCAGTTAGACACACTTAGCTGACTCTTACCACTCATGAATGATACTGCTGACTAGTTGATGTCTCCGTAGTTATTCATGCTAGATTTTGAGCTCAGTATTCGAATGCCATACTTGGCTAATTCGAATCCTATATGATGCCTCATCAGTGATTATTGTAACACATTCTCTAGATTCATTATTCATTGTATGATATTGACATTGTCCATTATTATGTGTTTGTGAGTGATTATTGAATGCATGCTTCTTCTTCTTTGCAAATAATCTTGAGAGTTAAATTGTGAGTTTGTTACAGTTGCTAGATCCCTACAGATTATCACAACATTTTTATGCACCAAGGCTTGAGTTGGGTGTCCATTCAATTTGTATAAGCCTCCCTCTCGAACACCGACCATAGCAGTTGAATCAATACTTGAATATTTTGACCACATAAGAACTTGGCCATCTACAAATGCTATTATGAAGCCTCAATCTTCTAGAGCCGATATAGAGAGAAGATTCTTCTTCAAACCTGGTATTAACAATCAAATTAACACCCTTAACAAGTGAAGGAAAAAGCACATTTTACCATTCACCCACAACATGAAGACTAGAAATCTGGAACAATTGAAGAGCTCTAATCTCTCATCTGACCACTACTTCTGCAAAGGAATAAGTATGTGAAGACAAAGGTTTCTCTAAAGAGGCCAAGTCTATGATCACTTAAAGGGACAAAACCCAGTTTCTACAACTCCTAGGGTGGAAAAAATACAGCAGAGGTGTATTAATTGTCCTGAAAATTCAGGAAATTAATATCAAAAGACTGAAAATAATGGAAAAGTGGGTTTTTGAGTGAAAATAATCAAAAATCAAGAAAAGGTATTATCCCACATTAAAAGTTGAATTCTAAATTCCCATTTCCAAAAGCTATAAAAGAAAGGCATTTGGGGCATAGTAAAATACAGAAAGTGAGAGTAAAGGCATGCAGGAAGATTGGATAGTTTGGAAAGCTCATCTTCAACAAATCTCTTGAAGGATCAAAGGAAATGATGGGGAAGGATGGCTCAAATCAAAGGAGAATGGATTCACCTCAAACAAGGTTGTAAGTAAGTATAATTTCTTCTTTGATGTTATATGAAGTAATTCAATTTTCCCTCCCATTTATAAGTTTAAGTTCTTTCCTCCAAGTTTATTTCAAATTCAAACTGGTTAAGGATCTTAGGCAAGATAATTGCTTCATTTCTGTGAATTGAATCTCACCAATTCATAGTAAGATAGCTAATTAGAGTAGACACATCCCTACAATAATTGTTATTAACATATTGGCGGCTACACTTGAGTTTAATTTGATTTTTTTTCAAAAAATGTTGTTCCAAGATTAAATACCTTCTCAAAAATTACTCTAACTTGTCATAAATCCTCCCAAACATCTGTATAAATCGTATTGAGCCTGATTAGAACCTAGATTTAGCCTAAATAACTCAAACAAATTTCAATTTTTGGTGGATTTGGTCCCGGTTCTTGATGTTCTTGGCCACTCAATACTCCTAGTTAGCATAGAGGTGATCCACTCACTGGTTCTTGTAGTGACAATAGTGAGTATCCCTCAAACACGCAGGTTATTGTGGTGACAGCCGCGGGTACCTCCGGGACCTTGATTTTTGGGCCTAAATTGGTAAAAAACCCACCAATTCATGTGATCTCTTTTTCTCTCATTGGCTTAGGAATACCTGAAATTAGATTTTATACTTTAATTAGACCCTAATTGACTATTATTTGGAAAATGTTTAAGGATTTTGAATATTTTAAAGTTTTTGGGTTCAGAATTGCAAGAAATTTGTCAAAACTAGTTGTGAGAATTTACTGTTTTAGAGCCACTTTTAGGAATGATTTTTTTGTTGGAAGACCTGTACATGACATTAAATTTTTTTTAGGATAAATTCACAACATATTTGAAAAAATTAGGAAATATTTAATTTCAAATTTTTGAAATTGGATTTTCCCTCCAAAACCCTTAAGAATGGATTAAATTGATATTTCTTTCAATTTTTTTCACAATTTGACTTTGATCTTTTTGCTTCAGGCCATATTTAGCTATTAGATCCCTGATTACACATTTAATTGACAAAATCTGGATTGATCTTTTAAATTTTTGGTTCAATTACTAATTTGCAAATGCTAAAAATTGGAAAAACATAAACAATTGTTTCAAGAACCTTTAGGCCTTTTAATTTTTGAATTCCACATAATTTCCAACCTGAAACACTAAACCAGATCACAACCATGATACATGAAAATATCATTTGAAAAAAATCCATAAGGAAATTTGCATTAAAATCCAAAAAATTACATTACACATTGAGATAATTTGAAAATTTTCCCTCCAAAACCAAAGAAACAACTTGAATTAGTAAAATTTTGTTTTGGATCTACAATATTTTTTTTCTCATGGACAATTAGAGAGAGTTGTATATTTAATATTCAATTTTCTTGAGATAAGTTGTGTTCGAGCCACCCTATCCTCTCAACTTGGGATTTCAGGCGATCTTATGAATGAGAAAGTGGATCTCATTTGTAATAGTTTAGGATTTGATTTTTTAAGCAATTTATTTTCGAGCCACCGTATCCCTTCACTTCGGATTTCGAGTGATCTTGTGAACGAGAAAGTGGATATCACTTGTAACTATTATCATATTTCAATACTCCATCCTTGTCCTACCTAGCATTATTTATTTTTCCTAGTTGTCGATGATGTCATTTCCCCCCTAGTGGTGTGCAGATGTCATCCAGGATCCATCTACCACCTTCTGAGCCCTGCATGCATCATTTTAGGACCACTTCAGTCAATTCCCTATTTTATAGTGACCTACTGAGTGTAAAGTGCAGTCTACCTGAGTTATCTGACTCTTGTGGGGGGGGTAGAGATCTGGATGCCACTGATTGTAATGTCCCCATTCAAATAATTGCATAGTAAGACAATCCCATCAATCCTACTAGTTTCCTAGGTTGGATGGGCACATTTGGAATTGCAATAAGGAAGCTAATAAATGATGTTTAGACATTAGAAGGGTTCAATTATTTAATAAATAGGTTGAATAAATAAATTCAAGAGAAATTCTAGGTGGCAAGTGGTTTTGAAGACATATGGAGGATGTGGGACCCACACTAGCTTGATTTTACAAGGACACATGGCATCTTTCTCTTGCCAATTCGAATTCATGAGAAGTTGAAAATCCTTGGATGATTTGGTAGGCTCATACACATGGAATTTAGCATCATAGGTATAATTTGGATGGAATGGTAACCTCCATGGAAGAGGAAGAGTCAAAGTAGGAGTTTGTGGACACTTGGGCTAGATTCCCTAGATCCTATGACAACAATGATGGAGCATCTATGACATCTATGACAAATTTCAGATCTTACCTCTGACATCTGACCATTATGACATGTCAGCCCCAAAAATAGGCTCCAAGAGGGCGCTCATGGGAGTTGGAGAAGCCAAAGAGACTCCTACTCGAATTGGTGGAAGGTGGAAGGCTAGGAAAGGTAAGACACATGGAAAATATTTATCCCTTACCCTAATTCGAATTGGATTGAGTTTATGGATGGATTGAGAACCTTAGAAGTCTAAGGATTATTATAAAATATAGGGATAAACCAAGAGAAGAGCTTTTTATCATTTGAGAAAATTGCATTTGTGTAGAGAGAGAGCTAGTGGATGACTAGTTTCTTGGCTTAGCCAATTTCTAGGGTGAAAGATTCCCATCCAAGTTGGTGTTTGGAGAGGAAACTCAGGTATTTCATGGATTTTGTATTTGTATGTATCAGCTATAGGGAAGCTCGTGGTTTTTTTTAGTGCAGCACCATCTCTCAACCATTTCCAACTTTGAAGGCATATTCATGCTCCTTGAGGGATTGCACTTTGGGTGAGCTCTTGTACTTATTGGGAGAGATTATAATGATCTATTTTTTATTGTAATAATATTTATATACTCTTTTATTCATCTTCATAAAGTCTCAGGTCGAAATACCAAGTGGTTGTATGTAAAAATGATGATTAATGAGCAAACAATGACCATTTCCCCACTACATTGACGTATGCCATTATAATGCTGATGATTTCGAATAAAAGAATGTTTCTTTGATATATTTGTGATGAATTGAATTCCATTTATGTGTATTAAAATTTTCATATTCAGCACTTGAGCATTTGAAGTCATTATACTCACTTTATTTGCATTTGGAGAAGATTTGGTGCCATTTCCCCAAGGGTCGAATTAGTGGTTTTTGTTGTTGTTTGGGAGAGGGTTGGAACAGAATTAATATCTAATTAATGGTGCATTTGGGACCTTAATAAAATCCTTGAGACATACCCTACCTATTTTCATAAATTCGAGTGGGTTTGGAGGCATTTGGGAAGCCATTTTCAGTACTTACCCCAGGGGGATTTGAACCCCAAATTGCTAATAAAATTACATACTTGGTACAGAATATTAAGAGAGTTTTCAGAAGTATTTTGGTGGCCATATATCATCCCTAAAAATCATATTCAAGTCCTAATATCAGTCATATACCTCCTCAGAATATTTGGGATCATTTGGGTCAATTTGGAGACCTAGACATCAAAACTAGTCAAAGGTTGAAATTGGGGAAAAAGTGAAAAAATTGGCATTTTAATACAAATTTTAAAAAGGGACATTACACTGATTGTGGATTCATGCACCCTTTTCTGACTGGAATGCATGACAAACTCACTATTGTTCCCTCATCAGTCAGTTAACTGATTGCGACTTCAGTTAGCTGAGTTTAGGTTAAGTTCAGTTGACTTTGAGTCTTCTAGAGCACTCCAGTGGTGATAATCCCTATGCTAGACCAAATGAGGTTCGAATTCTCCTGCATGATTTGAATTATCTCCATTGTAACATCATTTTTTATTATACTGATTATTGGAACATGTGACATTATTCTGCTCCTATTTGAGTTCTGCTGCATTATTATTCTTTTGTTCTTTTTTTTATTGTAGTTTTCACTCTTATTCAAATTTTCTGCTCATTCTTTATTTGTGAGGTATCATCAGCTCTTTAGATCTGTCGTGACTTAGAATTTCACATGGTATCAGATCCATAGATCGAATAGGTTGAGAATATTCTTGCGATAGTGCACTAGAAGCCTCTGGATTTCCACAACAAATCCTAGTGCCATTGCATTGAATTCATTGGAGAAATCCAATGAGGTCTATCCAGGTGTGAAGGATCCAGATAAAAGTGCCTACTATACTAAATCAATGCTCAATATTATTATACCTCCTTATTGAGATTTTTTTGCAGGTTATTCAAAGTTTTTGAGTGCAGTAGCAGTTGCAACAGTTACAACAGTTTTCTGCAATTGCAGCAGTTTTCTGCAGTAGCAACAGTTTCACCTTGTATTTGCTCTAGAAGTTGTAATGGACAATTCGAACTCACCTCTCTCCCCCAGTATCCTGACATCCTTTAATTATCTTGATTGGAGGGTTGATATGCAGATGGCATTGTGAAACAAATCACTGTACAGGGTGACAATGGTGAAGGATCCCGAAACAACATCAGCTGTGGAGAAAACAAAGTATCTAAATAGATTGGATGAAGCATTTGGTTTCATGTGTATTCATATTTACAGAGATCTACTCTTCCACATCTAAGGATTGAATACTCCAAGAGAGTTATGGTTGAATTTAGAGACCCTCTTTGGCAAACAAGATGAGCTAAGAGGCCATATTCTGGAAAATGAGTTGATTGCTCTACAACCGATCAGTTTTAAGACCATTTAGCAGTTCTTTTGAAAATTCAAATCTATGGTTATGCAATGCATCCAATGTGGCATTGATAAGAAGTATGAGCAGTTGGTTCTATCCATTCTGAGCAAGCTAGGTCCTGAGTTCTCTATCTTTGTCTCTACCTTCCATTATGGGAGAATGTCAATCCCTGGTCTAAGAACAAGATAAGCTGATCCATATGGACACCTTGAAGGCCTCCAAATATCAAGCTCTTCTGGATGGAGAACCAAAAAGTGCGAATGGGAATGGGAAGCACAAAGGCAAGGATAAGAGGCAATCTAAAACCAAGCAGAATGCCTAGTCAATTCCATCCAAAGGAGCCTCCAACTCTAAGAAGGACAAACATAAGGGATTTGAGAAATCCAAGTGTTCCTATTGCAATAAAGGAAACCAACCAAATCGATCTTGCATGCAGAAGAATATAGATTAGATGACCAAGATTCTTGAATTGCACAACATTTCCCTCCCAAAAGGTGCAAGAGATACTAATTTTGGAAGTGAGTTTGATGGTCATGAGAGATGCCATGCACTGAAGGATGGATTTTCAAAATCACAAGCCCTCCACATATATTCAGGAGCCTCCAACCACATGGTTGCCTCTAGAGAATCATTTTCTTCTCTAGATCTCAAAGATGGTATGATTATTCACATGGGAGACAAATCTCAGATCTCTACTGAAGGGAAGGGCACAATACATATGGAGCATGGAAACTTCAAGAATGTTCTATTTGTGAATTCTTTGTTGGAAATTTTTTTGTCTGTATATCAGATGACTCACATAGGTTCACCGAAGAAAGTGGTCTTTGGTCTTGACATAGTTGAGATTGCATATATCTCTACTGGGAAGATTATAGCAAAAGGGTTTGCAAACCATGCCTCCAAGGCATATGAATTCTCACATTTTTTTCCATACTCTCTGCCTACCCCATCAGAATCTGATGAAGATCAGATTGATATCTCTTCTAATGAAGACGAGGATAAAGATCTTGATGTTGAGAATAAATTTCAAGGAGATTCAGGTTCAGATCCAGATCCAACACATGCTCCCAATCCATGGCCAAGGCCAATATAGGCTCACAAAGTCCTTGTAGCTACTGGGAACACAGTCGGGATTCCATCTTACCATAGAACCACTAGATCTCAATATCATGCAAAACTTGCACTATGTCATGTAGATCCACTTCTCTCAGAGAGGTTCTACATGATGGTGGGGTTTGATCCACAATATCTTGGAGAGACTTTCCATGGGGGATCTACAACCAAGCAACAATATCAGTTGCCTGACAAAAGGTAATCAAAGGTTCATGATTTGGACCACAATGAGCCATTCGCTCCAGTAGTAAGAATGGTTCTTGAAAGAATTTTTTTGGAAAATACAACTTCTACACAGTGGGAGGTACATCAGAGGAGCAGATCCAGATCTAACACCTGCATTGCTATCCTACATAGGAGTAGCTTGCCAATATTTTTGCAAAGTATTTCACTGAGGAATGTTTTTTCCTTCTCTACTTTGTATGAAGGTTCTTTGAGTTCCCTACTACTGTTCTTTTTTGAGGGGGGGTATTTATGGATTAAGGGGGGGTGTTATGATATTTCAATACTCCATCATTTTCCTACCTAGCATTATTTATTTTTCCTAGTTGTTGATAATGTCATTTCCCCCGTAGTGGTGTGTAAATTTCATCCAGGATCCATCTACCACCTTCTAAGCCTTGCACGCATCATTTTAGGACCACTTTAGTCAGTTCCCTATTTTATAGGAACCTATCGAGTGTTCCAGTGCAGTCCACCTGATTTATCTGACTCTTGTGGGGGGTTAGAGCTCCGGATGCCATTGATTGTGGCCTCATGCGCCCTTTTATGACTAGCATGCATAAATACTCACTATTGCACCCTCCTTAGTCAGTTAACTGATTTTGACTTTAGTTAGCTGAGTTTAGGTTTAGTTCAGTTGACTTTGAGTCTTCTGGAGCACTCTAGTGGTGATAATCCCTATGCTAGACCAACCGAGGTTTGAATTCTCCTGCATGATTCGAATTCTCTCCATTGTAACATCATTGTTTATTATACTGATTATTGGAACATGTGACAGTATGCTACTCCTATTTGAGTTCTGTTGCATTATTATTCTTTTGCTCTTTTTTATACTACTGTTTTCACTCCTATTCAAATTTTATGCTCATTCTCTCTTTATGAGTTATGCTCAGCTCTTTAGATCTGCTATGACTTAGAATTTCACAATAAAAGGGTAGATTTGAATTTTTACGTTTATTTCTCGAGCTACTGTATCCTCTTCACTTGGCCTTTCGGGTGATCTTGTGAACGCGAAAGTAGATCTCATTTGTAATGTTTACTTCATAGTTCTTCAAAGGGCTCTACGTATCCTCTTTGCTTGCACTTTTGGGAGACCCTGTAAACGAGAAACAAAGATTCCCCATGTAAGAGAACTGGATTCATTTCAAGTGAGATATTTGTTTGGTTTACATCAATTTCTGAAATCAATAATTAACCATATTTCAAAAGAAGTGTTCCTAAATCATCAAAAAATCTACCAAAATTTTTGCATCACCAAAACTTCATAGTTTTGGAAACCCATTCAAAAATTTGGAAAGAATTATATGCATGTTGTAAAAAAATATTATTTTAATTCTATTTTGCAACTTGCATGTCTAGAATACCCACAAGAACCTCTAACTTTTCAGTAGTTTAGAGCATTCATCGAATTAGGTAGAGTAGTGAGCATATTGCATTGTTTGGTTCAATTTTTCGAGTCAACACACCACCAGTTTCACCTCCACTCCTAAAACTAAGAAAAGTACCCTTAAAATTGATGCTTAATATAAAACTAACTAAGATTTGATTTTCATAGCACCAACAAGGTTAGTCTAGTGCCCTGGATTAGGATTGGAGAGTTAACACTCCTGGGCTACAAGTTTTTTGAAACTAACATTGATTATTGAGTGAATAAATCCATTAGTAGAAAAAAATGATTGTCGGGAAAGAGCATCTAACACATGCGTCAAGCACGAGGTCAATATGGATATGTAAGGGAGGTACCCCCCTCTTGATTGTTTAGTGGGATATGAGCTCATCATGAAATTCTAGGTAAGTGACAAGTCCTCGGGGTGACATCACGTTTCTGGAATACCTGGTTATGAAATTTGTCCTAGACTTACAACTATTCCGCCCGACCATCGATTGTGAAGTGGTAACCTTAGTTGCTATTCCTAGGATATCACATAGGCTATTGTGAGTGGGGGACACTTGCAATACCTGAGACAAACTTTGAAGCTTTTACTCCTTGGTAGGGTGATTGGTCAAGAACCAATACTTGCACCTTCGGTGATTAAATTTTATTGTAATTGTTTCTCAAACCTTCTCTATTAGTAATTGTTTGAGTCTTGAGATCCCTCAGCAGCTACTAGTTTCAGAAGGCTCTCTAATCCATCTTTTCACTGAGCTTTAGTTTTTTGGAAAAGTAGATTTCTTGCTTGGATTCATAGGGCATTTTTACTGTGTGGACACTTTTCTTTTTGTTGAGTCTAGATTGCATTTAATATTGTTTGATTCTATTTTTGATTAATAATACAAATTTAAACAAATTCTTTTATCACAATATTCAAAGTGGATACTCTCCCAATCCGCCAGTCACGGCGGCAGTGAGGTAAGTCACCAGAAATTGAAGGCACCGCTACATCATGGAGACGGATACAAAAAACACAACCTTGTGACTTGGAAACTAAACAACTTCTAGATTTAATTAATAGTAGTAGAGAAGAACAACATCAAACAAATACTGAAACTTCACCATTACATAACGAAGAAAACAAAGAAATTGTTGATAATATTGCTCCATTTGAAATTGAAACACTAGAGAACAACACGGTTACTCACGTAAACCCACCTTTGACAAATATTTCAGACCCAGTTATACTTCACATCAGTGAGTCATTGGATTACATCAATCCTATTTTCAGTTATTGGAATAACATGCAAAATCCAACACCTGCCCCTATGGATTCATTAGGAGTGCAAGGAACTACATCATAACAATCTCAAACATTTGCAGGAGGTAGAAATACTTCCAAGTTGGCCTCTACATCAATCCCAACAGTTAGTATACATGTCATTAGCACAAGCTCAACTAGCACTTCAATTCCAGTTGGTACAGTTTCGGGTTCCAATCTCGAAAGTACATCCACTTCATCTACAGGGATCCCTACTAGGGGGTGTGACTTACCAAACATGGTTTTTCCATATGGTTTGGCTAATCAAGATCAAAACACACAAGGAGTAAACCAAAATCCTCTTGGTATACCTAACATCTTTCCAAATTCTACTTTTGGGGGCAACCCTTACCAGGGAATGGTAATATTCTTGGCGGAAGCAATGGACCATGGAACAGTAATTCCAGTTGGGGTTATGCTCCACAGATTAGTGGAAATTCCTCGGGCAGGTCATCTTCCAAATTTTCCTAACACAAATTTTGGGGGCAATACCATACCCCTAACAGGTAGCATGCCAGGGGGAAATCCACCTATCAATCCCATTCCGCAATGGAGTGGGAAAGTTCTAGGAAGTAACCAATATTCTTGGGGACCTCCTCTGCAAGGGGGAAATCAACCTTGGAATGCTTATCAAAACCAAGGAAACAATGAATGGAGTGGTCATATTCTAACAAGTAACCAATCTTATTGGGACCCACCTCCTCAAGGGGGAAATCCACCCATTAATTCGATCATGTAATGGCATGGTCAGGTTACGGCAAGTAACCAATCTTATTGGGAATTTTCTCTGCAAGGAGGCAATCCTTCCATCCATCCTGTTCCACCATGGAATGGACAACATTCAGGAAGTAACCAATCTTTTTGGATGCAAACTCCGTAAGGAGGCAATCTACCTTGGAATTATTTTCAAGCCCAAGGACAACTACCATGGTGTGGTTGGGATCCAAGAAATAACCAATCTTCTTGGGACCCACCTACGCAAGGGGGAAATCCACCCATTGGTCATGTTCCGGGAAGTACCCAATCTTCTTTGGGCCAGTCTCCATAAGGGGGAAACCACCTTGGAATGCTTATCACATCCAAGGACCACATCAATGGAGTGGTCATGTTCTATAAAGTAACCAATATTTTTGGGGCCTAACCCCTCAAGGGGGAAATCCATCCATTAATCCCATTCCACAATGGAGTGGTTAGGTCCTAGTAAGTAACCAATATTTTTGGAAGAAACCCACACAACCTTACTTTGATCCAACTAGGCCACCACATGGACCTCATGTCAATGGTATGATGGATTTCGTCAACCAACTTGAGCAGATTACCCAGCAAATGGGACAAATTTCTGTTCAGACTTTGCAACCTACAGCTGGAAAGGAAATGTAGCAACTTGCTAATCCGTCCAACACTTATAAAATCCTCATAGTCCCATCCATAAACCTTAGAGGAAAGAAGAAAAAGTATAAGGGTAAGAAAAGTGCTAATCCTTCCCAGAATTATGAAATCCTTATAGTCCAATCCACAGACCTTAGAGGAAAGAGGAATAAATGTAAGAGTAAGCAAAATGCTAACTATGGGATAGGAGATGCACTAAACATGACTCAATGCGGTGGGAAACAACAACCCACGATTTTAACGTTGTTATCCTCACTAGGGGGGGAACCAACCAACCCCCCCGCAATAGGGAAATGATCCTAATGCCAATGTCTTCATGTGTGATCATGAGGTGAACATTCAAACAAGACTTGATTCTTATGATGTCCCTCCTCGTACATCGGATCAATCAATATCACAAGAAAGTGGTTCTCTCTCCATTGAGAAACCAACCATAGAATTAGTACCACACTCCCCCAAAGGTGTTCTACGTAGAACAATGCATAATCCTAACATGCGCGCTGTTCAGAATGGTAATGTTCTTGAGCACCTAGCTCAAGTACCATGTGCCATGTCATCCTTGAAGGTATTGCAATGTCATCCTACGCAACATAAGAAACTATTTTCTACAATTGGCGCTATTGATCCATCCGATGTGACTTCGATCACATCAGACATAGACCATCCAATATGTAGGATCCCTTCCAAAGTTGATTTTCAGATTAAAGTAACGATTCATGGTAAGAACATTTTACGAACCATAGTTGATGAAGGGGCCTCAGCTTTTGTAATGTCATTTAAATTTTGGCAAGCATTAGGATCACCCCTATCTGCTGTAGAAGTTTCATACCAAGCTATTCAAATGGCTTCGGCAGATTCAAATCAAAATATTCCCTTGATGGAGGAATATGATATGGTTACTTGGCCCACTGGGGCTGTGAGCCCTTTCAGCTCACATGACTTATTAGATGATATTTTATCATCATATGAACTTATCCTTGGAGTTATGAACATTGAAGTTATGAACATTTGGTTGCATCCACCTAAGGACATATTTTGTGGGGCCACTGGGAGCATACTTGGTTTAAACCTACCCAAGCATAGGAGCATGATTTGCATGTTCCTCGATCTGATCAAGTATATTTGGAAACTTGCATATTGGTTTAGGCTATCCCTTTGTGAAGATGCGTTTGAACCTTTTGCAACCCAAACTTGACTTAGGGTCGAACCTGTTGGAAATTGATGGGTCAGCCCATCATATCTATATTTTCCACCATTCCGATAGAAGAACCTACTGAACATGGGACACATAGTCAGCACCCCATTTCCATTTTGGTGCCCATGCCGAGTTATTATCATAGGTATGGGATTCCTATTAGTACCAACCATCATGACTTGGAGTTTGAGACTGCATATTTCTCTTTCATTCATTTCTGAGCATATCCTGATGGGATCCCGATTTTGTGTCAGTTTACATAAGCATGTGTTAAAATATCCAATTGAACATTTGTGCCTACTGCTTTGTTGCTTATTACTTATGTTGCATATTTTCCTTGCAGTCACTTTTTGTTACATGATTCCTATAAACCATTGCTTCTGTATAGTTGACCCATACCCATGGAGGAAACACCCATAAGAGTGTACATAACTAGCTCAACCCTTGTTTGAAATATGTATCTTTTCCTTGGCCTAACCCATGCCCTTGAAATATACCTGCATGCCCTTGAGACACTTGTTTCCTCTAAGGTACCATAGCATGCTTTATTCTTTTTTCAAGCTAATAAATGAAAAAGGTATAAAAATTAAAAAACACAAAAATCCAAAAAAGGGGGAGAATTGAATCATTTCATATTATATCCTTGAAGAAATGGCAACAATCAGTGGTTGTTTCCCTTGAACACGACACATAATTTGGTATCCACCGTCAGTACACCATCTAAATTTTCCTTAGGAAACTGTACTAGTATTTTGAACATTTCTCCACCAATGGGTTATCCTTCCCATCATCAATGGAGATTTTGTTAATGCATTTGGCATTGGCGTATTTCATTAAGGTTAGTTAATCGAGTCATATGCTGCCAAGTGTCCATTATGCGTCGTGTTATATGTTCAAGGGAAGTTCAAACAATGTTTTCCATTCCTAAAATATTCTTGACCAATCATGTCGTCCTTCCTTGTGTCAGTAGATAGTGTTGGATCTCAAAATTCTACCAAATTATATCAGACTATTGGTCTATGTTTCGTATCGGTTGATGTGGGATACATTAATGTCCTCCTTCCGATGGATCTATTCCTATCAAACCAAATCACCATCTCGGAAATGGATCTAGAAAACTAGGAGTACCTTGGATCTTGCAATCATTATTGGTAGTTTTCCTCGCAAATGAAAATGGGTATACATCATTGATTATTTGATTATACAAGTGTTCGACTTGAGAACATCTATTCACACTTGCTAGTTTGTACTCAGTACCTTAGAGTCCATCATCATTTTCGGTGGGTCTCTTTGCATCTGTTAACGATATACATCAATGACCGATAATCAGATGGTGTTTTATTATGCTCGACATCAGCTCATATATTCACATGATATAAACTCATCCTATTATCGGTTTGTATTGAAGACCTTGGGAAAAACAGTTGTATCACTCTTCGATGCACTGCCTAAGTTGCGCAAGATTAAACTACCATGTCAGAAGTTTGATCAAGACATTGTTCTCGCACTCATCAAAGTGCATGTTTACACTTCTGAAAAATTTACTTTTGACATGGATCCACTGTGTATTGTTCGTGGCCATGCTTGTTTACTGCTAAGCATGGATATGCCCGCCTAAGGAAGATGTGTATTTGAGAAATTTCAATGTTTGAGTTGCAGGTGTTCTCCTGAATAATGCGCCCATGAGCTAATCCTTTTCCACCCTTGATTTGATCAATAAAGAGTATCAATATGAAGAAATAATGTATTTCTTCCCTTAGCTCCGCTTTAGACCTCACACATTAGCGGGCATCTGTTAACAATCAAATTAACACCCTTAACAAGTGAAGGTAGAAGCACATTTTACCATTCACCTGCAACATGAAGACCAGAAATCTGGAACAATTGAAGAGATCTAATCTCTCATCTAACCACTGCTTCCGCAAAGGAATAAGTATGTGAAGACAAAGTTTTCTCTAATGAGGCCAAGTCTAGGACCACTTAAAGGGCCAAAACCCAATTTCTACAACTCCTAGGGTGGAAAAAATACATCAGAGGTGTATTGATTGTTTTGAAAATTCTGGAAATTAATGTAAAAATCCTGAAAAAATAATGGAAAAGTGGGTTTTTGAGTGAAATAATAAAAAATCAAGAAAAGGTATTATCCCACATTGAAAGTTGAATCTTGAATTCCCATTTCCCAAAGCTATAAAAGAAATGCATTTGGGGCATAATAAAATACAGAAAGTGAGAGTAAAGGCATGCTAGAAGATTGGATAGTTTGGAAAGCTCATCTTCAACAAAGCTCTTGAAGGATCAAAGGAAAGGATGGAGAAGGATGGCTTAAAGCAAAGGAGAATGGATTCACCTCAAGCAAGGTTGTAAGTAAGTATCATTTCTTCTTTGACATTATATGAAGTAATTCAATTTTCCCTCCCATTTATGAGTTTATGTTTTTCCTTCCAAGTTTATTTCAAATTCAAAATGGTTAAGGATCTTAGGAAAGTTTAGATCATTTCTTAATTTATGTCAATTGAATCTCACTAATTCATAGTAATATAGCTAATTAGAGTAGACACATCCCTACAATAATTGCTATTAACACCTGGTACAAATAGTGCACATTTCATCATCATGGATTTTCCTCATTCCAACTAATAAGAAGCTTCTCCTACTCCTTTAATTGCATACTCGGAGTTGTACCCAAGTTCCACTTGATAGGGAGAATCCTTTTGGAGTAGTTTTGAGAGTGAATCCTTGTAACCAGTCATATGCTTGGATGCACCTCTATCTACTAACCATATATCATTTCCATGAGTAACAATACCTGTTAGTGCTGAGATGAGTACAAGTTCATTTTCTGATGCTTCCCTTGACTTCATGTGGAATTATGTTCATCATAATCCACCATATAAGCATGGTGATTCCTTTTTCCCTTTTGTTCTCTTGAGTGCAATTCCTTGCATAGTGTCCCAACTTGTTACAGTTGTAACACCTGATCTTGGACATATCCTTCTTACTTTTTGATACTGATCTTCTATCAGAATTCTTGGAAAAATTTCTTCCTTTTCCCTTTCTTGCATGAGCTACAAGTGCTTGATATTCTTCATCGTTCATCTTATGCATATTGGAGATAAATATTGCCTCTTCTTGAGTACAATTTGTCCACAGCTTGTCAAACTTGGGTAGCTTCTTCCTTACACAAATACCTTGAAAAAACACATACCAGGAAGAGGGAAATCCATTCAATGTTTTCAACACGAGTTCTTTCTCTTCTACAATATCTCCAATAATTGCTAATTGATCCTTGATCTGATAAACCCTTGTAAAGTAGAAGGACATTGTCTCTGACTTGTTCATCATCACATTCCTTAGTTGATGTCTTAACAATAACTTTATTCTAGTATTCTTGCTTTCATATAATCTTTTCAAGGCCTCAAACATTTCCTTATGAGTCTTCAATTCTGATACACGAGGGATCAAGTGATCCTTGATTGAATTAGATAGAATTATTTTTTCTTTCATCACCTTCTTCTTGTACTTTGCTTTAGCCACTTCTTCTTCTAGTTCTAGGGTATCTTCTTTGATATAATGTAAGAGATCATTCTCTTCTAGGATGAAAAGTATCCTATGCTTCCAAGATCTGGAGTTGTCTTCTCCATCCAATCTATTTGTAACCCTTAGATTGGTTGTCATCTTGTCAAAGCTGAGATTTGACCTATAAACCCTAGTAGAGGGTAGGTCAAAAATGAAGTTTATCAAATCAAAAATATGATCCAAGGAAAAGATGCACCCTCCTAGGGATAGTTGGAAAAAATTCCTTTTCAGTTAGTTTTGTGGATAGAACAACTCAAAACTTGAATCCCTAGATCTTGACCTCCTTTAGAAATTAGGTCAAAATTGAAATTTCTCGGATCTGATATTTGGTTCCACAGATATATTCATCCTCCTAGGGTGAGTTGGAGGATGCTAAGATCGAGCTTGAACTGTGTATGGAAAGGATTAAAATTGAAATCCCTAGTTTTCGGTTGTACTCGTAATGGATGCTATCAGTACTGATCTTATACCATGTTGATTTTTCTTAGCAGTTAGATGTTTTTAACTTTTTTGTAACTTATCTATCACATAAACATAAACTACATGCATATAAAGGATCACTGAAAGAAACACATTCAAAGTAGACACAATTTTTACTCTGGGAAAACCCTCTCACAGGAAAAACCCTTCAAATTTCTCTAGATAAGATTCTTCAACAAAATACAATGTCTATTTCCCAACACTAGTTACACAAATCGAATAATGATATATAGGAAAGATACAAAATAACCTATAAGCCCTTCTGCGAACGAAGTAGAGAGAGAGAAAGATAAACCCCAAAAGATGTCTCCACAATGCTTATTAACCCTTGAATTTTCTTTCTTGTATCTGCGCACCTTTCTCCTTGCTTGAGTGAATTGGTGTGTTGCAAAGTGAGGCCACCTCACTTGTATTTATATTGGAAAATTCACTTTTCCTATCTGGGTCGACTTGACCTAGTGACTCGGTCATTTCCACTTAATAGGCCGACTTGACCTTTCGACTGGGTCAATTTAATTGGTCTAACTTGTTATGGGTTTGTTATTATTCTTTCTTGTGGAATATATTTCGATGATACTATAAACATCAACATGAAGAATATCATTCTTTAATGGTGAACAATACTTGGGATCGTGTACTTCTTCCAAAAGGAAGAAAACTTGTTAGATGTAAATGGTCATATAGAACTATGTATGCAGTAGATGGAAGTGTTGAAAGACTTAACGCAATGCCAGTTACCAAAGGATTTTCTCAAGTTGAAGGGATTGACTACAATGAAAAATTTTCCCCTGTTTCCAAAATGAACCCCATATGCCTTTTTCTATCCCTTGCCACTTCACATATATGGGAGGTCCATCAAATCAATGTTAAATATGTCTTCTTGCATGGGGATTTGCAAGAATAAATTTACATGGAACAACCTCATGCTTATGTTTAGAATGACTCCAACCTTGTTTGTCACCTTAAGAAATATCTCTATGGCCTTATGAAGGATCCTTGAGCTTGGTATGCCAAAATGGATAGCCTTTTTCTTGGCAACAATCTTTCTAGATGTCATTTTGACCCCAATTTCTATACCATGAAAGTAGGAAATCATCTCATAATCCTTGTTGTTTATGTTGATGACCTTATTAATATTGGTAGTGACACTAAAATTTTAACCCATGTGAAATCCATCCTTAAGAATAAATTTGAAACAACCAACTTAGGACATTTGTATTATTTTCTTAGCCTCCAAGTCTTGCAAACAAAAGAATGAATTTGTATTTCTTAGTCTAAGTATGCGTGTGACCTTCTTCATCACTTTCACATGGAATATTGTAAACTAGCCCCATCTTCCTTCCATTATAGACTCAAACTTACTACCACTTGCACTACACCTGAAGTAGATGCCACCTTGTATCGTCAGTTAGTTGGCAATATTTTGTACTTGAATCATACCCATCTTGATGTTTCCATTGATGTTGATCTTGATTCTTGGTATATGAAAACACCCCATGAACGTCACTGGAAAGAAGCAAAAAGGACGCTTTGGTATATAGTGGGTATAGTTTAATTTGGGATACATTACAGTTCAAAGGGGACTCCTTTATTGCTTAGCTTCATTGATTTCAATTGGGCTGGTGAACCTGATGATTAGAATTCTATTGTAAGTTATGTTTTCAATCTTGGCTCAAGACCTATCACTTGGGATTGTAAGAAACAACAAGGTCTTTCTCTTTCTTCAACAAATGCAGACTATCGAGCCTTAATTGATGCAAATCAAGAATCCCAATGGTTTCGGCAGATCCTTTCAAATTTCATGGCACTACAAGGAAAACACCCTGTAGTGGAGGTTATAGCGGAATTTTTTAGTGTTACTATATTAACAAAAATTGTAAAAAAACCTCCACTACAACCATTGTTTCTAGTAGTGGAGGTTTTGGCAAAGGTTATAACATATATCCACTATGGCTCAAAAATTATGGTTGGTCGGAAGTTTTTTTTTCTAGTACTCTATAATTTATAATGTGAACCAGTGTGTCTTTTATAACTAATATGCATCGGTGCATATATTTTAATGTAGACATACTAGTCTTTATATTATATTGTAACAACACTAATGTATTTTTATATGTATTGACTTATGTGTACATTCATTGTCAATGCACCACTACATATATTTTAATGCATACATAACGATGATTATATTATATTGTAACAATATCGATGCGTACATTCATTGTCAATGCACCAATGCATATATTTTAATGCAGACATACTAGTTCTTATATTAGATTGTAACAACATCAGTTCATGTAACATTCACGTTTGCACCGGTGCCTCATATATTTTATAAAATCACCAATGTGTTCTTATATTTAAATGCACCGATGATGATGTTGTATTATATATGAACTACTGTGTATTTTTATATTAAAAGATAACCAATGTGTATATTATCCCAAAAAGGAATCAGTGCGTATAGTTTGGCAAAAACACCAATGCTTATGTTTTAAAAGTACATTGACGCTTACATTATGTAAAGAGTATTGGTGTGCTTATTATATAAAAGAGCATCAGTCGCTAAAATTTGAGTAGGAATCGATTCATGGAAACAAATAAAATGCACTGGTTAGATGAAATACATAGATTGTGTATGGTTTAGTGGTGAATTTTTCCATGCTACAAATATGCAAACATAGTTTCTTCTTTTCTTTTCTTTTTTACAAAATTTCAATTAATCATTTGAGAACCAAATATTTTTTATAATAATATTTATTTTGATATTTCATGTATTGTGTTTGTATATATAAGTTGATTGCACATCTGTTCATTTTAACCATGTAAATCATTCATATATTTAGCATTTGAATTAATCGCCAAAAAATCAAATATTTTTTAATAATATTATGTTTTTATATTTTAATTATTGTGTTTCGATAAGCATGTGTATTACACCTTTGTTTATAGTAACAATGTAAACCATACATATATTTAATCAATAATGTAAAGTTTTGCGACATTAGAGAATGAAGTAGAATAAGAAACACATTTTATTATATACTATTAAGAATCCAAAATATGGGACAACATAATGGTCCTCGATAATCAAAATGTCATTTTCACATTGACAATTATTGATAACTTATCCTCATCCAATTGGGATGATACATCCACATTAAACATAATATTTTATTTTCACAATAAAAATTCCAAAATATACAACTTGTAGTAACAACATTCAAATGTATTGATCATCATCCATTGCTCAAACTTCTATAGTCGCCTGAGATGCTTCCATGCCTCATTTAATCATCACCTTCACAGGATATTGTTCTTGAGTTATTTGAAATGTTTTATTAATTGTCTTCATTTTGTTCCATATTTTCATGTTCCATCTACAAACATAAAAATAAAATGTAATGATTATATCTACATTTATAGATAATACAATATACATGACTACGTAAATGAAAAAGTGAAACAGTTCAACGAGTGAATCATAAACTTCACACATATTTTCAAAACCATTCCTCATGTTGTGTGTTAGTAAATCCTCCGTTGACCCCACTCCATACTTTGTTTCCTGTGAGTTTCATACGCCATGACAAAGCATAAATATAATTAAATTTTTCTTAGTGTTCCATTAACTATAAAACAAGGGATGTAAAACAATATAAATACTTACAAATTGTTTAATTAACCCTTCATACCCCAACATATACTCACAATCCTTACTTAATCTAATATCAAAAAATGGTCAGATGGAAAAAGGCACTCTAGTAGCGTCGTTACACATTAATGATTACATTACATAATAGTTGTTCTATAACTACTATTACATAATTGTTCTTTGTTACATAATAATTATTACATTATAACCCTTGTTGTAATATACCCTAGGTATATTACAAGTCTCCCCCCCTTAGAAATACTTTGTACTCAAAGCATGGGCAAGGAAAACTATATTTGATAGAATTGACCATCAAACCATCCTCTTGTAACTTCCTTCTATTTGATAAGGTTGAGGATATGAGGTGATATGGCATTCAAAGCCTTGAACAATATTGTCACATTGAAAAAGGAGTAATCCATCCTAGGTGGATTCTTTTTGAACCCTTTAATGATAATATTTTGGATTTGATCTTCTTTATTGTTTACTTTGAGGTTAATAGATCTTTGGATTCTTTGATATGTAAGTACAACATTGACTCTGGTTAAGTACCTTTGAATATTGGTATGTTGATTTTTGTGAGCTACAATTTATGTGATATGGGTGTCGATATGGTACCTTGATAAGTTTATCCTTCTTAATTTTTCCATGATTTACTTGTGTTGGCATGTCAATATGTGATATTTTCAAATTCACTAGTTTGTCATCTACTTCATCGATGATCGATGGAATTTCAATCATCATTGAATATGTAGATGTTGACTTGTCATTGAATTGTTTCTTGAACATATTTTATAAATGCTCTTTCACTGATAAAGCTTTGTTTGTAATGACATTTTGATTTTTAGTTTCAATCGATTTCACTAGGGACACTTTATCTATAGATATTAACTTCTAAAAAAATTATTGATTCAATCATATTAGTTAACACCTCTTTATTTATGGTGTCAATTTCAAAAACTTCATTGATTCACTTGCATCCATGGATATCTCTTGTCTATTTTTCAATATTGATATATCCTTACATTTTATTTTTTTTATTTCCATAAGAAATATTTGACTATGATTCTTTCAATGCTTAATTTCCTTGTCTTTATTTGGAAAAAAAAAATGTTGATTTTTCTCTTAGAATCATGCTTCTTCTGGGATTCTTGGTCGCATTGAATTGAAACATATTTTTGGATTGATGCTTGATATTGTGCTTGTAAGTCACAATTATTTTTCTATAATGCTCATAGTTGGTTTGAAGGTCTTTTGTCTTGTTAACTTGATTTTCTAATTTACCTTCTAAGATATGCACTTCATTTGTGAGAGAATGGTTTTGTTCCCATAAATTATTTAATAAAGAATGTTGTTCTTTTCAGAGTTATTCTAAGTCTTTGTAACTTTGTTTTAGTGATTCCTCACCTATATATTTTGATGAGGGGACTCCCATGCATGGTTTCACTATGAAATCTTGTAATGGTATATTCTTCTTCTCATAGAAGAATGTAAAAAGTCTTATTTACCGTATCTAGACTGAAAATACCTAATTTTTCTAGTAAGTTAGATCCTAGAATTATGTCACTGTCATTATTCCACATGGAAGTAACATTGAATTGCAATATGAAGGAATAATCATCAATTTCCAGTTGTAAATCCTTTATTTCATATTGTTTCTCAACCCATGAATTTATCTTTTCAATTATGATTGAATCAAGAGTCAATAATTAGTTGATAAATTCAATTGCTAATATAAATATTGCATTTTAAATGAGCACTATAATTAATAATATATTTCCCTTTAATTGTCCTTTTTTATTCCAAATACCAGTCAAACACATTTATTTAAAGGTGCTAGGAAATCTCCCTTTTTTCTCTTTATTAAAATCCATTTTTTTACCTTTCTTACTTCCTTGGGAAATTAAATACGATAAAAATTTAAATACTATTTTCTTGTAATTTTTCATGTTCTCGGAAAAGGGCATGCCTTATCATTATTACACATTAATGATTACATTACATAATAATTACCCTATGAATATTATTATATGATTGTTATTTATTACATAATATTTATTATATTATAACCCTAGGTGTAATATACCTTAGGTATATTAGGGGTGACAAGTGGGGAAGAGTAATCCTTGACCGCAAAGGAAATACAGTTAATGATCAAATCAATGGATTAAGCAACAATTAATTATAGGTTTTATCCCCCCCATAGCTATGCTTGGAAACTATACCACCATAAATGACAAGTGGTGCAAGACAAGTTTCATTAGAGGAAAAGGATTAAACCTCCCGTTTGTTTTCTTTCGCCTCCCATTCTACCTTACACCTATGTCTCATTAGGAATTTAAACTAGGATTTAAGCTCACACAAACTAAAAGTGGGATATTTGAATTGGGGGTTGGATTTGTTTTCACCATGCAGTTTCAAAATGAAATTTTGGTGTCTCCTACAACAATCTCTGCATGGATCTATCAACATCTTGAAGGACTATTTTTGCTTGGAAAGAGGCACATAGAACACTCCTTCATTGTGATACTTGTCTGCAGATATTGGTTATTGATAAAAGTGTATACAATTCCATCCTTAACTTTTATTGATCAACAATAATAAAGGTTTTTAGTGGGATGGGATTGGAAATGTTAAGAAAAGAAACAATAATTTGTTGCTCCTCATAAGATCCCCTATACCCTTTTGGAAAACATTAGGTGAAACCTTGGGACTCTTAATATAAAAGGCATAGCTCCCTCAAATGGTGAGCTACCCAGCTCCGAAAATAATTCTAGAAGAAAATAATAATGATAATAAGAGGCTAATAAGGCAAATGACAAACCAATTATAGGGGATGAAGCAAGCAGTTGAATACATGAACATACATAAGAAAAAGTAGGAATCCAAGCAAGACGATATGGAAACTAAGCTTCATGATTTGACTTTAAAATATGAGAAATTGGCCTTTGACTCTAATATGCATTATAACAAAATTTTGGGTTTCACAGTAAGCTCTTAGCCCATGCTAGCTTTTCCAACTGTATCCATAGCCTCAATGAAAGAGCATTTAGTTGAAGAAGACACGGCTCACCAGACAACGAAAAGATCTAAATGGACAACAAAAAGAGCAAGAGGAACAAGGCCAAGTGAAAGGATATGTGTTAATGGTGGAAGCCCATAGTAGCCATAATTTTATCTCTTAATTTTTTATATTTATTCTAGTACTAGGGAAGTGCATCAGACATTATAATTATAAATATGTTATGAGTAGCATAGGTTCTATAAGAAATCAGTGTCTCCAATGACAAGTCATTTTGTTTTTGAAAATATATGCAAAGTTTTTGTAATAATTTTAAACATGTTTTACTATTTTAGTTGCATGGATTTCTTTTCCTTGGAAAAGATACCATAATTTAATTATTCTATAAAATCACATTTACTAGGGACCATAGGCCTTGCTTTACATATTAGATCAATATTTTCATGTACTTCCATAATGGATTGTTTTTGTTGCAGAAAAATAACAAAAAAACAAGTATTTGCACCTAAAAGGCCAAAAAAATGTCTTCTCCAACATCTATATGTTCACGCATGTATTCTCTTATAGAAGAACATTTTCAAAACTATAGCATACAAATTTGTCCAATGGAGAAATTATTGTTTTTATCTACCTGGGAAAGGTATAGGATCGTGCTCCACAATCTGGTCACCTGAAAATTCCCATTTGTGCTAGAGACCAAAACCTGTGTGAACACCTTCCTTTGATAGCATGTCTGCCTCTGTGTTTCTCTCTCTGTAAACATGCTGAAAAGTGCCCTATTTAAATATTTCAAGGAGAATATTAACTTCTTCGTAAAGGGGTATAAGATATATATTACTATGGGTTCTTCTTTGATTGAACCAATCAATGACCAACTGTGAATCACCCGTAATCTGAATCTTTTGGACCCCTTTTGACTTTGCAAGTGCCAAAAGTATTTTTAGAGCTATCAGTTCAGGCATGTTGTTTTTGCTTGGTCCAAGGCCAGTGTTAAATTTAATCCAATTGGATTCATCCATGAAAAGGACCCCACTAGCTCCCCCAATTTTTAGAGTACCCTATGAGGCCCCATTAAAATAGGCCCATGCTCTATATTTGTCTATATTTTCTGCATGAATCCTCCTTTGAGTGTTGTCATCAATCACCTGTGGAAATTTTATAAGGACGGAATCTCCATTTGATGCATAGACAAATGGTGGGATGAGAGAATCCTAAAAAATAGCTTTTCTCTTGTCCAATTAAACCCCCCAGATCATATGATAGGAAGAGCCAACTAATTTTTTAAGGCTAAATTTTGGGTCCAAGTTAAAATAGCTTATGCATTATCATTTCCAGTCCAAATAAAATGCAATCCTAAAATCTATGAGGCATGATCAAACACCTGAACCATGTAAGAGCACCTAATAAACAAGTGATCCACATTCTTAGAACTAGCTTTGCAAAGAGAGCATCTGCTGGGACCATACCATAAATTATTTTGAATACAGTCCCATGTGGGAGATTTTTTGCTCAGAGCCATCCATAAAAATAACTTGTTCTTTAAGGGGAATTGAAACTTCCATAAGTATTTGTACCATCAAAGAGTCTCTTGGTGATCTTCCTCTTCTCTTGACACTTTATATCCCAACTTTTGGAGGTAGTTACCACTAATAGGATTCCTTGTCCAAATGCGATCATCCTCCTTGTCAGATAGCCTGCCATGACTATTCTGGAGAGTGTCTATGTATCCATTCCACATATCCAATTTTTCATCCATAAAACCAAAGTGTTCACCAAGTAGCCAGGCCTGTCTAGGAATAGAATTGTGTCTAGGATCCCCTATATATATATATATATATCCTTGATCTCTTAGATCTTGAACCATGGCCTCTGGGAGTCTACAATTTTCCCCACAACTAACCCATGGATCAATGCCAATTCTGACTTTATCACCGGCTCCAATGTTCCAAGCTAGACACTCTCCAATGAGGTCAAAATATAGTAGGATTTATTTCCATATCACAAATACATTGGAGGTTTCTTTTTCCGTGGTTCTAAACCACTCGATAATGTTCAAATGATGGATATGTTTTTACTTAACAATTGTAACCCACAGTCATTTCCTTTCAAAATAATCCAAATATTCTTTGCAGCTAAGGCCTGTGAAAAATACTAAAGGTTCTTCAGACCCCAATTTGCAATATCCTTTGGAAGATATATTTTCCCCCATGCTACCCAATGGAAATATTTATGGTCCTTTTCACCTTTCCACAAAAAAAATAAAATTGATCTTTATGATCTACTCAAGGACACCTTTGGGTATGAAATATAAATAAAACCAATAAATTGGTATATCTTCCAAGAAATCATTCATCAGTGCCAACCTTCCACCCCTGGAAAGCCACTTGTTGCACTAAAGTGATTGTCTTTTCTCAACTTTCCCAATAAGACAACCCCTATCTCTATGGTTGTAATCATTTGGTTTAAGGATGAAGCCTAGGTACTTTATCCCATCTTTCATATCAATAGAGGGGAATATTAATTGATTATCCGGCCATTCCATTTGATCCTCCTCTAGATTCAGATAAGACACAAAAAACTTCTACTCATTAAAGATCATCCTTGTAGCATTTGAAAAAAATATAAAAATCTCTTTCAAATTTGAGGCCTCCCTTCTAGAACCATTACAAAACAACAATATGTCATCAACAAAAAATATATGAGGTACATGAACATTTCCCCTATTTTTATGCCATGGAAAGAACCAACAACTCTTGCTTGATGTGTAATTCTACTCAAACCTTCAACTATGAGCAAAAAATGTAGAGGAGCAAGAGGAAATCCCTACCTGAGGCCTCTCCCAGGTCTGAAAAACTCTGAGGCAGATCCATTGACTAAAACAACAAAGGAAACTGATTGTATACAATACATAATCCAGTTTACATAAGCCTACTTGTAGCATAATAAGCCCAAGGTAAATCCAACTAACCATGTCATATGGTTTTGACAGGTCTACTTTTATCATCATGGCATGTAGTTTTTTTATTTGGCTATGTGCATGACCTCATGTGCCAGAATGACAGCCTCATGGATTTTTCTTCCAAAGAGGAAAGCATATTGCTCCTGTGATATGGATTTCAAGAGGATAGTCCTTATTCTCCTTGCTATGGTATTGGCAATGATTGCACCGAGTGAAACGAGGTGCTCTACAGCCCAGTATGGGGGAGATGTTGTAACGTGATATAACGTTTGTAACAAAATAATTAAAAAAATTCATGTCGGCTCATAAAATAAAATATTATAAAAAGTAATTAAAAAATAGATGTTCATTTATAAAAGAAAAACTTAAAACTTAAACCCAGATCTATCAATCAAGAAAGATCAAATTTCTTGAGTTTAAATTTAAAAAAAGAAATACACCTCAAGAAATTGGATCCCTCTCGGTGCTTGATAGATATGGGTTTAAGATGGATCTATGCTGGTTTTGTAAATACAATTACATAAGGAAATTGGTATAAACTCCTCTAGATGAACAAGCCTATCAGAATTCGGTATCATAGAGATGGAAGTAGTTTTATAATATACCAGGATTATACCATTTAGTCTTTATTCTTCAACGACAACTAATAAGTCTTGTTCAAATAATTTGATGAAACTTTTGAAAAACTCAACTAGCCATCCATACGGTCCCAAGATTTTATCCTTCTGTAGTGAGTGGATGAATTCCTTTAACTCCTCCATAGTCACTTCCTCCATGAGTAATGCATTTTCCTCCTCATCCACAAAGGATGGGAAGAAATAGGGCATTCTAACCATATCATCCATGGAAATCATTTCATCTTCTTTGAACATATTTTTGAAGTGTGAGACACAAGCTTTTGGAAACCATTTGAAACCTATGATCTCATTCCCATCATCCTCCTCAAGCTTCCATATTGAGTTGACATGTTTCATATGATTTACATATTGATGAAATAATTTTGTGTTATTGTCACCCTTTTGGAGCCAGATCACCCTGCTTTGTGTTCTCCATGTTGCCTTGTTTTCCTCCTGAATTTTCCTTATTTTTTATTCAAGGTCAAAAAATTCCTTCTTATGGACATCATCCTTGTACCTTGCAGGATCTACCACATATAATAGCTCAAGGGAATCCTCTTCCTCCCTCATCTCTCGATCCTTCCTTGTCTTCCTATCAACTTCCCATTTAGAAGAAAACTTCTTCACAGTTTTCAGGTTTTGCAAGAATTATACACTGGCATATAGTATGTTGGAAGTATCATAGGGTACCCAGACAACTTTGACCAAATGAATATAATCCTCTTCTTCAAGCCAGGTGGAATTGAATTTATATGGGATTAGGGGTTTTTCTTGACCCATGACAACATCCAACAAGACTAGGAAATGATCTAATTCTCCACCCGAACCCACCCATTGTCTTACCAAAACAAAGGACCATATTGTTCCTTTATTGATAAGGAATCTATATAATCTCTTCGCTATCTTATCATTCCCAGTTCTCATGTTTCTCAAGGTTGGTCTCAGATTCACAAGGATGATATCATAGATATTATTCTCCTCAAATATTCTCAGGAAAAAATCTACGAGAACATCTTTTCTGGCATTGTGCTCCTAAATCTCAGCCTCGCCTAAGAAAAGATTCAGGTCACCATGCAGGATAAATCTACCACTGTTCAAAATCCATGTTTTGAAAAACCTCTCCCAGTACATAAATCTATCAAGGTATGGACCATATATATTAATCAAAGTGAACTCCAATCTCAGCTCCATAGAGAACAAGGAGGTGCCTAAACCTGAATAGAAAGGCCAACTAATAGAACACTTGTAGGAATTCAATATCCATCTTGTTATGATACCCCTAGATCTGCCATTTCCATCCACATTGACAAATTACCATCCTGGAAACATAGATAGCAAATATACTATGATAAAATCCTCGTGAGCAAGGGTTTCTTGAATAAAGAGAATAGATGGGTTTAGTGAATCCACCATTCTTTTTAGGGAAACTTTTTTAGAGGGTAGCCCCAACCCTTGGTAGTTGAAGATATGATGATACTAGGGGGAACAATCCTACAGGGGGATAGCTCTAAGGGAACATTTTATGCATTTTTGGCATCCAACGTTAATGATCCAGATGGATATCGGTGGCCACCCACCTATTCCACTAGCTCAAAATAATTTTTCCAGTTTGGTAGTATTTTTTACAGTTTTTCGGGCCCAAAACTTTCAAGGCCATTTTGATTCCCTAAACGACATTTTTTTGCGATGCCACAATTTCGACATAGCCTAAGGTAGATCTAGATGGGTGAAAAGTGTATTCTTCTCTATATCTTTTCAACGGGATACCAAGCGCCCTAAAGGAAGATAGTATGCAAAAGTTATGTCCCCTAGTAGTTGACACATCAACTAGGCCACCTCGGGGCCCGCAAACCTTTTTACGGTTCATCTCCTAGGGTTATGTTTTTGGATGTTTAGGGTTTTTTCTTTCATGCTTGTGATAAATAGGCCCTTCATCCTCCTTTTGTAATCAGCTTGTAACAAATGAGCATAGCCGCCACATCTCTTCTTAGATATAAAGCTACCACCATTCTAGTTGCTTTTATTTTATAGTCTATTATGTTTCATTCACTTAATAGAATTTGAGTTTACTATATCATTGTGTTTTCTACAATATATATTTGTATGTGGTTCCATATATGCTCTTTCATTTTTTTTCTCACATGAATCCATATCAATTAATGTTTAGTTTTGCCTGAGACTGAACTTGGGAAAGAGCTGATTTCCTTCCTCTTAATCGTTTTTGGGAAGAAGATTTATGGTTATGAGATAAGCCGTCGAATGAATTCACATATTGAAATAGACCAAGGATTTTTCTAGGTCTAAAATGATAGCGATGGTGCCTAGTGGTAGCCTCGTGATCCTCATCCTCCTCCATAGATTCGGGAATACAGGAAAATATGGAAGGGGGCTTTGAAACCATTTCTAGTGGGGATTGTCAATGCATGCATCAGAGAGAGAGTTAGGGATAAGTGTGGCAATAAAATTCATATGCAAATAAGACACATACCCCCAAGACACACAAGGGGAAAATACATCATTCTTCTCAGGGGGAGGAAAAAAACTTGTCAACAACCCCAACTCATAACCCAATGAATCAAAGATAATTGAGTTGAATACCTATGTTCCTCGAGGAGAGAATATAACAACCCTAGGGCCCATTGGAGAGAAACTCTCGTTTGTGGATAATATAGTCTCCATAGAGTAGTTAATGGAACTCATTCTGTAGGAATTTATCAAAAACTTTAAATAATCCAAACCAAGATCACTAAAATCCTGTCTAAATCCAGGTAATTCCATGGGAGAACAATTACCAAAGGAGAAATCAACATTGTGAACGGAAAGGGGAACGTGAAAATATTCATTTGCTTACTCGAGTCATAGAGCTCAAAGTTGTAGGGGGATTTGTAACTTGGCCTCCACCAAAAGAAGAAACTGCTATTGGAGGAGTGCTTGATGAGCCCAGTGTACAAGGAAAAGTAAGGTCTATTTCTAATATTTTCATAACACTCTCTTGGTTGGGAAAGGGTGTTGAACATGTCCCCGTCGTCAAATAGTCCAAGGGGAGTTCAATATGTGGACACTCCATGCTCTCTTGTGATTCCTTTGACCAGATAGGAGAATAGATAGGCCCTCCGACTCAATATTTTACCCCCGTTGGAATATTTTATATTCCTTGGAAGGTAATAATGTCTTTGTATTATGTCGGAAGTTATCCACAATCTTATGTAAACGAGTAATACAATATATCCCATATTCATTATGGTAAAGTCTACTCTTGATATTCATTATTATATAAAGAGATGTTATTATGGAGAATTATATTATCCCACATGTAATATGTGAGAGTAATTCCTCCTCATCTCTTAGTATATAATAGAGTCCAGGGAGTCACATCATCAATCATGATCTTTACTTATTCACACAAGTATTGCTATATTGTATTGGGGTTATTGGCATTGATCTCTTGTAAGCTTGAGGGAGATATTCTGGAGATAATAGAAGACTACTTTCCCATGGACGTAGCCTAATTGGGTGAACCACGTATATCTGGTGTACTATTTTCTCTTATTCTCTTTCTGTACTTATTGTTGATATATTATTGTTTTGCATAGATAGGTAAGCTAGTTTAGCTAGATCCATATCTCTGACATGGTATTAGAGCTAGTTGCTATGATCTAACACCTTCTATTGCTTTCAAACAATATTTTATCATTTAGGGATTGTTTATTTTGTAGATTTGCTTTCTATCTGATATCCATTAGGCTTCTCTTCAGATTTGGGCATGTTTCTGCAGTTTTTTTTCTAACCCTAACCTTGTTGTAAAGTTTTTCTTGCATAAATTTTTCAAGGGTTTCTTGATTATTTTTTTTGTAGATCTATATGACTTTCTGATTCTCCTCAAGGAGATCTATCTTCCGGTTATTAGATCGGTAGTTTTCATCCAAGTTTAGTAGACTTTGTGCAAGTTTCTGTCTTCGGCAGATTCAACACTATTTTCGGCCTCAAACTTGACGTTCGCGACCCTTGCTTCATAGAACCCGTGGTTAATGAGACTGTGCCTATTGAGAACCCGCGAGTATACTACAGACCCGCGATTTCTAGTGAGCATACCTGCGTATGATACATCATACTCACGACTGTTCTCACTGCTAACTCACGTTTACTTCAGTCTACTCGCTACCCTCCTGTGCAGGGACCCGCAAGTGCTTCAACATAGCCACGACTTTACTGCACAGACACCCGCGAATACCCCGATTAGAACCGCGAAATTCGCCTTTACAGACCCACAAACCCGCTGCTGACTCTACTGTAAACTTGCGCGTAACCGCGATCTTTGCTGTACAGAACCCGCTTTTTTCAGTGTTGTTTGCGAGTCCACTGTGGCAAAACCCGCGAGTGACTTTTCTTGGCACTTTTCAAAAGGGATGTAAGTAAAAGTTTCTTTCCTTTACTGTTTTTCTACAGTTCAGTACGATAAAGTATATCAGTTTTCTATTATTCACTTTTTTTTCTCTTGTCATTTCTAGAATTTGGGTTTCTTGTCAATATTTCTATCATTATGACTTCAGAAGTAGCTTATGTTCCTGAACTTGTTGGTCCTAACTATCTTGCATGGAAGAGAAAAATGATTGATTTTATCAGGAGTAAGAATCTATGGAGGATTGTTAATGGTGAACACACGAAACCTGTTGATGCTCAAGTTTTGGCTATATGGGAAGATAAATGTGATCAAGAAAGAGGGATCATTGGTCAAACAATTTTAGATAGTATTCAGGTAAGTATATAGGCAGAAGACAGCGCCGTTGAGGTATGGAAAATTCTTGCTTCTTTATTTGATAAATATGATGATGTTTCTGCTTATTACCTTGAAAAGAATATTTTTGAGCTAGATCCTACTAACTTTGAAAGAGTAGAATTATATCTTGCTGAAGTGAAAACCTTAAATGAAAAATTAAATAATAGTGGTAAAGATTACAATAAAACAGACACTGCTTTTATAATTCTTGTAGAACAAAAATTGCCATCTTGTTTTGATATGCTCATTCAAACTAGGAATAGAGCTCTTGAGTTGTCTTCAAATACCACGAAACCTACTTTTGATGATTTTTGTAAAGGGTTGATAAATGAGCAGGAAAGGATAATTGTTTCAGGACAAGTCTCACCTAATAAAGCTCTAATGACACATAATAAGAATCCTAAGAGAAGTTTTAATAATGCTAAAGGTTCCTGTTCACACACTTCAAAACCTACTAATAATTCTGGTAATGCTTCTAATGCACATCATGAATCTAGTAAGAAGAAGAAACTGTATGATCCTTGTAAACATTGTGGTAAAACTAATCATCCTAAAAAGAATTGCTTTAAATTGAAGCGGTTAATGTCTAAGGCTAAAAAGAAAGGTTCTGATGAATCCCAAGTAGCTTTATGTGCATCTGTTGTTTCTTATAGTAATTCTTCTTCTAATGTGGAATGGATAATGTATCTTGGTGCTTCTAAACATATGACTGGTAATGCTTCTTTATTTACATCTTATGAAAATAATAAAAACACATCTCAGAAAGTATCTATAGGTGATGGTAAACAACTTTCCATAATTGGTTCTGGTAATGTTAATATTGCTAACGGTCAATTGGAAGATGTTTTTTCATGTTGAAAATATGCCCATCAACTTACTTTCTATTTATCGTGCATGTCAAAAAGGATTTAAATTTGAAGCTTGGCCTGATAAATATGTTCTTAAAGATATCAATCAAAATTTTAAAGTAGTTTCTTTTGGTCATGTTGATCATACTGTTGGTTTATATAAATTTGTTGTTTTTAATTCAACTAAAAGACAATCTTTTTATTCCTATGTTGCTCATGCTGATGAACTAAGTAAATTATGGCATGAAAGATTAGGTCATTTGAATTATGGTAAAATGCAAATGTTAACTAAAATGGTACATGGCTTACCTCATATTTTGTCTACTAATGGTGTTTGTGACAGTTGTGTTCTTGGTAAACATCATAGAGAAATGTTTGATAAAGGTAAATCTTAGCGTGCTAAAGAACCTTTGCAATTAATTCATAGTGACATTTGTGGTCCTCTTGAAGTTCCTTCTATATCACATGCAGTCTATTTTCTTACCTTTATTGATGGCTTTAGTAGAAAATCATGGGTTTCTTTCTTGAAAAATTAAAGTGATACTTTTTCTATGTTTCAAACTTTTAAATCCGTGGTTGAAAATGATTCTGGTAAAAAGATTAAGACTTTAAGAACTGATAATGGGGGGGAATTCATTAAGAAATAATTTGAAGTTTTTTAATCCAAACATGGCATTCGACATCAAAAGACTGTTCCTTACACACATCAACAAAATGGTATTGCTGAAAGGAAAAACAGAACTTTAGTTGAAATGGCTAGATGTATGCTTTATTCTAAAGGATTACATAAGAAATTTTGGGCTTAAGCCATCAGTTGTACTACCTTTATTTTAAATAGAGTTCCTATAAAAGTTGTTAAGCATGTTACCCTTGAGGAAAAATGGAATGGTATAAAACCTAATATTAGTAACTTTAAAGTGTTTGGTTGTGAATGTTGGGCTTATATTCCTGATGACAAATGGAAAAATTTAGAACCCAACTCTCACAAGTGTATATTCATTGGTTGTTCTGAGGATTCTAAGGCTTATAGGTTGTTTGATCATTCTAATCAAAGTGTCATCATTAGAAGAGATGTTCAATTTATTGAAGTCTCTCCACCACCTAAGTCTGTCGAACCTCATGTTACTCTAAATATTCACTTATCACCTGTTACTCATATCTCGATTACTCCTTCCAATTATGTGACTGGCCTTAGTTCACCTTCTTCTTCTTCTTCAAGTATTCCACCTGAATGTCTCGAAGCTCTTGAAGTGACTTCTGTCCCTTCTAACCTTCCTGTTTGGGCCCGAAAAACTCTTGAATCTGCAGGAAGTGATATTGGAATCCCTTCCGATAGTCGTAGAACTAGATCTAACTTTGATCTTATGACCAAATTTTTGGCCACAGATGAACCTACTACTTATGCTCACGCTAAGGGTAAACCTCATTGGGAACAAGCTATGTCTGTTGAGTATGATTCTCTTATGAGGAACAAGACTTGGTCTCTTGTTCCTCTTTCTTCAGGAAATAATTTAGTTGGTTGTAAATGGGTTTATAAAACTAAATTTACAGTAGAATGACAAATTGAAAAGTATAAAGCTAGATTAGTTGCAAAAGGTTTTAATCAACTTGAAGGAATATATTATAATGAAACTTTTCTCCTGTTGCTAAAATGAATACAATAAGAACCATTTTATCTATTGTTGCATCTTATAAATGGGAAATACACCAAATGGATGTTAAAAGTGATTTTTTAAATGTTGATCTTAATGAAGACATTTATATGCAACAACCTCCTCATTTTATTAATGTTGAATCATCAAGTTTAGTATGTAAATTACACAAGTCTTTATATGGTCTTAAACAAGCACCTAGGGCCTTGTATGATAACATTGATGCATATTTCTTGAATAATGGTTTTAAGCATTTTATATTTGATCCTAACCTGTATGTTAAGCATGTTGATGATAATATCATTGTTATTGTTTTATATGTGGATGATCTTATTATCACTGGCAGCTAACTTGTTCTCATTCAAAATATGAAAAGTGATCTTCAAAAGTAGTTTGAAATGACTGATCTCGGTATATTGCACTATTTCTTGGGTCTTCAAATTTGGCATCTGGAAGATGGTATTTTTCCCTCTCAACCGAAGTATGCTACAGATTTATTGGCTCGTTTCCACATGAGTGATTGTAAACCTGCTCCTACACCTTTTCAGTCCGATGTAAAGTTAACTGTTGAGTGTACTACTCCTCTTGTTGATGCTACTCTTTATCGTCATCTAGTCGGCAGTTTGATATATTTAACTCACAGCAGACCATATCTCTCTTTCACCGTCAGTATGGTTTCACAATTCATGCAACAACCTCATGAAATTCATTGGCAGACAGCCAAGAGAATTCTGAGATATTTATAGGGGACATTGTACTATGGTGTTTTTTATTCGAGCAGTGCTACAGTTTCACTTTCTGGTTATATAGATTATGACTGGGCAAGTGACAGTTCTGATCGACGGTCAACTGTTGGTTATATATTTCAACTTGGTTCAGGTCCGATTTCTTGGTCTAGAAAAAAGGTGAAGACTCTTTCTTTATCTTCGTGTGAAGCAGAGTATAGAGCAACCAAATAAGCAACAAAAGAAGCAATTTGGTTACGGCATGTTCTCACTGAGCTTGGTCTAGTTCCAAAATCGTCCACTCTGTTGAAGTGTGACAATCAGGGTGCAATTCAGCTTGCTTATAATCCGGTATATCACTCCAAGACAAAGCATCTCAATCTTGATGCTCATTACATTCGAGGTCTCGTTGCAGATGGTGTTCTTTCTCTTGAGTATTGTCCTAAAGATCAGCAGGAAACCGATATCTTCACCAAATCCTAACCAGCCGTGAAGTATGTGCATCTTCATTCCTTAGTTGGGATGAGGGAATTTGTCATCGAGGGGGAGCAGTAATGACTCCTTCCTTCCTTTGTTAGTGGGATTTTCCTCAGCCATTATTAAGGGGGAGTGTTGGAATATTTTATATTCCTTGGAAGGTAATAACATCTTTGTATTATGTCGGAAGATATCCACAATCTTATGTAAAAGAGTAATACATTATATCTCATATTCATTATGGTAAAATACTCTTGATATTCATTATTATATAAAGAGATGTTATTATGGAGAATTATATTATCCCACATGTAATATGTGAGAGTAATTCCTCCTCATCTCTTAGTATATAATAGATTCAAGGGAGTCACATCACTAATCATGATCTTTACTTATTCACACAAGTATTTCTATATTGTATTGGGGTTATTGGCATTGGTCTCTTGTAAGCTTGAGGGAGATATTTTGGAGATAATAGAAGACTACCTTCCCGTGGACGTAGTTGTTAACACCTAAAAAGTGCTCACTAGCTCATTTCCTTATTCACATGACCCATTTGTCCACTTTTCCACCATCTGAGCCTCTGAAGCCAACAAAAGGTCACCAAAAGACCTTAGTACACCCCTTTTTCCCACTCAAAAAGATTATTTTTCCTAAAAAAACATAAAAAACCCTCAAAAATGGTCCAAAATTCCCAAAAATATTAAAAAGGGAATAAAAATATTAATTTTATTCAAAAAAGGAAAAAAGAGGGAAAAGTACCTAAACCATGTTGGTCAATACCATTGGTTTCCACAAAACCACAAATGGTATTCCCCACTACCAAAACCTATAAAAAGGTGGTAGGGGCTCCTCATTTCACATCCATCCATATTCCTATCCTCATGCTGCCAAAATCTCCCTTGAGTTTTTGGCCATTGTAGCAACCTTGGAGAAATGACCCATTGGAGATTGGAGCTGCTCACCATTGGAGCTACTCAACAACCTTCATCACTTGGAGGTATTGTTATTGCAAGCACTTGCTTGCCCCCATTTTCAATACAAATTTATTTTCTATATTTTCTTGTTCTTGTTTTTTAATTCAAAAATGCACATGCTAGTTTAGTTTAGTTTAGATTTAGTTTATTGTTTTTGCTTAATATTGAAACTGCTGCTACTAGTTAGCAGGTGCCCATAGCACTAAGCTTGGTTGCAAAACCAAGCCAACAGTTTTTGGCGACTCCGCTGCTTTTGAATCTTTAGATCTCACTTTTGCTTTAGATCTTAGTTTTTGATTGTATTAGTTAGTTTAATTCATAGATCAGCCACCCTAGACAGCAGATCTATTGTTGTTCTAGATCTTGGCCCATTTTTTAGCCATTAACAACCGGAAATTCTCAATTTTTGAGTTCGTTTTTCGGCGTCCGCGTATGGCTTTCGCCTCGCGGCTTTTTACCCAATAGTCGCGCGGCTCATCGTGACGACGCAGCTTTTTTCCCCACGGTTCACCGCGGCTTCGCGGCCATTTAGCGCGCTGCACATCACGGCTTCGCGGACATTTTCCGCGCTGCACATCGCGACTGTGTGACGAAATACCGCGCGGTCCATCGCGGATTCGCAGCCGAAACCCACACTGTCCATCGCGACTGTGCGACAGAAACCCGTGCGGTCCATCGCGGCTGTTCTGTCAAAACCCGCAATGCCAATTTTTTCATTCGGCCAATCCATTTAAAAAATTAAATTTTTACTGTTTTTTCTGCCCACATAGCACATTTTACAGTACTAAGATTCCAGCATTGTTTACAGCCATAGGAAAATTTTACTATTTAGAATGCACATGTGAAAAAGTCTTTTTAAAAATTTTCAGAAATTGAAAGAAGGATTTATTTTGCATTTTATCTAGATTAAAAATTTCCGCTGTCTACTTCTTTAATATTTTGCCTATAGCAATTTTTGAAAAAGAAATCCCTTTATTTCTTAAAGAAGTTATATTATTTGCTTTCCTATTTCAAAAGATCCTTTGTTTTTTGAATACTCCTTGAAAAGCATTTAATTTCCATTTATTGAAAAAGTCATATTATTTGCTTTTTTACTTCAAAAGATCCTTTGTTTTTTGAATACTTAGCATTTACTTTTTCAATTTCAGTTTAAAATATCACACATGCACTCACTCAAACACTAATTTTAAATCGAGCCTTAAAACTTACCATAATTTCAACCCACTTTTAACCCCACTTAGGAAACACTAAAAGAACTTTGTAGCTAGGTAGTATTGAGGGGATAGGTGTTCCAATAACACCCCTCAGTTATTACATTTGAGACATAGAAGTTGTCCATTAGGGAGCTAAAATCTCCTAGTATTTATTGGCATGGTCACAACCGGTTTATGGGAAGGCATCTCCCCTAGGAGGGTTGAAGTCGCGAGGATGGTTCCAGAATCCTGAGTGGAATACCGAAATCCATTCAGTAACCGAAGGGCTACCATTCGCAGTTCTCGGGATATCCCTATATGGGGGTATTGCGATAAAGGACCAAACGGCAGATTTACCTTTTCTCGACGTGTCATGAACGGAGTATCATAGTAGCCATTCTTTAAGATTTATTACCCGGTGTCCCTCCCAGTAGGGGGATATCTAGCCGTTGACTCAACACTCAATATTGTCTGACTTGGATTTCATCACCTTGCAGAGAATATAGTTTGTTGATTCACAATACTTTTAGCTAGGTGTTTGCATGATACAATCCACCTTTGGTCTAGTTACACCTATTTTTTCTAGAAGCTGTTTGCATGTTGGTACTCTGACCATTTTTTGCATCCCTCCACTTATTATAGCACAGTTGCTATAATAAGTGCCTTTTTGAGGTTGATTTTTTGTCCTGAGAGCCTTCATTTTCACTCCCCTTCTTGCACCCTTGGTTGCATTAGGGTTTTGAGTTTTTTATACATTACCATTTTTTACATAAGATTTTTCACAAAAAACTTATTTCTCACCATTGAGAATTTTAGACGCTCTCGTCGTCTTCAGGGAGAACTCCCAGAGTTCAGTCTACTTGGCTCGCCATGTCACCGACGCCGAGCCTTATCCCTTGACTCGACACATCGTCGGTCAACCAGACAGTCATCCGATTCTGACACGCCTCACTTCACATCTGATTCTGAGGCAGAATCCGAAAACCCCACTGCGTTATTCCCAACCAACCTTATGGCTGGAACACCATTTGACCCACTCTTTACCAGCACCATAGGTGAGACATCCACAGACCCTTCTGTTGTGGTGCCATCCATGGCAACCACCACCACCTTAGGAATGCCCAACACAGGGCCACCTCCTGTTATAGGAATTCCCAACACAGGGCCACCACCTGTTATGGGTATGCCCAACATAGGGGTCACACCCCCTCTGATTCCCACAACCCAGATTTCAGGAATCACCACTACTATTCCTAACCCAAGTGTAACCCATGTTGCACTTGGAAGCGCTGGCCCATACCAGACCACACCTATTGGAGGACACATACCTTCAATACCGAGCATACCCCTAGGTGCTACTGGACCCCTACATCATACCACCATGACTAGGCATGTCCCAATCCCAGTCACTACATCTACTAGCTTACCGTACATGGCAAGTCTGAACTTGCCAGACTTAGCCAGGCTCACCAATGATCCTATCAGACACGATCCTGCGTGGCCTCACATGCCCACCAAACTCCCCTCTGACATCCCTAAGTTTGAGGGCAAGGCAGGTGAGGACCCCCAGAACCATATCATGTCCTTCCATCTATGGTGTTCCTCCAACTCCATAGTGGACGACTCTGTCCACCTCCGTCTATTACAGCGCACCTTCACTGGCTCTGCAGCTAAGTGGTATATCGAGCAGCCCCATGGGACGCATGCCACCTTTACCTCCCTTGCCTCGACCTTCCTGCAGTTCTTCCAGTTACCTGTCCGCTATGATGCGGGAGTTGAGATCCTACTGTCTTGCAGACAGAACACGGCCACCCACATCACTGACCACATTCATGAGTGGCGTCGACGCTGAAGCCTCTGCAAAATCAAGTTAGACGACCGTATCTTCTTAGATTGGTTTCTCAAATCCCTCCTCCCTCTCATTGCGAAGGATGTGGCATCCGAACGACCCCAGTATGAAGAAGAGGCCATCCTCAAAGCCCAACAGTTTGACCTCATTTACGCCCAGTCGGGTTATCTGTATACCATTATACCAGACGCCCCTCGGGGAGAGTCATCCCAACATGATGCGCTGGGGGAATCCCATGCCGCTGATGGCATCTTTGGTCGTATGGCCTCGCATCCCTAACCCTTTTCCATTGCACATCCTAGCCACGGTCCCGACCTTTTGCGGGCTACATCTCAATCGGGAGAAACCAGTTCATATGCTCCCATGGCACATCACCACCATACCCACGGACCTTCATGTCCACCTCAGTGCTTCGGTCATGCACCACCTGCATACGCTCCCCCAGCTGCACCTCAACCAATGTATTACCCGCAGCAAGCTGCGACAGCTAGCCCAACACCTCCAATAGCTCAGGGTTACCAACAACCCCAGCAGGTAACTGGACCACCTCCAGCCCTGCCTGCTTATTATGCACCACAACCTGCTCCCACACCTGCGGTGAACCAAAATCCTCCCACTGCTCAAGGGCAAGTGTACACACAGCACAACCAGCCCCAGAACCAAAACAACCAGCGCAACCAAGGTGCGCAACAGAACCGTGGTAGAGGTCGTAACCGCGGTAATAACCAACAACATCAGCAAGGTCCTCCACCTCCCAATCCTTCGCAAAATAACAATGCTGCTGCTCCCAACCGTAATTCGGATCGGAATCCCAAGCAGCCTAGAAATAATAACCTCAGAACAAACCACCCTTGTTCAATCTGCGGGGTCTATGGTCATTACACACATTCTTGCCCACATTTGGAGCGAGCTCGGCAACTCTGGACTGACGATGCCCATCGTCAAGGGCAAGCGGCTCCTCAGCCGCCACCCAACCCTCCACCACCTCAACATCAACCTTTGGTGCTGCAAAACCCCTTTCCAAACCAGGGTGTAGTGAACACTCAGCCGTTAGCTCCCCCTCAGGGCAACATGACACCACAACAGATCACTTATGCAGCCCCTGATCAACCCATGTTCAATTCAGGTACTCACCATTTGTTGATGATGTCAACTGCCGATACCAACCTCCAAACCCGTCGGAACCAATATGGCTCCACCTCTAAAGCCCCTCCCGCCGACAAGAACACTAACGTTAATCCCACAGATCAAACGTTACGTATACCTCCGACTCCACTTGATGACGCTTCCAAAGCACCTCGCTTCCCACTTCGTCGCATCAATAGTAATCCCAATGCTCGGGCTACGTCGAATTACAACATCGTAGACGACTCATCCCAGTCTCCTACAGCCATGTCAGCTTTAGAAGTCTTGAAAAACTGTCCTTCACAGCGCAAGACTTTACTCTCTACCATTGGCGCCATTGACCCTAATGATTCACAACTAATCGCATTCGATTCAGACCAGTCCGAACCACGACTGCCTTCCAGTTTAGCATTCCAAGTTTCCGTTTCCGTTCGGAATCTTGTCATCCATCGGTGCATTATCGATGAAGGGGCCTCTACTTGCGTTATGTCCACATTCGTTTGGCAGAAGTTGGGATCTCCTACTCTCCAGCAGTCCACCACTGCATTGCGAGCCTACGACGGCCGTTCGGCTCAACCCCAAGGTCTTTTAGCCAATGTCCCCGTCCAACTGGCAGGTAAAACCGTTCTCATTGACATTGAGGTCATCAATGCACAACTCGATTATAACCTTTTACTTGGCCGCAGCTACATGTATGCCATGCGGGCTGTTGCCTCATCCGTTTTTCGTACCATGCAGTTCCCCCATGAGGGACACGTGGTCAAGGTCGACCAACTCACCTACTACGATCCTAAGGCCCTCGCCACACCTGAAAATGTTCTCCCCATGGTTGAACAACCTGTTTGTGGTGCAAATACCTCATTCATTTCCTCAGTGGGACTCGGACTGTACTCCGACGCGCCAATGACTTCTACATTCCAGGCCATTCCACCATCGTCACCAGAGACCCATGTCGCTGACCTCTGTACTCTTTCACAGAATACACAAACATCCGGTAATCAGCCACCCTTGTTCCCTAAACCACCATTGGTCCCTAGTCACATCGGTGTTACACCCATCCACACAATCCCCTTTCTATTCCCTCCCTCGGGCGTAGTAAGCGCTCCAGTTATGGATACCCTCAGTCTCCCCGGGTTAACATTGGGATTACCCATGTGGTATATTTCGCCTCCCGTTCCCCCACCAACACCAAATGTCATCCTGCAACCGGTGCAACCCATTGTCACTTCTACCCAAACACCTCCCGATATCACTACTCCTTCGTCATCGACGAATCCCCCTCCACTCATCAGGCCCACTGGGGGCAAAGGCCCACAACCATACACTGCGGTACCCCCACCCAAGGCAGTTAAACCTCCCCCCGTGTTTCGTGCTCCTCCCAAATGCTCGTTGTGTGATGAGATAATCCATCCAACCCATCAGTGTCCACAGTTACCTGCATTGCAGGAACACATGCAAATGCTGGACGACGACCCCAACATCCCGGTTGTCAAACTCGACCCAAATCCCAAGCCTCGCGATAAATCACTGCGTACCAACCACCCATGTGCGATATGCGGTATTTATGGCCACTACTCACATCACTGTCCTGACATCCCAGATTACAGAGCAGCGTTGTATGAGTTGAACAACGTCGACTTAGAAATATCTCCTCCCCTCATCGAGGAGATCTACCCTCCCCCATCATCCTCATCCGGAGAGATTAACACCATTTACATGATCTCTTCGACTACCACTACCTCATCACTTGATTTGACCACTCAAAGCTTCCGAAATGATGGAGAGATTCTAGAGGCTCCTACTGCCTTTAATTATCCCTGGGAAGACATGCGCCATCGTCCATACTTCCTCCCGGAAGAGACTTCATCCACCACCGCTACCCAATACGTGGTTGAGTCCAAATATTTCCTTCCTACTAAAGTCGACTGGTTCCAGGATCCTATTCCTACTTCTGATGCCTCTGCGGAAAATATGGCCAATATTTCTCCCGTCATCCACATCGACATCTCTGACCCACCTAGTGCCCTTCATACCATTACACTAGGAGCCTCCCACAGTGAGCATGAGATTGGAGAATATAAAAAACTGTTCCAAGAATTCAATGATGTCTTTACTTGGTCAGATACTGAAATGCCTGGCCTTGACCCCACCATTTATACGATCTCCACTGGATACCCCTCTGTCCGGTCGGCCCCTTTCATTGATCCCGTTCACACACATGTTCCACTCTGCTACGTCGGTTTCGCCGATGGTGCAAGCTGTTGGTCCCCCAATCTCGCCTCCGCAGCTTGGGTAATATATTCCCCTTCACATGAGTTGATCCAGATCGACGGACTGTGTTTGGGTGCCGCTACCAACAACCAGGCTGAATATGATGCCGTGACCGGTCTCCTGGCCGCATCTCTCCAAATGAGCATACGTCACCTTAACGTTTTCTTGGACTCACAACTCCTTGTTTCCCAACTCAACAATGATTACCAGGTATGCGATCCCTATCTTTTCAGAAAATTCCTGCACACTAAACAAATGGTTAGACAGTTTGAATCCATTTCATTCACACATGTCCCAAGAAACCTCAATAGCGTAGCAGACCATATGGCCAACAACATTCTAGACTGGCACACTAATCGCATTATACCGAAACAAAATGTGCATCCACGTGCATAACATGTGCCTCCACGGGCATACATAAAATCAAACATGCCTCCACGGGTGAACATAAAGACAACAAGTGCATCCATGTGCATACACGACTATATATCCAAACATATATATACATATATATAAACCGTAATAGTCAACATGTCATAGGTGCCCTCAGCACCCAATATACAAAAAATACATCAGCCGTACAAAATAGTGTTTCCCCATATGCTCATCAGCATTTGGGGGCAGATACAATATCATCTAGTCATCAGGATCCCTAAGCTCCTCTGGCACCTCCTCCACCGGCACTGTCGGATCATGGCGAGCCCGAACTCTCCGCTCTGCTGGTCCCGCTGGATCATCCCGTAGACGGATCCTCCTCTCAGCCGGCCCTGCCGAGTCATCCTGAGCACCATCCCTGTGCTCTGCCACAAAAACAACTGTCCTCAATAAGATCGACCGCCACTCATGCGGCGCACCGAAGCAACGCTCCATGATATCACGGTCCAAGTCTCTCCAGCCATCCTCGGGGAGTCCAGCTAGAATCATGTCAAAAGTCTGTCTGACACCCTCTATGGCATTATCTCGAGGGCCAACCCCTCGCCCACGAGCCGCAAATCCTCCACCACGTGGAGGTGGTACCGCTGCAGGAGGTTGAGCAACCACCATCGCTCGCCCCCGACGAGCCACATAGTCCGCCGGTGGTACAGGCCCAACATCTGCACAATGCAAGTAAACCATCATATACATATCTACCTATAATCATAAACAAATCACATGATATGGTAGAAAGCAAACCACAAAACATACCGTCTAAACCCCAGGCCTGTCCCTGGGCTCGAGGCATCTCTGGGTCGCCTCGGTAGTCCATGCCAGCATATGGGTAATCCTCAATCACTAGGGGCATCTGCTCCCACTGCTCATATACCTCCTCCGTAAAAAACTCGCGGACACCACCACCACCACGAGGCATCATATGCCCCCACCGCACCATGCATGGCTCACTCACCAGACCATCACGAATGGGCACCCGTGGTCGCAAGGTCGGCACCCGCTTGAAGAAAAAACAACATAGAAAGGAGGCATAACAGAACTCTCCTCCCTCTCGACAGCACTTGTCCAAATCTCTCCGGACACCAGCTAGAAACATGTGAGCCCATGCATAATACGTCCCCCGAAGCACAGAGTCCACCATCATCGTTTGTCCCCCGGACAAACGATGTGACACCGCAGCACCCAGCACTCGCAACACACATGCCCCAACAGCCCTCATGTCCCACTTCCGTAGTGATCGCTGACTCAAGGCACTGTTCTGCAAAATGGCCCCATCAACACAAAAGGTCTGCAGCAAATCCTCCATATCAACACCTGGCAGGATCCTCGGCAGAAGATCTCCCACCTTCCCTAAACGAGGAAACCCAGTGAGAAAATATATGTCTGTGAGGGTGATCTCCAACCTCTGTCCCCCAATCATAAAAGCACCCTCGGCGGGCACCCACCAACCCACCAACTTGTTCAGGAGTCGTCTCACTGAATGCATAGGTGGGATTTGAGCGAACTTCAAAATTCCACTCACCGCTAGAGTCTGCCGAACCCCCGGATCAGTATGAATCTTCTCCATCAGATCATCATCTATCTCCCACTCTCGCCATGAAGTCAACGGTCTCCTCAACATCCTGCCAAAAACAGAAGAAATTTTTAGCCCCAACAAATTTTTTTTTGCAAAAAATACCATCGCGGCTTTTCCATCAAAAGCCGCGATGATCATCGCGGCCTCCATTCAAGAACCCGCAATGAACATCGCGGATATTTGCCAGACAGTCACGATGAACATCGCGACTATCTCCCATGAACTCGCGATGAACATCGCGGGTTCCAACCTCATAGTCGCGATGAACATCGCGACTGTCAGCCTAAAACCCGCGCGGTTCATCGCGGGAAGAGACCCGAAACCCGCGATATTCCACGTTGGAAGGTCAACGTGGAATTTCATGGCCTTCGGGGGCCCGCCGCCAAACAAAAAAGACATAATTAAAAAGGCTAAGGCAAATAGGGTTACCTGAAACTCGCAGAATCGAAAACCAATGGTCAAATCTCCTAGAAATCGAGAAAGAGCTCTGACTGCTCTGCCAAACTCGCACGTAACAATGACACGTCATATGGGCCCCACGCCCTATTTATAGAAATTCCACCATTTTTCAAACCGCCATTCCGGTCTCATACGACGTCCGTTTCTCAAACCGTTGGTACCATTGGAATCAGCACAGCGAGAACTTCATGATAGTTATTTCCTTTTCTTGTTTTCATTAGGTCCATTTTTTGACCATTTTTTGGACACCCTCGTCGCCTCGATTTGCGTGCCACATCGGTCGTCGTCCATTTTTGACGAGTGTTATATCGTCAGATTCAGTTTTCCGCACTCGTGATGATGCTTGAGATCATTTCTCGCTCTCACGCCTAGATTTTTAGGGCATTTTTCCATGCCCCCTCGTTGCCTCGGTTTGTGTGCCACATCGACCGTCGTCCGTTTTCAGCGAGTCTTATATCGTCGGATTCAGTTTTTCGTGCTCGTGATGATGCTTGAGATCATTGCTCACTCTCACCTCCATATTTTTTGGGGATTTTTTTCCCATGACCCCTCGTCGCCTTGGTTTGCGTGCCACATTGGTCGTTGCCCCTTTCTGACAATCTTTATGTCACCGGATCCAGTTTTCCACACTCATGATGATGCTTGACCCCTTTTCTCGCTCCCATCAATCCATTTTTGTTCGGTATAATTTTATCCCTTTTTCAGGCCGAGCAATCCCTTTTTACGAAAAAGGCACTTAGGGAGTTTCTGTTAAGCTCTTTTATGACTCCTAAAACAATGAAAAGATCGCCGAGCAACCTTGCTTCCTTTCATGCTCTCTAAACATATCTGAAAGGGTGTCTACCTGGTATAAGTTTACCCCTTTTCCGGACCTTATAGTCTAATTACGAAAAAGGAATACTCTAGTCACATCGGCTAGAAGAGTTCTCCATCCGCATCATTTTATGCTTTTTCGGGCCTTGGAGACTAAACTTACGAAAAAGAACACCAAAGGAGTCCACTTACCGCTTTCAGACTCTCTAAACATGAAAGCGACCACGAGCAATCACCATCCTGGGCTCGTAAAACCAACAGGACAGTAGTCATAACCACTGCAGAGTCTTCTTATCGTTTTCAGACTCCTTAAAAATGAAAGCACCAATGAGCACGAACAGTCCTGGGCTCACAAATCCACAGGATAGTACCATTTCAGAGCACACTTTTATCCCTTCTTGGAGATCATTAAAACTACAAAGAAGGACCCAATGGTGCTTCTCGGTGCCGCAACAGATCACGTCTACTCATAGGGCAACTTCCCCATTTTGGTCGCCTTTGTTCAGAGTATTCTGCAGTATGTCACCCTAAGAATCCCTCGACAGCACCCATCAGCTTGACCCCCCCAGAGTCAAACATACCCTTCAGTCCTTCAAAGCAGTGATACCCACACCTACAAGTCAGTTCCTTACGCTGCCAGGTCAACCATGCCATCATGCTCTGAGCAAAGGAAGTTTGAGTCTTCCTATTATGACCCCAGTTACTTCCCATCCCCACAAGTATGTCAGTCCTGCCGTCAGTACTACCACACTTCAGTTCTACACCTCGCGCTCCTATCAAGGAAACATCATTGCCTTGTTAGTTGTTGGTCTCCCTCTGTCGACGACAACCAAATTTATTCCAGAGGATAAACCTAGAGGTCCCTGTGTCTTGGACTCATCACCATTTATGATGAGTGCCTACGAATCATTTCGAGAGGAGTCCTCAGTGCCTCTCCAAATGGTTGTTTCTCACATGCTTGATGTCAACACCTTGATTGCATCGTTGAGACTCGCACGGGGCATCGGTCCGTTCAGTTATTAGTCGAAGACCTCAGATACCATCTGACTCCTCCACATTTGAGAGTCTACCTATGGATACAACCAGTTATACTTTTCCTATAGATATCTGGGTTGCGCATGGCGACAGTATTCAGATGTACACCAGTTTTCATACTCCCTTGAGTATACTCAGAGATGACTCACACTCTTTGAGTCCCTATAGATGTTCGACACCTTCAGTTTCAGCAGTTGGTCAGTTATTCCAGTGTATCAGTTATTGAGATCAGTCATGATCATGAGTACATCCCAAAATAATGTCCCCTCTGGACCATTATGATGTACCAGTATATTTTTTATGTATTAGATCCCCCTTCTTGGGACTAATTGTTATGTATATGTCTTGATACGAGCATGGGTATGCCCGCCTCGTCCATTATCAGAGACTATTCCTCATTCATATTGAGGCCATGTAACATTTGTTTATTTTTTGCAGCTTCCAAGGGTTGCGGATCCAGTCTCCAATCGGTCTCTTCTCCTCCCCAAAACCCCAGAAAAAAAGACAAAAGAACTATGATGTCTATTGGCCATACAATGAGCTCCTGCCCTCACACATCAGGGGGCAATCTGTTAACACCTAAAAAGTGCTCACTAGCTCATTTCCTTATTCACATGACCCATTTGTCCACTTTTCCACCACTGAGCCTCTGAAGCCAACAAAAGGTCACCAAAAGACCTTAGTACACCCCTTTTTCCCACTCAAAAAGATTATTTTTCCTAAAAAAGCATAAAAAACCCTCAAAAAGGGTCCAAAATTCCCAAAAATATTAAAAAGGGAATAAAAATATTAATTTTATTCAAAAAAGGAAAAATGAGGGAAAAGTACCTAAACCATGTTGGTCAATACCATTGGTTTCCACAAAACCACAAATGGTATTCCCCACCACCAAAACCTATAAAAAGGTGGTAGGGGCTCCTCATTTCACATCCATCCATATTCCTATCCTCATGCTGCCAAAATCTCCCTTGAGTTTTTGGCCATTGTAGCAACCTTGGAGAAAGGACCCATTGGAGATTGGAGCTGCTCACCATTGGAGCTACTCAACAACCTCCATCACTTGGAGGTATTGTTATTGCAAACACTTGCTTGCCCCCATTTTCAATACAAATTTATTTTCTATATTTTCTTGTTCTTGTTTTTTAATTCAAAAATGCACATACTAGTTTAGTTTAGTTTAGATTTAGTTTATTGTTTTTGTTTAATATTGAAACTGCTGCTACTAGTTAGCAGGTACCCATAGCACTAAGCTTGGTTGCAAAACCAAGCCAACAGTAGCCCAATTGGGCGAACCACGTATATCTGGTGTACTCTTTTCTCTTGTTCTCTTTATGTACTTATTGTTGATATATTATTGTTTTGCATGGATAGGTAAGCTAGTTTATCTAGATCCGTATCTCTGACAACCCCAACGATGAAAGAGTTCAGAAAAGTATCAGGATTGGGAGTACCCTCAAAATACATTAAGTCACGTTTTTCTTACACCACATAAGGTGTAACACTGTGAACCATATGGAAATCCTTCCCGTGCATCTTAAAGGGGAACCTTTGGGTTCATAGTAAAAATAGAGAGGGCATTTTTCGAAAGGGGGCATACTCCCATGACCTTTGTGGACTACACATCAAAGACATTCTCCTTAAAACACTTGAAGGGTAAAGAGAAAGATCTTAATAGGTAGTTGTAATCATAATAGTGGTTGCACTTAAAATGGATCCCTTCTAAATCAATCTTTTGGTCCAAAATAATAATAAAAATCAATCTTCTGGTCCAAAATAATAATAAAAACCCCTTTGTATGTCGTTCCTCATGTCCATATTAACTAGAATCCTAGCAACACTCATATTCCCAGAGTCCTTGAAACTCATGTCCACTGTAAGGAATCCCCCCAAAGAAAAACCTACCACCTCAGAAATTTCCTTGGTCTAGAGTTCTAGAGGAAGTGCTGGCAAGAGAACCCATATCGAACTTTGGTATTTTTTTTCCCTTCTCACATCGAAGAAAGGGAACCATTGTTTGCGCTTCATCACCAAGGATCTCCACGACCAAACTTCTGCTAGGATGCAATCTGCATCTTCCTTGCTTTTGAAAATAGCACCTATCCATCCTTTCACCATCTTTAGGATTATAGGGGGGTATCCAAGACAAGATTGCTAGTTACTGAACACCCATTCCTTCCGAGTTTTCTCACCCATGAACCTACCAATGAAGCGCCCTACCATGGCCATATTTGACTGACTAATAATGTTGTTCATCTCTATGTCTTCACCAAGGACCATGTTGATGGGAGCATATTTAGGTTTTATGGGAGCATATTTAAGCTTTCCATGGATGGGAGCATATTTAAGTTTCCATGGATGTGAGAAGAACTGGGAGAGTGTAACCTATCCTCTAAGTTTGAAACAAGTCTGACTACAATCTTCATATCCAAGACTATTTCCTTCCACAAGGGTATCCAACCAAGGAGGGTGGTCTGCAACCAAGTGACTCTGACAATTTGAGGAGGAAAACAACAAGAAATGGGGCCCTCTGGATAGGTTTGATAAGTGATGGGACCCTTGACAACCTTTCAGGTGATTTTTGAGAGAGGTATCCTCCATTTGTTTCACTACAACGGGAGATAGTGTAACACGCAAATCAGTATTACATCATAACATTAAATATACCTCATATCCAATACATAATTTGTGGTTGGCATAATATTCAAGCTACTTGTCGCATTAAACTACAGGAAGAGATGCCTTTTAGTTGAATGATGGCACCTAGGTAAATACATGGATAAGTGGCGAGGGTGCATTGAATACACCCAGGGTTTTACTTCAGGAAAAGACAGGTAACACCATGGTTGAGATTACGACGAGGATATGTGGGAGCAGGAAGAAAAACCCAAGTTTACACCATGAAAATGCCTGAAAAGCGCCATGAAAACACTTGAAAAAATGCTATGAACCCTTGAGTGCCACGATTTCCAATAACTTTTTTATAAATTCAAATGTTCGTCGTTCCTTCCCATGGAAAAAAAATACCCTAAATATACTACATTATACATTAAACCTAACCTTTTTATAAATTCAAATGCTACCCATTCGTTCCCGTGGAAAAAAATTTACCCTAAATATACTATATTATACATTAAAACTAGTGCATTATTATTACAATTACATGCACTTCATTTTTTAAAAGATATAGGGAACTTATTTTATAGATTAAATTTAGTAATGTTTATATTTATTAAAAAAAATTAAAATTTTATGGCCATGAAATTATTAACTTTATTTTTAATTTATTTATAAATTAAAAATTTATGGTTATAAAAAATATTAATTTTGTTATTTTTATATTTATTAAAATCAAATTATAATTATAAAAATATTAATTGGATCTAGTTTTAGTAGATAAGATGAGAAATTGTTACTCTTTTAACTTTGTTTTAAAAATTTATTTATAATATGTTTAATTTTTTATAAACTAATTATTTTTTTTTCCTAGGAAAAAAAGCGTAATTTCATAAAGGATAATCAAATTACATCTTGTATAAGAGCTTCTATGAGCTCTTTCAGAAATAAAGCTTTTCAACTTCGAGTATCAAAAAATATGTAGTAATAAAAGTTTAGATCTCACAGGATCCTGAATATTTACATCCATAGTTTTTCAAAAAATGTGCTATAAAGAGTAAACCAGTGTCCAGATAAAAGTAAAGTTAGAGCCGCTCCAAGATGTTGTTAAATTTGTAGTTCAGGACCCTCGATGAAGGGTCTGTGATAGTATTCATGGAAAGTGTCATTGTGCTGCTCTGCAATGCGCCACTGTCCATGTGGAAGTCTCAACCCTTGTTTGGTAAGGAGATCTGCATCCGCATTCCTTTCCCTATAAACATGTTTACAAGTGAAATTGTCAAACATTCCAGAAATTCTAAGTGTGTCATCAAGAATAGTGCTCAAGGCCAACTGGTGGCAGTGTTGAATGTTGTTGATCCATTTAATGATAATCATGGAGTCTCCAAAGACTTGGAGATGTGTGCACTGTGTTTCCAAGGCAAATAGGAGCAGGAGTTTTAATGCATGGAGCTCTGCGTAGTTGTTTGTGCCTCTTCCCAAACCCATATGGATCTTATAGTAGTGTGTGGCAGTGAGGTATAAAATAGACCCCCCCCCACAAATGTTGTTTTGAGTAGCACCGTCAAAATAGGCCCAGGGTGTATTGGGGATGATGATTTCTGCAATAGGTACACGATGTAGTGGGGTGGTTTTTTCCTGTGGAAAATGTGAGAGGATCGTGAGGCAATGACTGATCAAGATGGAAGGGGAGGGGTTTTTTCCGCAGAAAATCAGTTGGTTTCAAGCAAGCCAAATGCCCCAGTTGACGATCAAGGGGAGATCTCAGATAGATGATGTGTCCGGGGAGTCATTCCAATGTTTCTAAGCCGCTTCAATATTTTGTCCCCTCCACTGTCTAGCTGCAGCATGTGAGGTTTTCAGCTCCGACTAGATGTTTACAGTGAAAAGACAGTCAATAAAGAGATGTGATATGTTTTCGTCTGCCTTTTTGCAGAGAATACACCATCCAGGACTTTCGATATGCTTGTTCTTGATATGATCCCAGGTGGGGATATGATTTGCAAGTGTACACCACATAAAAAAATTTGTCTTTGAAGGGCAATTTGATTTCCAGATGGATTGCCACCACCATTTCAGTTCAGCCTGTTGTTGTTTGAGTTCCATTAAAAATTTGTAACCCAATTTTGGGGCATATTTTCCATTTGAGGCAGGCATCCACAGGATTTCATGTGCATTATCGGAAATACGGGCATGTGAGAGTCGAAGTGCATGGAGACAGTTCTCCCAGTGAAAGTGAAGATCAACCGGAATATTTAGATCCGCTGCAGAAATCCATCCCTGTTTCCAAATGTCAATTGTCACGGGATCTGCAATTTGTGAAAGGTGAAAAAACCTATTTTGTTGTATTAGAAGAATGAGTGGAGCAGGCAAGAGGTGTCGATTTTGACAGCCAATCCATGGATTTGAGCCGATGCGGATTTGGGACCCAGAACCAACTTTCCAAGTGAGTCCCTGGGTGATGAGAGGTAGTGATTCCAACACTGCTTTCCATATGACAGACATCCCACCCCTGGATTTTGTAGGATTTCTGATCCAATTGAGGATAGTTGATGGGAAGATATATTTCTAAAAAACTACCTCTATCCACAGGGTTGTAGTATTGATGATTCTCCATCCAGTCTTTGCAGCTAATGAGGTGGCGAAGGTATGAATGTGTTTTAGACCCCATCCCCCCAGTGATTTCGGTAGAGCAATGCATTCCCACTTGACCCAAGGAGTTGTAGTTGTTTCCGAATGTCCAAACCAGAGGAAGCGAAAACATAGTTTTCTGGCCTTTTCCTTGATGCCCTTGGGGATCCAAGCTAGTGACATCCAGTATACCGGGATGGCTTCCAATACTGATTTGACCAGGACCAGTTGTCCAGCTCTGGAGAGCCATCTATGACTCCATATCATTAGATATTTCTCCAATTTTGCAATGAGCCAATTCTATTCACTCTTCTTATATCCGTTTGGTTTCAGGTGAAAACCCAGATATTTGAGGCCTTCGTTCAGGAGCAAAATTTCAAAAGGGAAGAGAGTTATGTATCTATGATGTTCTGCAGCAGTCAGTCCATAGAGGGAGATGGTGGATTTATGAAAATTAATGACCATCCTAGTGGCAATTTGAAAGAGAGTAAGGATATTATTGAGTTGTTCTGCATCCCCAATAGTGCCATCACAGAAGATAAGTATGTCATCTACGAAGAGTAGATGTGAAAGACGAAGTGTATTGGTGATGTGTAAACTATGGAAAGAGCCCTATCGAATAGCATCTGTGATTGCACGGTTGAGTCCTTTGGCCACCAAGAGGAAAAGTAAAGGGGATAGGGGACAGCCTTGCCGGAGACCTCTTTCAGCGCAGAAGAAGTGTGAGGGTGAGTCGTTGATGAGGACTACAAAGGAGGCAGTGGTAATGCAGCTCATTGTCCATTAAATGAATGCATAGTCAAATCCAAGATGTGTCATAAGCATACGAAGATAGAGCTAGTTGACTTTGTCAAAATCCTTTGAGAGGTCAATTTTGATAACAGCACCCTTGATGCCTTTTAACTTTTGTGAGTGTAGACCTTCCTGTGCAACCCCGATTGCTTCATGAATTTGATGACCTTAAAGAAAAAAAATAAATAAATAATAATAATAATAATTGTTCTTTAGAGATGAAGCTGGAGAGTACAGATTTAAGTCTCTTTGCCATAATCTTAGCCACTACTTTGTAGGTGATGTTGCAGAGGGAGATGGGGCGGTATTCATCCATAGTAGTCGGTTTGTCAGATTTAGGGATGAGGGCTATCAATGTAGCATTCAGTGGTGGATGGATATTCCCCCCACGTCTGGATTCTTCAGCAAGATGTAGTAGATCAGCTCCAATAATGTTAAAATATTCTATAAAGAATTCGATGGTCCATCCTTCTGGGCCGAGGCTCTTGTCCTTTTGGAAGCTATGCAAAGTAGCCTTGAGTTCCTCCTCAGTGATCTCTTCCATGAGATTCTGATTATCCTCATCAGTGACTGCACCAGGGAAGAATTGTGAGAGTCTGATTACTTCAACTATACTGGCTCTATTATCGTTAGAGAAAAGTGATTTGAAGTGTGATGAGCCCAGTGAGGCCAGGTCTTCAAATGAGGAGAAGGTCTCTCCTTGATCATTCTTTAGGTCCCAGATAATATTTTGTGCCTTTCGGCCCTTTGCAAAAGCATGAAATAATTTTGTGTTTTTGTCACCACTTTCCAACCAGATGGATCTGCTTTTTAGCCTCCAGACTTCTTCCCTCTCAGAGAGTATTTTATTTCTCGAGTTTTCCAGAGATTTGAGAAGTGTGGTGGATTCCGGGGAGGCATAACCACCCCCAACATGATCCTGAATTGTAGCCAATTCCAATTCAGCTTGGATCAGTTCCAAAGTATCCCTTTCTCGCTTAATGTGTGCCCATTCTTTTAGGAGAGTTTTAACCAAGGAGAGATTCTTGACAAAGTGTGGTGCAACATGTAAGCCCTCTCCAGGATGGAAGGGGGTCCAATTATTTTTTATGATACTTGCAAACTCCTCCTCCTTTAGCCAAGCGGCACACATTTTGTAGGGACTGGGTGGTTTGATGGGATTTCCCTAAATCTCGAAGGAGATGGGATGATGATCTGAGATGCCCCCAGAGTCGACCCATTGTCGCATCCTAAAAGGTTGTCTCACCAGAGCCTCAGCAATTAAGAAGCGGTCTAGTCTCTTTGAGATACAAGCCTCCCCAGTTCTATGGTTATTCTAGGTTGGTTTCAGAATGGGTGGTTGATAGTCGATGAGGTGAATGTCTTTTAGCAATTGATCAAAATAGACCGCAAGGGCATCGCCCCTGGCCTGGAGCCCCCAAATCTTGTGAGTGCCAAGTGTGAAATTCAAGTCTCCACCAATGATAATGTCATCCCCAGTGAGCATGGTGTTCCGTCGAAAGGAATTCCAGTAAATATCACGTTCACCGTAGGGCCCATATATATTGATGATTTTGAATGTCATGTTTAAGCTGACGTGGAAAATTTCCACACCCAAGCCTGAGGAGAAGCCCTAGGTGTTGTGAACTTTGTTTGTGGATTTCTTCCATCCCGTGGCGAGTACCTCGGATAGATCACGCGCACTGATTGCAGCAAAATCAAAAGCAGGGAAGAGAGTTGTGAGTAGTGCCAGAATGTCTAATTCTAACCCCATAGTTTCTTGTAGCAAAAAGATGTCGGGCTATTGTAGAGAAATCAACCTCTTGAGGGAAATTTTTTTGGGTTTACTTGCCAAACCCATGCAGTTAAGAGATGGGATTTTCATGGGGGAACCCCGGAATGGGCGTGCACTGCTCTAAGTGCCCCAATGATGGATTTTTTATTGTCATCCGCGAGGTCCAAAATGGCCTGTTGTTGTGCCGAGGAAAAAAGTGAGGGTCAACCACGACCAGGGGAGAATTTACTGGGTGGTGGATTTGGGCCCAGACCAGAGCCCAAGGGGAGATGGTTCAGAATAGGGATGTCTCGTGAATGGAGGTGGAAACGAATGGGGGAGTTTCCTGAGTGCACAAGGGGAGGGGGAGCCATAGAAAAATCCATGAAAAAAGTGGTAGGGATGGTGGATGTGGGAAGAGGGGGTTGATCCAGTGAAGGAACATGGGTGGAAGGTCCAACAGTAACGTGTGAATCCAGATGCAGAGAGCAAAAAGTAGAAACTACAGAGATGAAAACAGAGGAAAGGTTTTCATTCATACCCGATAATGTTGTAGAAGTAGTGATCGCAAGGAAGTCCAACAACGTTGCCGGTGCGGTTCCCGCCGAGTCCCGTGGAGACGAATGAGTGTATGGCACTGTGTTTTCCGTAGAGTCCTGGCGAACCCTGGCAGAGTCCCCACGATCAGTGTTCAGCTGTTGAGCACCCAATGTAGGGTCGAGCCTGCCTTCTTTAACAGTGCCATCCCCCATCCCAGGGTTTAGTCCTTCAGTCCGTTTACGGGTGTTGTCCTGCTTCGGTTGGAAAGTGAGACGACAGTGCTTAGCAAGGTGCCCTATGCCATGGCACCTATGACAATCGAAGGGAATACCTTCGTAATCCAATTTTTGTACCTGCTGAGCAAGGCCCCAGGTGAAATTGATATGGGGATGGAGTCCCTCACGGATATTTATAGAAACCAGGATACGAGCCACCGTGAAGAGTCGAGTATGTTGGAAGGACATGTCTGCATCAATATAGGCACCCAGTGCATTTCCAATGTCCCGAAAGGACTCCGCATTCCAGAACTCCCAAGGTAAACCTGGAAGTCGTACCCAGATAGGGATCACATCAAATTTTTCCGTGTCCGCATCGAACATCGGTGTCCATCTTTTAAACAGAATTGGTGTGTTACCCAGGCTCCAATGTGCAGTAAGAACTCTCCCAACATCCTCATGTGATTTGAATTTGAAAACACACCATCCTCTGGACAGGACCATGATCGCGGGCTTGTAGTCGAACAAATGGTGCTAGTTTTGAGAAACCCACCTGTCCAAGAACTCAGTGCGCAGATACTTACCCCAAGCAAAACCAACAAGGGAAGTCTCCGCCATGTGCAAGGAGTTTGCAACATACACGTTTTTGCCACAAATCAGATTAATGGAGTCCCTTGCACTCTTTAAGAAATTTATTTTCTGTTTTTGGGGTGGTGAGACCTCCCGACATCCGAGAGGGGATGTGTGAGTGCCCAGGATAGGGTATTCAATGCAGGGGGTTGTGGGGGTTAAGCCAGTGTGTGGTGGAGTGCGAAAAATGGAGTCGATGAAATCATCAGGGGTATGCGAAAATGGGTCATCAACGGAGAGGGAGATGGGAGTTTATTCAAGGATTTCATGGAAGGGCCAACCACAAACCCCATATTCAGTGAAGGGGGCGTTTTCCGGCATCCAAGCATCCGTCAAGGGTTCAGAGTGAATAATCGTGGATGCAGTGGGTGTAGGGACTCCCAGTGTGCAGCTAGTGGGGAAATCGAAAAGAGTGAAGGGAGGACCCCCAAGCCCTGGAACAAGTTGGCAGGCAGAAGCAAAACCATCGGGGGAGAAACCACCCTTCGAAAATGATAGGTGGTCTGTGAAGAAAGGAGCCTCCATCGGTAACGTCCCTCCAGTTGTCAAGTAACCGTCGGAGCTGTCACCGGTAAACTGTAGAGAGTGTATGTCCGGCGGGGGAATCACTGAGGGTATGCAGTGGTAAAAAGTCAAAAGTTGAATAAAAAATGGTTTTACCTTCAGTTGGATCCGATGAATAATCCACCACGTCCACATTGTGGTAGTCCGTGCAGTCATCAGCGGTGTGGTGTGGGTAGTTCGTCGAATTCCGTGTAGCCTCCATCATGCGATCCAACTAGGGTTTGTAGTGTGCAACCTCGTCGGGCTGCAAAACCCTAATGGGAACCCTCATCCGTGCAGCTAGTATGTTTCGATCGAATCCGACTTCAAAATCTTATGAACTAATTATTTACTTTAACTCACAAAATATTAACAATTTCATCCTTACTAACTTGCAAATAAATAAATAAAATAAATTATTTTAAAACATATAAAAAATCCATAATTCTAAACATAATAATAACTCTACTCACCACTATATCAATAAGGTTTTAATATTAAAATACTTCTAAAAAAATCAAGAAATAAACACATCCCTATAATGAAAAATAATTGAACTCAAACATAGCAATCACTCTTCTACATATCCATACCAAAAATATCTTTGATCTCAAATATACCCATCACTCTACTCACCCATCTGACAAGCCAATGAGTTTAAATATAGCCATGTTTTTTAATGTTTAAAAAACATTATATGACAAGTTTCTTTAAAAAACATTATAGCAATAAATAACAAGTTTGGTTGATGAAAACAATACAATTATGTAATATTTAAAAAACATTATACGACATTTTTAAAAAAATAGTAAGTTTGGTTGATGAAAACATAGTGTTGTTACAAGTGCTAAGTACACACTTTGTTCTCACAAATGGATCATTATATTGTCTATGCCATTATAGTAATCGGAGATATGCTAGTGTAAGTCGTGTTTCACCTTTTAATAAATATAATGTTTTACTTTTTTAATAAATATAACATTTTATTTTCTATAACATTTTTGAAAAGAGAAAATGTAATGTGAATTTGTTTAAAATAATTATTTTAAAAATTAGTACAACGGTTAGTGGACATGTTTCTTATTCATGTTTTAGCTACTAGTTATCACATGTAAATTTATATATATGTATATATATAATTAATTGTTATTTTGAATTTAAACTTATATATATATATATATATATATAATTGTTATTTTAAATTTGAAAGGACGATCATAAAATAAATCTTGACAATACACTTGTCTCATTTCTATGCAATCTAAGAAGAGGACCCTTCTTCATCCACTTGAAATTGTAAAATATAAATAGTTATCGAAAAAATAAATAAAATATATTTAAATTTTTAATATAATAAAAAATACCATTTAAAAAAATTAAAAAATTAAAAAAATAATATAAAAAATGATGATGGTGGTGGTGGTGGTGGTTAATGTCCACTGAGACCAATTTGGTCTATCGGGCCTTAAGAGAAGAGAAATGAATTATTTGGATTGCTATACAATTCCATTCCTATGTTCAAAAATATTAGAAAGAAGCGATCCTAGGTCGTCATAGCTTCGACATGTTAGAATATTAGGGAGGTTTGTATTGTAGCAAAGATTATGACACAGTGATCGAATGTGGGTGTACACATGACATTCTAAGAGAAAGTGGCTTTCATCCTCAATGCTCATAGTCTCACAGAGATGGAAAATCCTTTCCACCCACGGTGTTTTAGGAACTATCCAGTGCCTTATTTAACTGTAAAGCTCATGAGAGTTCGTTTTTATCTTGGCTATATTAATTTTCTTCTTCAAACCGATTAAGACAAAGAGATACATTTGATCTTCCAAATTAGGGTTAATGACATCCTTATAGTTTCTTAATTTTATTTTAACCTCTAAATTTTTCTTGTCTCACATTTTCTCTTTAAACTTAAAAGTGATAGTATTTTTAATGTTGTTGATATTTTGCAAAGTGGCATTTTCATCAATCCCGCAATGGTTTAACCAAGCCGGGGCATCTTTATACCAGCCTCTCTTGAGCTGAAGATAGTCTTGACTAGATTTTAAAGCAATTTTAGGGAGTCTTTGGTCTCCCATGGTATTCATCTTGTATTTGTACATCAGGTACCTAGTGATAGCAATGCTTTCGATGGGGGGAATTATACCCACTTCTATCAGGAGAATATGATAGGGCGTATTACTTTTAATTTTGAGGTTATACATGCTAAAACACTTATGGATTTGCTCAATCTTTCTACAGGATTCTATAAAGGTGTTGCAACCCCAAGCTTCACAACCATGCAATATAATAGGAGTGGCAAGAGTTTCAAAAAGGAACTTCTTTCTATCTCACATCACAAGGTTTGTTGATTTACAATTGTTTTCTAGACCAAAATAAGCTTTCCACCCTTCGTTGATAATTTTCTCAATGCTATAGTTCCAATTGAGCTTGTGATGGATAAAAATTTCGAGATAATTGTAAGGAGACACTTCATCCAAGTTGTTATTGTCATATACAAAATTAGCATGAGTGACTTTCTTGGACTTGATAATCATAACTTTAGTTTTGTCGGTGACAACATACATACCCATATTAGAGCAAAAATCCTTGAGAATTCTTAATTGCTTATAAAGATTAAAGGGACACATTTCCATAAGAACAATATCATCAACATAGAGAAGGAGGATGACGACTATCCCAACTAAGGTTGTGCCAATGCAACCTGCTTCTTCTAAACAACCTTCTAGCTTATCAATGTATATGCCGAAAAGGGTAGGGGAGAAGGGGCAACCTTGCTTAACTCCAATTACAATTAATATCTTTCTCCCACCTCCCAATGCTCTTAAATTTGGAAATGACAGTCTGGTACAACCTTATCGCAACATCTCTCAACTCGAAAGGAACCTTAAGCTCTTCTAATTTATTCCACAAGTTATTTCCAGGCATCATATCGAAATATTTCCTAAAGTCCACAAAGCAACATAAGAGATTGGCTTTACTATTACGATATTCATCCACAATGATCCTAAGCGTAATGAGGTGGTTCATGGTAGAGTGGTGTCTTCTAAATCCCACCTGAACTTTGGCCCGCTTACCTTCATTTTTAATCCATACACTAATTTTATTTTCTAAAATGATACCGTATAGCTTGGTTAAGAGGAGGCTAATCATAATGGTCCGATGATTAGAGGGGTTATTTTTATCACTGTTTTTAAAGATATGAATAATGAGGCTCTGAATCCATTGGTTAGGAAAACCTTGCGTGATCGCTATATTGAAGAGTTTGTGGATGTGAGGAATGAGAACAGGTCCTCCATTTTTCAAGACTTCAACTTGGTATCATTCAATGTCCTTAGCTTTTCCATTTTCTAGGTGCTTAATCTAAACTTCAATTTCTTCTAATGAGAAAACTTCTTTTGTAAGAAGGTTTTGAATGGTATCTATGACATTCAGGAATTCATAGAGCTTCGTAAGATAGGAATTCCAATCTTTCAAAGCAATCCTATTATTATATTTAGTTTTACTAGTTAGAATGTGTCCATAATTTCTTAGGAGCCACCTTAGAGAGGTGTAAAAGGTTTTCCTGCTTTTTATTTATATAATGCAACTTTTTTCTTTTGATTAGAGCTTTGTATCTATTTATTTTGTTAATTTTTAGAGACTCTTCAATAGCTTCCTTGATGTCTCTTCTAGCATTTTTACATTCTTTATCATACCAGGGGTAGGTTCTTCTATTAGTTTTTTTACTTGAAACTTCAATGGAAAAATTGTTAATGGAAGATGAGAGGATCATAGTAAAATTATGATAGAGATCTTCTATATTGTCTATACTTGATAGAGGAAACAAGTCATTTTTTAAATCATTTATGAGAAGATCATCCTTATTTCTGTCAAATATAATATGTTTTTGGTTGTGAGAATTTTCTTATGTGGGATCTCTTTGCATGACAAAATTGAGCGTTACAAATAGAGGTCTTTAATCTGAATCGGGCTTATGGTCGTGTAATATGTCTAGATTTATCATTATGTTGTATACAAGGATATTAGATATAACATAACCTACCACACTACTGCCAAGCCCATGAATGCAAGTCATCTAGGTAGAATTAGGCCACTTCTTTATCCCATTACAAATTATACTATTTTGAGCACTACAGAGCTTGACTAGCTCGAAGCCAAACAAATTTTCACCTAGATTTGCAGAATTTCTTTTGTTCCGGATGCCTAGATCAGGGTTTTTGTCTAACCAAAGAGGATTAGGGTTGGAATATTTGCTTAGAAGAATAGCTTGGTTACTTGAAGTTCGAGCGTTAAAGTCACGCATAAAGAGGATATTGTCATCGTTCCTTAGACTAGAAATATCATTTTCTAAGCCATTAAAAAAGCAGTTTTTATCTATATTTCTTTCTTATAAAATTTAGAATTAATGGGGAAAAAATAACATATTGCTATGTAGGTTTTCTTAGCATTAATGTTATAAACTTCTATCCAAATACACTGGTTGTGGAAGTCCTTATAAAACCTAATATGGGAGAAGATGTTTTCCTAAATATAACAAGCTATATCTCCAATACCTCTACGAAAAAATTTCTTATTCTAGACCAACCATGAAACAAATCATATATATATATATATATATAATTTTAAAAATTTATAAAACTTTTAATGTTTAAATCGTTTCATAAGTAAAGAAAAACATTATAACATTCATAATTCTAAAATAGAACGCAAAAGATTTAGTTTGACGTTTATTTGTTAACTTTGTCAAATATTAGAATATTGTTTTTACATTTTTAATTAATTTTTAATTTTGTTATTTTTATATTTTGTAAAATTTATTTATCAAATAAATAAATTATTTAATATATTTATTAAATTAGCCAATTAATTTAATTAATTAATTTTTTATATGGTTAAAATTATAATGATCTAGGCATGCTTCTTTCTAAGTTTTTTTACTATAGATATAAAAATTTACAACAATTTAAGTAATTATCTTAAGGTTCGATAGACCAGAATCAGTTTCAGTGGATGTTAACTACCATCATCATCGCCATCATCATCAATAATCACAGTAATCATCATTAATAAAAAATTAAAATTTTCCAATATTGAAATTTTATGTTGGTTAAAATTATGTTAAAAAAAATTGACCATAAAAACTATTAACTTTATTATTTTTATGTTTTAAGAATATCTATCATTAATTAATTTTAATGAATAAAAACTAAAATCAATATCCCCTTCAATTTGGCAGGTTGGTCATTATTCCTCACTTCAACAAACTCTTCAATCTAGCGTTCAAGCAAGGTTTCCCTAATCCTTGGACTCGGAGCCTCATTATTCATATCTTTAAAAGCAGTGATAAAAGTAACCTCTCTAATTATCGGATCATTATGATTAACCATATTTTAGCTAAGCTTTATGGTATCATTCTAGAAAAGAAAATCAACGGATGGCTAGAAAGTGAAAGTAAGTGGGGAAAAGGTTAGGCGGGTTTTAGAAGACATCACTCTACCACGGACCACCTCGTTACACTTAGGATCATTGTGTAGGAGTGTCATAATAGTAAATCCAATATCCTTTGCTACTTTGTGAACTTTAGGATAGCTTTCGATACGATGCCTAGAAATAACTTGTGGAATAGGTTAAAAGAGCTAAAGGTTCCTTTCAGGTTGATAAGTGATGTGATAATGATGTACGAGACTATCATTGCAAAATTTAAGAGCACTGAGGGGTGGTATCATGATATTAATTGTAATATTGGAGATAAGCAATGTTTCCCTCTCTCCCCTACAATTTCGGCATATGCATCGATAAGCTAGAAGGTTGTTTAGAAGAAGTAGGGTGCGTTGGCACGACCTTAGCTAGTATAGTCGTCGTCCTCCTTCTCTACGCTGACGATAGTGTTCCTATGGAAATGTGCCCCTTTGATCTTGATAAGTGATTAAGGATTCTCAAGGATTTTTGCTCTAATATGGGCATGATTGTTAACATCGACAAAACAAAAGTTATCATTATCAATTCCAAGAAGGTCACTTGCGCTAATTTTGTTTATAACAATAACAACTTGGAGGAAGTGTCTTCCTTAAAATATCTAGGAATTGATATTAATCACAAGCTCAACTAAAACTATATCATTGTGAAAAGGATTAATGGAGGATGGAAAGCTTATTTTGGTCTTGAAAACAATTGTAAATCAACAAACCTTGTGATGTGGCATAAAAAAAAGTTTATTTTTGAAACTCTCATTACTCTCATTATCTTCAATATGGTTGTGAAGTTTCGGGTTGCAGCATCTCTAAAGAATCCTAGAGAAAGATTGAACAAATCCAAAAGTGTTTCATAACGTATAACCTCAAAATTTAAAGCAATACACCCTACCCTGTTATCCTTCTATAAGTGGGTCTTCCCCCCATCGAAAGCAATGCTATGACTAGGTACATGATGTACAAGTACAAGATAAATAACATGGGAGACCAGAGACTTCCTAAAATTTCTTTTAAATCTAGTCAAGACGAACTTCAGCTCAAGAGAGGTTGGTATAAAGAATATATATATATATATATATATGAAGTAAGGACAACAACAAAATATATGTATGTGTAATTATATAGTAATACAATGGTTGCAATATGCTAGGAGTAAAAGATTATATATATATAAAGAGGGAAAGAGGTAAAACATTAAATGAACTAAATAATAAATAGGTAATATAAGAAGGGGACTATAGTCAAACAATTTATAAGGAATAAGGAATAAATTTGAACATAGTAAGTTAATCATAAGGATGATAGCAATATAAGTAATAAGTATGATGGTGAAAACAATGAAAGTAATATTTAGGAAGTGAAAGTACACTACGGAACATTAGTTCGATGTGTTGTTCATTAAGAGTTAGGTTGGTGAGAGTATCTTAATTTAGCACTTGAGATACCTTGTGTATTTAGGTATGTGAATAGGTGAGTCTTGACCTATTGGAGCTATGATGTCGATCTTTCTATAGCTAGCGTTCGAAGTAAGTAAGTTTTGACCTGATCTTGATTAATATGGAGGGACATATTTTGTATCAATGTAGTGACTTATTATGGCTCATGTTTCATTCTAGTAAGTGTCGATAGAATGTCGTATGAGGGGGCTGTTTGTGTCAGAAATTGTTACTAAGGCTAGGGTAACAAGCCAACACAATCTCAAAAATAAAATCAATGCAAACTAGGTTTTTAGGGTTTTGTTTTGTAGGTTTTGGTTAGAAACTTCAAGAGCATAAGGGAATACATTCAACAGATAAGTAAAAACTAATTCATACACATATATCCATGAAGATGCATATATATCTCAGGAATCCAACAAAAGATTGCAATGAAGTTCATACAATAAAAGACAAGCATCACTGGAAATTACACATAAAACCAGAAATGAATTTGTCAATCAAGAAACTATATAAGTTCAAAATGAAGCCAATACATATCAGAAGTGGGATAAGGAGTCATATATTCATAGTTTCATCAAAAATGCATATGAGAGTTTGCAATACTTAGCAGTGAACAAGTCTGGAAGAATCAACAGCTTGCAGACCTCCTAAAGCTCTCCAAAAATTCGAACCCTTACAATGTCTTTTTGTCCCTCTTTTATCATTACAAAGAAGTGGTTCTATTTCCCCCTCATTAGGGCGAAATTCAAACTGCCTATCAGTTACATAAACTAACTAACTCAACTAATTGACTAAAAATAGCAAATCGGATTCCTGGCAAATGTGGCGAATTTCTGGAAAATAGGTGTCAAAGAAGCTTCCATATCTCTCAATTGGTGACACCTGTGTAAAAAATGAGAGACATTTTTGTTAATGGGTCCGTGATGGACAAAAACCTCTCTTGGTTTTTCAAAATTCATCTCCAATCAATCAGAATCGGCCCCGTAAAATGAACACTAAAACAGGAAAATATTAAATATTTAAAATCCCTGGAAAAAAGGCTGCAAAGATTAAACCGAATCTTTCAAACCTTGACAGCTGTTGCAAAACTGAGAGAGGTTTTTGTAGATGAGTATCTTAGGAACAAAAACCTCCTTTGGTTTTCAAAAATTCCTCTCCATCAGCTTGTGGTATGCATTTGACTTCAATCACTCAAACAGGAGAAAATAGAGCAGAATTCTGTGCCAAATACCCTGTTGAAAAGCATTTTTCTCTTTCTTTATCATTCCTATCAAAGGAAACTGTAACCCACTGTGACACCATATCTGAGTGAAACCATGGGGCGTTGAGCTCATCCATACACAGAGCAGCTTCATCCATGTCTCTCACACTGTAGCATTCCTTTATTGCCATATCAGACTTTTCAGGGAACAGGAACAGTCTAGTTTCAGGTTTCAGGAATGTTTTATAAGCTGTTTTCTGAGCAAATAATTTTGCAGGTTATAACAATTTTCAGTGATATTTAAATCACCTGCACAAATTAACAGACCTTTCTGTGTAACACCTGTACCAACTAGCAGACTCCCTTCTGTGTAAAAACTGAGTTCTACAGATAACTCTGTGAGTCTTTTTGACGCCCTATTCTGTATATTCTGATGTTTTAAAACATTAGGTCATGAGAGAAACATTCATGCAAATTCCTCCTAACGGGCTTTAGGTAACTATTTCTGTGGTGAATTTCTCATCTTACGATCTATTACATCCTCCTCAGCAACCAATTTTTCCAGAAAATCGTGCAGCAGCAAAAACCCAAATTTTCCAGCTATAAGGGTTATAACGTAATACCTGTCAATTACTCGTCCATTGTGGCTTAATGTATTCAATTTGGGGTGGCAATGATGTTCTCCTTCGAGCACAGGTGTCCTCATATCGATTCTTTAGCCACAGGTGAATGAATTCAAAAGCCCTAATTTTCGCTGGCGCCAGAACACAGCTGTCTCCTTTCCACAGTAACACAATCCACCGTTCAACAGTGAACTCTCCTTCACAAACACTAACTCTCCAGAAATGATGCGTGTAACAAGAGGAAACTGACAGCTAAACCCGAAATTTTGCTGGTTTCTGTGCAACTGATCCCGCATACCATGCAATGATGAGCTTGTTTCACTTCGTGACTAGCAACCAACTAAAATCATGCTTAAACTGCAGCAAACACGTGTTAAAACACTCACACAAGGCGATTAGTCACTCACATACTACATCCTGATTGAAATCCGTTTGAAATTTGAAAAAACAAAGAGCTGCGATATTCCTGTAGCGCGCCCTTTGTTAAAATTTTGTCTAGCGCTACAGGAATAGCTGTCATGCCAGAATTTCGCAGTTTTTCAACTTTCTGCTAATTTGTCGGAGGTTTTAAAAGCTACTTGATTTAAGGAATGATTATGACTGCTCTCTCAACACATTAATGAGTCAATCTTTGAAAATATGACTTTCTTTAACCCCTTTAAAGCATAAAAGATCACCAAAATCAAATAAAATCAATAAGGGATGTGTTCAAAACTTATTCAATCACCCATATAGTTTCTAAGGAGACTAAAACTAAAACTCAAAACCAAAAATTTAACTGAGGTGGATTCAAAAACAAACCAAAATTGGAGAAAATAACTCAAAAATGAAGGAAAATTTACTGACTTAACAGGGGCTATGCTATAAATTTGGAACCTAAGTTTTGAAGGATAAGTGAAATGGCAAGGTGTTATGCCTTAAAGATTGTAATGAATGAAGAAGTGTTCTAGTTCTATTAGTTAAACATGATGGTAGAGTCCACTTATGTTTAATAATGCGATGAATTGTTGAATAAATATACATTGTGTTCAAATATTAAGGGATGATGGTTACCACTATTCCTGACTAGGATAATTGTGTTGCTTCCCATTATGTACAGGATCAATAGGTTCATATATATATATATATATATAAGGGGAGGATCATGGATAGAAACAGGAGATGTATTAACTAAATCTAATAAGGTAGCAAATGGAGTAAGGACATGGTAGGAAAGTAATAAACATGGGAGATAATTGAAAGTCAATAACACTTGACCAATAGTCTAACAACCGTTATAAACCAAGTACTTTGGAATTTGTAATAAGACTATGTTTTAGGAGAAATAGTGCATTTCCAAGTTGAGAAATGATGAAATTATTTATTGATGAGAATGGGTATCTTTACAAAATTGGCAAGTAAGGGAGTAAGATTATATGTGTATCTCATGTCTAGTGATAACGTATAGTTGTATGAGGCACCTAGATAGAGGTGGTAGGTCAATATTTAAGGTATGTGTGAATGGATTCCTCTAATGGAAATTTAATTAGTATTAAAAGATGGGAGATACCTATGTATTAAAATCAACACCGTAAATTTTCTATGTGTAATGTGCAATTCTTGGGGTAAGAGTTATCTTTAACGCGTATTGACTGGAAAATTAATAAACATGGTGTTATTCAAGATATTATATATGGGAGACCATTCAAGAAACTATCATGGTGGACCCTAATTAAATTTATTAATGAGAAGGTAAGTGGTATACATTGAGAAAGATTCAATAAAGCTAGCAAATTCCAAACAAGTCATAACAGTACCCCATGAAACCAAAATAAATGTTATATGAGAGATGGCATCTTATTACGAATCACAATTCAAAAAGGACTATTTTTTTTTTTGTAAAAAGAGTAAATTTTAGTAGACATTGATATGTCTAATCAAATGAAAGTCAAGTGGGGAAAGTATAGCCCAAGTCCTGCTACCTATGAGGATATAGAGACAATGCATCGAGATTTTCCCTTACTATTTTGACCATAACTTCGGGACGAAGTTTCCCGAAGGGTGGGTGTATGTAACGCCCCATATTTTGATTAGGCATATTTATCAGTTAGACACACTATACTTTATTTTCTTATATTCTGTTGAACTCAGCTCGATTGAGTAAACTATATTACGACATGATGGAGCTGATTATATGATGTTATTGTGTTTTATGATTTCACTATGATTATGATGTCACTAGGTTATGCGGTTACGATGTCATGGTTATCACATGATTTCTTTATTTTACGATTACAATATATGTTTATATGTTTTCATTAATAAGATGTGAAATATATGATGCGGTACGTGGATACCATCTTATGATATGAGTTATTGAAGTGTTATATGTCATATGTATCTATGATGAACTAAAATTATTACAAGAAATAGAATGATGTTGATAATATGGATCAATTGGTGATCGATGGGAAATACTTTCCATAAAATGTGTATTTTGCGAAATACTAACCTATAGGACACAAAGGCTATGAGATAGCTAGTTACTTGATATGATATATGTGATAAGAACTTGTTCATACAATAAACCTTAGCAGCCAAAATGATGATACGATGACACAAACTGATAATCTCAAGAGTAGCGAAGTATGAGTTGATAAGGGCGTAGGCCCAGTATGTTGAGAGGGATGGATGTGTTTCCCACCCTATGTTTCCATGATACCTGAGGTCGTGGGAGGGCCATGCTGAGACACCCACCCCATGTTGTTGTGATGACGATGGTCGGATGCCTGCTAGGAGAGGATAGGTCCGTTGTTTAGCCGACGCTATCGCTCTCAGGTTCTATGTGGTCAGGTCGGTGAGTCTGACATCCACTTTTGTACTAGCAGAGGAAGGATAGGGAGGATGCAGGATGTAGGCTATGATGGGAGGATATGTTAGTTAGTACTATTGAGGGACGTAGGTTATGATGGGAGGATATGTTAGTTAGTACTGTTGAGGGTTGGGTATTCCTTGATTCTAAGTTAGTGGTAGTAGGTGCCCTTCCTTGTACATGATTGATTAAACTAATGTAAACATAAAAATAATGATGTGAAATCGTAAAGGGTTAACTGTTAAATAACTGAGGATGTTAAAAGTAATTGTACTATATATTATGCTTGCTCTTCTACATGGGGGTAAATACTATTATTAGTTAGCAGGTATGCATAGGCAGGATGGGGTTTGTTTATAGTACATATCCGACCTGTGCATACGCTGGCCACGCATGCACACTTTGCACATGTACACTAGTATCGATGTACAAACACTTAACATATTGAATAAGTGTATAAATTGTCATAAGTAAATATGTTAATCATGCATTGATCGAATTCAGATAACAAATATACAGTTATTTAATATGTGTAAAACAAGTCAATTAAGCTATGTATTAATTATTGTTAAACATTGTAATAAACAATTGAGACAAGTGTTGCGAGTTAGCATTATCATATGAGAAATGTTGTGAATAAGGTAATGGTATTGTCTAATTCAAATTAGTAAAATTGTTTAAGCTTAAGGGTGCTTTGTTTATAAGAACAAGGATACTATGTTGATCTTAAGGTACTCATGTGATAAACAAATGATTTAAAAACATTGTTATTAATTATTTAATTAATATTATTACTTAATTAATGTTATTCTAATAATATTAATATTCCGGCCGTAACAATTACAATATAATTTAAAATATTGATTAATAAATTATTAAGTGTGTGATTATTTCCATTTCAAAGATTAGACATAATAGGATGATAAATCTCGAATGGATGTGATGTGATGGAGCATGTTTTTAAATATTATTATTTATTCAATATGAGTCTTAGAGTTTAAGTTACAAGATAAGTTATCTTGTCGGATGAGGTAAACCATTAAGACACACCTTGTCCAAATTGAAAAGGTCAACTATATATATATATATATATATATATATATATATATTATTTTATTACTTTATCCTAGTAACACTAAATATAAAGGTGGTGAATAGACTAAATAGTTATTAAACCATGCCTCGGATAAAGAATCCTTAGGTAATAATTCCTGCCATAATAAATGCTTTCAATCAACACTTGAAGTCTAATAAATTTACCATGAGTATATCTAATTGTTCGGTACATTGATTGTGAAAATATATTTTAATAATGTAACTTGTATGAATAAACTAAGTGAGGGTATTAAATGCTTGAGGGGCTCGAGAGAAGGAATTGGGGGGGGCGGTGGAGTAGGCCCAAAGTCTTCTCGAGGAAGGAAATCTATATAGAGAAGAGTGGAAGGGTGAAAGGGGGTGGGATCTTTGGGAGATGATATTGGGAGGAAATTTGAAGGTAACAGAACAAGAAAATAGATCTAAGTGAAGAAAGGAGGGAGATCACGAGAAGTATTGCTCTCTGGATTATCATTTCGTGAGCTCGGGGGCTTGGAAATCCTTTGATTTCCAAGGGCCAGCAAGATAATAGCTGGTCGGTAGGGTGGACACATCATCTTGGCTGGCTAAGGGATCTACTAGCATCAACATTAGGTAATTTCCTTGTTATTTATTTTATTTGATTATTATACTGAAATGTACTCTGAAACATACATATACCTTGTTATTTACTTGATTATTATGCTGAAACACATTTTTTTATGCTGAAACAAACTAAAGGAAAATCTTAATATGTTAGTTTATTTTACATATGTATGCATGATTGTGAAAGACCAAACAGTATACTAAATTTCACTTGAAAGCATAAAATTTTATTAAAAATTTACTGAACTAGGTCAGAATAAGATTAATATCAGTAACATTAAAAATATTATCACATCTAAGTTTAAAGAGAAAATGTGAGGCGAGAAATAATTAGAGGTTGAAAGAAAATTAAGATACTATAAATATGTCATTAATCCTAATATGGAAGATAAAAAATATCTCTATGTTTTAAGTAATTCGAAAAAGAAAACTAATATAACCAATATCAAAACGGACTCTCACGAGCTTCATAATGAAACATGACGTTGGACATTTCCTAAAACACCATGGACGGAAAGGATTCGCTATCTCTGTGAGACTATGAGCGTTGAGGATGAAACTCACTTTATCGTAGAATACCCTAAATCACAATTCATAATATTTGCTACAATACAAACTTCCCTAACCTTCTAACTTGTCAAAACTATAACGACTTAGGAAGACTTCTTTCTAAATTTTTTAAGCATAGAAATAAAATTTTATAACACCCCAAATAATCTTCTTAAAGTCCAAAGAACAAAAATTAAACTCTTAATAAAAGTTAACTACTATCATCATCATTTAAACCTTATTTATGATATATTTATTATCATCATTTAAATCTTATTTATGATATATTTAATTTTCCATGAAGTCATCTCTATCCATACAAAGGAAAAATCTATTCTCAAACATAGCAATCAATATACTCACAACTAAAGTATATTGATTTCCAAAGAATTGCAGACCCTGCGACATCTGTGGTTGATCCTTCCAGGACTGCCTATTGAAATTTGGTCTGAGGAGGTGATTAAAGGCATTGCAAATACAGTGGGAAGGTTTATCCGCTTTGATAAACAAAACCTGTTCGGAATGGACCGACGGTTTGCTAAGGTGATGGTAGAAATTGATATGAAAGACGGTCTCCCAGCAAAAATTGTAATCACTTGGGGCACTAGGGTTTGGCATCAAGTGCTGGATTATTTTAAGATTCCTTTTAGATGTTTCCTTTGCCGAAAGACTGGACATATAAAAGCGGCTTGCCCCTCTGTTCGTGATAGCTCGCAGAGTTCGTCAGAATTCTCTTCGCCCGGAAATGATCTGCAAATTCCTGCTTTTCAAGAAGCTGGTAAGTTTTTTAAAGACCCTTCTTTAAATTATCAAGACTTGTCAAATGAAGAATTGGCTTTCATTGAATCCTCTGAACATAATTTATCTACCCGTATGTCAAAAGGGGAAGTACATTTACGGCATGATATTGTGACTGGGTTACCTGTCTCTAAAATGGCTTTAGGTTCCTCTGATTCTATTGTGAACCGTAAGTTATTTGAGGATATGGCACCTGTGACAGCAAAAATGGAGCACACAATATTGGCACCTGTTAGGGACACTTTGTCTAACCCTATTCCAGTCTCTGTTGCGGCCACATCGTCAAACCCTAACCCAGATGCTGTTTTGGACCCTATTCCAGTCTCTGATGGGGACTCTTTACCAAACCCTAACTCAGATTCTGTTTTGGACCCTATTCCAGACTCTGTAGTGAACCCTCTGACAAACCCTAACCCAGAATTTCGCCCAGAAGGACAACACATTGGGGCCTCTTCGTCGAACCCCTCCTTTGATAGTGACATTATAGAATTTCGGCCAGAAATTCCTCCCATTGGTTCCAGTGGAACTATTCCTGTTACATCTGGGGAAGCACACTGTGATTCAAAAAAAATTGAGAGGTATATCCCGAAGGGTGATTTGGGTGTAAACTTTTCTGAAAATTTCCCCAACCCGTCTGATTTGGATATTTTATCCAGCAGTGGATATCTCATGTCAAAGTATGGGGAGGAATTTCTGCCTCTCAATGTTTACACTAAGAACCCTAGTAGAGAGTCTGATGCCAATCCTTTACTTACCCAAAACAGACAGAATGTTACCATAAGAAAAGGCAAGAAGAAGAAAGCTGCCTCGAACATTCCTGACTCCTATACACCTATTTCTAGGAGGTTGGAGGAAGCTGAAAAAAAGGATAAGTCTGAATCCCTGGGGCTTAGAGCAGTGACCCCCACTATAAATGTTTCTTGATGTCTTTGCTGTCATTAAATGTTAGGGGATTGGGCAAGGTGACTCGGGCCCAGGCCTTGTCCAGTCTGATTAAAGATACTGCCCCTGCAATCATATTCCTACAGGAGACTATGTGTGAGGATTATATAGCCATTCAAAAGCTTTGTAATATTCTTCCAGATTGGGAGGTTTCAGCTGTCAGCTCAAGTGGTCAATCCGGGGGTACTGCTGTAGCTTGGAATCCAAATTTTTTTGATTTAAAGACCTATCTTACTCCTTGGGGTATTTTTTTAAAAGGTACATTTTGTAGTTGCAAAAAATCTATATCCATGCTCAACTGTTATGCCCCATACAGGGATAGGCAAACTTTCTGGACAAAGTTAAGAGATTCGGGGCTCATGGATTCACCTGATTTAATCTTGGCAGGTGATTTAAACTTCACTTATCAAGCATCTGAAATCTGGGGCATCACAGCCAGAATGGATGATATGGGGGATTTCTTTTTAAATTTGCTCATGGAAAAAAACCTTGTTGATGTCATGCCTCATAAACTATCCCCTACTTGGTCAAATGGTAGATTTGGAGGAGAAGGTGTTCACAAGCGAATTGACAGATTCCTAGTTAAGGCGAACTTGCTGGCATATTTTCCGAAGCATAGGTCATGGGTTCACTCTGTCAAATTCTCAGACCATTGGCCCATAGTACTGCAGATGGAACAATATGAGCAGTCTAATTTAATACCCTTCAAATTCAATGCTTCGTGGCTCGAAGATAATTCACTCTGTCACTTGGTTAGAAATTTCTGGGTTCAATGTGTGGTTTTCGAATCAAATCCAGTTCTGAATTTTTGTTTTAAGCTGAGAAAATTAAAGGAGGTAGTCATAAAATGGATCAGAGATAAGAAGCAGGCAGATAAAGTTGAATTACTGCAGTTAGAATCTCATTTACAGGAAGCCATTGATGCAAATATAAATAATTCCCTTTCTTTGGAAGCTTTTGAGATATTGAAGAAGTTGGAGTTGAAAAAAGAAGAATTAATCTTGCAAGAAGAAAAAGCTTGGAGATTAAAGAGCCGTGCAGTCTGGATTTCTCTAGGTGATAAAAATACTAAGTTCTTTCATTCATTTGCTTCTGCTAGGCGGCGGTCTAAGTATATTTGGGAAATACAGGATGACAATGGGATACAGTGCACAGGTATCAACAACATTAAGTCTGAAGCTTATAATTTTTTCAAGAATATATACTCTGATCCTGAGGAAGTCTGTCAAAGAGCTCAGATAGAAGTGGCATCTCTATACCCTAGATTTTTTGATGAGCAAGCTGCAGATAACATAAAAAGCAAGGTCACAAAAGATGAAATAGAGCAGACATTAAAACTGTTTGCAAAAGACAAAGCTCCTGGGCCGGATGGTTGGCCAGTGGAGCTCTATATACACTTTTTTGAGTTAATGGGTGAGGAACTATTGGAGATGGTAAATTATTCCATGACAAATGGCTACATCCCAGGAGGACTAAATTCTACATTTGTTACTTTGATTCCTAAAAAAGATAAGCCAGCATCTTTTGGAGACTTTCGTCCTATTGCTCTCTGCAATTTGTTATACAAGCTTATTTCAAAAATTATTGCAGACAGATTGAAGAAGGTACTCTCTACACATATCTCTGAGGAGCAATTTGGCTTCTTAGAGGGGAGACAGATTCACGATGCAATAGGCATTACACAAGAATTGATTCACAGCATCAAGTTACATAAAAAGAAAGCTATACTGCTTAAGATGGATCTAGTCAAAGCTTATGATAGGGCTAATTGGGCTTTCATCAGATTGATCCTCATCAGGATTGGAATGCCCTCAGTAATCATTAAGTGGATCATGGCTTGCATCAGATCCATGAATATTTCCGTTTTGGTGAATGGTAGCCCAACAGAATTTTTCAGCTGTTCCAGGGGTTTAAGACAAGGTTTCCCCTTATCCCCTCTTCTGTTCATTTTGATAATGGATGGTTTTAGTAGACTGGTGAACAAGGCATTGTTGGGTGGACAAATCAAGGGTATCAAATTCTCAAAAGACTGTTTTTTTACACATTTGATGTTTGCAGATGATGTACTTGTAGGAGGTAATGACACCGTGGAAGAATGGTTAATGTACAAAAGCATCATCACTAATTTCAGCAATGCAACAGGCATGCTTGTTAGTGAGGCCAAATCTAGCTTTTTTCATCATTCTATACAGGAAGATCAGATAAGAGACATTAGATCTGTCTTGCCATATAATTGTTCTACTTTTGATCAGGGTTTTAAATATTTGGGGTATATCCTTAAACCAAACAATTATATGATCAGAGACTGGCATTGCCTTTTGAAAAAAATAGAGGATAGAATTGCGCAATGGTCCTATAGACTGTTATCAATCGGTGGAAAGCTTATTCTGGTGCAGTCGGTGCTTTCCAGCATACCTGTGTACTGTTTCTCTATGTTGGAAGTCCCAATCTCCATCATTAAAACTATTAAGAGATATTTTTTCAACTTTCTGTGGAATGGGACTGCGTTCAGTGGTAAGATTCCTATGGTAGCAGCTGAATCTCTAGCAAGACCATACAAATTTGGAGGCTGGGGAATCAAAGATTTGGAGGTGTTTAATATAGCTCTCAGACTAAAAAGTTTTTGGCGTGGTATTCATGGTAACTCCCTCTGGTCTAAAATTCTTCATATAAAATGCATTAAGACAGATGTCAATACTTGGATCAGAAATCCAAAATTGACTAATTGGGACTTTTCACCTATTTGGAGGGGGTTCATGAAAGTATTCCATTGGATTAAAAGTGACCTAGTATGGCATGTTGGTTCTGGAACTCAAATCAGGGTGGGGATTGATCCCATTATTGGGCTTGATCCAGAACAGGGCCTTCCTCCGATTATTCCTCAATATTTACAAGTCATTGGTCTTTCCACTTTAAACATGATACACCATCGGAGCATTGGCATTGCTGGAAGCTCGAAGTGGTTATCGGCGCAGGAGATTGGACTATCTGGGTATCTTGCTGGCATTTGGGATAATTTTACAAATTCTTTGAACTTTGCTGGTGTCTGTTTAAATAACTCTGATGATAAGCTAGTTTGGAGAGGCAACACGGAATCTGGCACTGTCACGGCTAAAGCTGCATACAAAAGAATTCTTCAGAACAAGTATATTTTCCCGCCGGACTGGTGGTATTTGAAGATTTGGCAGTGGCACATTCCAGTTAAATTAAAATGTTTTTCCTGGCTGATTTTACAAGATAAATTAAAGACTTGGGATAATCTCTGTAAGCGAGGATGGACAGGTCCAAGTATTTGTGTTCTCTGCAAAAATGATGCTGAATCCAGAATGCACCTTTTTGTACAGTGTTCTTTCACTCGAAAAATCTGGGAAATTATTTCTATAAACTTTAAAATTACTCAATGCTGGGCCATTGGGGATTTTAATATGTGTTTCCTACACTGGTATAGACATTGCAAAAAACACTTTTTTCTGGCTGTATGCATACCCTGGGCAATTTGGCATGCCAGAAATTGTGCCATATTTCGAAATTCTCCACCTGATCACATCCAATGCAGCTTGACAGCACTTAAAATGTATAACTCTTGCAAATTGGATGAGGTAATGTTGAAAACTGACAGAGTTAGTACTTTTAATCTCAATGTGGATCGTCCTGTATTGTTCTTTGATGGTGCTTCACAAGCAGGTATCTGTGCAATAGGTGGAGTTATTTATCTAAATGACTCGCATTTCTATACCATTAAGCTCAACTGTGGAAAGGGATCTAACATGAAGGCGGAATTAATTGCACTTTGGTGTGTTCTAAAGGTGGCCAACATCTTTGGTTTGAACAACATCAAGGTATATGGTGACTCTCGGGTAACCATCAAATGGGCAGAAGGTAAATTCAAGCTCAATGTATTAAATCTGAGACACTGGGCCTCCAGGACTCTTTTTGAAATACATAAACAACAGAACATCGTATTTGAACATATATATCGTGAGCATAACTGTATGGCGGACAAACTCTCCAAACAAGCTCTTGAAGGATGTGAAGGTCACTTGATATGGGAGGATTGGTGCGAGGGCTGTATTCTGGACTGTGGTTCTTTTTATTTCTATGACTGATCTGCAGATGGTGCTCTTGTCTATCTTTGTATTTAATGTTTTTGCTGGATCAACTTTTTGGTTTGTATTTTTGGATGTAATAAGCTATGTGCTTAGTTTAAGCTGTCGAGTATGCTCAGATTCGATATATCCTTTTTGGGATAGGCACATTTCACGTATGACAGAACTTTGAAGATAACATCTTTAGTTATCTCAGAAGGTTCCAGTTGGATGGATCAGGAACTTTTTTTTGTACTATTTGATTCTAATATGAATATCAATAGTAGTCTTTTTTTCTCTGGAAAAATACTCACAACTAAAGTAAAGTAAGCCAATAATTTTTTAATGTTAAAATGCTTTTAAAATACATGAAGACGTCGAGAATAAGCAAATGGATATAGAGAAAAATCATCTATCTCAAACCGTACTATACTCACCATGACATATCTATATAAAGAAAAACCATTGATCTCAAACATAGCAATCGCTCTACTCACCATTGGATAAGCCAATAAGTTTTCAATGTAAAAATATTTTTGCTCTACTCACCATTGGATAAGCCAGTGAGTTTTCAATGTTAATATATATATATATATAATATTTTTTTTAATATATATATAATATTTAAAAATCAATTATATATACTTAAAAAATAATTAGTTTATCATTGAAAACATGTATTCTCATACATAGTCATTATATATTAGTTAGTTATCATGATAATGATTATGATAATTATTAATATTAATATTTATTGATATCAATTTTGGTTTATGAGATTTAAAATATTTAAAGAATCAATTGTTTTGTTGTTGTTGTTGTTGTTGTTGGTTTTTTGGTTGTTTTTATTATGTTGGAAAAACTTTAAGAAAAATATTCCTAGATCAACATAGTCCTGATGAGTTAAAATATTAATAAGGTTAGTAATGTAGCAAATATTTTGGAATTAAGCTTTAATGTGGATGTGCTAAGGACATTTAATGAGAAAGTGATTTTCATCTTCAACCCTCTTAGTATCACAAAGATGACAAATTCTTTCATCCCACGATGTTTAGGATTTGTCCACAATGGAGTTCGTGAGAGTTTGTTCTTATTTTAGCAATGTTGATTTTCTTCTTTAAGCTAGTTAAAATAAAGAGATACCTTTGATCTTCTAATTAGAATCACTTTCTTATAATATCTTAATTTTTTCTTATCGTATAATTCTTTATCATACCACAACTTCTCCTTAAATTTAGATGTAATAATACTTTTAATATTATCACTATTTTGCATACTGACCTCTTCCTCGACTCTCCACTGATTTAGCTAAGACATGTTATCTTTATGTCAACAACACTTAAGCTATAGGTCGTTTTGACTAGAGTATGAAGGAATCTTAGGAAGCCTCATATCTCCCATGTTGTTTATGTTGTTCTTATACATTAGGTACCTAGTCATAGCCATGCTCTCAATGGGAGAGAGACTCCCTTTTATGAGGAGGATAGGATATGGTGTATTGCCTTTAATTTTTAGATTATATGTTATAAAATGCTTTTGGATTTGCTCTATCTTTTTTCACAATTCTCTAGAGATGTTGAAACCCCAATTCACATCTATTTAAATAAACACTTACTAGTGTAAAAAATGTCCCATTGTCCATTGGGTTTAGATTGAGTGGTTTAAGAGGAGGAGTATTATCCTCCACATCCAAATTCAATTCTCGCTAGTGACATGATGGGCTCTTAATTGAGCAACCCTTGACCCGACATATTATGGTTGCCCTACATCCCTTGCAGAATAAAGGGGAGGTTTACATGGATGTAGCGAGCACCTCTGGTGCCGTGAACCACATGAAAAAAAATTAATGTCCTATCTCTTAATAAATAAACAATACTTAACATTATTATCCAAATATCAATATTAAAAATAAAAACAATATAAATATATTATAATTGTTTGTTATTATTATTCCAAAATGAAATTTTAAAATTTTAACAATTAAATATATGTAATAAATAAAACAAAGCATTATAACATTTATAATTTTAGAATGGGGAGCCAGGTGCGAGAGGACTCATTTTTTATCCCAGAGGAAATGTAGTATCAACCTTTACATGTAACCTAGGGAATGACACTAATAACCAAGCGGAGTGCTACGCCCTATACCTGGGATTGGAACAATCAGTCTCTCTCGGAATTAGATTGCTAGTGGTGATAGGAGATTCTCTCTTAATCATCTCCCAAACTAGGCATCAACGGGAAAATTTGGATCAAATTGTAGGAAGACTTCATAAATGAATTATTGGTCTCCTCCTTCAAATTCCAAATATTCAGTTCTATCATGTTCGATAAGAGCATAATGCTATAGTGGATAAATTAGCAAATGAAGCGTTGTGTATACCTCGAGGGGGTATAAAACAAATGGGGGTCAAATTTTATCATATTGGCTCCCCTAATGTTATATATGCAAATTTTAATGTTCCCATTTATCAAGAATCAAGTCTCATCGAGCATTAATGAATAGAAACGAAAACATGATGGTTTAATGCATTCATTACTCCAACTAACCATGTGGAGGTTTCAAGGCTCTTGGGTAAATGAAGCTTCTCGAGCAATTTGGGTTCGCACATATGGAATTATGTTATGGGCGTGTGGAGTTAATTTCAGGAAGATTTTCCAGGAAGCCATTTCGTGTTTAGGGGATAGCTTGTATCAAGATTGTCATTTTGTGAACAACGTTGGTGAGAGGTGGTTTGGTGCAAACAATGATTCTGGAATGGTGGTGTGGAACTTCATGGATTCTAATGCCTTATCTTGTGCACTGGGAGAGCAACTCTCTATTCTAATTAGTGATGGTTTTGAAGAGCCCCGTTTGTAGGCAACTTGTTGTTGGCTCCATTTGGATTCTGCACTTCGTTGGTCTTGAAGGTTTAGGATTCTGGGATGTTTGAGGAAACAACAATTTCTCTTTATTCCCTAGGGGATCTTCCTCTTGGTGCAGATGGTGCAGAGCGTACTGTGGAATTTATTTTGGTAATTCATAGAGGTATGGACTCAAAGTTATCCCTGCATACTAATTGGGAGACTAGGCTATTGGATAGTCAGAGGAGGCATGGGACCTTGTTGTAGTAAAGTTTGGAGTAACATTGGAAAAAAAGTTTGAGGAACTCTTTGAGAGAATTCGAGACACCCAAGCTGATATTCAGGGTATTCACAGTCGGCTGAGATGTTTGAAATCGCAAATGGAGGGTTTGATTGCAACATTACATCAATTAACTGCTCATGTGCCTATTTTGGAATCTCGCCTTGATGAAGTAAAGCAAGCCACTCAGTAGATTGCAACGAACATGTTTTGTCTAGACTTTCGTCTTGATGAAGTTGAAGGTATTCTTCGCTCTTGTGAAGCTCAAGTGCAAGAAATTTCGTCAACCTTGGAAAGGCATGAAGATATTATGGCTAGAAAGAACTCCAGGATTGCTGAAAATTCAGAAAGTGAGAATATTGATGGTTATTATATTTAGCAACCCACTCGTGTTGATGTGAATATTTCGAGTTCAAGAAAGTGTGTTGAAGAAGATCCAGGTTAAGATGTGAATACTTCACATACAGATGGATATGCTAATGAAGAACGAGTTGATGAGATCATGGAAAGTGGAAATAGTTTCACTTAATTCTTAGTTTTTATGTTTAATTTGTGTCAAAAACTACTAGGACAGTTTGTCAAAATCTATAGTAGTATAGTAATAGCTAGTCAATTTGAAATAGTTTTCAAACTCCGGATGATTATATACGGTATTGATAACTCTAATAAAAACTCTATTAGATATGTTTCGAACTATTACAATGTACATTTTTTAAGTTGATTCGTTCAACGGTTTATAATACAAACTATTTGTTTTAGTTAAAAAAAATATTTATAATTTTAGAAATATAATTGGAAAGAATTAAATTGATATGCTGATGAGTTAACTTTTTTTTTTTTTTAAAGGTGGTTCGTCGTTTGTTAGAGGGCTAGTCCACTTGGGGAAATGGTCACCACCTGCTATTCTAGAGAATCAAGGTGGCACGAATTACAATCATTACAATATGGGCTCAACAAGAGCAATATGTCACTTACAAGAATTGAACTTGGGTGAGGAGGGTAACAAACATTCCTCCCAACCACCCAGGCTACAACCAATGGACTAATTGATGAGTTAACTTTGTTTTAACTTACATTTTTTTTAATCACTTTATAATTTAAAAATTTATGTAAATTAGAAATATATATTATTTTTTAATTAACTTAATACTAAAAATTTATATAAATTAAAAATATATATTAATTTTTAATTAATTTAATATTAAAATTTTATGATTACATTATTCTCATATTAAAATTTTAAATTTTACTCTATAAATTTATGATTCAACATCACAAAACGAGCCCTCCCTTACTATCCGCGGGCGAATACCTTTAAGAAGATAAATATATAGTATAAAGCATACTAACGGGAATGAATGGCATTGCTAACCAACGAACCTCAAAACTCAAAAACTTCATATGCACCTCATACCTAAGGACCCAAGTCTAGGATAATAAAAATATCATAACTTATTTTTGTTGCGAAAGATATAAATTGTTTTAATCCTCATAAACGAGTATACCAAAACTATTAGGTCGCAATCAACAATATCCCATGTGGAAGCTAAGCCCTTCAGACCACCAAACCAATGGTAGGAGTTTAGTCATCATCGTGTTGGTTACAAGTCCCCATCCATCCTATAATGACTCATGGGGCAATGGTCCAACCTAGCTCTAGCTCTACTTCTAATTATGTCCCCGTAGGGGATATTATATATTTCATCAAGACCCTATTAATTTGCACCTAGTTTGGTGACTATGGCTATAAATTTTTCCTCCATACTATGGTTTTGGGTTATTTGTAAATAGTTGGAAAAAAAATTATTTATATAAATTTTTAAATAGTGTTAATTTGTTAACGTTTCATTGGATGAGAGCTGATAACGTCAGCCTCGGTAATCGCTTCCCGTTTTGGCGGCGGAAGGTGCGTCATGCGAGTTAGGCTTAGTTGCTGCTTAGTGTAAATAACAGGTGGTGGGCATAGCAACGCGTAGCATATAAGCTTGTCTAGTTCTTTGCGCCGGGAAATGTCTTTGGCACTAATGCAATGGTTATGCGATGGTTATGGTTATCATAGGAGAATGGAACAAATTTAACGCGACAGGTGGCGGACGTGTCAAACGAGAGTAAGGACAGGGTAATGAATGTTTTAATGGTTCAATGCTGGCGGGCAATGGTGTCCTGTCATAGCATTAACTCTGCTGCGGGTTCCCTAGGTGGAGTATCTACGTGGTGACTAATGTAGCTTGCAACCTGTCATGGAGAATGGTGAGTAATAAATGTGATATTTATGTATTCAGTACCTCGTAAGGGATTGTGCTATAATGTCGAAATCTTCGTTGTTTATGTTATATCCCTAGTAACTATTCATCGAGCTTGTTTATTATTTTCCTGTGCATCGACAAAAACAGCAGGAGGAATGGAACTAAACTTTTATGACAAGATTTTTCCAAGGTTTCGTGTAACAGCAGTGAATCACAACAGTGAATCACAAGATTTTTCCATGGTTTGGTGTAACAGGTCTCAAGAAACCTGGTTAATGTGGCAGTGGTCTTCCACTAAGGCGGCGGCGTGCTAATGTCATATAATATAATGCTTTGAGTGTAACAGAGTTGCTCTTAGCTGCACTCCATAATTCGAACTCTTTTAACTCCAAGAATTTATTACGATCGTTGATAAAGAGGAAAAATAAAAATTGAAAATTGTTCCACATGAATCCATGCAGAGGGATGCGTGCATCTGTTTGCCATGTTTATGAGCTGTTCCAGTTTTAATTGCTGGAGAAAAATTTGTTGGAAACAATAATTATAAACAGCTTGCACAATTAAACTATCAAATTGACACGGCTTTCAAGCAATGGCGTCTATGTAGGTTATGTGTAGTAGATGGATAACTGGCTATTGTTATGGTAAAGGTATGCGGCCTCTTCAGGATTGTGTAGACACAACATTCTTTTTCTTCTCTTCTGGTTTTTGTTATCGCTACGATTGTAACTGCTATGACATCCGTCGTTTCCGCTCTGTGACAGTTGAGTTCGGCCCTGGTCGGTTGTCTCGCTATCCTGGCTTCTGGATTTATTATGCACGTTTCTTTTGTTGACCCTGTTTCTTGCTAAGAATAGAGGATTTTGGAGACTCGGAGGGTTTTAATTCAGGTGAATGACGGACCGACGCTATGCTAGCAGACTCTTAGGCAACGGTTTCTGTCTGTAGTTTGTACGGGTGATGTTTGATGATTTCATGAAAACTAAGTTATTTTTTCATCTCTCTTTAGTATCTGCTTTACCTAGTCAGATTTTACTGGCATTTATATTGGTGATATCTCTCTGAAATGCCTCACATTGTGCTGTTGCCGAACTTATTTTTATCTCTTTTTGAAGCGTTTTTGTCTTTGCAATTCTTTTCTGATCTCATTTGATGTTGAGACTCTCAGAATTTTTAATGTTTTATTTAACTTTTTAACAGTTACTTTTGGAGGGTTTAATATCTTCCTTTTCATCAGTTTTCTACATACTTATAATTTCATCGGGAATTAAAACATTCTCCATATAAGTTGATGCGCCTTTCGAATAGCTGCAATGCCTCTAAAGAACGAGATGTCAATGTTTTCTGCAGAAATAGATATATGTTTCACCATTAAAATTTGTTTGTTGGTAAGATGCCTAGTATTGTAAAACTCAGTGTGGCTTGCCAGATTGTTTCCACATCTTTTCCTTGTAGTAATCTGTAATATTTTGATGCCTACTGATCCTTTAACAGTGGGAAGAATTCACATATTGTTAGTCTTTGCATACTTTTCACATAGATGCCATAATTTGTCATTTGATAGCTACGAAATACAGGTGCCTGACATACCTTAATTAGAGTGTAATCCGTTATTTTCCCTAAAACGTCAGGAAGATAGAAATGCTAATTTTATGCAAATATTTCATAGAAGATGCATCGAACCTTTAACTTCGCTTGCTTCTATGGTCGAACTCTTCTCACATTTAAACTTTGTACACCTATAAGGGTTGTTCTTTGGAAACTCCATAATACATCAGTAGTTCTACTAACCCCAATGAGAAGTTCTATATATTAGGATATTATAGTGTATTGTTTAAACAAACAACGAGCATTGCTCTAATTTTCATTTGCCACTGTTATGCAGGTTATTTGAATCTAAAAAAAATGCGGAACTAGTGATTTCGAATCTTCGATAGAAGAAGATATCATTTGGTGCTAATTCTGAAACCTCTTCAGTTGCTAGTTGTTGGAGCTGGCCACTGTACAGCTATTCGATGATCATTGCTTCTATTGTGCCAATCAACACATGATTGATCACATGAATATTCCCTTTGCTCTAGGAACCAATCAAACACGATCCATAAACTTCTAATGATCATTTATTACCATGATTGCATAGCAACGAAGTTGTATTGTTTATTAGTTCTTGTGCGATCAGACACAGTTCTTGAAATCGATAACTAACAACAAAAGCTTGAAAGTTTGAAAAATAACAACTGCGGCTTCCAAATAGAACAAGAAGGGTTTCTGATTTGTAATCTTTAGTTTATTTTCATTCAATTTGTTACAGTTTCCTTTCAAACTTTATTTTCATTCAGATTACCAAATTTTTCTTTTAAACAATACTTTCATTCAATTTGCCATATTTTTATTCCAATATTTGGAATTAGAGAAATTCTGATAAGATAGCCTTGAGAGTTAGTCAAGGACTAGTTTTCAAAGAAATTTTGAGAATTGGTGTGGCCAAAGGTCACGACATCTTTTAGAACGTCCCGATGACATCTTTTATCAACCCCCAATGACATTCTCTAAAATCTCCCAATGACATATTTAATGTTGGTATCTTGTAGACTTATCTTCAAAATTGATCCGTGAGGATAAGCCTTACTATCGTTGAGGAAAAAAAGTTTCATTGAAATAGTTTGGAAAAGTAAAACTCATGCGTAGGATGATATAATTTTCTATTTTTACTGTATATGTGCTGCCAACTATACATCTATTCGATGATGATTCTCAGGAAACACTGGACGACACAGTTCACACAATACTGGATGACACAGATATGACAAAAGGCAAGTTGCTGGGCTGGCCACCGTGCCAGAATTCTGCTTTCAAATATCGCCAATTGTGTTTTTGAAACTTATTGAAATTGACCAACCAAACTCTTGGGGTATGTACTACGTTGTGCTCTAGGATGCATTACAAACATGATAAACCCTAAAATTTTGGCGACGTTCAATGTTATATAGGTGTCTGAAACCGTAGGTACCTGGTTCAATTCCAAAGCTTGTAACGCCTCCAACTACCTATCCCATCTTTAGAAGTATAAACTCTATCTCACTCGATTTGAACAACTTTCCATTTGAAGTTGATATTTAGCTGTATGTTTTCGTCCTTGTTAATGTCATTGATTAAAGAACGATTTTAAAAAGATAATTTGTAATATTTTGGAGGATAAATTTTTCAATGTTTTTCTTCTAATAATTTTGCATAGTATGATTCTTGCTGATGTGATTACTTCACTGTGTTGAGATTGCTTCAAATGCCTTTTATGCATGAAGGGTATGTAAAGATGTTTTCCAAGAACATAGATAAAGACCACCTTTTTAATTCAAATTTCAGTTCTATTGATCAGTTTCAAAGCATTTATGTTTATGTCATTTTCTCTTAATGCCCATTCTTTTTTTGTGGTTTTATTCTTCTTATTTTATAAATGTTTGGTAGATGGCATGTCTGATGCTTAGGTTACAAGGGTTGCAATTTTATCATGAGTGGCAAATTAGGCTTTTTACATGTCAAAAAAATTGTATTTTCGTGAATGTCGAAGACAAGAATTCCAATGATTAAATTTAATTAGGTTTTAAGAATTCCAAGGATTAAGTTAGGTTTATGAATGCATTGAGGATTAAGGCCTATTAGTAATTGTTGTTATATGTATCATATATTTTTGTTTCAAAATCTCTGGAGCATGTTGTAGAATGTACCAATTTGCTTCAGAGCAATATATTGAAATTGTATTATTTTGGTTTTAAGAGTTTGGTGACTGAGAATAATAATAGGGCGTGAGGAACGAACCAACTGCTAGAAATCCAGTTCACTTATGGCAACAGAAGCTTTGCGACGGCATGTAGGAAGCTTCACTTTGCTTCCTTGGTTTTTTCTCTCTCTATCGCACATTTGATAGTCCATGCAGATAATCTCATTTGCTTGCGCGCGAACGCCGGGATCCATTTAAGCATTTTGATGGATAGCAGGAGCTTGTATTACCTGCACTGTTAAATAACTGTTCCATAAGTTTAGTATGGTGTGTAGTTATCCATTTTCGTACGTATTCATTAGTAATAGCCTGACATTTTTTACAATAGCTTGAGGTCGATAAATGTCCACTGGTAGGAATGATCATGTGTACTTTGGAAAGCTCTTGGTATGCTCCAATCCATTTGTAAAATGAAATTACAGAAAATAATTGCATTGCATTATATAGAGGAAGGGATATTGTTTAATAACCAAAAAATTTACAAATAATTACTTAAAAGGATATTTTAAAAAACAACAGAAAATCTTGTGCAATTTTGCTTTATTTAAAACTAAGATCGAGCCATACCATCAAAGGGAAAAGATATTGGAAATGGTCGGGCCAGGCCATCATTAACCAACTTGAGGCAAAATGAAAGAAAATATCTAGAAAACCGCTGGTTTTTTACATTATAGATCATAATTACCATGAAATGAATTTATATGAAAGTTCAGTAGAATAAACCCTAGTAGTTTACTTGTCCAAAGACATTCTGTAAATCCTTGTGGAAAGCTTCAGATTGGATGTGTTTTAAAGCTCACGTTAAATCACTGGCCGAAAGCACCCCAACTATTAACATAAAAGTTTTTTGAACAAGAGTTTAATAACTAGTTAAAGTTTTAGATTTTTTCTCAATTTGGTGGTATAATAATTTTCTATTCAAATAAACAAATAGAGTTTCATTTTGAACAAGAGTTTAATAGCTAGTTAAAGTTTTAGATTTTTTCTCAATTTGCTGGTATAATAATTTTCTATTCAAATAAACAAATGGAGTTTCATAAGTAAATAAACATACTATCAACAAATTGAGTTTTATGATAACTACTTAACTTGTGTGAATGTGGATAGATACTAGATAATTAGATTGCTGCTAGATTGAGAGGGATTGTGTTATCTTCTCTAGGATTATATATATTTATTATGGGGTTGGCATTCTTTCATAATTCGTGTCATGGGTAGATTTGAAATTTAATTTTCACCATTTGTATATTTCATCATCAACTTTAAATTTCCAAAGACTTGTATCTTGCTTACATTTTTGTTAAGAGCAATATTCATCAAAATCCAAAACACCTAAAACTTTGTTTTGTTAGAACTTTGCTTGGCCTTGTGTAAAATCATGGCTAGAAGGGCTATATTGCACTTCAAAGTGAATTTGGTTGGGTGATCTCGATCTACCATATTTAAGATGTAACAAATTGGGTCTTTTAATCATGAAGAAGAATGCTTAGCACTTCTTTTGCATCTTTTCCAATTATCTTTGAGATGACTAAGTAATTTTGTGGCAATAATATCATATTTATATAAGAGCTTCTATGTTATAGCAATAGTTGTTAGCAATTACGGGGACATTGCCACCTCGTGGCTCTTGTTAATGTATTGAATACTCAAATTTTAATTAAAATCAGATATAAAGAAAGAATTAATACATATGAATTTTTTAGGCGATGATGCAATCCCTTAAATTTTCAATGCGTGTTTGATATGATGACAACTACTGGAGGATGGCTACCCAATTAGGAGGAGGGAATGTATGTTTGACATGATGACAACTAATGGATGGTGGCTACCTAATTAGGAGGGAGCACAAATGTTTATATAGTAATAGATTTGTGTGTTTCTCTTATGTGGAACCTAAATATAGACTCTTTAATAAGATTTTAGAGGAGATGTTACTAAAGAAACAACCAAATAAATTTCTAACCTAATATCTTGTCAAAATGGTTCTTGTTATCTTTAATGCTTGTTGTTAGCCATTTTTCATCCCTAACTAGAATTGTATCTACATCCACATTAACATCTGAAAACAATAGAACTTTCAACAAGAAACAACTCAATTAATATATGTGTGTGTGTGTGTGTGTACACTTTTGGTAGCATCCCAAATGTGACGTCTTGTTAGAATAGTAATATGAAAATTTTGGCATCATAAGTAGAGGCCCAAAACATGTCCAACATGATAATTATGGCCTGGAGTTTCCTTTGCAATTTGAGACATGTTGTCAATGTGTTTCGAACCCTCAAACTGAGGTTCTTCATCAGGACAAAGCAACGTTCTTTATCCTGATGAAGAACCTCAGTTTGAGGGTTCAAAACCTGTTGACAACATGTCTCAAATCGAAGAGGAAACTCCAGACCATAATTACAATGTTGATACCTGCAAACTCTCATCTCAAGCAATGTCCAACATGCCTCACTTCCCATCATACTCTTGCTTTGGTCAAGTTAGCATCCATAATTTCATTGGAAGGAGCTAAACAAATAAAGCCTTTGATTAAAGTAGTTAACAAATATTAGTTTTTCAAATCTCAACTATTATTCTATATTAGTAACCTAGATTCTCTAACCCACTAACCCTTAATGACCCTTAACCTACTAACTCATAACCTCTAACCAACTAATTCCTGATGGCCCTTAATGTCCCACTAATCCTTGATCCCTCACTTGAACACCTAATCCATTAAACCTAACCCAACAACCCTTAATTTCCCTTGACCCATTAACCCTTGATCCATTAACCCACTTGAACCCCCAATCCATTAAACCTACCCCAATAACCCTTATCGCCTAACACACTAAACCCTAACCAACTAACCCAAAAACAACTAATGACTAAACCCTAACCCACTAATTTATTAACACTTAACCCTTAACACACTTACCACTAGCCCACTAATGCTTAACCTCCTACATATTAGCGCTCCAATGCATAAACCATTAACCCTTAATTATATACCCATAACCACTAACACCTAACCCCTAGCCCACTAACCCCTAACCCACTAACTCCTAATCCCTAACACATTAAGCCATGATCCATTGACGTCTAACCCCCAACACACTATTGACTAAGAGTTAACCCACTAACCCCTAATCCCCTAAACACCTAACTCACTAACCCTTAAGCTACTAACCCACTAACACATAACCCTAACCCACTATGAACAAATGGACACTATCCCACTAACCACTAACTAACTAAAAACTAACACACCAACTCCTAGCCTACTTAGCACTAACCCACTAACACAATAACCCACTATCTAGGCCATAACCATCAACCTTAAACCAATTAGCCTTACCCAACTAAACCAATAACTTATATGTCGCAAACACATTAATCCATAAATTAGGATCTAACCATTATCCTTAGCCCACTAACCCATTAACCCGATAACCCGTAACGAACCCTAAACTAATAACGCACTAATCCATAACCCCTAGCCCACTAAACACTAAGTCCCAACCCTTAATGGTCACTTGTCTATTAACCCTCAATAACCACTAACAAAATAACATTTACCATGCTAACCGTAACCCATTAAGCCAATAACCCCTAATGTTGAACACACTAACCCATTATCTAGGCCATAACTACTAACCCACTAAATCCCAACCCCTAACACACTAACCCATTATCTTGTCCATGACTACTAACCCACTAACTTCCAACCCCTAACACACTAACACCTAACCCATTAACTCCTACAAGACCCCAAACCACTAACCCAATAACCCGCGACCTTTAAAACACTAACTCTTAACCCACTAACCCATAACCTATCAACCCCCAAATCACTATCCCTTAAGCTATTATATCCCTTACCACTAACCCCTTAATGCAATAACCCTTAACCCAATAATTGACTAACAAATAACTCTGAGCATTGTTCTTCGATTCCTGTGTTTGCTTGATTGGGAAGTGGTATTCGAGATTACCACAATATCCATTTGAAATGTCGATGTTTCGAACCTAGATCAAGGTTCATGTTCAGAACAATGAGCTCTGAACACATTGACCACTAGGCATTGACCCCTAACTCCCTAACCCCTAAACCACTAACCCAGAAAACACTAACCCAATTACTTCTGAACCAGTGACTAACCCACTCACTCTTTAACTATTATCCCCTAAACCACTAATGATTAACCCATTAACCTATAACATATTAAACCATACCCCACTAAGCCTTGATCATATGACACATCAATCCCCTAACCCCCACATTTGGCTTTATCCCTTAATCCATAACCCCAAATCCACTGACACCTAACACTCTAACCCGCTAATACCTAACCCACCAAACCCTAACCCTTAATACAGTAACCCCTAACACACTAACATCTAACCCACCAACCCATTAACCCACTTACACTAATCTACTAAGTCACTAATTCATTGACCCAATAACAACTAACCCACTTACACTCTAAACCCTAACCCATTAATGATCAAGGTGGATACTAGTGGCCACTCACCTATTGCACTGAAGTAGAATGATTCCACATCTTATCAGTTCTATCACAATTTTTCAAGTCCCAAACTTCCAATACATTTTTCAAGCATTTCCATTGCACTTTTGGCAATTGAAATGGAGCACAAAATCTTTTATTTTGTGGTTTGCCATGCATTACCTCGATCTCGACCCTTTGAACTTGATCTTATTTATATTGTAATTATGCTTTCATTTATTGTTCGTTGCTTAACACCATGAGGTCGTCTCCATGGTGATTATGAACAATGACAAACATGATCATTGTAATATTGACAAACATAGATCCATCTTAAACTCAGATCTATCACGCACCAAGAGGGATCCAATTTCTTGAGGTGTAAATTTCTTTTATCTTAAATTCTGTACATGTCCATAAAAAAATTACATCTCATAAATTTGATCCTTCTTGGTGCTTGATAGATTTGGGTTTAATATGGATCTATGGTGGTTTTATTTTTATTTTATTTTATGAGCCAACGTGGATTTTTTTAATTGTTTTTTATTTGGTTTTAATTTTTTATTTTATGAGTCGACATGATTTTTTAATTATTTTTTATATTTGGTAACATTACATAACGTTACGTTACAACATCCCTCCCTACTGGCTTATAGAGCACCTCGCTACTCTCGGTGCAATGAAAGGTTCGAAGGTTGACTAGTAGGGAGGACACTGATGGGAATATGAGTCCACCAAAGGGAAAGACAAGGGGGTCCAATAGGGGAATAACCTATGCTTTATGATGATGCATTTCCCTATCCATAAACCTCCTTCATTTAATTCCCTATTGTCATTTATTCTCAAATTTGTGCTAAACTTGATTTGAGAGCCTAGTTAAGTGAAAGGGGAAATGTGAATATTAGAAGTTAGTAATCATATGCCAAAGTGACTCACTCCTATTATAGTAATTGTCTCATAACTTTGGGGAACCAAGAAAGGGATCAAGGAAAGATTCATCCCTCTCACTCACTCATTCATTCATTCATGCAAATTCAAATGGGGGGAGAGGATCTTGGAGAAAAGCCTATTAGGGAAATTTTGAAATCTAAAATGGGCCTTCTAAGAGATATAATAAAATATTATGAGTTAGACATTTTGTGGGGAAGATATATTTACAACTCACCTCTTACACTAAAATCAATGTAACTATGGTGAAGTTAAATTGAAAGGATGTTTGTAAACAAAATTGATAAAAACAAATATTATTTTATGTGACTAGGAATATGAATACTTTTGAATACATAACTTTTAAATGTCATATAATGAATGTACTTATAAAGTATAATACTCATAAAATAAAATAAAGTATATTAGTTTTGAATTTTTGAAAATAATTCACTTATTTAATATTTAAAATATATTTATGAAATTATATACTAATAATTTTGAATTTTTAGCATAAATTAAACTTATATAAATAAATTATTAATAATAATTAGTTTTTTAAGAGTATATTTATTATATAAATATCACTTATATTTATTAAAAATAAAAACCAATAATACATTTATATAAATCTAATTTATTTATAAAATATTCATTATAAATATTTAATACTTATAAAATAAACTTACTAACCATTATATAAGTTTAATTTATATTACATTAATTAATATAATTTTCATTAATTTAATATTATATATATATATATATATATATACCAATAAATATATGATATGTTCTATTTATATTATATTTATCATAATATGATGTAGTTATTTGGTTGATATAACATGTGGGTTGATGTAACGTAAAATACACGTTGTTATAAAATAATTTGGTTCCCTTTACGTGGGGAAGTTTAGGACCCACACACTGAGTATTACGTATCCACTTAGGACCCACGCACTGAATATTACGTATCCCTTTTTTTTGAATATTACGTATCCACTTTTTTAGTCCATGTTTCGCAGGGATTATAGCGATTGATCGGTTGCTATAGCTATTTTGACTTTAAATAATTTCAAATTATTTTCAGTGTGAACCAAAGTTCTTGAAAATTTTCTTATTAAACTAATTTTTTTAAATATAAAAAAGAAATTATACATTTTAAAAATTAAATTAACTTATTTTCTGATTGGCTAGCTACAAAGATTTGTCATTTTTTCCCTGGTGTGCAAATAAATTATTAAGATATAAAAATATTAAAAATAAATATAAAAATAAAAAACACAAATACGTCACGTATGTACTTATTATTGATGTAAGATACGATTGGAGATATACAGTACTTGCATATTTATTACAAAGTACTTGCATATTTATTACAAAATTCCAATATTTATTGCTGGAGGATTAAAATATTTTAATCTGGGTTATTTCCTGCTCCTTTCCTGAAATCTGGTCCATGTAGCAAATTCAATGTGATGCTCCTCAAATTGGCAGGCTGTCTGAACAAGCAAATAATCGGGTAATATCTATGTACTAAATAATGTAGACGCTACATAGATTTAGTTTTTGTAACTTCATGTGCCCAAGATGCAACCGGGTAACCATCCATGTAGCAAAGGAAACAATAACTTATCTTTTTTCATGTGCATATACCTGATAGTGAACATAAAGCATGTATCAAAAAAAAAATGTTCACAACATCTCTTAATTCCGTACACATGACCGATGGGCATGAAATAATTTCTTGAAAATATCCATCGAGAATTTGATTACAACAACTAATTTCTTAAAGAAGCAGACACTGAAAGTAGGGTTTGTAAAATACAGTATAGACCTAGATTAGAAATGTCAATTAAAAACTTAATAAGATGGAAACAAATGATAAACCTTGCACCCGTGTGAAGAAAAGGAGTGTTGGGCAGCCATGGCTAGGCTGCAGGCCGTGAGCCATGGTCGGCCTGAACAGACGCAACCATGGTCGCATTTGCACAAAGAAGAAAAAAAATATATTTATATATATAAATTAACAATATATATATATATATATATATAACCCTGCATGAATGAGAATAAAAAAAATTATTTAGAATCATGGAAGCTCAAAAACAAATGAAAAGAGAATGCAGAACATATGTTGCGTGGGGTGGGGTTTGAGTTGAGGGCTGACCCCTCCCATGTAGAAAACAAAAACAAAATTTGGTTGCAAGCAAAGGCCAAAGGCCACACTATAGCCACAAACCCCACAACGGGCCTACCATGACTTCGGCTTTGGCCTAGCCCCAAAACTTATCTTCTCTACAAGTCGACTGGATCACCTTCTATGCCAAGCTAGCAATCAAACTAAATCTGTATTCAAGCGGTCGAAGGATACTATGAAGCACTACCATTTGGAGCGTGCTGTGTGTGTGTCATTCTCGCTGGAGGTACCAATGTTTCCATACTCTACAAATCTCTGAATGCTCCATGCTACACCGTGCCCTGCAAGGTAGAAAACGGTCCTCAAATGAGCCACTAAGCATTCATTACCTTCAGACAGAAGCACAGGTATGGCTACCATGGCCATCCTCGCAAACTAGCTACCATGCGTAGATGAGGGGGCTGAGATAGCGACCACATGGGGTGTCCTAGTGAGCCTGCAAGGAGGAGGTCATGAGTGTTGCGATAAATCTACCAACACTAAATATGACAGAAGTCGTGACGTCTGCAATAGCTACCTATGGATAAAACCACATGGAGATCTCCGTCAATGAACCCCAATGCACAGGTCTTCTTTCATCAATTAGAGCTTCGATTTGAACAATGCTTCACATAAACCCCGTGATAAGCATCTACAGACCCAGGAAAATATTTCTGCGGCTAAAAAGATTCAAATCATAAGACCACAACGAAGAAAATTAGAGAAATGGAGCTTAGTGGCGGCAGTGCGGATCATACACCCGAGTCCGCAGGCAAAAAAAATGAAAACCCTGACTTGAAGGAGGGGGGGTAAGGTGTTGCTTGAGTAGGTTTCCCACTGGAGAAGCCATGGGTTGCATTGCATGACCCAGTGACATGCCTGGCAGGTGGTGGAAGTTCGAAATTTCCAAAAGTAGAGTTAGTAAAAGTAAAATATTAACAATGGGAAGTCTCAAATTTTGAAAGTAATATATGTTTTTTTTTGCTTTAGATAGATTTTCAATAGTTTTCAGATCCAATCAATAAATCCAATATTGCATATAATGTTTGACCGCAACATGAATACACATAGATATTCTTATATGCATACTAACTGACTGAATAGGAATGTAACAACTATGGGACTTCACGTAGATCTTCTTATAACATTTTATGCATACTAACTGACTGACTAGAAATGTAACAACTATGGGACTTCTAGAGAATAGGATGATCCAAGATTATTCCATGAAATATAAGAACTATCACTAGAACTGTAATCATCATGGCTAGTGCTTAGGAAGGATTGACACAACGAGTTACTGAAGCTGGCTATGATCTATGGGATTTGGAAAATATAAAATCTCAGTAGCATCCAGGTAAACGTATTCATGGCATTCTTTGACTAAAATAATGGTCTCTCTGGCTGCAAATTTGAATGATCGTGTGGTGGAGGACAGCTTATTAAACCCATCAATGTGTCACAGTGATCCGAAATCTGGTGTTTTTTATTCTACAATTGTGACACCTCTTTGACCACGTAGTTATTTTGTCTAACATAACCATCTCTGGCAGCTCTACTTTTGGTAAAAATACAATACTTCAAACTTCATTACGGTAACACCCATGACGTTATCCATAACTTTTTTGCTTCTGTTTCTTTATGTGGTAAATAATTGAATGGATGACTTCATACAGCCAGCTCCCTTCAAAACTTCTCCAGCAAAATAATATGAAAATCCTTACCAACTAAAAGTAATTTATTTTGAAATTGTGACTTGATGATATAGTAGCTGAAATAATGGGAACCTACCACAATATCAAGAGGTGGTCAATATAAAACATCAACCCCATGTATTGAGTTTAATGGTTACGTATAAGATCTTAATGCATATGACCTCTTTATAGACATAATGGAAAAGGTAGTGAGTAAAATAATCTTTGTAAGAGCCCACTTTAATATCGAATGAAAAACAAGAACTTAATATCGAATGAAAAAATAAGTATGGGGGATAAAAATACTTTATCACCACACAATTATAAACAAGTATTTTTACAACAGTGTGAAATTATAATTAATCCCATACAAAGACTTGCTCAAACATGCTAAGCAATATTATCTAATGATTACTTTATTTAATGTTTGAAGATTAATACGTGAGAATATTTAAATGGTCGAAAAGTATATGGTTTATGTTTCAAACAATTAAATTAAATATTGAGACATAATGATAAGAAGACAAATAGTTACATATTTTAAATATTAAGTCATATTGAGATATAATGATAAGAAGACAAATAAGAGAAATAGCTGCAAAGCAGATAGTTCCTGCTTTAAAATTATGTTTATGATTGAAATATGGTTTATGTGGAATATTAAAAAAGTAAAGAAGCAATCACATGTGATTATCATAAAAATGTAAAACCAAAATTCACAACCAAAATACTTTGTTGTATAAGGAGGAGGTCTAGCAAAAGCTTTAACCACATCTACCATATTGACAAGATTTGTCTTTATGCCATTACCTCATCCCTCAATTTTTGGCATCAACTTAGGCATCTTATACCTGTAAAAAGCAACATCCCTCTTGCCCTCACCAATATTTAGAAGATCCATTTCTTCTGATTAGTGATTCGAGAATTTAAACATAATACTTCTTTATGAAGCTTGAGATGCCACTCGAGAATCAAGGGGATGCTTCCATTGATAATTCGAGAATTTAAACATAATGTCGCTTTATGAAGATTGAGATGTGAATCGAGAATTAAGGGGATGCTTCCATTGGCAGAGACAACAATTTTATAGGAAAAAGGGGAAAGTAGGATGTGACTCGAGAAATATTGTTGAAATTTTTTATATATACATTGTGAAACTTAACTTTCAACAATATTTCAATATGCTTATTGAAAATTTCAAAATCAACTACTCTCACACTTTATGTCATCGACAATTTGATATAACTTGACCAATGTTATCAATGCTATGATTAATTATTGTCGTGCTTTAATCTTCTGCTCCTAATATATGTCATCGTTTGTACAATCGAGATAAGTCTTTCTGTTATACTCGCCAAACCTTAAAGAAATTAAGGTTGTCAAACAAGGGAATATCTACATAGTTAGAATAGATTCACACTTGTGGGGTCCGTATTGTAGTATCGATTCATATACTTGGGATATGTTCTTTCAAGTACTATTCATCTATCTCCATTTGTCGCTCTAACATACTGCAATACTTCTCATGCCATTTTAGATGCGTTGCTTAGTTAACTTAAAATTAATAAATAATTTAGATAATAATTTATTAATATTATTAATAAATTAATAATATGTTCTTTCAAGTACTATTCGTCTATCTGCATTTGTTGCTCTAACATACTGCAATACTTCTCATGCCATTTTAGATGCCTTTCTTAGTTAACTTAAAATTAATAAATAATTTACTTACTGTTTTCAACCAAAGTTGATTTAATTCCTAATGACAGGGATCCTACTTTCCCCTTTTTCCTGTAAAGTTGTTGTCTCTGTCAATGGAAGCATCCCCTTAATTCTCGAGTCACATCTCAATCTTCATAAAGCGACATTATGTTTAAATTCTCGAATTATCAATGGAAGCATCCCTTTGATTCTCGAGTGGCATCTCAAGCTTCATAAAGCAGTATTATGTTTAAATTCTTGAATCACTAATCATAAGAAATGGATCTTCTAAATATTGGTGAGGGCAAGAGGGATGTTTCTTTTTACAGGGATAAGATGCCTAAGTTGATGTCAAAAATTGAGGAATGAGGTAATGGCATAAATACAAATCTTTTCAATATGGTAGATGTGGTTAAAGCTTTTACTAGACCTCCTCCTTATACAACAAAGTATTTTGGTTGTGAATTTTGGTTTTACATTTTTATGATAATCACATGTGATTGCTTCTTTACTTTTTTAATATTCCGCATAAACTATATTTCAATCATAAACATAATTTTAAAGCAAGGACTAGCTGTTTTGCAACTATTTCTCTTGTTTGAGTTTTGAAAAGAGGACATAGGCATTGACAATATAATGAATATTAAGTATTTATAAATTTAGTTTATTATATATTGAAAAGTGAGTATTGATTTTGAATATAAATTTATTTGTATTTATAGATTTAGTTTATTATATATTGAAAAATGAGTATTGATTTTGGATATAAGTTTATTTTTAAATTTGAAATATAAAATATTTTTCTTTTGAAAGTACTTTATTACATTTATATTATATTAAAAAGTAATGTATGGTTATTTTTTTATCATGAATACTTTACTTGTAACATTGATGAGGTTAACCATGTGTTTTCATCCATCATTTAAAAATTGATAAATAATCATTTTTAACTCAACCAATGTCACCTCAACCATAAGGGACGATGTCATCCTATAGAATGTGATTAGTTCATTTAAAGTCGATTATAATATTACATTTTTTTATTTTTATTTTATGCCCATTTTTTACCTTAAAATTCTTCTAATTGAAAACTATTTGTAATGTATGTATTTTCATTATTTTTTTTATTATGTCTTAACTTATATTACTTTTATTGATATTTTTTTTTTTTCTGTAATTATTTCTTTTCTAATATTATTTATATATATAACATTGTTGCATTTTTTAAGATCCTTCGTCCTCGAAGAAATGATAGCATTACTCATGCTAATGTCTACTTCATCCTCGAAGCAATGATAACGTTACTCATGCTAGTGTCTAATAGCCCACTTGGAGGCTTCTAGTTTATGTGATAGTGCACCTACTATGACATAATTAGTAGCCCAAGGCATTGATCAACTATTGGAGATACTTTCTTATAGTGTCTTCATCAACACATGTTTCTTCAATATAAGTTTTTGGCAGCCAAATTTCTTGCACTCTAGGGGAATCATTATAACAAATGGTCGCAATGTGTAGGTATGGACAAAGAATTGATTCATGGTACAACATCAATACACAGAAAAAAATATCAAACTGTGGTTTGCTTCTACCAAATCAATGGTGGTTGAACGAGAGAATGTAAGAAGACAAGGCTTGAATGATTCCACCATTATTAATTATGTTCTCTTTGGATGTCATTATCGAGTGGATTAAGTTGACTGGGCCCCGCTGAAAGGTTGGATCATGAATATCTACGCATACTTTGTCACAAATTTTAAGCATAGTAGCATAATTCGAGTACGAATACAAATACAAATACAATTCGACACAGAAAAAATACGTAACGGAAAAATCCAATACGAATCATATACAAGAGTAAACTTCTTATATATAATACTTTTAATCAAATATACACTAATATACCATAAATGTACATCTCACACATGTTATTTACAACCAAAATTACTATTTAAAAAATAAAAATATTGTGATAGACAACATTTAGTTATTAATAATTATTTAAATAAGAAAATAAAAACATATTTAATGGGTTGTGAGGATGGATACAAGCTCCCATATGACATTCTGGAATATCTGCAAGAAATTGGATATACTACTCTCTCTCAGATCAAGAAACCTGGAAATTTGGGTTATGATGGTTCATACTGGTACAATGTTATAGACTTAGGAATTAGCGGCATTCTGAAAAGTGAATGGGATTATTATATAACTAGACTGAAGGCTGTTGGAATCAGGTTTTCAAACTCTGATGACAAGTTGTTATGGATTGGCAATAAAAAAAATGGCCAGGTGACTGCAAAAGATTCCTATCTCTCCATTGCAAGCTGTGATAATTATATTGTTCCAAATTGGTGGTATGAGAAGTTATGGAAATGGAAGATTCTATAGAAAATAAAGTGTTTTTTTCTGCTTGTACTGGAAAATGTGATTCTCACATGCGACAATTTACTCAAGCGTGGATGGGAGGGGCCAAATAGATGTACCCTGTGCACTTGTGATGCTAAGTCGATTGATCATATTTTTATTTATTGCTCCTTTACTACAAATCTCTGGTTTTCAGTTTGCTCAAACCTTGACATCCTTATGTCATGGGGTAAAGAAACTCTAGATAGGAATCTTTATGAATGGTATCATACCAAAAAAGATCATTGACTCCTTCCAGTGATCATATGTTGGGTGATATGGTATATTAGAAATGCATTAGTCTTTGAAGACAGACTTCCAATGTTACTTCTGGTTTGATCAAGATTATCAATATGTTTAGGGAGCTGCGTCCATTACAAGTTAAAGCTTCCAAAACTAGAAAGATTGAAGATCATCCTTATATTGATGAGGCACATGGTTTTTTCGATGGTGTTGCTCTAGATGGTAGATGCGTTGTTGGTGCATATCTTTTCTTAAATAGTGGACGCTCTTTCAAATTGAATCTAAATTGTGGTAATGGCACCAACACAAAGGCATAATTACTAGCACTTTGGTGTCTGATCAGGTTCACAGAAATTTTGGGCATTGACACTATAAATATTTTTGGGGACTCACTGACAGTGGTGAATTGGGCAAAAAATTTGGTGATCTACAATCCATTGTTCTACATCAATGGTGCAAAATAATTGAAGGAATTATGCATAGGTTTCATAGCTGGGAGATTCAACATATCTTCAGGGAATTAAATTCAATTGTTGATTCCCTCTCGAAGGATGCTCTGTTGCAGAATGAAAGCTTTTTATATTGGGAAGAATATATTGATGATCATCTATAACATGATGGTCATATTCACTTTTTTTATTGATAGCTTTAAGGTTGTCCATGATGGCCATCTCTCATTTTTTTGGTGGATTATGATCCCACTGTTTGCTTTTTTTAGCACTTTATGTTGGGAAAGATATGTTCATGATTGATAGTAATTTTGGACTTGGATGTAATTGTAGATAACTGAACTGTTTTTTTCTGTATTGGATAGTTTTGGGATACCTTATGTACTTTTTGATTCGAAAGAATAGCAAAAGTATGGTTTTTTTCTTCTTGAAAAAAAAAGGAGAAGGATTAATGGTTAGAAAGTATGAAATTGAATGTTATTTATATTGTGTTTAAATAAATTAAATTTTGATTTTTTTAAATTGATTTTCAAATTTTAATTGCTCGCTTGTAGGAACCCATATTCGTATTACACTTACACTAAATATTCAACGAATTCCGAATTTTTTCGAATTTTCATACACGAAAGTCCAATACGACCAAATTATACTACTATATCTTTAAACTGTTGATGTTAGTAAATGCCGAAATCGAGATTGTCATTGAAGTTGTGGGCATTAGCGAAATTTCCCACCAAAAGCTTCACCCATTGGGACAAATGAAAGGTCGAATCTAGAGAACATTATGTTATTAGCCTACTCACCAATAAAACACCCTCTATCAACTTAACGTTTATGAGATTTCCTCGAATTAAAAATTTTAATTCATAAAGAAATGACAATAATTTCTAGTCTTCCAATTGATGTTAATATCAATCTAATAGAGCATTAATTGCAACTTCTAGATGTTTGGGAATTTATATTTTTTTCATTGCAAATAGCTGATGCACCCAAAGGCGTCATGTATAGTGGTCATGGGTTTCGATCCAGAGTGAGGACAGACTTAACCGACCACCCCAACCACCCCATAGCCACATTGCCATTTAGTGATCCTCTTCCTAAGATCGTGAATATCGAGCAGCAGCATTTCATTTTAGGCTTTTCCAATGTATTGGGAATTTTTTTTGGTTAATTGTTGTTTTAATTTTTCCATCTCTTCCTTCTCGTGCTTCTAAATTTCGTTTACAAATTGTTTCCAAATCGTGATGATGGGTGATCGTTGGTCTAAAACTTCCACGACGTGAGTGCTTTAATCCACAAAGTAGCTATTAATGGTATCATAAAGCTTATAAACTATATATTTAAAGCTTATAAACTATATATATAAAGACGATGATGGTTACAAATGAGAACCTCATATAAATAGACCTAAGGGGTTGCTTGATACACCTTTTCATAAAAGGATATGTTTGTTATGTCCTTGACATTATGTTTTCATGTAGGGGGTATTAATTCAGAAATCGTTCAAATTTTGCAGTTTTGAAAGCTTTTTGCTATGGTTTAAATTAAAATTATTTTTTGAATTATTTAAATTTGTAATTAACTGGACTCTTATTCGTCCCTTGCAGATGATGTTGGCCTGGGTTTTCGCTCCCCAGGACCTGGCGGCGAGCTTCCGTAAGCAATCGTACTTAGCGGTTGATTTTTACATGGAATCCGATGCAGGGTATGGATCGTTATTCCCGCGGAGCGAGAGGTCGTGGCCCGTTGAGGTCATCCTTGTACAGGTTGCATTGAAGTCGTCTTGTTGCAACATTAATATTATAGGTGTACGCCCTACTTCCACATGTCTATACAGTACGCCCTATCACTATTTACTTGCAGTAGTATTAAGCTTTTAGATAAGCCCTACTTCCATAGGTCGCATGTCTGTTCTAAGTTCAGTGGGTTCTCAAAATCGAGAAAAAATATTTTTTTCAGGGTGGTAAAATGTAAATATAATAGGTTTCTCATGAGTCACGTGTTTGCCTTCGTCTTCCTCTTCATTCTGCACTGCCAGCCCACAAAGATCTCGCCATCCAGCCATCCATAAAGTTATTATTTCAAAGATCGAAGGCGTGCAACAAGAATATTTCTTATTCTCAAGCAGTAAGTTCAAGAGAAGTTCGAGATAAGATACTGTCGGTAGATAGATTGAACACAGGTCTAAGGAAGCAAGAAATACAGGTCGTATGGAGCAAGAAATAGATAAGCCACCAGTAGGTGGATGCGTTAGTATTTAGTGAGATCTCAATCAGAGGGAGCCATCCAATATTCGTTGGTGGAATCCATGCGTTTTCTCAGTTATTTGCAGGTGGTCAGTTAGGGATAGTCATCTTTAGGACATGGAGCACGGAATCCATTTGGTGGTAATTATACTCCATCCAATAGTGCAGTAGGAAAAGCATGTGCATGTTAGTAATCGTGTTGGAGGTAGGGTGTGATTTAAAGAATCGACTAAAGGAGTTGATGTTGGAGATAGGGTGTGATTTAAAGAATCGACTAAAGGAGTGGTGAGAAAAGATACATTCAGGATCTCCAATGACTAGACCAAGTGGGGTTCTTGAGGCTAGGACAATTTCAATTCCATTCAATGCAGAAGCATTCGCATTAGGCTCTTTATATGGACCAATGGATAGAACTAAACCCAAATTTTTTGAAACTCCTTAGTCATATTATAGAGATAAAGTAGCAGAAAAGCGCAGCCTCTATGCATCGTTGTCTGCCATGGACAGCCTATTAGACTTTCAGCTTGCAGAAAAAAATAAGATTTAATTGCTGGTAGTTTTATATCGTATCAATGTTTGTTAGCCCTCGGATGCATCGGATGCAGGTGACTAGGCGTGCGACAAGCACAAAGGTAGAGGGAAAGTGGAGGGGCATGTGCAGAGTGCTCCCACTGTTTGATCTCTTGATTGGGGATGAAGAGGTGCAAGATGCTGTCTCGCCACATTTGGAAATTATGAATGTAGGTCTATGTTACAATGATGGGATTCAAGGATCAAGTGGAAATCAATGGAATATCACGGCCATGAATGGAAAGTAAGAGAGATGAAAGGATCACTCGAGGGAGCCTCTTTTGATAATTGTGGCTCATTCCAGAGATAGTAGAGGCAAGATCCAGAGGGTGAATTGTGTTGCAGGAGTTATATTTCAGTTTTCTAAGGCTCGGGGCATCCATGCACTGCGTCTCACTGGGTGTCTCGTCCAATTTGTCGGGGCTTTGGTAGGAAACCACAGTGAGACCAACCATGAAGAAGCATGATCAGATATCCAAACGATCACTTGATGGCGTTCTCTTTCAGTTCCCCAAGTTCCAGGGTTTGTACATGTTAATGCAGTTTAGTTTAGTTTTTTGCTTCAATCATAGAACAACTATGCACATGTCGGGTAGCATTTTGGCCCAGTGGGCTTTAGTTTTGAATTTTAAATTTTAGTCTCAAAACAACCTCTTTGCTATAAAGTTTTCTACACTCGCAGTTTGTCCTATGGGGCGGGCGCATAGTAGTAGGTTAAGGAACATTGTGGATTGGCAGGGTGGGTGTTTGAACTGGTTTTCGGGGTGGACAGGTTTCCTCCAACCTCTCGGGCACATAATAGTAGGGTAAGGAACATTGTGGATTGGCAGGGTGGGTGTTTGAATTGGTTTTTGGGATGGACAGGTTTCCTCCAACCTCTCTGTTTTTTTTTTTTCTAGATAAATATATAAGGTCCTATGCTTCCTAAAAAATCAATGTTTCTTAGCATTTTTTTTTAAAATATAACTGTCCAGTTTAGTAGGGGTTTTTGATATAAGGTATCGACCTGTTTATTCTTGATATATTGTCAGATTTGCACTTTTATCTCACTGTAAATGCAATTTACAATTGTCATTGTATCATGCACCGGGAGAGTTAGTTTTTCTCTAGTGTATATAAACATTATTGTTTTAATATTCAACTTTTTTTCTTTCGGGAACTCGGCTGTAGTAGTTTCTGAGATTTATTCTATGGCACATTGGCCTTATATCATTTTCCCACGCCAAAAAAATTGTCAAGTCCATAAGATATTTTTTTATTGTAAAGCGAAAACCCCCTATGTTGTGTTTGCTTCAGTCTCATTCAATGGGCATGGAATCCCTGTTGATATCACGTCAAAGCTTTATGTCTCCTTAGGGGTATCTGATAGTTCCCCCCTTTTTTCTCTCCAGGTTAAGGGAAATATACATCCGCCTTCTTCATGCATTGCTTGGATTACCATTTAGTTCTTTTATGAATTGAATAGTTAAATAGTTTTGTATACACTTGCATGGTTAGATAATTTGGTCAATTAGTTGAAATGATTAAGTACACTAATTTATATACGTAGGAGGTTGAAAGGGATCCCCAGTTTTCTCAGTTTGGTACAGTTTTAATTTCAAATTTTAAATTGGCTTGGTATCACAGGTTACGACCTCTCAAGCTCTGTTTATCTACATCCCTTGTAATGCCATGATACAAGCAAAAAAAGAATTCCTAAAATCTGAAATATTTTGAGGTTAGTGGGTTTTGAAAATATCTATACTTTAGATTGTAATATACTATCAATCCCTATACAAATTCTGTACAAAAATAAATAATTTCAAATTACGCTATATCATCAATCTACATACAAATTCTGTTGAATATGAAATATGGAATATTTTTATGTTGAAAATTTGTCTAAAATTTAAAAAATTGAATTAAAATCTCTTTTAGCCATTAACTTCATTAGAAAATTTATCCAAAATTTAAAAAATTGAATTAAAATCTCTTTTAACCATTAACTTTATTAAATGATCTATTATAATATCTTCTTACATAGTGAATCCATCATGTTCTTCTTCTTTACACAATGAATCTGAGACAAACTATATGTGAATTAATGGATAAGTTATTTCTCGAATTTCTGTTAAATTTTGAATGATATTCATGAAACCGTCGTGAATTTAATATTCATGAAACGGGTCTAATATTGGCATTTGGTGGTATATAGTCTATAAATTTTATTTTTTCCCAATCTACATATATCATTACTCGAAAGCCATTGAAAGTTGAAAGTGAAAACAAGGGTGCAAACATATTCATTTTTGTTTTTAATATTCAAATGCTTTGTGTTTGTCATTGGGCCAATACTTATCTGTTCTTATTCAACTTCTTGTTTTTTCTTTAGTTTAATACTTATATGTTATTATTCAAATTTTCAAATTGTTGTTGAAGATTTTTATTATAATTTTTTAGTAATTTAATTATTATTTTTTATTAAAAAATTTTAATAATTTAATTAAGAACTTGCTTGTTTTAGGTATTATCAATTGCATTTAAGAATAGATTAATTTATGGATATCTTGATATCCTTATCTTAAAAATAAATTACATTATCTATTATAATCTATGGATACATTATCTTTATTCATCTTAACTTCTATCAATTGTTTACAACTCCAAGCAAATATATCCTTCCTACAACTTTCTACAAATAGAGCATGTGGCAATGTCAAGGACATTGCCACCACGTGGCTCTTGTTTTTTTATGTCTGAACTTATATTACTTTTATTGATATTTAATTATTTATTTTCTAATATTATTTTTGTATATAACGTTTTTGAAGAGAAAATAAGGGTTTGGAGGAAAAACTTAAGGCCAACTCTTATATGAATCATGAGGAACTAAAATAAAGGTTTCTAGGTGAGATGAAACACCAATAAGGAGTATGTAGATACCATTTCAAATCCCATGGTGTTGTAGATGATTGTTGAATGAAATTTTCTTATGGATATGATGAAAGAGTTTAATCGATGTTAAAATAGTTATCTTGGGTGGTATATTGGTATGCTAATGAGACTAAGCAATAACGCCCTTGAGGGTTGTGTGCATTTGAGTGAGTAAATATCTTATGCATTTGAATTAGTTATGTTATGCTCATATTTTTTCTTAGTGAAGTTGTTACTCACGAAGAGGACTATATATGTCTATTAATTTGAATGTATGTTTGATATAAAAGCATGGATGGGTATAATTGTGAAACAATAACTTGTACTTACTATGTTTTGGATAATGCCATTGTTACCCAGTTGTCTTCATATGAAGGTTATGTTGTGATGTACCTTGAATGCTAATTTCTAGTGGATTGTATGACACTCCTCATAATGAGCAAGTATGAAATGTTGATATAGCAAGTGAAAGAGAGTGTTAAGTATGACATGATATAAGGCATATTTTCTCTTGTTATTGACTTCCATATGAAAGAGAGAAACATACTTTAATTATGCCTTTGAAACTTTTCATTTGAATGATTATGAATTTTAAAACAATAGGATGATCTTGGGTCTAAGTTGAAGTTGAATGAATTGTTGCTAAATGATTGAAATAATAATTTAAGGTGTCAATCTTGAATGATCTTACATGCGAGGTAGGAGATTGAAATGTGAATTGGTTTGCCTTGATAATACTCAATTAGTGCATAGAATTGACCTTGGTCAATGGCTCTTGTTGAAAGGTAAAGGAGTACCACAAATTGACTGACAATATGCCATTAGACCTTGTATTGGGAAGGTTGGTAAAGCCCCGAGTTTGGAAAGAATTGAATGAACAAATGTTTTTTTGGACATGATATGATTATGAAATTTTTTCCCCTAAATTGTTGTAGATGTTGTAATTAGCAAATATTTATATGAAACTAATGATATTTGTGAATCTATTTAGTGGGACACCTATATAGAAAAACAATTTTGAATATAGGCAATGGAAAAAAGCTCATGAGAATAGTGGGAGCATTTTCAAACAATTAAAACCTAAGTATTCTAATAATGCTCGATCAGATTTGAATTGTTTACTATGAGAGAAAGTTGAATTCCAACTCGATTGATTCTCATTCACTGAATCTCCTTGATGATGAAGATTAAAAAAAAACTAATTTGAATATGATGGTTGTGTTGACTATATTCGTTCTAATTGAATTTGTGAGCTATCTTTATAGCTTTAGTATGTTTATTGCATCAAGGAAGGAAGCCAAGTAATAAAGGTTATAGAATATGATTCCATGCACACTTAAAAAAAGGTGGGGGTCATAAAAGGACTAATAAAATCGTGTTTGAATTTGGACTATTTGGAAGTTCAGACCAACTGCTAAGAATCAAAGTGGATCATGGCTAAAAATTATCTTATAGGATGTAAAAGAATTCCATAGTTGAATAAGGCTTAAATGTATCTCTAAAAGAGGAAATGCCAAATTGGGTTTTGCTAGGAATGCTCAAGGAAATTGGAGCAACAAATCTTGGAAATGATAGTGTAGAGATATCTCAAGGAATCAAAGGAAGCTACAAGATGCAAAGAATTGGTTGTAGTAGTAAATGATGCAAGTGGCCAACAAGGTAAATATAGAAATGAGGGAGTTTTCCTCACCCTAAAAACTCTATTTTGTTTTTGATATAGTGTTGTATGCATTTGGAGTTGCACATATATCTTATGTGTGTGAATTAAATGTTGCTACTTGGGTGAGAATGTCACAGCTAATGATGTATGGTGTATGTTGGAAAAAATATAAAAGCAGAAGCAAACAACTGTAATACCCCTGGCCCAGATATTATAACTAATACTGCATTTTAAACATTTTTGCTATGAAGTATGTACATAGCATGTTTATTATTTTAATATAAAATTTATGGTTGGCTGTGTGGTGAGCAAAACGTTGAAAAGGAGATCTAGATATTAACCGAGGTTGGTGAGGGGGTAAGTTTTACCCTTGTACTGTGTCTCCTTCTCCTTGATCAGTTGCTTTCTAAACCTTATGTTAAAATCCCAAAACCCATGTTCCTAATCCAAACTCAAATGGGGGAGTGTTTAATAATTAAATATTATTAATTTAAAACTTTGGGAGAACTTAATTAATTTTGATTATATTGTTAATTGAAATAATGGGAGAGGGTAACGTGGTTCCTTCGGAATAGCCACGTGGGAACCCAAGGAGAGCGCTAGGAAGGTAAAAACCTAAACGTGAGTCTGGAAAGAAAAATTGGTTATTCGAAATTTTATGTCTAATAAAAATGAATAGCTATTCCCAATTCGCTTGTTGATACAGTTACATCAGAAACTATTGTGGTGGAAAAATCCTTAAGTGAAATTCAGACACTGGCAGTGAAGGGTATCACTGTGTGTGTTTGAATTCACAGAGGTGGAAGAAAACTCTGTTTTACAACCTGTACTGACATTGTAGCCATTTGGTTGAATTGCCGAGTCATTTGGCAATTTGTGCATGAAACCCCGAGTGAAATTATGACATTTGTAGTGAAGTGTATCATTGTGTGTCTATGAAGGAGCTCTGGTGGGTTAATTGTGAAATTGGCATGGAATTGGTTTAAAAATTGTTGTTTTGTTTGTGCCTAGTTGTAATTTATTCATACTTCCCAGTTATTTCTACTTTGTCCCTGTGAGTGAGCTGAGGGGGTTGGTGAGTTACCTCTGGTTAATGTTTGGATCTCGACTCAGGGGTGGACTTGGGAGCTGAAATAATACAAGCTGGACAAGTTCTATGGTTGGGTGGAGCGTGGCTCACACGTACTCAGTTTCCCGTTTCAGGACAGAATCTTAGATAAGTATATGCAGAATTCTAATTCTCTGCAAATTTCTTGGTTAAATGATAGTTTGAGAAAATTTAATGGTGATATTCCATGGTTTTGAATTTGTATTATGTTATATGTTAATTCTTTGCAAGTATGCTTTGAAAAATTATGTTTGTGGCATTTATGTGCATAATAATTATAATTCAGGTGCAAATGAAATTTAAATGTATTAATATTTCTGGGGAAGTATAATTCACCCTGAATAATTATTTCTTCAACCCAGCTGCCGTAAACTCTATTTTTAAGCTTATTATTAAATTAACAAGATGTTAAAATTTACCTGAGAATTGAGTAACCATAAGTTACAATTTTCAGAATTGAATTAAATTCTTATAATAAATTTCCTGTAGTCAAATTGTTAGGAATTATGATCCAAAAATGTAGTAAATAGAAGATTAGTTTAATAAATGTAAAAGGGCATCTACACACTCACGTGATTATGTGAGGTGTCCCTTAATTAGTTTTGGTAACGGTAAATTAGTTGTTACTCTTTGGATATTTAAATCCATCGAGTTTTCTATGTGAGGTAATCTTTCGGGATTTAGCCCTCACATCTCTGTGATGTAATTTTCCTTCTTCATTAATAAAGTTATGTGTCTGAGGACACTTTGTCAAAGTGGTATCAGAGCACGCGGTTGAAAAGCGGTTGAAGCTTGGTCTGATTGGAACCTGGTTGAAAGGTGCTAAAGGTTGTTTGAAGAAGGTGACTTTCAAGGTTTTGGAATAGCGAAATTTTAACCGTAAGTTAATGCTTCCTATTCTTTTGGGCTAAAAAGAATCTCTGCAGAATTTTTTACTTGGAGAGAGTAAAATATTATTATTTTAAGGAAAGATTATTTAAAAATTTTGTGGAAGAAAATTCCTAGCCACAGATTGGCAGGATTTCTTTACTTTCTCATTATAAGTGTTTCGAATAACAATCTGGTTTTCATTTATTAAATATATCTGCACAACAAAGCAATTTTTTTTTGAGTCAATGGACTTCCATTCGAAGCCGAAGTTGATCACATTCATGTCCAACGTTTGAAGAGAGAAAAGGTCCGAGCAGTGGTCCGTTGAAGGAAATTTCGCAGCCATTGAATTTTAGCAGAGTTTCGTTGAGGATAGCCAGCAGAGTCAGAGCCAGTCGCCGTTGGAGAAATGCAGAGAGATAGCCGAATGAAGGCGAGTTAAGTGGAGGAACTGCATGGATACTTGCTACAATCTGGGGAAGAGAACTAACCGTTTCTGATCTATGCTCTTCAGCGTGCTGAAATTCCTTCTCAGCTCCAACAATAGCAAAATCGCAGCACCCAAATCGCAGGAAGACATCGCAGGAAGAGAAAGAGACGCATCCAGTTGCCATACCCAAATCGCAGGCAGGAAGAGAGTCATCATTTCGTGGAGGAGTTGCTCGTGGAGGAAGTTGGAGATTGCCATACCCAAATCGCAGGCAGGAACGTGGAGGAAGTTGGAGATTTCCATACCCAAATCGCAGGCAGGAAGAGAGTCATCATTTCGTGGAGGAGTTGCTCGTGGAGGAAGTCTTGAACGCCCCTGGCTGTTAGGGTTTCTGTCCTTACAATATCAAAACAATAGAACAATCTGAGACGAGTTGCTTGTGGAGGGAGTCGCTCAGGAAGAGAGAGACGCACCAGACCATCATTTCGTGGAGAGAGCCGAGCAGAGGTGAGAACACTTTGTTCCTGTGCGATCTGCAGAAAAGAGAAGCCAGTGCGCGTGAACCCTGGATGAGAGAAGGGCGCGTGAACTCAGTCTGGAGGATGGTCGATTGCGTGTGAACCCTGGATGAGAGAAGGGCGCGTGAACTCAGTCTGCGTGGAGAAGTCTGTGGAGGAGTTGTTCTTTGCTGGAATCAAAGTTTTAATTCCTCATTGTGGTAAGAGTATTATATAAACAATTAAAAGCTTGTGAAATTTAACTAAGTGAACTCAGTCTGCGTGGAGAAGTCTGTGGAGTTTAATTCCTCATTGTGGTAAGAGTATTCTGTAAACAATTAAAAGCTTGTGAAATTTAAATAACCATGGAGAGATCGTATTTTTTTTCTCACTTTCAATTTAATTCAATATTTATGTAAAAAAAAAAGTGGAGAAATAAACTTTTAAAAAAAATTTGAAGTTGATGGGACTGGATCTTGTGACCTCCCACTCAACAATATTGTATCTTTCCAATTCCCTTATAAAGACTTGTTGTTTTTTGGAGTAATAAGGTGTAATTTTTTATTGGGTATTGGAGTAATAAGGAGCATTGTTGGTGTAATAAGGAGTATTTGTACTTTCATTCAAGGTTTGATTAGAGCAAAGTGAAGCTCTATCAAATTCTTTTCTTGAGGCTATAAGTGGGTCAAGGCCAAGCCCCTATAGCTTTCTTTTGCATGGTGTGTGGTGTTTCACAGCATTTCTTTCATGGTGACTCTTGTTGATGAGTAATTTTCTTTTCATATTGGTGGTGATATTTTTGCATAAAATCTTCCATTGATGATATAAGGCGATTGTTTACTTCTTCTGGTGATATAAGGTACTTTCTTTAATGCTTGGAGTTATAAGATTTGCATAATACACATCTTCTGGAGTTATAAGGTGTTTTTACAATGTCTAAAGTTATAAGTCTTTTTAATGAATCTGACAAGTTGGAAGGATCCAAAAATTATAAAGTTTGGAGTCGTCATATTCAAAGCACTCTTATTTACAATGAATTGTGGAAGGGTTTCTGTAATGCTAAACCTATCAAACCAACTAATCATGATCAGCTTGCAAAATGGGAAGTAAAAGATGAGAAGGCCTTAGCATTGATTCACAGTACTGTTTCTGATGATATTTATGTGCATATTGAAAATAGTCCTGATGCATGGTCAGCTTGGAAGACATTGAAAGATTTATTTGATTCTCAAAGTGAAGCTAAGAAAATTGATCTTCAATTGAAGTTGTTTCAACAAAAATTGTCTTCAGGAGGTGATGTCATGGAGTACATTTCTAGATTAAAAAATATCAAACAAGAAATTTCAAGAGCTGGTTTTGATAAAATTGAAGACAGCATGATGGTGACCATTTTGATCGCAGGATTGCCTGAGACATATAAGCATTTTTTGGAAACTTTACAAATTACAAATAAATTGGATACCGTTTCTTTTGATGAACTAAGTGAATTACTTGCCACACATGAAAAGATTTTTGGTAAAACAAAGCAAACAGGAGAGGCCATGATCAGAAAGCTTTTCAAAATTCAAATAGAGGTCGTGGTCAGGGTTTTGGAAGAGGAAGAGGCCGCGGAAGAGGAAGAGGAAGAAATCAAGGAAGAGGTTCTGAAAATACACAGTCACAGTTTTCTGGAAGAGGCAGAGGTTCAGGTAACCAACAGGTCTCTGGAAGAGGAAGAGCTAATAAACAGGTCACATGTTTTCGTTGTAATAGAGTTGGACATTATGCTTCAGATTGTAGAGTTCCATTTGAAAAAATTCTCAAAGAAAGAGAATCTAAAGAATCTTCATCAGCACATTATGCTCATGCAGACGATAGTGAAAATTGTGAATATGTCTTTACAGCACTTGGACAATCAGAATCAATGGATTTTGTTCAAGTTCATCAGTTGGAATCAGTGAATTTTGTTCAGTCTTCTTCTTGTTTCAAAAATGATTTTGAAGATGCTTGGATTATGGATACAGGGGCTACTCAGCATATGACATATAGGAAAGATTTCTTTTGGAGTTATGAAGATTGTCATTTAAATTCAATTTTTCTTGCAGATGATTCTATTCATTTACCACAAGGAAAAGGAACAGTTAAGGTTGATTTGCCTGGAATTGGAGAAAGATTGATTTCTAATGTTTGGTATGTGCCTACATTTAAGAAAAATTTGTTGTCTTTAGTTGTCATTCGTCAATTAGGACATCAAGTTGTGATGGAAGGTGGTATCCTTTTTGTTAATTCAACAAAGGATGCATACAAAACAGTTATGACAGGTTATGAAGACGGAAAGCTTCTTAGGATGAAGGGAACAGTCATTCCTAGGTCAAAGGAACATTTGAAGGAATTTGCAGGTTTAGTTGAAACTGATGTTTCACCTATCCGCTTGTGGCACATTCGTTTTGGGCACTTGAATGTTGATAGTCTTGTACAGCTTCAAAAACAAGGAATGGTAAAGGGGTTGCCTACTTTTCGGAAGGAAAATGCAAAGTGTGAAGCTTGCATTTATGGCAAACAGAGAAGGATAGCTTTTTCAAAAAGCACTTGGAGAGCAACAAGGAGATTACAGCTTATTCATAGTGATGTTTGTGGTCCTTTGGAAACTTCACTTGGTGGTTGTAAATATTTTTTGTTGTTTATTGATGATTTTAGCAGAATGGTTTGGGTGTATTTTTTGAAGGAAAAATCAGAAGTGTTTGAAAAGTTTCAGTCATTTCAAAATTTGGTTGAAACAGCAACAAAGGAAAAGATTGCTACTTTGAGAACTGATAATGGTGGTGAGTTTACATCAAATCATTTTTTGACTTATTGTCAGGAAAAAGGGATTAAAAGACAGTTGACCAATTTTTATACTCCACAGCAAAATGGAGTATCAGAAAGGATGAATCAGACTTTATTGGGCATGGCTAGAGCAATGTTATTTTTCAAAGGGTTGAAATCATGTTATTGGGCAGAAGCAGTTCATACAGCAGTTTATTTGAGGAATCGATCTCCTTCATCATCACTTGATGGAATAACTCCTTTTGAGGCTTGGTATGGATTCAAACCTATGGTCAAACATTTGAGAGTTTTTGGTTCAGTTTGTTATGCACTTGTTCCAAAAGAAAAACGAAAGAAGTTAGAGTCTAGAAGTGTTAAGTGCATATTGATTGGTTATTCTCATGAAAAAAAGGGGTATAGGCTTCTGTCAGATGGAAAGTTTATTGTCAGCAGGGATGTGATTTTTGATGAAACTGAAAGTTTAAGTGTAGAAGAGGTTGATAAACAACTTAGTCACTTAGAGGAAAAAGTAACTAAGGAACAATTAAGGATGCAACACTTAAATAAGACAAGGAATGAACAATGGTTTGATCTCACTTCAGAAGTACAGGATGATGAACAGGTTGAAGATACTTTGAATTCTTCACAAGTTAACTTGGATGATTCAAATCAAGTCAACATTGAAAAGAAGCAACCAAAATGGGCAACTAAGTTACTTCAGGATGTTAAGTATGATGAAAAAGGCAAAACAGGTACACGGAGTTCTCATACAGGTTCAGAAAATTTTGCTCTTTCAGTTGTTGAACCAACTACTTTTAATGAAGCAGTTGAGTATGATGAATGGAAAATGGCCATGCAACGTGAGTATGATGCAGTAATGAAGAATCAAACTTGGAAAATAGTTGATTGTCCACATGATGTTAAACCCATTGGTTGTAAGTGGGTTTACAGAATTAAGTACAAAGCAAATGGAGATATTGATAAATATAAGGCAAGATTGGTGGCAAAGGGTTTTGCTCAGAAAGAAGGGATTGATTATGAAGAAACTTTTGCTCCAACAGCGAAATGGAATACTATCAGGATTGTGCTAGCTTTAGCTGCACAAAATGGATGGAAAGTGCATCAAATGGATGTAAAAAGTGCATTTTTAAACGGTGATCTACAAGAGGATGTTTATATGACTCAACCTCCTGGTTTTGAGGTTCCAGGGAAAGAAAATCAAGTTTGTAAACTAGTTAAGGCATTGTATGGATTGAAACAGGCTCCCAGAGCTTGGTATGCAAAAATGGATGCCTACCTACAGAAAGTTGGTTTTCTTCGTAGTGAGTCAGATGATACGTTGTATGTTCGAATCCAGGAAAACAACTTAGTCATCTTGGTTATGTATGTTGATGATTTGCTCATAACAGGTAACAATAATGATCATATATTTCAGGTTAAGAAAGAACTTCAAACAGGTTTTGAAATGACAGACTTGGGTTTACTTCATTACTATCTTGGAGTTGAAGTAAAGCAGCAGGAAGGAAGTATATTTATTTCTCAAGCTAAGTACATATCTGGATTATTGAAGAAGTTTGGAATGGAGGAATGTAAACCAGCGATTACTCCCATGGAACAAAATTTAAAACTTTCTAAGTTTGAAGGGGGGGAACTTGTAAATTGTACTGGATATAGACAGTTAATTGGATGTTTGATTTACTTGATGAATACTCGTCCTGATCTATCTTATGCAGTTAGCATACTTTCCAGATATATGCAGGAACCTAGAGAAAGTCATTGGAATGCAGCAAAAAGGGTGTTAAGGTATCTTCAAGGAACAAAGGATTTTGGACTTGAGTTTAAAAGAAACAAAAATTTCAAACTTGTTGGCTATTCAGATGCGGATTTTGCTAGAGATGTTGATGACAGGGCATCTACTTCAGGTTACTTAATGAATATGGGATCAGCTGCAGTGGCATGGAGTTGTAAAAAGCAGGATACAATTGCAAATTCTACAGCAGAAGCAGAATATATTTCAGCTTGGGAAGCTGCTTGTGAGATAGTTTGGTTAAGAAGGATTTTGCAAGATCTCAAAGTTGATCAGAAAGAAGCAACTTCATTATTTATTGATAATCAGTCAGCAATCAAGTTAGCCAAAAATCCTGTTTTTCATTCAAAAACTAAGCATGTGGATACTAAGTATCATTACATTCGGGCTCTCGTCGTCAAACAAATCATCAAGCCAAAGTATTGTCCATCAGAAGATCAAACTGCAGATATTTTTACAAAATCTCTTGGAAGGGTCAAATTTGATAAGTTTAGAAATGAACTTGGTATTTATTCAAAAGAATTTTTGGATCAAAGGGGGGATTGTTAGGAATTATGATCCAAAAATGTAGTAAATAGAAGATTAGTTTAATAAATGTAAAAGGGCATCTACACACTCACGTGATTATGTGAGGTGTCCCTTAATTAGTTTTGGTAACGGTAAATTAGTTGTTACTCTTTGGATATTTAAATCCATCGAGTTTTCTATGTGAGGTAATCTTTCGGGATTTAGCCCTCACATCTCTGTGATGTAATTTTCCTTCTTCATTAATAAAGTTATGTGTCTGAGGACACTTTGTCACAAATGATGTAACAAATTCTAGAAATTGTTGGTAATTTCTTGTTTTTACCTGTTTTACGTATTTCTTGGGTACATTTAGAAAAATATGAAGGAAATGTCTTGTTTGCATTCTCTGTATATTTGAATTTGTAAGCTTAATGAATGGCTGAAAATGTCCTAGTTTTAGTGATTGGTAAAATTTGTTAAAATAGTGTTATGGTGAAAAATTTGTGAAAGATAATGAAAAATGAATGTTCAAATGTAAATCATGGCGTGAATTAGTTGCATGGTTTACAAATACCATGAGCTGAGTTATAATTACCATGATTGTTTTGAATTGGTTTGTCTAGTTTAAAATACCATGGGTTGGTTATGTGTAAATTGCATTAACATTTTTAAGAATTGGTTTGTTATTTGTATTTTAAAGAGATGATTTAGTTAACCATTTCTTTACGCAGTTTTAAAATTAAAAATATGGAAATCTACAGTATGTTTTTCTTCTCAACATCGTTTCAAACCCTAATCTGGGTTCAAACCCTAAACTCTCTTGATGATGAACCCAAATTAGGGTTTGAAACGGCGTTGAGAAGAAAAACATACCGTAGATTTCCAGATTTGTAATGATTTAGTTAATTAAAGCAAAACCATGAATTGGTTGTATGGTTTATAAAAACTAGGTATTGGTTTATTTAAGAAAATAAAACTATTGTTATAATTTGTTTATTTAAGAATGTTCTTTGGTAGTTAAAATCATGAAAGAATATGATAACGTGGGAGGATGTTTTTCAGATTTTAAGAATGAATTTATTTTAAAGAGAAAATTTATGAAGTTTAAGTCTTCATGATTAATGAAAATTTATGGAAACGGCTGAAAGTGTTATTGACTAAGCCTTGTCATTTAATGATACAATTCCATATTGTTAATCTCTAAGCTTAAGCCAAAATTGGAACTATTTTGGTTTATCAAATTTAAAGTTTGTTAAGCAAGTTAGCAAGCTTGTTTCAAATTGATTTTTATATTAAGTAAGAGTTTTGAACTAAATAATGGACCGATGAAACTCACCAATAGATACTGAAACTCACCAGTAGTTGTTGTTACACACCTGTAGCATGTTGTTGAAACTCGCTGGTACAACCAAATCCGGTTGTCCCCGTTGAGAAGCAAATCTGACTTCAGATATATGAATATAAATATGTATATGAGAAAATGATTGATAGATAGATGATTAATATTTTACAATGAGGCTCGCCTTTATAGGCTTGAGCGTGCATAGTGAATGGTTACGCCCTTTCACGTAGTAATTAATAAATTATAATTAATATATTATTTTATAATTTTTACATTGCCACCCCCTTTAAAGGGAGCTTTGTCCTCAAAGTTGTATTTGCGGACATCGTCTTTTATTATTGATTTGTGTTGATGCTTTATTTGAGCTAAGTGATCTGGACTGGTCTCTCTATCTTGATGATGGCGTGGGTCCTTCTTATGTTGCGACTCTTTCTGCTTGGGTGGCGAATTCCTTAGACCATACAATCAATACTTACTTCCATTCCATTTAAAACTCATGTACTGTTTTTGTAGATTGGTAGAGTACGTCCCTAGTGATGCTAACTAGTCAACGCCTAATACCATGTCTACTTTCTTGAGTACTAAATCAATACAATTGAGTTGTAGGTGTAAGTTTTGTATGTGTAATGACACCTTATGACATTTCCCTACTTCTTCTATGTAATGATTAGCGATGGTTGAGGCTTCAAGCCTTTTTGCAGGAAACACAAAAATATTAAGTTCCTTTGCCTTATTGATGTCGATCAAATTATGGGTACTTCCAGAATCGACCAAAATTGTGATATCCCTATATTTAATTTTCCCATTAAGTTGTAGTCTTTTTGTTCTTGAATTCCTTAGTTCTATTACTCGGAATATGAGTTGTTCCGTTTTAAGGATGTCACGATTTCTCAACTAAGGTGGAATATATTTTCCTGTGAGTGCTTGGCTTTCCTTCTGTTGGATGTAATCTTTCTCAGGTGTCTCTACCCTTTCTTCCTTACAAACTTGTTGAGTACACGTAATCGTCGTAAATAATGCTTCATATGAGCTTGTGTTTGTATCTGAATCAACTGTATCTGCCTCTCTTGATACCTATACTTTCTTCCCATTAATGATTTTGTAATGTACTGTGTGATTGGTTTTGCATTTATGGCCTGAGAACCAATCTTCTCCACATCGACGACAAGTATTCTTCTTGTTTTTTCTATCACTGTCAGTGCGACTGCTCGATGTTTTTGAGTTTTTTTCAACTTCATATCCATACAACTGACATCTGTTACACTGATGACTGGGTGACCACGTATCTTCGCCATACCTGCGGTCCCGCACTGTGTCCCTTGCTGTTGCAAATATCCCTTGTTAAGGTTCCCTTGTCTTGATTGTTTGAATTTTATGTCAATAAGTTTTGCTTTGCACCTAGCCTTATCCAAATTGGACACGTTATGTAATTATAATTCGTCTCTTATGTATGGTTTAAGACCAAAGATATATGTCTAGAGTTGCTGACTCTCTTTTAATTATGGTACGTGCATCGCTAATGATTCCCATGCGTAGGTGTATTCTTCCACGTTGCTTTCTTCTTGTAGTCTAGTAAGTTTGGCGAAAAATTCTTTCTCTGTCACATCTTCAAATCTTTTAAAAAAATCATTTTTGAATGTGTCCCAACTAGAGGCACATATCTTTGTCATTTTCTTCCACCACATGTACCAATTGTATGCCCGACCTTCGAGCTTCATGGAGGCGTATTTAATTTTCTCGTCTTCTGATAAGATTTTGTGAATGTAGAATAATTCCTCCGCTTTGTTGACCCATGCAACACTTTGTTTTGTTTCTCTATCAAACTTGGGTAACTCCAATTTAGGTTTCATTGAGTATCCCCCCATCGATTGCATTGTGGCCCAATATGGTTTATGATGATTGTAGTCTTTATGGTCTTCATGGATCTGCTTTGATACCAAATGGTACAACCAAATCCGGTTGTCCCCGTTGAGAAGCGAATCCGACTTCAGATATATGAATATAAATATGTATATGAGAAAATGATTGATACATAGATGATTAATATTTTACAATGAGGCTCCCCTTTATAGGCTTGAGCGTGCATAGTGAAGGGTTACGCCCTTTCACTTAGTAATTAATATATTATTTTATAATTGTTACACTTTCCAGCAATTGTTGAAACTCACCAGTAGCTGCTGAAACTCACCAGTGACTGTTGTTACACACCTACAGCATGTTACTGAAACTCGCCAACAGCTGCTGAAACTCACTAGTAATTGTTGTTACACACCTGTAGCATGTTGTTGAAACTCGCCAGCAGTTGCTGAAACTCACCAGTAGTTGTTGAAACTAATAAAACATGTTATAGTTATGTTATGGATCTCATAAAATACTTATGCTTCCGCAAAAGTGAGCATAATGTATTTATGCATGTGATTAATTTATAAATATGTTTTCAAAAAAATGGTGTGTGTTTTGTTTAGTCAATGTAACGCAAGAGGGCGTTACAAGTTAGTATCAGAGCACAAGTTGCAGCTCTCAAACCTCTGGGATCAAATCTAATTTCTTAAAAAGAGATATATACATGTATAATAATATATGATGAAATTGACTTTTGAAACTAATAATCATCGTTGGTTCAAATTGCTAGTGTTACACAGGAATTTTCAGCCATTTAATTTGCAGACTATTAGTAAAGACAGGAAAACAGAATTAAAGAGATGGTAGAGGATCCCGTATTGTCTAATTTTGTTGAAGAAGTCGATGGATAAGTACAAGGTAATGAATCCAATGGTCATCAAAGTGGGACAGGGATCATGGATGTTGTGCAAAATTTGAAGGATTTGCAAATTGGAAACAATAGAATTTTACAAAGTTTGGAACAACAGAACCAAATCAATCAACATTTAATGCAAAATTTGGTTCAGCTGCAAAATCAAATGTATCAGGTGACTTCTAATGTGGAAAAAGGTGAAGAGTCCATGAACAGAGACATCTCTGACACGTATCAATTTTCTCAAGGAAAAGATGACATCGGGAGGAAATTATATTCTCACCGTAAGTCCAATGAAAGTTCTCATGGAAATAAGAAAAACCAACAAGCTAACTACCCTAGAAAGCAACAAAAGAGAAAGCATGATGTGATGTTAGAAGGTGACCTCAGAAAATTAAAACCTCCAACCTTTGATGGAGAGAAGACAGGTGACGCTGCAAAACTATGGCTTATGCAAAAGAATAAGTATTTGCAACTACATAACTACTCATAAAACCAAGAAGAACGGATTGCAATATATAATTTGCAAGGAAAGGCTTATAAATGGTGGAAACATCTCAAACAAGTTGAAAGTTTAGATGAGAAGCGGATTCCTTGGAGGAGATTCCAAAGACTTTTCAAGAGATAATATCTATCACAACAATTTTATGACAAAAAAATACAGGAATTCTTTGAGCACAAATTGGGAAATATGTCCATGGAGGAATATGAAAAGAGATTCTTGGAGCTGCTGGGATATGTTGAGTTTATTAAGGATGAAAAGGTGAAAGTAAAGTGTTTTATCAGTGGCTTCCCTACATACTATAAATATAGGTTGACTTATGATGAACCTCGCACTTTGAAAGATTGTTTCATAAAAGCTAGATGCTTGTATGAGCAAGGCAAAAATAGGTAAGAAGTGCAAAAGGTTTGGAAAGGTAAGATGAAAGTGAAACAAGATCAGAGGAAAAAGGGGTTTAAGCCTCTGGATATCAAGAAGGACATTTACACTTCTTTTAAACCACCGATACCGAAAGGAGAATCCAGGGTGGTTGAGTCTTCAGGGAAAAATAAATCAACCCAAGGGAAATGTTGGGGATGTGGTGGTGATCACTTCATAAACAAATGTCCTGAAAGAAGACATAGGGGAACCGGTGTGTATTGAATATGCAAGAATCTTCTACTGTTGTCAATGTTGCTAGAAGTTTTCCTCGCATCTATGCATCATTGGATAATCGCCAAGCCGATCATCAATCTTCTATGATCGAGATTGAAGGTAAATTAAAAGATGTGCCTATTTCCATTTTAATTGATTTTGGATCTTCTTATAGCTATATTAATACTAACTTGGTTGAAAGGTGTAAATTGGTGACTCATAAATTGTCTAAGCCTAGAATTGTTTAGTTGGAAACTGGTATGAAGAGGAAGATCACAACTATGGTCAAAAGTTATTGTTTTGAAATGAATGGAAACCAAACCAGTGCAGATTTGGACATCATTCCTCTTGGATCCTATGATGTGTTGATCGGAATGGATTGGTTAGAGAAACACTTTGTTGTTTTGGACTGCCACAATAAATTTATTACATGTTTAAATGATGAGGGCATCAATCATGTACAAATAAGAGGAATTCCGAGATCCATATCCTTAAGACAGATTTCATCCATACAAATGAAGAAGTGCATCAAAAAAGGGTGCCAATTGTATGCGATTCGTGTAGAAGAGTTTTCTACTAAAAAAGAATCAAGTTTGGATGAATATCCAATGTTGAAAGAATTTGAAGATGTGTTTCAAGAAGTTCCTGGGTTACCACCCAAGAGGGATATCAACTTCACAATCGATTTGGTGCCTAGAGTTGTGCCAGCGTCAAAAGCTCCATATAGAATGGGTACTCCGCAGTTAAATGAATTGCAAATGCAACTTGAGGAGTTACTTAAGAAGGAGTATATACGACCTAGTATATCACCTTGGGGTGCTCCAGTTGTTTTTGTAAGAAAGAAGGATGGCACGCTTAGATTGCATGTGGACTACAGGAAGTTAAACAACGCCACAATTAAGAACAGGTACCCTCTACCAAGAATTGATGATCTTTTCGATCAATTGAGAGGTGCATGAATATTTTCTAAGATATATTTGAGATCTAGATATCACTAGATACGCATTAAAGATGAAGACATCAGTAAAACCGCTTCCAGAACCAGATATGGGCATTACGAGTTCACAAGGCTTCTTTTTGGTTTGATGAATGCTCCGGCTACATTCATGTGTTTAATGAATGGTCTATTCATGGATTTTTTTGGATAAGTTCATTATAGTATTTTTGGATGATATACTTATATCTTCCAAAAGCGAGGAGGAGCATGAAGAACATCTCAGTATTAATTTTCAAGTATTGAAAGAAAATCAACTGAAGAAGGTGTGGCAATGGACCAAATTAAAGTAAAGGCTATTATGGAATGGCCTACTCCTCGCAATGTTTCTGAGGTAATATCATTCATGAGATTGGTTGGTTATTACAGAAAATTTATAAAATATTTCTCGAAAATAACCCATCTGATTACATCTTTGCAAAAGAAAGGTGTACCTTTCATCTAGAGTCCGCAATGTGAAAACAGTTTCAAACTTCTAAAGGAATTGCTCACATGCGCGCCTATATTGAAAATTTCAGACCCGAATAAAGAGTATTTGGTATGTACCGATGCATCAGTTGAAGGAATTGATGGAGTTCTAATTTAGGAAGGACATGTGATTTTCTATGAGTCACGAAAGTTAAAGGAGCATGAGAAAAACTACGCTACTCATGACTTGGAGCTAGCAACCACTGTTCACACACTTCGCATGTGGAGGCACTATCTTCTAGGAAGTAAGTTTGAGTTAAGAACTGATCACAATATTTTAATGTATTTATTTGATCAGCCTCAGCTAAATGCCCGACAAGCAAGATGGGTTGAATTCTTAACTGAGTTCAGTTTTGAAATCAAGTATTTAAGAGGAAAAGAAAATCAAGTAGTAGATGCACTCAGCAGAAGGGGTCAGCTGATGCATGTTTTAGCCACCAGTACTTGGAATTATGAATTACAAATCAGATTGCATGAAGCATTGAAATATGACAAAATTTATCTATAGGTGACAATAGCATTGCAAGAAGGAAATAAATCGTTAAAGTTATGCAATTATGCATTGACAGAGGGTGGTATTATTCACTTTAAATATAGAATTTATGTACCTAATAATGAAGAGTTGAAGAAAATAATAATGAGTGAAATGCATAATGTACCATATGCAGGGAATCCCGGATACCAGAAAACTCTAACAGCAGTAAAGAAAAAATATTATTGGCCAAACATGGAAAGGAAGTGGCTAATTACATTGCAAGTTGTTTAGAATGTCAAAGAATCAAGGCAAAGCATCAATATCCAGCTGGTTTACTTCATCCTTTGTCTATTCCAGAGTGGAAATGGGACAGAGTAACTATTGATTTTATTACAGGTTTTTCGAGAACCACGAGGCAACATGATTCTATGATGGTAGTGGTTGATAAGTTAACCAAATCAGCCCACTTTCAAGGCAGGTAAAATTGCAAAAATTTATATGAAAGAAGTTGCTAGGTTGCATGGCATTCTGAAATCCATTGTGTCGGATCAAGATCCAAAATTTACCTCTAATTTTTGGAAAGGATTATTTAAGGAGTTTGGGATTAAGCTTAATTTTATCACATCTTATCATCCCCAAACTGATGGGAAAGCCGAACATGTAAATCAAGTTATTGAAGACATGCTCAGGATGTATGTCATTGTTGGGCTTGGCCCAAGTAAGCCAATTTTGGGATAAGACAGTTTTGGGAGCTGCAAGGAAACAATGCAACGCAACATCGACAAAGTAAGAGACATAGTTACTGCGCGACGGAGATACAGCTCCGCGAAGATACAGCTCCGCGAAGATACAGTTCCGCGAAGAGACAGCTACGCGAAGATCCGGCAAGGCAGAGTTTTTGGACGAAAAAATGGTGTAAATTCCGGTGATACCGATCGGCAGTCTATTTTGGTTATGATACTCCATGATTCCCAGCAGGTGGGTAAGGAGTGGTGCGGAAGGAAAGTGACAGGTTACACAGGAAAAGGTGGCACTATGTGAACCGACCGCATGAAGCTGTTAGAGAAGGAACGGTGTGATGAAAGCGACCTGTCTACATGCGCTCGACAGGGGGGATGAAAGCGACGTGACCACACACAGAATGATGGCCACGACGATGAGTCGCTATCAGATCCTAACATTCCTGGTTAGCAGGGAAACCACACCATATTTTGGGAATCTTAGGGTTTTTTAGCCCATCATGAATGTAAAGACATGACCTAATTGCACGGTCTATAAAATGGCACATTTTGAAAGGGTTAGATTTTGATAGATGTATGTTGAATATTGATCTCTGTTGAGATAGAGACTCATTGTAAAAGGCTCTGCAGCTGTGTGCGCAGTGACCTACTGAGAGAGAAGAGAGTCTGCAGCTGAGTGCGCAGACAGAACAGTTAAACCCTTCCCATTGATAATATAATCAACAGTTCCTATGGATGTAGCTCCCATCCTGGGGTTGAACCATGTTAATTCCTTATGTTTTGTGACTGAATGTGTTTGCATATGTATATTTGCTTATGTTGAATGGTTAAATTCCTGTTTATGAGCTCATGTGCTTTTCTTTTATATGTATTCGCCATAAGGATAAATGATGGGAATAATATGTTAAGTAACGACATGAGTGAATGAATGTTGAATGCACAAGTATTTCTAAGTCAGATGAATGCATAAGTATTGGGTAACACTTAGCCAGCAAAGTCTGTATAGTGCGATTCCCCAAATAGCAGCATCAGAAGTGCCCAGTTACGTTGCAATTCATCTTATTGTATAAGTTGCGGGGATTACAGTTTAGATGCATGTGAATGTATAAGTTTGCACTAAGTAAAGTCTGACAAAGTTGCATAAAGTGTTGAAGAGGAAGCGCAGTCCTCCATTGCGCTGTCATGATTGTTAAGCGACCCTCCCACATCACGCAGTCCTTGGAGGCGTAATAGCCTAAGTTGTAACAACAAAGCAAGTGGACTTCGCACTTCCCACCATTATGTTGAAGCGCGCATCACCCGGTTGTGGAAACCTGATTCTGCAACCTCCCCATAACTTCGCCTCGAGTGAGACCTTAGTCTGTTCACAAACTGTTTCCAAAAGGGCCGATTAAAAGGGGTTTTGTTGGTTCCCTGAACCGCTCTAAACTTGGGTCTACCTCTCTGAACTTAAAGAACACATCTAGAGCCAACAAATGGTTCTATTTCTGCGCTAAAGAACTAGTGATACGTGATGTTGTTACGTTATGAGACCGTGCAGAAGGAAGTGTAATGAACAAATGGTTCCCTGATGAGAACCGAAAGTTGGAATCCTAAGAAAACAAAAATATGGAACTGGGCGGACAAGACAGAAAGAGATTTTTCCAGAAAGGAGAATAGACACCCGCATCTATCTGACGTAGAATGGTTAAACAAATACTTGTGGGCGGATATTCCTGAAATTTTCTTCGCTACCTTTGGAAACGAGTTGCATGAGTGGTTATCAAGATTTGTAGAGAGAAAGAACTATTTCCAAGAAGGAGCACCTGCCGAGTGGAACCCAGAGCTTATTTAGAGACTTAAAGAAGTAGATAGTCCATTATCGCGAGCAGTCGACATCTAGGTTGACAGTATTTTAGAAGGCTTCGTGACAGAGTTCATTGTGGACACGTTGAATTCCTACAGCGCAGAAGAGGCCGGGTTCTTCAAAGGTTTCAGAGGTAAGTACCTCAACAATCTGAGTTTATACATCAAAATGCTTTTAGCTAAGAAAGGAGTTTTAAGAATGCAGTGAGATTCATAGTTGCTTTGAGTCTGTAATGGTCGATAACACATACAGTGACTCTGACGAAGATACACACAATTTAAGAAGTGGAAAAAGATATAAGTATACCACCGAAAAGAATCCTAGAGAACCTGAACTCCGTGTAGAAACTGAGTTCCAAGTTGAGGCCGATAGCCATACAAAACCTCCATCAGCTACCTATCAGGCCATTACACCTCAGAATCCTCCAGTTGTGAATACTACACCTCCTATTCTACAGAATCCGTCAGTTCAGAACCCTCCAGTTTTTAATATTCCCAATCCACAGAGTGTTAATACCAATAACATCGCCGGAGTGAGTACTCAGAACATTTCGCGCAGTACCATCGCTAACACCACGCAGACCACTGCGCAGAACACTGTACCACCTAGAAGGAGAATGACTGATGATATTAAGCTATCGATATTTAAAGGAACGGGTCTAGAATACCCCGAGCAACATTGGTTTCTATGTGAAGCCATATGGAGCATCAAGCAAGTCCAGGATGATGTTGTCAAGCATGCGCAACTCATCACTACATTCAGGGATAGAGCATTAACTTGGTTCATGAAATATTCTTTTGGATAGAATAGGACCCTACCAGATATAAAAGTTGGTCTCTTAAGAGAGTTCAAGAAACTGAAATCTGAATCACAATGTATAACAGAGCTAAAAGAAATTAAACAGAAAACAACTGAGTCAGTATGGGAATTTGATCAGAAGTTTAAAGCACTATTAGACCAAGTCAGTTTCGACATAGCATCGCAACAACACCAAGAGTGGTTCATAGTTGCGTTGTTTCCACATATCAGACTGTCGTTGATGCAACAGAAGGTTGAGTCGCATACAGAAGCATTAGAGATCGAAATGAAGCTAGAAGCTTCGCTGATAGGAGAAACAAGTCAAGGAATGATCCAGATTCAGAACTAGTTAGCAACCCTAACATTATAACCCCAGGACATTAAGAAAGGAAAAGAAGTCAGAGAAGAGATCTGGTGTACAAAATGTAGAGCAGAGGGACACTCAAAAGAACACTTTCCAGTTTTCAAAGAATATATTGATAGTGGAACACCAAATCCACTAAATCACCAGCAACAAGGGCCATGGTGTGAAATCTGTCGTTGCAGAGGACATCGACCAAAGGATTGCTATTTGATTCAGAAATATGTGAGAGCACCTAATAATTTGTATTGCAGGTTCTGTAAGTCATTTGGACATGATGATTCCAACTATAGAGCATATGAACTAATGATAGAAAGAAAACACGATGTGTACAGAGTTCAAGAAGAAACACCATGAAAACGCACAGTATGATCAAGGTGCATATAGAGGTCATGGTGGATTCCGTGGAAGAGGAAGAAACACAGGACAAGGACAAGGACAAGGAAGAGGAAGAGGTCATATGATTTTTTATAACTGCGCTCAGCCTGGCCATCTTTCTAGAGACTGTACAAACGCTACTACTACATGTAGATATTGTAAATCTTTTGACCATGTTATTAAATCATAACTGATATTGCAAACAAAAATGAAAGAAAGAAGACAAGAAGCACCAAACCCAAACGTCCAGATGATCGCAGCAGAGAAAAGGGATCCAAACTTCAATGTTGTGATGCAAAGTGGCACTGCGACAGGAAGAGATAAAGAACCAGAAGCTTCGACTTCTGGAGAGCACCATACTAACCAGATACCTACTAAAGGGGTCTGGATAAGAAAAGCTACTAGGAAAACACCTGTTTTCAATCTGGAAAGAAATAAAGAAGTCTTTGAAGAAGCAAGGGAGACTTTCAAAGACCCAGCACCTGTGACACCAAGAATCTCATTGCAAAGTGAAACAACGCATATGGAAGATATGCCAGCAGCATATGATCAAACGAGCACCGCAGCAGAGACAGGAACTTCTATTGCGCAGTTCCTACGGAGCCTTATGAAGCTTCTGAAGAGCAAATATGCCTTAGTAGAACAACAAAACCTAGTAAACCATTATGAATAGCGAAGTTGCACGAATCATGTTCATAGCGCAGTTCACCACATCAAAATCCATACGAGAATAGGCCGAGAAATGAGGCTAAGTGCACAAATTGGAGATTATGATATGGATGAGATCATCCTTGATTTAGGATCTGAAGTAAATGTCTTGACTAAGCAGACATGGGTATAGATGGGGAAACCAAAGTTGTCATGGTCACCCATATAGTTAATACTAGCGAATCAGCAGAAGCTCATACCCTTTGGAAGGCTAGCGAATGTTCCTGTGGACATTGATGGAGTGCGAAGTCATGCAGACTTCAAGGTTATTGAAATTGTAGATGACAGTCAACCTTATCCTACACTATTGGGTATAGATTGGGCCATGGATAACCTCGCGATCATCGACTTAAAGAAAAAATAGATGATATTTGAAAGTGAATATATCAGGGTCATAGCGCCTTTGGACCCTTTACAAGGACCGAGATACACTAAACCGATTAGAGAAGAATGTAGAGCTCATGATCTAGATCACATCTATAAGATGACAGCAAATCATGTCGACTACATCAATCCTACAACTGATGGAACACTTAGTTGGCGCTGTGATAGTTCTTGCGTATCAGACTCTGACGCAAGACTGGACAATTGGAAAGGCCGACTGCATGAAGTATCGGCAAGAAGATGCGCAAATATCACAATATCACTGCGCTGGATTGGAACCGAGGTAATTCCAATCCCCACTTATGAGGGTTCAACTAACATCTATACATTTTTGCAAGAATATACTGTATCAATTTCAGTTGAACATCGCATACCAGCATTGGATATAGCACTGCACGCTACACCTTCCAGATGGTGGGCCACGCATAAGAACACTTTGACCACATGCGATCAATGAAAACATATGATGCAAATCAGATTCGCAGAGAAAGATGCGCCGACCATGGTCAAGTATAATGGACAAACAGATCTGAGGGATCACATAGAGACTTGTTCACAAGCATGGATAAAAATACCACGGACATAATGGGTTCATCTGTTTGTGCACACGCTAGAGAAGATTCCAAGTAATTGGTATACAGAAGCAGAGCTTCGTAGAGAAACCACAGATTGGTCTATATTGACTGCGAATTTCCAGAGAACCTTCAGTTTTGAAGATGACTGTATCAGCATAAATGAGGCTCTACAAGTTATCAAAGAAAGGATATTCAGAGAAGAATGCCCAGGTACAAATGAGGCATTCGAGGTCCTCAAAGACAAGATAATTCAAAATGTAAAAGTACCTATGAACCTACAAGCAGAATGGGCAAGAATAATAGAACATGCCCTTGAATGTTATAACCTCGCTGAAGAAAAAGAATATGCAGAGGAAAGTGATGAGGAGGATCCGCGCAATGTCAATATTCCAGAGTCAGAAGGAGCGCGCGATGTAGAGGGACCTCCATTAGACATTCCAGATATGAGAGGTCATGTCAAGACAAGAAAAGTTAATATTGGCACAAGCGAAGAGCCAAAGTTCGCATCCATTGGAGACTATTGGGATGATGAAACAGTCGCGCAGATCACCGACCTTCTACATGAATATCAAGATTTATTTCCAACGAAGTTCACCGAAATGAAAGGCATTTTGGGTGATTTGGGAGTGATGAAGATACCTCTCAAGCCAGGCGCGAATCCCATCAGACAGAGACCTTATAGACTGAATCCTAGATACAAAGAAAGAGTCAAGGCAGAACTAGACAAGATGCTTGATGCAAGGATCATTTAGCCAGTTGAAGAATCAGAGTGGATAATCCCTATGGTTATCCAGGACAAGAAGACAAAAGGAGAAATAATAATCTGCGTAGATCTGAGGAAGTTGAATGATGCTTCGCTACATGACCCATTTCCTACTCCATTTACAGATGAAGTATTAGATAATGTTGGAGGAAATGAGGCCTACTCATTCACTGATGGATTTTCTGGTTACCAGCATATTAGAATTGATGAATCAGATAGGCATAAGACCACTTTTGCTATTGAATGGGGCTCATATCAGTACACAGTTATGCCATTTGGATTGAAGAATGCACCTGCCATCTTTTCTAGAGTTGTTGTTGCAGCATTTAAGGACTTTATCCATAAGTTTTTAGAAGTCTATTTTGATGATTGGACTGTCTTTGGTTTGTTGAAGAACCGTTATGAGAATCTGAGAATGATGTTAGCTAAATGCAGGCAACATCAAATCTCCTTGAATTTGAAGAAATGTATTTTCTGCGTACCCTATGGTATACTACTGGGACACATTGTGTGCAAATAAGGTCTGATGGTTAATCCTGCGAAGATCGCAGGGATTGTGAATTTACCTGCACCAAAGTCAGTTAAGCAGCTTCGCCCAACGCTTGGACATACAGGATATTACAGAAAATTCATCAAGGGTTATGCGCAGATAACTGCGCCAATGGAGAAACTTCTGAAGAAAGAAGCGTAGTTCATCTGGAATGCGGACTGCGAGAAGGGATTAGATACATTAAAGGAGAAAATGGTAACTGGGCCTATCCTAATCTTTTCAGATTGGAATAAACCATTCCACGTACATGTTGATGCTTCGTGTATAGCATTTGGAATTTTGCTCATTCAACCAGGTGAAGGGGGCATTGATTACCCCATTGCGTTTTCAAGTAGAAAGCTATCCTTAGCTGAAAAGAAATACACAACCACAGAAAGAGAAGGATTAGCTATGGTTTACGCACTCCAGAAATTCAGGCACTACTTGCTGGGTGCACACTTCTCCATGTACACTGACCATCCAGCTTTGAAGTATCTGGTCAATAAGCCAATGTTAGGGGGAAGAATCTGCAGATGGTTGTTACTTTTCCAGGAATATGAATTTGAGATCATCGTTAAGCCAGGCAGACTGAACCTAGTACCTAACCATGTTTCAAGGATTGAGTCAGGCGAAGAACCCACCAATCTTGAAGACAATCTTCCTGACGCACAGCTATTTTCCATACAAATTGTAGATGAGTATTACAAGGATATTATAGACTTCTTAACTATGGGAATGGCACCCACATAGTTAACTACGCAGAAGAAGAAGCAGCTGGTAGTTAAAGCTGCAGACTTCACTATCATAGCAGGACAACTATGCAAGTTGGGACCACATGAAGTGTTGCGCAGATGCATGTTAGAGCATGAGAAGTCATTTATTTTGGCTGAGGCACACTTAGGTGTCTCTAGAGGTCACTACACAGGTAGAGCTACTACGCAGAAGATATTAAGAGCAGGGATATGGTGGCCTACATTACACAATGATTCAAAGGAACATTGCCAGAGTTGCGATGTTTTCCAGAGAACAGGAAAGCCATCGCGAAGAGACAAAATTCTAGACCACAATTGAATTTATAGGCATTTGACAAATGGGCTATTCATTTTGTGGGACCTATTAACCCACCGAGAAAGAGAACTGGTGCGAGATACATTATTACCGTGACTGATTATCTCACCAGATGAGAAAAAGCTAAACCAGTGAAGGATTGTAGCACAGTTCATTTTTTAGAACATCCTTACTAGATTTGGATGACCAAAAATCTTAATGAGTGATAAAGGAACTCACTTTTTGAACAGAACTATTGAATCCATTACTGAGGAATTCCACATATACCATTAGAGAAGTACATCGTACCATCCTCAAGCCAATGGAACTGTTGAGGCTTTCGAAAAGGTCTTGGAGAATGCGCCGACAAAAGTATGCAACACAAACAGAGATTATTGGGGTCTGCACATTCTAGCTATTTTATGGGCTTACAGAACAACTTGCAAGAAGCTAACATGCCATACACCTTTCAGATTGGTCTATGGATAAGAAGTTGTGGTGCCTATGGAGTACATTGTACCCAACTTAAGGATTGTTACATTCACAAACATGGCTGATGAAGAAACATTGCAAGAAAGGCTTCTACACTTAGTTGGATTGGAGGAGGATCGCTTCATCGCAGGATTTCACCAGCAAGTGAAAAAGGATAGAGAAAAAGCATGGCATGATCGCCATATCAAGCACAAAATATTCTAGGTAGGATACCTTGTCCTCCTATATGATAGCAAGTTCATGAAATTTCCTGGCAAATTTAAAATGCATTGGCTTGGCCCATATACTGTTATGCATGTTACTAACGGTGGCGTAGCTCAGTTAGCCACGTTAGCCAGAGATAACTTACCAGGTCTAGTGAATGGAAGTAGACTAAAACCCTACAGGGATAGTCCTACTTCGCAGAACCCTCATTGATCAGAAGAGAAAGAGATTCTAAGTGTCAAGTATAGTTGAAATTGGGCACTAGAAATTGAGCAGATTATGTACACAGTTTTGGTCCGATACACGAAGATCGATGAAAAGGATGCACTAACCGCGCAGCACTAATAGAAAAGTGAAGCTGCGCAGATGAAAAAAAAAACAGAAAAGCAAACAAAAGAAAAGAGAAGTAGCACCGCGCAGTTCACCGCACTGCGAGTGGTGACATCAGTCTACGCAGTTTGACACAACACCTGAAAATAGTCGTTAGAGCTGAAAACTAGCGGTTATACAGTGATTTTGCCGACGTCGCTTGAGAATTTAACTCAAAATTAGCCATTCTGAAGCAGTTAATGAAAGAAAGGACCCAAATCCTCGGTGGATTTGGCCAACGAACATGATAATTAATACTTTTCTAGCTGTTGATGGGCGCGGCTAAGCCTAACTGCGCCTATAAATACCGTCAACACTGGACTCGCGGGCATTACCAAAACCTTCAAATTTTTCAGCACACCATAGTCTCAATCTATTTACAGTGAGCGTTAAGTAATTTCGTGCGTTTACAGTGCAAATTACAGTGAATGTCTGACGATTCTAGAGTTGAGCAAGAATCCACAGTCAAGCAGACTGTGAGGGAGTTTAAACAAACCGGCCTTGAAGGGTTGATGAGAACCCCTGCCAAGAATGTCGTCATAGAACAAGGCCAGGGTTCACGCCGATCACCACAACACTCTGCACCAATGCAAAGAAAGGGTAAGGAACCTGTAGCTGAGAAATTAAAGGTTAAGGTAATGGGATCCAAGCTACTAGAAGTTCCACCAAAGGAAAAAGAGATGCCATTATCCTTAACCCCGGAGTACATTTCATCGCGCGCAGCAGATGCACCGACCGTAAAGCTGACCAAAAACAGCAAGTATGAGATACCACTTTTGCCCATATCTAAACATGTAAAACCAGAAGCGAATCTGTTGGGTAAGCTCGTAGACTGTAAGTTCGAAGACTATGACTTACTTCAAATGCAGAAGGATCCGGATGAGCTGAAGTACCCACAGTTTCAACCTGACAGATATATGTGAAGGAAGATCAATGTGAAGAAAAACCCGTTGTTGGTAGCGCAGAGCTGGTTGTCTGAAGTTGTGGAATCGGGGCTTCTAAACCTGCTGAGGCTTCCACACTTCAACCGAAGTCCGAAACTGAATGCGGTGGTGCGCACATTGATTTCGCGCACACACCAAGCTTACCTTTGGTTGGACAGAAACATCGACCTCAACATAGACCTGATCCATCGGATCACAGGGTTAAGCAAGCGGGGTGAAGACCCTAAGAAATTCTTTGCCGACAAAACCAGAGACAAGGAAGTCGTCGCGCAGATGAAGGAGGAATACCAGATTCCTAAAGGCAAAAGAGGGTTTGTCACAGATGACTTAATAGATGATGCTATAAGATTTGTAGTACAATTTCACGTAGGAAAAATATTGTGTAAGGCACGATTGACAGAAGTACCAGTAGGAGCAATTATCCTCGATGCGAAGGCAGCGCAGGGAGGCAGATTCAACTGGTGTCAATATTTACTGAACGAGTTTCTGGAGGATGTCCGCGAAACTCAGGTCAACGACACTGCTTTCCATTACAGCTGGTTAATGGTTTTGATTGCCTTTGTGGGATGGAAGGAGCCAAGGCATTATGTTGGTCTCACGGCTAACACCAATGATTGTCGAGGACCTAGATATGCAAATCTCTGTGCAAGTCTGCTACCTGAGCGACAGCGCGCTTCAAATGGAGTATTCTTCACATACTACGAGCAACTATGCGATGTCATTGTTCGGACACTGCGCATCTCCAAAGAGGTAACATTTAAGTATATCCACACTTTAAATTTTTGCGCTAACATGCATTCCATTTATATTTCAGCCAAGGCACAGAAAAGGAACCCAGAATGGTTCCAGGGGAACTATCACATGGACGAAGTGGATATCGATCTAATCATGAAGGAATGGCCAGATGAATGGAAGGTCAAAGGACCAATGGTCATCGACAGTGACTCAAATGAAACTAATCCAATACCAACAATGATCGTCGAAGAGTCACCAACAGGAAAAAGGAAAGAGCCTGGAAGCTCTGTGCAGGACAAAGGAATGAAGAAGAAACAGAAAGCAACAAAGGAGCCATCAGAGGCGAAGCTCCACGATGATGATTATGACCTCATCGCGAGTAGAATCATCCAATATCTAGATGATGCGCTTTCTCTCAAAGACAACAAAAATGAGAAGATCCAAGAGAGTCTACAGGAGAATCTCACAACTTTGCAAAGCATCATAGCGAAGATGGAACAAGTCCAAAAAGACTTGGTTCGGGATTCTAACTCAGAAGGAAGATCCATTGCAACACCGTAGCAGAAGACAAATCCCTTGGCTTTAACCATGGCGTCGAGACAACACATCGTCAGAATTGACACATTAAGTGTCATGCTATCGCGCGATGAATTAGATTCAAGCATGCAGAGCATAGAGCACGTGGATATTGATATCGCGATGCTACCCCTCGAAGGCCTACATAATGGAACCTACAGGTTGTGGAGGAAATACATGATAGAGATATGGTCATTCTGAACCAACACCAAGAGTTACATGCAAATTATAAACAGTTGCAGGAAGCAAGTGCAAAGAAGGCTAAGGCACTTGAAAGCGAACAAGAGAAGCGAAGAAGAATAGAGCAGACTATCGCCTCAGTATGCGCGGAGATACCAGAGTGTGACGAGCAGCCAAAGCTCATAGACACTATCCTTAAGATCGGCTCGGTAGTCACTGGTCTTAAAGCTGAAATGAAGGACATGGAGATAGACTATAAAGAAAAGCTTGCCACTTTGGAAGCACAGAATGTCCCGAAGACACCACCAAATCAGACAGAGCTTAGAGCAGCAGAAATGAAAGCTGCCACAGAGAACATATCCAGCGAAATAGCTAAGTGTCAGAGCTTGCTGGATGAAGTGATGGGAGTATGGATTGTGCTGCAAGAGGACCCTCAGTTGCTACAGGTCCAAACCATCTTACAGGAAAAACAAGCAGCACTAGAAGCTCTAAACGCAGAGATGAAGAATCTGCATCCAAGGGACAGACTCTGTCGATTTCACGAAGTTAAAGACCTGAAGAGGGAACTTCAAGTCTTAAGAGAAATAGAGGCAGAAACCGAGGAAAATTCACAACCCTGCAAGAAGAAGCTCATGCTATCTCGCAAGAGATTGAGGAGAAACTGATAGAACTCTGAGAGTCAGAGAAAACAGTACAAGAGAAAACTCAGGAAGATCTAACACCAGATGTGTTGGATATGGTTAAGGCAATTGAACAGGATGTTTAAGAAACAGTTGTGAAGCTAGCCACAACTTATCAAGAATTCACTGCGAAGATAGATTAGCCAGAAGAAGCGCAGCGGAGTGAACCTATGGCGAGTGGCTCAAGGACGAGCCACATGTAAGTGTTAGGGGCCTGTTGGGCCTGGACCAAGTAATCCAATTTTGGGATAAGACATTTTTGGGAGCTGCAAGGAAACAGCGCAGCGCAACATCGACAAATTAAGAGACATAGTTACTGCACGACGGAGATACAACGCTATGAAGAGGTAGTTCCGCGAAGATCCGACAAGGCAGAGTTTTTGGACCAAAAATAGTGTAAATTCCAGTGATACCTATCGGCGGTCTATTTTGGTTATGATACTCCATGATTCCCGGCAGGTGGGTAAGGAGTGGCGCGGAAGGAAAGCGACAAGTCACATAGGCAAAGGTGGCACTACGTGAACCGGCCGCATGAAGCTGTTAGAGAAGGAACGACGTGATGAAAGCGACCTATCTGCATGCGCTCGACAGGGGGGATGAAAGTGACGTGACCACGCATAGAAGGATGGCCACAAAGATGAGTCGCTATCAGATCCTAACAGTCCTGGTTAGCGGGGTAACCGCACCAGATTTTGGGAACCTTAGGGTTTTTGAGCCCATCATGAATGTAAAGACGTGACCTAAGGGCACGGTCTATAAAAGGGAACATTTTGTAAGGGAAAGAGTTAGATATTGATAGATGTATGTTGAATATTGATATATGTTGAGAGAGAGACTCAGTGTAAAAGGCTCTACATCTGTGTGCGCAGTGACCTACTAAGAAAGAAGAGAGTCTACAGCTGAGTGCACAGACGGAACTGTTGAACCCTTCCCATTGATAACATAATCAACAATTCCTGTGGACGTAATTCCCATCCTGGGGGTGAACCACGTTAATTCCTTGTGTTATGTGACTGAATATGTTTGCATCTATATATTTGCTTATGTTGAATGGTTAAATTCTTGTTTATGAGCTCATGTGCTTTGCTTTAATATGTATTCTCCATAAGGATAAATGATGGGAATAATATGTTAAGTAACGACATGACTGAATGAATGATGAATGCACAAGTATTTCTAAGTCAGATGAATGCATAAGTATTGGGTAACACTTAGCTAGCAAAGTTTGTATAGTGCGATTCCCCGAAGCACAGCACCGGAAGTGCGCAGTTACGTTGCAGTTCATCTTATTGTATAAGTTGCAAGGATTACAATTTAGATGCATGTGAATGTATAAGTTTGCACTAAGTAAAGTTTGTCAAAGTTTCATAAAGTGTTGAAGAGGAAGCGAAGTCCTATGTTGCGTTGTCCTGATTGTCAAGCGACCCTCCTGCATCGCGCAATCCTTGGAGGCACAATAGCCTAAGCTGTAACATCAAAGCAAGTGCTCTTCACACCGCCCACCATTATGTTGAAGCGTGCATCACCCGGTTGTGGAAACCCGATTCTGCAACCTCCCCATAACTTCGCCTCAGGTGAGACCTCAGTCTATTCGCAGCTTGTTTCCAAAAGGGCTGGTGAAAAGGGGTTTTGTTGGTTCCCTGAACCGCGCAGAACCTGGGTCTACCTCTCTGAACCTAAAGAACACATCTAGAGCCAACAGTCATGGGAAAACCAAGCAAATGGGAAGAGTATTTGTATTTGATTGAATTCGCTTATAATAATGAATATCAAGTATCTTTGAGAATGTGTCCGTTTGAAGCTTTATATGGTAGAAAATGTAATGTTCCATTTAATTGGGACAAACCTGTAGACAGACTAATCATTCAGCCTGAAATGCTTCAGGATATCGAGCGACTAGTAAAGATAAAACAAAATTTAAAGATGGCACAAGAGCATCAAAAGAGTTACGTAGATAAAAGAAGAACTCATAGATAATTCCAGGTTGGGGACATGGTGTTCCTAAAAGTTAGAGGCAAGAAAAGTTCTTTGCAGTTGGGAAACTACAAGAAACTAGCCGCCATATTTTGATGTCCTGTGTAGATTTGGATCAGTAGCTTATGAACTAGCACTACCTCCCACAATTAAAATACACAATGTATTTCATGTTTCATTACTAAAAAAATATGTTTATGATAATAATCATGTGCTCGATTGGTCTGTTATTCAGGTGGAACCCGAAGGGGAAATACAAGTTCAACCACTTTGCATATTGGATCACAGAAGCAAGATACTTAGGAACAAAGTCATCAGACAGTTAAAATTCCAATGGACCCATTACAACCCTGAGGAGTCTACTTGGGAAATGGAAGATATAATGCAGGAAGAGTATCCGCATCTATTTTGAAATGTGTATATAAATAATGTAAATATTCCTGCAATAATTATGTATATGTATATTTTTTATACAATGGTAAACACCGAGGATGGCGTAAACTCTAAGGGGAGGGGAATTGTAATACCCCTAGCCCAGATATTATAATTGATACAGCGTTGTAAACATTTTTGCTATGAAGTATGTACATAACATGTTTATTATTTTAATATAAAATTTCCAACTGGCCGCGTGGTGAGCAAAACTCTGAAGAGGAGATCCAAATATTGACCGAGGTTGGTGAGGGGGTAAGGTTTAACCATGTAACTTTTCTCCTTGATCATTTGTTTTCTAAACCTTATGTTAAAATCCCAAATTCCATGTTCCTAATCCAAACTCAAATGGGGGACTGTTTAATAATTAAATATTATTAATTTAAAACTTTGGGAGAACTTAATTAATTTTTATTAAGTTGTTAATTGAAATTATGGGAGAGGGTAACGCAGCTCCTTTGGGATAGCCACATGGGATCCCAAAAAGAGCGTTGGGAAGGGGAAAACCTGAATGTGAGACTGGAAAGAAAAATTGGTTATTCGAACTGTCTGAGAAAAATGAATGGTTATTCCCAATTCACTTGTTGATACTGTTGCTTGTTGATACAGTTGCATGGGAAACTATTGTGGTGGTGAAATCCTTGAGTGAAATTCAGACACTGGCAGTGAAGGGTATCACTATGTGTCTTTGAATTCACAGAGGTGGAAGAAAAATATGTTTTACAACCTGTACTGACATTGTATCCCTTTGGTTGAATTGACCAGTCATTTGGAAATTTGTGCATGAAACCCCATGTGGAATTCTAACATTTGCAGTGAAGTGTATCACTGTGTGTCTATGAAGGAGCTCTGGTGGGTTAATTTTGAAATTGGCATGGAATTGGTTTAAAAAATGTTGTTTTGTTTGTGCCTAGTTGTAATTTATTCATACTTCCCAATTATTTCTACTTTGTCCTTGTGAGTGAGATGAGGGGTTTGGTGAGTTACCTCTGGTTAATGTTTGGATCTCGGCTCGGGGGTGGACTTGGGAGCTGAAATAATACAAGATGGACAAGTTCTATGGTTGGGTGGAGCATGGCTCACAGTCCGTTTCAGGACAAAATCTTAGATAAGTATATGCAGAATTCTAATTCCCTACAAATTTCTTGGTTAAATGATAGTTTCGAGAATTTAATGGTGATATTTCATGGTTTTGAATTTGTATTATGTTATACAGTAATTCTATGCAAGTATGCTTTGAAAAATTATGTTTATGGCATTTATGTGCATAATAATTATAATTCAGGTGCAAATGAAATTTAAATGGATTAATATTTCTGGGTAAGTCTAATTCACCTTGAATAATTATTTCTTCAACCCAGCTACCGTAAACTCTATTTTTAAGCTTATTATTAAATTAATCAGATGTGAAAATTTACCTGAGAGTAAATAATAACGAGCTATTAAAATTTTATATTATGCATCTTAATGGAGTTGATGCATTCAAAAGATTGGGAATTTGTATTTTGGGGAAATATAACGAATCATATTAACCATAAGTTACAATTTTCATAATTGAATTATCATGTTTACATTCTCTGTATAATTGAATCTGTAAGCTTAATGCATGGCTGAAAATGTCATAGTTTTAGTGATTGGTAAAATTTGTTAAAATAGTGTTATGGTGAAAAATTTGTGAAATATAATGAAAAATGAATGTTCAAATGGCCTGAAAGAATATGATAACGTGGGAGGATGTTTTTCCATTTTTAAGAATGAATTTATTTTAAAGAGAAAACTTATGAAGTTTAAGTCTTCATGATTAATGAAAATTTATAGAAACGGCTGAAAGTGTTATTCACTAAGCCTTGCCATTTAATGATACAATTTCATATTGTTAATCTCTAAGTTTAAGCCAAAATTGGAACTATTTTGGTTTATCAAATTTGAAGTTTGTTAAGCAAGTTAACAAGCTTGTTTCAAATTGAGTTTTAGATTAAGTAAAAGTTTTGAACTAAATAATGGACTGATGAAACTTACCAGTAGTTGTTGAAACTCACCAGTATCTGTTGTTACACACATGTAGCATGTTGTTGAAATTCACCAACAGCTATTGAAACTCACCAGTAGTTGTTGAAACTCACCAGTAACTATTGTTACACACTTGTAGCATGTTGTTGAAACTTGCCAGCGGCTGTTGAAACTCACCAGTAGTTGTTGAAACTCACCAGTAACTGTTGTTACACACCTATAACATGTTGTTGAAACTTGCCAGCAACTGCTGAAACTCACTAGTAGTTGTTGAAATTAATAAGACATGTTATAGTTATGTTATGGGTCTCATAATAGACTTATGCTTCCGCAAAAGTGAGCATAATGTATATATGCATGTGATTAATTTATAAATATTTATAATAAAAAAAATGGCGTGTGTTTTGTTTAGTCAATGTAATGCAAGAGGGCATTACAACAACAATAAGAATAGAACACGAGATTTACATAGAAACCTGCTATGTGTAGGTAAAACCATGGGGCAATGGCAACTTCGATCTTTTAATATTATTCAGAAAAACTTACAATTCTTTCTTCTATTGTGATATAATGTCAGGGTCACTCCTATTTTATATAATACATATGCGAGTTTCTTAAAGAATTGAAATACACAAGAAGAGTCTAAAAAAATTTGCCTTGGGGAATCTACCCTTGTACCCCAATATAGGAGGGGAATAGCTACCTCGTCGTGTGATGGGCACATACGAATCATGTGAGTGTATAATCATGTAGCACTATATAGGAAAATTTCATAGATCTAGATATTTACTTCACCTCCTAACATTTCCCACTTAAATTCAATATAAAAATTGCCTTGCTTATGTTTTCTGCTCGCATGACATTGTCATATGGTGCCTTCATCACATTTTCAGAAATCCCAAAGAAGTTTTGCACCATTCAAACTTCTTTGTTTTAATCGTCTTTGTAAACATATCTGCAATATTATCATCAGTATCAATTTTCTCCAACTAGATCCTACCTTCTTCCACCACCTTCCTTATGAAATGGTAGTAATTATCAACATGCATGATCCAAACATGAAATGTTGGAATCTTCACTAAGTGAATAGAACTTCGGTTGTCACAATGCAAAGTGATATTCCCCTACATCATCTTGAATTCATCCATTACTCACTCTGGCCATATTGCCTCTTTATTGGAGTTAGTCGCTGCCACATATTCTGCTTCAATGGTTGATAAGGCCACCAATGGTTGCAACTTAGATGTCCAACTTACAACTCCACCAGTAACAGTGAAAGTATATCCTTTATTAGATTTTTTTCCATCTTTATCTCCACCAAAATCAAAATATGCAAAAGCTTTAATTTGTAAATATGTGATGTGTAGCAAATAAAAACATCTAAAGTGCCCCTTAAATATCTGAGCATCCACTTCATAGCATTCCAATGCTCCTTACTGGGATTCACCATGAACTAGATAACAAATCCCACTTCTTGGGAAATATCTTGTCTAGAGCTCACCATGGTGAACATGAGTCTCCCTACTACTAATGAATATAGTACACAATACATGCTTGTCTTCTCTGCTTTTATGCCAGGAAATTGTTTGGAAGATAACTTGAAGTGTGCAGGGAGTGGGGTGCTACCTGTTTTTGAATTCTACATATTTAAGCACTACAAAATATTTCATATATATGAATTTTGACTTAACCAAATCTTCCTACTTGTTCTTCCCATGTGTATTTTCATCCCAGAGAATTTGATTTGCTGCTTCTAAATCCTTCATTTCAATATTCTAACCAACCAAGCCTTAAGATTAGAGATTTTCTTAATTCTAGGGCTTGTATCCCACATATCATCAACATACAACAACAAGATAATAAAACTACCATGATCAAACCTCTTATAATATGCACAATTGTCAACTTCACTTCTAATGAAACCTTGTCTCTTCATGAAGGTGTCAATTTTTTTGTACCACATCCTTGGCATATGTTTCAATCCATATAGATATTCCTTGAGTCTACAAACCAAATGCTCTTTTCCTCTTTCTTTATAGACCTCAAGTTCATCCATATAAATTTATTCCTTGAGATCACTATGTAGGAAAGCAGTTTTTACATCCAATTGCTCCAACTCTAAATCCCATGTTGCTACAAGTGAAAGTAAAACTCTTATAGTAGTTAGCTTTAGAATTGGAAAGAAGATTTCATTAAATTTTATACCTGACTTCTACACATAACCTTTTTCTACCAAGTGGGATTTATAACATTCTAGCAACCCATCCTTGTTATTTACTTTATACACCCACTTGTTTCCAACAACCTTTCTTCCATGTGGTAGATCCACAAGTTCCCATGTTTCATTCTTTTGTAGTTCTTTAATTTCTTTGTACATGGATTTCCTCCATTTATCTTCATTCTCATATTCTCTAGCTTCCTAAAATGAACTCGGTTTACCATCATCAGTTAACAAGCAAAATACAACAAAAAATTAGGAGGATTCCTTTTTAGACGTTTCTTCAACGTGTATATCTTCTAAGTTGTGGATTATGAACTTGTTTTTCTTCATGTTGTTCAGAAGCTTCATTTTCATCTTCACTCATTTCCACTTTAAGAGGTACAATCTCCGACTTATGTTGTACCTCTTTCCTTTGCATGGATTTTTCATTAAAAATAACATCCCAACTAACAATTACCTTGTGGTTAATTGGATCCTACATCTATACCCCTTTACTATATTATCATAACTGATAAAAACACATTTCCTTGAATTTGGGTCAAGCTTGGACCTCTTTTCTTTAGGCACATGGCCAAATGCATCACAACCAAAGATACACAAATGGGAATAATCCCAATAAACATACTTTAGTCATGCAGAATTTTCAAACTTTTTTCAGTAATATCTCCAATGATTGATGCCACGACATCACTACATTCAAAACATTCCCTAAGTTTGTTGTTGTTGAATGATTTATCACTGCTTCACCACATAAAAGATACAGGGTCCCATAAGATTCTCCTTTTTCTACCACTAGGGATCCTTTGGTAATCTTGCAATGATTATCACAAAAGGTAGTAGGATACCCCAGTTTATCCATAATCTTGATTGAGAGCAAATTATTCCATAGATATTGTACATTTCATACATCACACAACTTATTTTCTCTCCCATCGTCCAACTTAATCCTAATATCCCCTCCTCCCACAATTTCTAGAGGATGATCATAACCCACATAGGCCATCCCACCACTATAGGGTTTATATTTGACAAATCAGTCTCTATGTGGAGACATGTAGAAAGATGCACATGGGTCCAAAACCCAATCATATAAACATACATGTTATTATTGAGACAAAAATACTCACATGTTTTCGTTTCTTTTGAATCTCTTATGCTAGCCTCAATTTATGGTTGATCTGTGTTTTTATCCGTATCTTCCTTCTTCAAATGACAACATTCCTTCCTCAAGTGCCATGGTTTTCAACAATTCTAGCAATTCCCTTTCAGCTTGCATCCTTTAGAATTAGATCTGGATTATGATCTACCTAATTGACCCTTTTCACTAGATCGACCTCTCAGAGATAGGGATTCATTGGTAGAGATATCCAAAGACAATTTTCACCTAAAATATTCTCTCACAAAGAAATTGCTACATCATCAAAATTTAGAGTTCCTCATGATGAGTTGGTGATGGTCATCACCAATTGTTCCCAGGTATTCCAGAGGAAATAAAGCAAACCGATTGCTCTATCCTCATCCTCCACCTTTACACCAACTGAGACTAGTCTATTGATTCAGGTATTAAACTCATTCAAATAATCTTCCATAATTGAACTCTCCTTCATCCTCAAATGATAAAATTGTTTTTTCAGGAAAACCTTAGTTGTTGTGGATTTAGTCTAATACAGCTTCCCATGTTTCTCCCAAAGGACTTCCACGGTCTTTTTATCATCAACATTAAACAAGATAGAGTCTGCTAGGAAAAGATTAATTTTAGAATATGCCTTCATGTCCATTTTTATCCACTCCTCGTCTGTCATGCTGCTTGGTTTTCCACAACCCCTTTCAAGGCTAGGGCTTGGTCGTTATGAACTAGAAAATCATCCACCTTCATGTTCCACAGGGAGAAATTATTTCCATCAAATATTTCAATCTTGAACTTGCTTAAACCTCTTATTATTGTTGCAGCTCCCACTTGAAGAAAACTTTGTGCTTAATATTTTTTCTAGCTTTGATACCAGATGTTAGAAAAAAATATAAAAATAGAAGCAAACAACAATAGAAATAGAACATGATATTTATGTGGAAACCATGTTGCATGCAGGTAAATCCATAAGGAAATGGAATCTTTGATATTTTATTATTACTTGTCAACAAAATTACAATGCTTTCTTCTCTTGTGATACAATGCCAAGGTTCACCCCCCCTTTATACAATACATATGAGGGTTCCAGAAGGAACATAATTACACTAGAAGGGTCTAGAAAAATTTTGCTTAGGGGATCCCCATTAGAGGAGCACACTTAGAAGGATTAGCATATAGTTGGTGCTCCTCCAATATTTTTAATACCATGTCAACCTGTTGTTCATGCTCATCCCAAGATTATCGATTAGTGTATCGTCAAAAATTACTAACACAAATCTTATAAGAAAGGGTTTAAAATTATAATTCATCAATATTTGAAATGGAGAAGGTGCATTTGGTAAGTCCAAATAGCATCGCCAAAAATTCATAATGACATTCATGTGTTATGAAGGTTGTTTTCATAATGTCTTCTTACCTCATTCTAATTTCATGATATCAAAAATGGAGATCCAACTTGGTAAAGAAAATTGCTCCTTCTAATTCATCTAATAATTCATCAATGATAGGAATAAGAAACTTATATTTAATGGTCATCCTGTTTATATCTCTATAATCTAGACACATATGCCATGAACCTTCCTTTTTGCAAACCATCACCTTCCTTTGTGAACCATCACCATAGAAATTGTTGTGATAGTATGATGGATGTATAGATGTGTGACTCCCTTGAACCTATTATATACCAAGATATGTGGAAGAATTACTCTCACATATTGCATGTGGGATAATATAATTCTCCATAATAACACCTCTTTATATAACAATGGATATCATGAGTATACTTTACCATAATGAATATGGGATATAATGTATTACACTTTTACATAAGATTGTGGATAAATTCCGACATAATACAAAGACATTATTACCTTCCATGGAATATAATATATTCCAACACTCACCCTTAATAATAGCTGGGAGAAAATCCCACACTAACACTAAGGAAGGAAGGATTCATTACTGCTCCCCCTTGATGACAACTTCCCTCATCCCAAGCAAGGAGTGAAGATGCACATACTTCGCTTATGTTAAGGATTTGGTGAAGATATCAACTGCCTGCTGCTCGGCAAGACAATAATCAAGAGAAAGAATGCTATCTGTGATGAGACCTCGAATGTAATGAGAATCAAGGTCAAGATGCTTTGTCTTGGAGTGATATACCGGATTATGAGCAAGTTGAATTTCACCTAATTGTCACATTTCAACACAGTGGACGATTTCAGAACTAGACCAAGCTCAGACGTGAGAACATGTCGTAACCGAACTGCTTCTTTGGATTCTATATACTCTACTTCACACGAAGATAAAGAAAGAGTCTTCACCTTCTTGCTAGACCAAGAAATCAGAGTTGAACCAAGTTGAAATATATAACCAACAGTTGACCATCGATCAGAACTGTCACTTGCCCATTCATAATCTATATATCCAGAAAATGAAACTGTAGAACTGCTCGAATGAAAGACACCATAGTACAATGTCCCCTATAAATATCTCAGAATTCTCTTGGATGCTGCCAATGACTTTCATGAGGTTGTTTCATGAACCGAGAAACCATATTGATGGAAAAAGAGAGATGTGGTCTGTTGTGAGTTATATATATCAAACTGCCCACAAGCTGATGATAAAGAGTAGCATCAACAAGAGGAGTGGTACACTCAACAATAAAATTTACACTGGACTGAAATGGTGTAGGAGAAGATTTACAATCACTCATATGGAAACGAGCCAATAAGTCTATAGCATACTTCCGCAAAGAGATAAAAATACCATCTACCATATGCCAAATCTGAAGACCCAAGAAATAGTGCAATATACCGAGATCAGTCATTTCAAACTGTTTTTTAATATCACTTTTCATACTTTGAATTAATACAAACTGGATTCCAATGATGATAAGATCATCCACATATAACACAATAATGAGGATATTGTCACCAAAGTTCTTAACATACAGATTTGGATCAGATATACAATGCTTAAAACTATTATTCAAGAAATATGCATCAATTTTATCATACCAAGCCCTAGGTACTTGTTTGAGACCATATAAAGACATGTGTAATTTGCATACTAAACTTGATGATTCAGCAGAAATAAAACCAGGAGGTTGTTGCATATAAATGTTTTCATGAATATCATCATTTAAAAAAGCACGTTTAACATCCATTTGGTGTATTTCCCATTTATAAGATGCAGCAAGAGATAAGATGGTTCTTATTGTATTCATTTTAGCAACAGGAGCAAAAGTTTCATTATAATCAATACCTTCAAGTTGATTAAAACCTTTTTTAACTAATCTAGCTTTACATTTTTCAATATTTCCTTCTGTAATAAACTTGCTTTTATAAACCCATTTGCAACCAACCAAATTCTTTCTTGAAGGAAGAGGAACAAGAGACCAAGTTTTGTTCTTCATAAGAGATTCATACTCAACAGACATAGCTTGTTCCCAATGAGTCTTACCCTTAGCTTGAGCATAAGAAGTAGGATCATCTGTGGCCAAAACTTTGGTTATAAGAGAAAATTTAGATCTATGTCTACGAGTATTGGAAGGATTACTGATCTCACTACCTACAGATTCAAGAGTTTTCTGGGCCCAAACAGGAAGATGAGAATGAACATAAGTCACTTCAGGAGCTTCAGGACATTTACATGGAACACTTGAAGAAGAGGGTGAAATAAGATCAACAACAGGCACAAAACTGGAAGAAGGAGTAATATATATAGGAGTAACAGGAAACAGTGGAATATTCAGGGTAAAATGAGGTTCTACAGACTCAGGTGGTGGAGAGATTTCAGTAAATTGAACATCTCTTTTGATTATGACATTCTGATTAAAAGGATCAAATAACCTATAAGCCTTGGAATCCTCAGCATAACCAATGAATATACACTTGTGATACTTGGGTTCTAACTTTTTATGTTTGTCATCATGAATATGAGCCCAACCTTCACAACCAAACACCTTAAAGTTACTAATATCTGGTTTTCTACCATTCCATTTTTCCTCGGGGGTAACATGCTTAACAGCTTTTGTAGGAACTCTATTTAAAATAAAATTAGCACAATTGATGGCTTCAACCCAAAATTTCTTGTGTAATCCTTTAGAATAAAGCATACATCTAGCCATTTCAACTAGCCATCGAGCCATCTTGCTCATTTAACAACCCTTTGCAAAAATCATCAAAGGTAGGTTTCGTGGTACTTTGAGACAATTCAAGAGATCTTCCTAGTTTGGAAGAACATGTCAAAACAAGATGGAAATTTTTGTTCTACAAGAATTGTAAGAGCGGTGTCTGTCTTCTTGTAATCTTTACCACAATTATTTAATTTTTCATTTAAAGTTTTAACTTCAACAAGATATAATTCTACTCTTTCAAAGTTAGTAGGATCTAGCTCAAAAATATTCTTTTGAAGGTAATAAGCAAAAACATCATTAGATTTATCAAATAAAAAAGCAAGAATTTTCCATACCTCAACCGAGCTGTCTTATGCCTCAATACTTACCTGAAGACTATCTGAAACAGTTTGACCAATGAGCCCTCTTGCTTGATCACATTTTTCTTTCCATATAGCCACATCTTTAGCATCAGCAGGTTTCTTGTGTTCACCATTAACAATCCTCCATAGATTCTTACTCCCGAGAACATCATTCATTTTTCTTTTCCATGCAAGATAGTTAGGACCAACAAGTTCAGGAACAGAAGCTACTTCTGAAGTCATAATGATAGAAATTTTGACAAGAAAATTAAACCCAAATGCTAGAAATGACAAGAGAAAAAGGTGAATAACAGAAAACTAATAAACTTTACCGATCTGATCTAAAAAAGACAGAAACTTTACTTACAGCCCTTAAAAAGAGCCAAATAAAGTCACTCGCGGGTCTGCCACAGGAAACTCACGCATAGATCTGATACACGCGGGTTCTGCACAGGAGGGTCACGAGTTACTCACGGGTTTACAGTAGATCAAGCCACGGGTATGCCGAAGCACACGCGAGTCTGTAAAATAAAATCTATGGGTCTGCAAAGTTATACGCGGGTTAACAGTAGGAAAGTCGCGAGTACATGCGTTGTCTGCGAAGCAAAGTCGCGCGTGTCCTGTTTTAGGCCGAAAACAGTGCCAATTAATCCGCTGACGAAAACCTGCAAAAATATACCAAACTTGGACGAAAATGGCAGATCTGACAACCGAAAGAAATATCTCCTTGAGGAGAATCCAAAAACATATATGTCTACAGAAAAAACATCAAGAGACCCTTGAAAATTTTCTGCAAAAATCTACACAACAAAGTTACGGTTATATCTAAAAAAAATGTAGAATCATGCCTAGATCCGAAGAGAAGCCTAATGGCTACTAGATAGAAAGAAAACCTACAAAAACTAAAGAGTGCCCAGATGAAGATAGTAGTTATTGGTTGAAAGCTATAGAAGGTGCTAGATCATAGCAACCAGCTCTGATACCATGTCATAGTTATAGATCTAGTTAAACTAACTTACCTATCTAAGCAACCAATAACATATCAACATAAATAAAGAACAGAAAGAGAACAAGGAAAAGAATACACCAAATATACGTGGTTCACCCAATTGGGCTACGTCCACGGGAAGGTTGTGTTCTATTATCTCCAAAAATCTCCTTCAATCTTACAAAGAGAGCAACTCCAAATAACCCTAATACAATATAGCAAAAAGCTTGTGAGCACAATAGATTGTGTTGTGATAGTATGATGGATGTATAGATGTGTGACTCCCTTGACCCTATTATATACCAAGAGATGTGGAGGAATTACTCTCACATATTGCATGTGGGATAATATAATTCTCCATAATAACACCTCTTTATATAACAATAGATATCAAGAGTATACTTTACCATAATGAATATGGGATATAATGTATTACTCGTTTACATAAGATTGTGGATAACTTCCGACATAATACAAATACATTATTACCTTCCCAGGAATATAATATATTCCAACATGACACATGTTTGATTTTCTTGTTTTGATTTTGAAATTTTTACCACAAACACTATTGTTCGTCTTCCCTATGATGCAATAGGTGTAACTCAAATTTGGATCTCTCAAGATTTAGATATAACAATTTTACCCATAACAATTGTTTGAGACTGATTTTTTTACTAGTCAAAATCCCTAACTTACATAGACTATAACTCCAAACTTATAATGAACCAGGACCTAAAAAAATTTTGAACCAGTACTTCACTATGTATTTTGAGGCTCCTAAAAATTTCACTAGATGATATTTCCCCCAAAAAAATTATAGAGAAATTAGCTCTATTACCATATGTTATGTACCATATCCTCAAAATAATCTAAAAATAGAAAGAAAGAGTAACCCAATGCCTTCAGATTGAAATAAATAGATGAATAAGAAGCATCTTCGAGGGGTAAACCTCCTTATACAATTTATCAAATTCACAAGACAATACGAGATCATCCTAAAACTAGGTCTCATATGTGTGTGTGTGTGTGTGTGTGTGTGTGAGAGAGAGACAAAGGGTATAATTTCAATTAAGGTCATAGCCTACCAATAAACACAATACTAGAAATGTAATGTCACAATATATAGGGCTTAACAGAAGAAGAAGGTTGTATGACAAATGATAATTGAAAGCATAAATAGTATTATTATTGCATACTCATCTAATAAATATTTCATTCCAACCTAGAGCAAAGAATACATTCTCATATAAATAAATAAAAATTTGGTATATCACGATAAGATCATTATGTTGGAGTAGGTATTTCACAAGACTAGTCTAGATACTAGATCAACCTTGGAATGAAATCCTACCTTAATCGGGCAAAGGAGAATATTCATAGTGTAGGTAAAATATAACCATGTAAGGGGACCTTAGCGTGGGGAAAACCCACTCCAAGGGTTACAAATGATAATTTTATCCTAAAATATAAGAGGTATGAGAAATACCCATAAGCGAAACTTCCTAAAGAGGTTGGTCAACGTACATAAGCCAAATTTTATGTCAATCCAATCAAATTTATTAGAAGAAAAAAAGGTTAATAATTTTTTAGTATGGCGGCTTCTTAGGATAGAGTTTTGAGGATCTTAGTATCAATGGGAGATCAAGAGGATTAGTACTGGAATGGTACAAGAATTTGAAGTTTGAGAACATCTATTGCCTTCCTTGAAAATTTTGAGAAAATTTGTACTCTCATGGTGTAGTCAAATTGTTCATAAATATTATGGGCCTTTTCAATTGAGGAAAGAATTATGGGAATCCTTTTTTCGATGAACCTTTAGTTAGGAAGCACACTATCATAATGTGGGAGGCATGAATTTCATTTTGCACTGAGGAGAGTTGAGGGGAATGAAAAAGAATGGATATCTTAGACAAATTCTTGTTGTAGTGGGTAGAAGAATCCAATCTATCAGACCTAGAATAGATAACCCTTATGCCCACATGGAGAAATAATCATGTAGGATACGAAGGTATATCAAAAATATTAGACAAATTCCTCTTGGAAAAGAAGCTTCTTGAATAAGCAAAAAGGGACAAATCATGTATTGAAGAAGGTGGAATATTTAACCCTGTTCCAATTTTCTTTAAAATTGGGAAGACATATAACAAACCTCAAGGGGCCTTTAAGTTTAACCCCTATTATCTTAAAGATATGGAATTTCTAGAGTTGGTATAAATTGAGTGGAGGCATTTTGATGACACCCAAGAGCACATCGATATGTTCCAACTTATTGATAACCTCAAAAGACATAAGAAGAAAACAATTGAATGGGCCAAGGTAAAGTACAATGACTCCCAAAGACAAACATTGAATGTAGAAGACGCATTAGTGAGCATTATATTCAAGTCTAATGTTAATGGTATTTTCTCAAAAGAAGAACAAAGAAATATTAATAACTTGGAATCAAATTAAAAAGAGTGAATGGAGTGAGAGGAATATAAATGGTTGAAAAAGAGTAAAGCGATAAGGCTGGTCTAAGGAGAAAAAAATAAGATTTGTCCATAATTTCACTAAGATAAGAAATAAATTTAATGTTATATAAAGCATAAGGAATGGTGAATAAGAATGGGTCTTTAAGTTTAAATACATTGCATAGGCATGTGAAAACTATTTTTAAAAGTTATATAAGGAACCTATAAGATTTAACGTGTTAGAAATTGTAAAGTTTTCTATCTAATTTCCTAACCTTGTGGATCATGATCATAACCAAGGGTTAATGAATGAAAATTCTAATGTACAACTAGAAGAGGTTATTAACTTGTTCTAGAAGGATAAGCAACTCATCATGGATGGTTGGCCACTATAATTTTACTCTAGGTTCTTTAACTTATTGGGAGATGATCTGCCAACTATGGTATAAGAATCAAGGAAAATTGGAAGGGTGTTGGGTCCCATTAACACCACCTTCTTAGCCATAATTCCTAAAAAACATGATCCTAAGACACTTGAAGATTTCATAACCATTTTTCTATGCATTATTGTTTATAAGATAATATCAAACATCACATCAAGAAGGATCAAACCAATTTTATCTCTTGCCATCTCATGTGGAGAGTTTGGTTTCTTGAAAGATAGACATATCCACAAAGCAATTAGGATTTCTCAAGAAAGTCTCCACCCAATAAAGGTCTATAGATACCTCCATTCATCATTAAACTTAACATCTCTAAATCCTTTGATAAAGCAAGTTGGTCATGCATTCCATTGATGGCATTATATGTTGACTCCATTTGCGATTTTGTCAATTGGGTGGAGGGATGTTATTCTTCTTCTTTACTTATTAATGTTTGTACTACTTCCTCCTTCCATCCCTCTAGAGGATTGATACAAGGATGTCCTATTGAAATGCTTTTGTTCCTTTCGATAGCATAAGCAGTTAGCATATACCTAATCCATGAGATATCCTCTCGTGACCTAAAAGGGATAAATTTGGGTAGGAACTTAACTCTAACCCATTTTTTATTCATTGATCATGTCCTATTGTTTGGTAATGGCTCCATTACAGATGCTTGTTAGAATATTGAGAATATGCATAAAAATACAACAATACATTTACTAACATGCAAAGCAGGAATCTACTAGTCTATCCTTCTATTTATACAAGCAACAAATAATCATGTAAGAAACAAGAGACAAGAGACAAGAACGATACACAAGATATACATGATAAAACCCAAAATCAGGAAACATCCATGGGAAGGTATTGTCTTCTTATTCTTCAGAAATCACCAATCTTACAAGTGAGCTCCTCTCCACATATACTTCATAGCTTTTACAATAACATCACAACATAATAGAATGGTATGCCCAAAGGCTCTCCTTCACCTCCATTATATACCAAGAGATATGGAGGAATTACATCCCAAAATACACATGGGATAAATGATTTTCCATCTCTTTATATAATGAATGGTAATAGGAGAATGTTTCTCCATGATGCATGTGGGATAACTCCTTTTACATAATATTAGAGTTATTTATATACTAGATAAGACATCTTACGATATCATACTAGACATCATTACACATGTAATATTAAAATTACGCATTCCAACAATGCCTATATTCATCATTGCCTTTTGGAAGTTTATTGCAAAGACATTGGGATGGAGGTAAATGACAAGAAATATCTCATTTCCTTCCATAAATTTGTCCTTTTAGGCAACAAAAAATCTTCAAGGAAGTGTTGTTCTATTTGATAGTCAAGTTCAATCAAAGGCTCAAGTACCTAGGATTTGAATTGCAATGAGTATGGGTTTTGAGACTGGCTATAGCTATACAGTAACATCGAGAGAAGGGTTTCATCATGGTATAATATGTGGCTCTCCCTAGGAGGAATATTAGAATTGGCGAAAGTGTCATTAGAGGCAATATCATTGTAATATTGGCACTCTCTTGCTGACATACCTAAAGGAATCCTAAATAAAATAAGAAAAAATATTTTTAGTTTTCTATGGAAAGGGGGAAAAGAGAAGGAAAGCTTACCCTTGGTGAGATGGAATCATTGGGTTGGGTCAAAGAAGCTTGAGGGGTGGGGGCTCAAGAATAAATTCCATTTTGGTAAGGTGTTTGCTATCAAGACTCTTTGGAGGCTCAGTTTTGGAGAATTTCTATGGAAGAAGGTGTTGATCCAAAAGTACATGGATCCTCTCTCACCTGAAGAATGGTTTATAACCCCCAACAAGGAAACTTAGAATGCATGCATTACATGGAAAGTCTTAGTCATCTCATTCTCACTAGAAGAAAATTGGATCACATGGAAAATAGGAAATGGACTCAAGATTCACATTGGCATTGCTCATTAGATGGGTTATGGTGGTTGGTACATGATATGTTGGTATATTGAGTAACTTAAGGCACAACAAGATTTATACCTTGGTTGATGCTCAATCTCTGGGAATGATGGAAATTTACTATTGAGATAGGGATAATGTGAGAGTAGGCCTTGGAGTGGAACAAATATATCCAAATATTGGAAAATAATTTTGTCAAATTTTGATTAAAGGAAGATAAATCGATTTAGTCTAAAACCCCTATTGGTGGAAGCTACACAACATGTCTAGGGTATGTTGCTATGTTTTAAGCAGGATAGGATATTCAAGAAAAATGGTGGTGGTCCAAATTATGCTGCATCAAATCACCACTAAAGACCATTCTAGTTATGTAGATGGACCTATATAACAAAGTTGTCACTTGGGAAGTGTTAGTGAAGTGCACATGGCAAGGTCTCGACATCTACGCTCAATGCAAGATCGATATTAAGATCATCTAACATGTTTTGGTAGGTTTTCATGTATCCAATCATGTTTGGTATGTAGTTAAAACATTAATAGGGGGGGAGGAGTTTGGTAAGAGATTTAATTAAAGAACCTCTCAAAATTTGGATGGATAATAGGACAATAGTGGGACATAAATCCATTACTCTAATGGATTTTGGGGCTTTGTGGTTGGTAAGAAATGGTATGACCTTCCAAATTCAATACATTTCTCCATTGAAAGTATTATATAATATTTTGTATGCATATGATGGCCTTAGGAACATGTGAGAAGGCATCCTCTAGGGTAGGTTAGGTAGTAGACAATTGACAAATCGATGCCATGAGGTTTTTTTAACAAAAATTATGTGGGGAATCTAAGCTTATGTGGAACGGAGGGATCCCTTTACTTAGTAAAGAATCATCACTTAAATTTCATATGTGGGTTAGGTAATGGGAGTAAGAATAAGGAAAATATCAAGGACATATTTATTTTGGTTGGATTAGTCCTAGACAAAGGTATATCAAATCTCCATATCTTTGGAGATTGAAGATTGGTTACAGGGTGGGTAACAGGCTAGCTTCAAAAACATCAACATTGGATTATCTCATCCCATTGGGATGCTAAGACCTAGATATTAATGTTTGTGTATTTCCCTTGCACTCTTATATTTGGAGATTTGAATGGCATTGCAGATGGACTATCCAAATAGGTAAGTAATGGTCAAGCGGGTTTAACTAATATCGCTAACATAAAAGATGGAATCATCATAACCTTTCTTAGTAGACACATATTCACATAATCTTCATAATACTTTCTTAGTATGTCAATGCCTTTTAGAATTTAAGGGATACTTTTTTTTTCAGTCTCCTCCATGAGATAAATGTTGGTCTAACTAGATAAATGAAAATTATTTTTTAGAACTATGTTCTAAAGGATGAACAAAGGTGTAAATGTCAAGCTTCTTTGAACTTAAGACTAACAATAAGGTTATGAAGCAATGTCATCTACACATTTTTTGTTGTGTGTGTCTTCGGACACTTGTTAAATTTAATGTAACATTTTCAACTCAAAATAAATATTATTACAACTTTTTCAAAGAAAGAGGGAGAGAAGGTTATGAAGTAGTGCCAACTGCACATTTTTTGTTGTGTGTCTTAGACACTTGTTGAATGTAGTATCACCTTTTCAAATTGAGAGAGGAAAATTGAAAGAGAGAGGTTACATGTCTTTGGACACTTGTTAAATGTAATGTCACCTTTTCAACCTAAGAGAAAGAGAAGAGTGTGGTGCTCCAAAATACCGAACATGCACTCATGCGACAATATTGACCCAGAGAGAGAGAGAGAGAGAGAAAGATTGCAATGCTCCATAATCCCAAACATGCATTGGTGTGCCAAAATATACCACATGCATTGGTGTTCCTTTCTGAGATTAGAGTACTAAGTTCCTTTTTCTGATTTTTTGTGCATATGGGTGTGCTAACTTAGGCTCGACACATCAATCCTCGAAGTTTGTTCTGAAGTGCATAATGGAATATGCAACTTTACATATAGTGCATGGCCCTCAAACTAATGGGACAATTGTAGACATCAAATTGACCGTATAAGGTTAACAAAAACCCTGAGCTTCCAAAACCAAATAGCATTGTGAAAGAGAAGGAAAAAACCTAAGCTATTGCATCGAAGGAGAACAACAACAAATCTAGGTTATATAGCATTGAGGGTAAGTTTCATATCATTCTAGTAATCACTATGTTGACATGAGAACATGTATGTTGTCTAACCCCACAAGTTCACCCAATGGAAATGTCCAATTCAACTTTTCCTCTGCTAGTGACATTTGGAAAATAAAAGTCAAGCCTTACAAATTTCATATGTCCATATTTGGCTATGACCTTGAAGGAAGAAGATTTGGACATGAATCACAAAGATTATGAGAATACTTCAACAAGAGGTTGGACTTTCCACCTTCGAACCCTTTGATGATTCTAATGTTTTTCTCTAGTAGTGATCCAACTTGCCAAGCGAATCTATTCACATGCATTAATCAGTCAGTCATGAGAAAGTCAAAAGCTTATAAGTATAGGGATCAAAATCATAAGAGGATGCATTGATACCATGTATGGAAAATCTATAATGAATAGAAGGTAATCAACCCCTATCAAGATTGAATAGGGTCATTCCTTCCCCGTTCATATAGTATTAAAGAAAATTACCTAAACAAAGAAAAAGGGAGAGGTTCTGTTGATAAAATCTATTGGGGTTATGGATGTCTAACTATATGTGGAGAAAGTGTCGTGATGTCATGGTGACTTTATCGGCGTTATCGATGCTCATGGGCAGTGGAGAAAGATTTAAGAGATATTATATACCATGCCTAGGAAAATATTTGTTGCCAATACATATAAGCTCTATGATTATGATGTTGGCATGGATCATTGACTCACATTTTAAAGGGAATAAACTTTATCATTTTTTCTTTTAGTACCGTTGTTGAGTTGCTCAAACATGTTCACGAGAGTAATCATTGGTTCTCTCGCAAGAAATGGTTTTACACGGACCCACTTCACATAAACACTTAGATTTCTATGAGAAGGTAATCAAGTCTTCTTACTTCTTGATTCATAACTTACATTGTGTTTTATTTACAAAGATACAGGGGTTTGCGCAATGTGACGTGATTTGTTGAGACCTCAACTAAACCCAAGTCATGAGACTTGGAAACCCCTCTATTAAATTTGTATGTGACTTCATCCTCACATGCGCATTTTTTAACTCATTTGATATCATGATCCTTATCCTAGGTTGTCATTTTTAGTGTCTTATGGATTGCATAAATGCTTAAAAATACTAACATATTTACTTCTTCCTTATACTTTGGATGCAACTTTACAATACCTTGTGTTATAGTTTACGAAATAACTCCATTTGATTTGATGGTATATTACTTGCGTCGGGATAATAATTCCATATTGATGGACCTTCGTTATGTGTTGGTTTTAATCTCATTTATGCTTGTGTCCTCCTGATGCATAAGATTGTCATTAGCCCAATTACAATTTTGATTGCTTATTAACCTGTATCATTTGTGCCTTAACATGTTTTACCGTGCATAGGTTTCCATACCCATCCATCGCCATGGGACTGATAATCAGAAGATAAAGAAGCAACCGTAACCTTTCAACAAAATTGCTGAGAGGCCTAACATATACTCTATAAGTGGAAACTACAAAGAAAGCTGGCACTTCAAGTAATATTTTGAAAAAGTTGAAATTTACTGGGCTGAGTGGCTCTTTCTACAGCCCAGTATGATGAAGAAATGTAATTCTATGTTCAAAATGGAGTTGACAAGTGGCACTTTAATAAAATATTAAGTAAAAAAATTTACAATGTTGACCCTAACCTAAAGTTCAAAACAAAGAGATATATATTTCAATGAATTAAAACTAAAAAAAATAATGAAAGTTGGAGACTTCTTACAATCTACCTCTGATCTAGGAAACATTCTCACTATCCAAATATGAAGTTCTCACTATTTTCAACCACACTCTATATATTATCCAATTTACTAATTGATGTTGCTTTTAACCAATGCAAGTTTGGCTATGTGATATGAATATGACAGAATTTACATATTTTAAAAATTTTGCAATTTACATTTTTTTTATAATGGTAATGAATTCATATTTTATGATGATCCTTATTAACTTCGGATCTATCATGCAAACTTTTCCTTAAGTTTTTGCACTTAAAAAAGTTTGCATCTCAAAGGATTGGATCTCTATGGATGCATGTTAAATCCGAATGCTGGTATTTCAGCAGCTATGGCACATCTCTAACCTGAACTCACCTGAACTGGTTGATGGCCTTCAACATTGGTTTACTTTTAACATGCTTCAAAACCCTTGTGGGGTGTGGTAAGGAACCTTTTTCTTCTCTATTCTTTGAGAATGTTTCTGCTGAAAGAATGCCTGTAAATGCAACTACTGAGGATTCTCAATCTATTGTGCCTAGATATGCATCACACTCGAGAATACATTTTTTTAAATTACTTTCTAGTGGAGTCCTTGATGATTTAAAGAGCAGCAATTGTTCTATAAAAGCAAAAGAACGCCCAGAAATGATAGATACTACCTTTCATCATTATTTCAAAGTTGACAGAGTTCTCTCGATTAGGGTGGCATTTATTTTTCCAGCGTGATTGTAAATCAGGCCTTTACAATCACTGTAACAAGAAAACAACAGCAGATTCTTCAAATGATATCGAAGGCAAAGGCCATGGAACCCTTGAATGAAGCTATTTTCTATGTTAATTGCAATCAAATGCACATAAAACTGATAACGATAAAGATGATCACAAAACTGAAATGTACAGTAGCAGTACATTTAACCATCCATATGTAAAATCAAATCTTGATGAAACTGATAATCCTACTACTCACTGCATTTATTTGTTGTTGGAAGCATTTCAAAGATTCTTGCCCATCAATAAACAGGTAAGGACGACATTGTTATATTCACAAGCTTATGGACAGTAAATTAATGAGAGGGAGGACCACATTGTTATATTCACAAAGCTTATGGACAGTAAATTAATACGAGTCTTAATGAAATCCTTTTGCAGATGGTAACAGAAAACGCTGATATATTGTTGGAGGCAGTTGGAGCCAGAGCAGAAAATTGAAGCTCTGACAATATTGGGTATGAAACAGCCAAAGTAATACAGAAAACGCTGAATTATTGATGGAGGCAGTTGGAGCCAGAGCAGAAAATTGAAGCTCTGACAATATTGGTATGAAACAGCCAAAGTAATAAACGAAGAAGACCAGAATTGCAGGCTGGGGCTGGATATCCACATCACAGGAGTTTAAGAAGAACATAAATTGCTTTTTATTACCATTTTCAAGTTTTTTTTTAATTCAATTGGAATTTTATGAAAATATTATTCTCAAAACTATGTTTAATAATCACACTAAGGAGAAAACTCCATTAGAAGTGAAGAATATATATTAAACTCCATTAGAAGTGAAGAATATATTACACTTGAATAAAGCTTTATAAGAAAAAGGACAATTTCACTTAAAAAGTTAAAGGTTTAATTGAGGATATCTAAATCTTAAGGTTATATGGTTAGAAGGCTAAAAGTCATCTGCAAATTTTATAAATAGTTATTGCATTCAAGCAAGGAGATCTCTTTTTGGTATTGTAAGCTATAAGTTTATTAGTTGTGTTTATATTTTTGCAAAAATGTAGTTAGTTATAAATTAATCTTTGTAGCCTTGGCTTTTCTTAATGTTTGTAGATTTAGATACTCTAAACTGTAAACTATTCTCAAGCTTGAGATGTCTTGTCTTTGCAATGTAATTATTGATGTAAACAAGTATCCTTGAAAGATGTGTAGGCTATTTTCGATCTCTCACAAATGCTCAAAGCTTTTGCATGTTGTAGTTGATGGACTATTTCCCTTCGTATTTACATTACTTTTCTTGTTTTCACATCACCTAATCATTAAATTCTCATATCTAAGATTAGGTTAGCTGGTATATAAATAGTATTTTATATTTTAATTTTATATTAACTAGAGGGTTCATCATTTATGGAATGAAAAGTCTAATTGAGCATGTCTCTTGGGTGAATTCATGAGGTTAACATTTTCCTATGTCAACACACTATTATATTAAAGCTTTCCAAAATGTTAACATGTCTTTAAATTGGTATTATGGAAGGAAAAAAAGTATTTTATGGAAAAATGTAAATCAAATAAAAAAAAATTGTAGAAAATTAGAGAATAAAAATGTATACTTGAACTTTCTTGTCTTCATATTTGTATGCATTCTATGGTGATTCCTTTCAATTTCCTATCTTATAAACTAACTCTCTTTTCAATCATTTAGTGGGAAAAATATCTTATAAAATTCTCTCCATCAATTTTGCAACATAATGAATTTGGGTTTCGGTAAACTTATATGTCCTTTGAAAAAACACATACTTTTTAAATTTTTTCAATGTTTCTATTTTTCTTTCTAATACTTATTTATTTTTTATATATACTTAAGTGCTTTCATTAGAATGGTGTCTTATTTTTTATTGCGCCGAGAGGTGCTCTACAGCTCGGTATGGAGGAGATCTTGTTAGTCGAGTGTTTGTCGAGTTTGTCGAGTAACAAAATAATACAAAGTAAGCAAAAAAAGAATAATACAAAGTAAAAAGTAATAAATATTATGTCGGCCATAAACAAAAAAGAATAATACAAAGTAAAAAGTAAATATGAGACTTAAACTAGAAACTTTAGAGCTTAGAATTAGGTAGTAAATATTATGTCAGCCATAAACAAAAAAGAATAATACAAAGTAAAAAGTAAATATGAGACTTTAGAGTGTTTGTCGAGTGTTTGTCCAGTAACAAAATAATACAAAGTAAACAAAAAATAATAATACAAAGTAAAAAGTAATAACTCGGGATATTTATCCCTCTCGGTGCTTGATAGAGCCTAGGATTTTATATACTTGAGTGCTTTCATCACAATGGTGTGTCTATCAATAAATTATGCGAGTGTAACTCTTAAAAATATTAGAAACATTGGAAACACTTGTTAGGATATTTCAATACTCCATCCTTGTCCTGCCTAGCATTATTTATTTTTTCTAGTTGTTGATGATGGCATTTACCCCCTAGTGGTGTGCAGATGTCATCCAGGATCCATCTACCACCTTTTGAGCCTTGCATGCATCATTTTAGGACCATTTCAGTCAGTTCCCTATTTTATAGGAACCTACTGAGTGTTCCAATGCAGTCCACCTGAGTTAGCTAACTCTTGTGGGGAGTTGGAGCTCCGAATGCCACTGATTGTGGCCTCATGCACCCATTTCTGATTGACATGCATGACAAACTCACCATTGCACCCTCCTTAGTAAGTTAATTGATTGTGACTTCAATTAGCTGAGTTTAGGTTCAGTTCAGTTGAGTTTGAGTCTTCTGGAGCACTCCAGTGGTGATAATCCCTATGCTATACCAACTGAGGTTCTAATTCTCCCATGTGATTCGAATTCTTTCCATTGTAACGTCATTGTTCATTATATTGATTATTGGATCATGTGATATTATTCTGCTCCTATCTGAGTTTTGTTGCACAATTATTTTTCTACTCTTTTTTACTGCAGTTTTCACTCTTATTCAACTTTTATGCTCATTCTTTCTTTGTGAGGTATCCTCAACTCTTAGATCGGTTGTGACTTAAAATTTCACAACACTAGATATGACCAAAAAAATAGAAATGTAAACCTCCAAAAATTTTAATTTACCAAGATTTTTAAAAAAAATCAAAATTAAATCAAATTTTCTAATGCATAAGATCAAATTGGACACATGGAAATAAACACAAAGCAAATCAATGCTCTAATAAAATAAGGGAGCACCAATGGCCAAAAAAATCCAAATGAAGATTATTTTTAGTTAAAATGTTAAACACATCAAACCAATGAACGTGTCTTCTCATTCCACTTGTTAAAAATTGCATACCTATATTGAATTTAGTTTTAGATTATATGCATGGGAAGATAAAATAAAATAAAGTGGGAATATCACGTGGAGGATTTTGGAGATTCCTCATTCACTATTGAGTGAGATACAAGTTTACCAAGCTATTCCTTGTCTTGCTTTCTGTAATAAGTCTGTTTTTATTTATATGTTAATTATTTTATTCAATGTCTATTATCTTTGCACATGCAATGACTTATTTTCAATATAGTATTTCTAAAGTTTGGTAGGATATTGATTCAAGATCGATTTTACGTGTGCAAACTATTCCACAAATCCATGCTATAAAAAAATGTCGCAAGATCTTGTCCAAAGAAAGATAGTAGTTGAAAATGGAAAACCACTTCACCCTACTAATTCCATAACTCCATCCTCAAGCAACCATTCAAAGCTATGGGTGCTTCCTCATGAACAAAATCTATTTTATGACACCTAATGGTATGTGATTGTTCAAAATATAAAGAGTTCATGATGAACAATAAATGTATCACATTGTCCCTTTAGGTGAATGATCAATTAGTCCAATTTAATGGTCAAATAACTCCCATTGTTATTTAGTATCCAATATGATCAATTTTTGAAAAGTTGAAAGTATCACATTGTCCCTTTAGGTGAATGATCAATTAGTCCAATTTAATGGTCAAATAACTCCCATTGTTGTTTAGTATCCAATATGATCAATTTTTGAAAAGTTGAAAGCCAAATAAATTGAGTTTAATTTTCTATTCTCCAACCCATATCCTTTATTTCAATCAATTAAGATTTCTAGTGAGCCATGGGATGATATGAATACTACCTAAAGCATTTCTATTGCTAAAAGGTCATATGAGTTGAAAGGAACATTACCCAAGTTCAAACTAAAGTCGGTTCAATGGTTAGTAGCAAGGACATCTCACTTCTTCTTAAATAAAAGAGTAAATACATAACTTCATATATTTTTGTTATGTATGGGGCTTGTCTGTCATCCCTCCCTATGCCTAATTTTCGGACTAAACTCTTTTTGTGGTAATAATTACATGACTATCAAGCCTAAGATATAGTTTGCAGAGTTTTTTGTGGTAATAATTACATGACTATCAAGCCTAAGATATAGTTTGCAAATTTTGTAGTGTTTATCCTTTCACATGTGTTGTGTTCCTCCAAAATAGTCACTAGTACATATGTCATTGTGTGGCCCTCGATATAGTTGGTTTGACTACTTGAATACTGTTAAATATAAATATACATTTTAATGTATAGTGTGTTCATGAACAATTATGCTTCTAGAAACTTTAGCAAGAAGAACTTGTTATATATTGATGGTTTCCATGCACTCATGGCAACATAGGAAGGTTCATAAATATTGCTAAATGCTCATTGTTTAGAGCAAATTGTTTGTTAGAGGAACACTAAGGTGCCTGTTGGTACCAAGATCTACCCCCATTAAAATTTCTAAATTTTGGCAGCACACATGTAAAGAAAGGCATCGATTTTCACTGTCGAAAGCTCATAACCCATCATCTTTTCACCAAAGCATTGAGTGTTAGTGTCGAGCATGGTCAATTTTTCTTTTATTTCAAACTTGGTTTATCTTCACCTTTTGAGAGTTAGAATTCCCTGGGTAATGGTTGTGCTTATTATTCTAAATACCCATTCCTTATACTCAAAAGGCCTTTATTCCCATAAAGTTAAATATTTTAAAGGTTTTAATGATTCTTACTAATTTGTATGAAGAAATTAAAGCCTTTTTAATATTCGAAGGTAGATTTTATGGTTTTCAAATTAATATTAAGATACAGAGCATGGTCACTCCGTAGAAGAGAAATTTCATGCTACAGTTGATTATGCTCCTATTTAACCTGGGCGTTATATGACACCTCCAGCTACATTGAGTACATGGACCAAATGCCGAAAGTTCTTTTATGTTGGAAACATCGATTTTCATGGATCATTTGAAATCCTTGTCAAAGTTTTTATTTTTAGTAAATTGAATCAAGACGTTCTGGATTTCCATGTAGAGGATTTTCTACAAACAAATTTCGGTTTTTAAGATCATCCCTATCTGCATCAATCTCAATTCTCTAGCAATCCGATGAGCATGTTCAGGCATTATTCAACATTCAAAGGGAAAGTGGCAGAATATTTAGATGGAAGAGGTTTTTTTTGGATCAATCAATCCCAGATTTATCTCAGAGGCATAAAAATGAGGATCAATTTCAGATTTGGTGGAACAAGAATAAGCTCCAAATTTCCAGATATTCAAGAAGAATGAAAGGCAGCTCCAGGATTTTAGAAATTGATGATAGGTGGCATGTCATCTACAGGCAGAAGATCTCGAGCAGTTCCATAATTCTTTGTGAGAACAGTTTGAATTATGTATTTTCTATAAATCTTATGATTTAGAATGAAACGGGAGGAGGTTCCAGTCCGGGAGGATGTGTGTGTTATTGTAAAGGGTGAAATTATCAATATGAGTTTCTTTCCTACCTGTTAGTATATTTTGGAAATGTATTGAGGATGAGAGATCTTTTTATGAGCCATTGTTGTCTTCCTTTCATGCAAATATTGTTTGTGTCTGTAGAAATTTTTATGATGGACAGTGTCTCCGTCCTAGTTTCTTATTACAGATTGACAATGATTGTAATTCTTTCTGCAGAATGTCTTTCTGTCTGAAGAATGTTTATTGGTTATACGATCAAGTGTTTGTGATTACATAACTTGTTGTTAAACTGGTTCTGACATTGCTACTATTTGTAGACACATGTTTTTATATCATCCTGGTTTATCTTTTTTATGTTGATAGGTCTGTGTTTTAGGCTGAATCATTCATCCATCCCTTCAATATCCCTCTTTTGTTATTTAAAACCAAACTCATTCAGTTTTTATCCAAGCCTTGAGCATCAAGATGTGCTAGCCATGCCCTCTCAACAGTCAGAGTGCATCTTTTAGTACTAACATCTTTTGGCGACCATACTGGGGAACGGAAGTGAAGATTTTATTTTTTTCCCCCAGAAAGAACCACGACGAATATATCCAGTCTTTGATTGTGAACGAGGGCTGGTGATATAGTGGCTGCAAATTGTTCACCTGGCGACTCCAAACTTCTGCGGATCCAGATTTCAAAGATTCACTGATGATCTCATTGGACTAATGAGTACTTCAGATGTTGCTTCTATAATCTCAAGGTATGCATGTCAAGATTTTACAGAACTTCCTGGTTTTCCGAATCTTCTTCCTACAGATGAATATTCATTAAGAAATGGTCCTAAATTCAATGGAGAAGATCTAAGTTTAACTGTGAAACATATATCTAATTTCCGTGAATTTACGGAGCTACTCAGAGTTAAACATGAAGATGTCTTCACTAGACTATTCTATGATTCATTACAAGGAAAGTGTAAAAGCTGGGTTGAAGATTTGTCTGTTGGGTCAATTAAATCAATAACAGATTTTTGGATTGTCTTTTTGAAGACATGGATGGAGAAGACAGAGTTTAGGGCAGAATCTCTTTCCATTCAAAATTTCAGAGAATGGAATAATATGAACAGCGATGAGGAAGTAGATGAGAATTTTTCTTCCCTTTTGTCTTCTTATTTAAAGTCAAGCTCATGTAACTCAGAATCTAAAGTCATATTTTTACAAGAATTTGCCAAGTATATTGAGAAAGAGATTGAAGCTTTAGAGCTCAAAATACAGTCTCAAGACTCACATTATCAAAGCCTGTCTTTTCAAAATCCATTTCAGCTGTCTTTTGATATCAAGACTGAGAATAAAGACAAGTTTGATGATCCAAAACTGAAACAATGGTATGGCAGAAATTGCACACAGTGGTATGACCCGATAGTTGACTATATGGAAGATTTTTTCAACTCAAGTCATTCTTTTTTGTTCAGCTCTAAATATGGGTTTCAGATTCGTGATGAGATTCCTATAAATTCTTCAATCTTTATCTTACTGAAGCATATTTCAAGAGTTCAATTGCTAAGTCAGTTCTTAACCTGGTTTCATTGGAAGCATGATTTCACTTGGCCAAGTTGCAGATTTGGTTAGAGGTAGGGTAGCGTAGGAAATAAGCTCATTTCCTGAGCATATGCTTTCCTTCAGTTTGCAGTGAGAATTTTGCTTTCAGCACATATGGTTTGCAGTAAATGTTTTCAGTTTATAGTATACTCTAAGTTTGTTTGAAGAACAAGGTTTCGAGGTTTTTAATAAGTTGCAGAATTTTGAGATATGAAGGACTCCAACCCAATGGATACAAGGCACTGGTGTTTCTTATTCTCATTTGCAAAGCAGTGAATGACAGGCAGCACAGGGTGCAGGTGTCAGAGATGGTTTCAAGATAAGGCACAGGGTCTACTTGTTCTTGGAAGCTCACAAGGAGCATGCCATCCCCAGAAGGAGACGATGTTGGTACCAGGATCTAACCCCATTAAAATTTCTAAATTTTGGCAGCACACATGTAAAGAAAGGCATCGATTTTCACTGTCGAAAGCTCATAACCCATCATCTTTTCACCAAATCATTCAGTGTTAGTGTCGAGCTTGGTCAATTTTTCTTTTATTTCAAAGTTGGTTTATCTTCACCTTTTGAGAGTTAGAATTCCCTGGGTAATAGTTGTGCTTATTATTCTAAATACCCATTCCTTATACTCAAAAGGCCTTTATTCCCATAAAGTTAAATATTTTAAAGGTTTTAATGATTCTTACTAATTTGTATGAAGAAATTAAAGCCTTTTTAATATTCAAAGGTAGATTTTATGGTTTTAAAATTAATATTAAGATACAGAGCATGGTCACTCCGTAGAAGAGAAATTTCATGCTACAGTTGATTGTGCTCCTATTTAACCTCGGCGTTATATGACACCTCCAGCTACATTGAGTACATGGACCAAATGCCAAAAGTTCTTTTATGCTGGAAACATCTATTTTCATGGATCATTTGAAATCCTTGTCAAAGTTTTCATTTTTAGTAAATTGAATCAAGATGTTCCGGATTTCCATGCAAAGGATTTTCTACAAACAAATTTCGGTATTTAAGATCATCCCTATCTGCATCAATCTCAATTCTCTAGCAATCCGATGAGCGTCTTCAGGCATTATTCAACATTCAAAGGGCAAGTGGCAGAATATTTAGATGGCAGAGGTTTTTTTTGGATCAATCAATCCTAGATTTATCTCAGAGGCATAAAAATGAGGATCAATTTCAGATTTGGTGGAACGAGAATAAGCTCCAAATTTCCAAATATTCGAGAAGAATGAAAGGAAGCTCCAAGATTTTAGAAATTGAGGACAAGTGGCATGTCATCTACAGGCAGAAGATCTCGAGCAGTTCCATAATTCTTTGCGAGAACAGTTCGAATTATGTATTTTCTATAAATCTTATGATTTAGAATGAAATGGGAGGAGGTTCCAGCCTGGGAGGCTGTGTGTGTTATTGTAAAGGGTGAAATTATCAATCTGAGTTTCTTTCCTGCCTGTTAGTATATTTTGGAAATGTATTGAGGATGAGAGATATTTTTATGAGCCATTGTTGTCTTCCTTTCATGCAAATATTGTTTGTGTATGTAGTAATTTTTATGATGGACAGTGTCTCTGTCCTAGTTTCTTATTACAGATTGACAATGTTTGTAATTCTTTCTGCAGAATGTCTTTCTGTCTGAAGAATGTTTATTGGTTATACGGTCAATTGTTTGTGATTGCATAACTTGCTTTTCAACTGGTTCTGACATTGCTACTGTTTGTAGACACATGTTTTTATATCATCCTGGTTTATCTATTTTATGTTGATAGGTCTGTGTTTTAGGCTGAATCATTCATCCATCCCTTCAATATCCCTCTTTTGTTATTTAAATCCAAACTCATTCAGTTTTTATCCAAGCCTTGAGCATCAAGATGTGCTAGCCATGCCCTCTCAGCAGTCAGAGTGCATATTTTAGTACTAACAGTGCCAAAGAGTAATTTATGAGAAGGAAGGCTCCAAAATTTGTTAGTGTGCATGCAATATTTTGTTTTTTAAACGGAAAAATCACCTTCCTGCTATTCTAAAGGAATCAATGAAAGGTAACAACGCATAGGAAATCTCAAAAAACTTCCTCACATATTGTGGATGGTAGGTCTTGGTGACAAGTTATTAATAAACTATAAGTTTTGAAGTGCACTTGTTAAAGGAGGTTTGCATTCAGCCTAATTTTAGACATCCCCTTAGGGTGTAAGAAAAATATGAACTAATTATATTTTTGGATTTACAATGGAATTAATGTCCATTTATGTGTAATTTGAATTTGTTTTCATAAATGGTTGGTTCCATGTGAATTGGAATATATTGATATTGCTTCTAATAAATGTCTATTCTAATTTGTCAACATAAGACATCAATTTCAATGGTTCATTTATTTAATGTTTAATATTTCTGCAATGAGGATTTCGATGATGATCAACATGTCTATAATCTTCCAATGCACCGCACCGTGATATGAAATCAAGAAAAGACTAGTAAAAGAGCATAGCTTTGCAAAGAAACATACCAAGCATGATTACATCAACCACCTATTCAATTCCTACTTCCTCTTGGCACATTGATTCTAAACATCTATAGTACCATGAATCCTTCATATGCTATGGATGAAAAACAATTATATAGAAGTTGGTATGGATGATTATTTATGAGATACCCATGCATTGGAGGGAATGCTATTAAATGAATTCTAGTAATATGATCTCAAGGATTACACTCATATCACAATCGATACAGTTTTTCAGAGCCTAAAACTCCTTCCACCACCCATATTTTTGGAAGTGAGTCAAATTCTACCCAATCGGAAAAAGCCAAGATATTTTACAACATGGAATCATTGTATGGTATGTCAGGCACATGTTTCTTGGTAGAATTGAGCCAACTAACAATTAAATTCCTTCTTTCTAACAAAGATTATCACATCATATAAGGTAATCTATAAGGGTTGGGTTATAGTCTCTTGTTTAATGAGATTATACATTGGTATTGACTGAAAATGGAATGTTACTCAAAGATAAGGTACTAGCCATTGATAATGTCCTCCTGGGTAGTTGCATAGAGGAAAACTGTTAAAAACTAGGTTTCAAGTATGTATCATATCATGTATGTTTAAACTATTGTATCATCTACGAAGGTGAATACACGGACAAACTCCAATGTCAAAAATGTGGACATGAGCAATATCACATAGAAAAATAACAAGGTAAACCATGCACTCTGCATGATATTGAGGCACATGTATATAATCCCAAGGATTCAAAACATTTTTCATTGTAAGGAAGTTGTCAAGTTGCAAAGGCAGCATGCGTGACATAGAAGAAAACCTAGATTTATCTTAATCCTAATTGATTCAATGTCCATGAAGCATATGGAGGATGAAAGATTAGATAAATTCAGGGACGAAATATGAAGTCTCTGATTGAGCATATCCATGGACAGACTTAACCCATATTCCCTCCAAAATAACAATTGCTTTTTTTTTCCAATTGTAATAATCAATAATAATACTTCCCCATGGTTGTTTGTGAAGAATAAACATCTTAATAATGTTGAATATTATAGTTCCAGGGAAAAGACAAATTAATAAGATGGATGTCTATCTTCAACCCTTAATTGATGAGTTGAAGCAATTATAATGGGAAGGTGTACATGTATATGATGTATCAAGATTCATTCTAGTGGGAGGTCTTTGACATTGTATGGCCTATATGCATAAACCATACATGATTATACAAGATTAGGAGTATGTTAAGGTAACATGTTGATTGATTTGCTTACATCCATTACACTATTTGACATTATTTTTGTTTCATTGTCCATCTAGGAATGAATGTGTTATTTATATAATAACTTGGTAGTTTTATGGCAGAGGTGTATCATGAATGTCACAGATTGTATAAAGGCTCAATGGAACCAACACTTAAAAATGTTAGTTTATGACCTCTAAGGTATTTTCCTCCCATATTAGCATCACCCTTATAGAAAATCAACACTTTATTTCAATGGAAAATCTAAGAATACCAATGCACCTAAAATAATGACACTATCAAACTATCTTAATCCATATGGAACAAACAACAAGAAAGAATATGCATAGTTTTCTTATTCAAGTTGAGAACCTATGTTTGATGATCTTGATTTTTTGGACACTTTTGTGGAGAAAATTCCAAATTTGGGATGAAAATAAAATATTTATTTTATGAGCTTTCATAGTGGGAGCATCTTAAGCTTACCCATTTATGAGATGCAATGTATATATATTCAAAAATGTTTCATCTTCTTTGTGGCAGCACATACCATCAAAAAAAGTGACACATCAGGTGTCAGGATAAATATTATGGATTCAAAAACTAAAAGACAACATTGGCCTAAACAAGTGCATAAAGGAGACGTTGGTCGCTCATGCTCTTTTAAAAAAGGCAGTGTCCCGCGGATTTTGAAAAAATGGATCTATATTTGGAAAAGGATGTTATACTAGGTGTAAACACGCATTTTTTATACAAGTGGAGTCTAGAATGGTGCTTCATTGTACATGGATAACTGTTGGGGTTGAACTCGTCTAACCACTTGAACTTTCTACGAGTATATGGATAACAAGATGCTCTTTTTAACTCTAGTTTTATATGGTAAGCACTTGCATTGATATGCTTAGTTCAATTTTGTACATATTTATTTTGTAGTATCAATATCCTTTGCTTGTGCGTTTTTTAATAAACCATGACCTGTGACACACCATATCAAAATAATTTGCATGTGTACTTTGGATTACATCAAAAGAGATTTGAATGACTAGCATTCCATAGCGGTGTCAAGTATAGTATTGATTGTATGTCTCAGGAGTTATTAGTGAGTATATAAATCAAATTGATGACACCGTAGGGAGAGTAGTTTTCGATGACCAACAATATGAGGACAAACAAGAAGGTGAACTACCACAAACCATTGGAAGAAATATAATGATAAAGGGTAAGCCACTTTTTTATGTTTTGGTTCTACAACGAGGATTTTTCAAACTTGGTAGTATTTATTTGATCTCATACTATTTTTTGTCATTTCATAAAAAAATAATTATGAAATTCTACTACTACAATAAAGCCATTTTGTGTCCAACTTGTGCATCCTTATATGTTAAAAGTGAAAATGGTGTTGGAATTATTAATGATACTAAGAGGAGGGTGAATCATTATCATGTGCATATTTACAAATATTCCGCTTTTTAAAACATGCACCAATTGCCACATCAATAAAACAAATTGTGCGTAGATATTTGAAGAGAAATTTTATATATATATATATATGTATAAAAAGAAATTACAGAGAAATATGGGAGACACCAATCTCCACTAATGTGAGCACCGACTCACTCAGGCATCCCTCTGATAGGGACACCAATCCCACTAGAAAGCACCAACATGCATATTGCAGGCTTCAACCTGTGAGAACACCAATCCTCCACACAAGCACCAACTTGTTGAATCAGGATCCAACCTGTGAGGACACCAATCCTCTGCGCAAGCACCAACTCACAGTGTTCAGGAACCAACCTGAGTGGAGACACCAATCTCCTTTCCTTTCCCTGTCCAACCACCCTAAGATATAGATGTTGTTGTACTAACAGACTTCATAGACTTCAAATATGCGCACACTATGATTTGTGCTATGCTTCACTGACTTCTCATATTATATTGGTTCAACTCTGGTCGGTGTTTATCTCACATTGTATTCTGCCACAATTTCGTTCTACATTACAAATTTCGCGCACTTATACATTTGCATGCTTCTTGCGCCTTTCATGAATGCTCCTTCTAACTGCATAACTGCTCCTTGTGTCTCTACATTTCTTACTACCTTGCGCACTTATTCAAATCATATTTCCTATGATTCCCCTCATCATTTCATCTATCTGAATCTTGCTTATTCAGAATATTACTCCATCTGTTCTTCCAAGCTTACCTCTCACTCATCTACTTTACTCTTATTTATACTCAACTTGTTCAAACAATGTGTCCACAAGTTGGGGCTTCTCCAAATGGTAACACTTCTTCTTCCTTTCTTTATGGTCAAGCTCACCCAAGCATTTGCCACTTGTCTTAACACGCGCGAATGAGGTACCATGACTTTGTGGATCTTGTGCACACTAGTTCATTGGCTTAGTGGGACTTGCGCACTTGTAGTACCATGAATAGGCTGGATTAAGGACTTGGGAACATGTTTTTATATACCAAGTTCAACAACCTCTTTGGCATCATCAACAACTTATTTGACATCAATGACAACACCAAAGTTCAACAATCTCCCCTTTGGCATTCATTTCAACACCTTATGAAGTTGTGCTCCCCCTAAATGTGAGCTCTTTTGTCCTGCTCGCACACAATATTGTGATCCCCTTGTATTCATGCCAATTTGATCCTTTTCCCTGTCGCGCAACCTTTGATCAGTATTTCTCTGTTTTCAATTTTTTCATGCTTCCTGGGCAATTCTCTGTCACTGACACATGCTTCATAATATCTCTCCCCCTTTGACATTAATGGAAAAGGGATGCTCCTCTTGACTTTATATTCCCACTGCACTATTCTAAATTAGTGTAGAGCGGGAACAATGCCTAGTTTCTGTCTAATATATTCAAAAGTATCTCTTGGGAGTGGCTTTGTAAATATATTTGCAATATATATGTTCCTTGGTGTCCACGTAATCTAGTTTGACAATGTTTTCAGTAACTTGTTCTCTCACAAAATGATATTTGATTGGAATATGATTTATTTTTTAGTGCATCAAAAGATTCTTGGAGATGTTGATTGTGCTTGTATTGTCACAAAAAATCAATATAGGCTGATCAAATTCTACTTGAACATCCTTCAAGGTTTGTTTCATCCACAGAACCTGCGCACAGCGGGATGTTGCTGCAATGAATGTATTCTGCTTCAGCTATAGATAGTGATACAGTGGAATATTTCTTGCTTAACTAGTACACTAAGCAGCTACCCAAGAAAAATGTTGCTCCACTCGTACTTCTTTTGTCATCGATACTCCCTACCCATTCTACATCTGTATATGCCACTAGCATCGAGTCATTACTTCCTGGATACCATAAACCAAAATCTAAAGTTCCTTTTAGATATCTGAATATTCATTTCACAACTTGAATATGTGTTTCCTTAGGTGTTGCTTGAAATCTTGCAACCATCCCTACAACTTGCATTATATCTGGTCTTGAAGTTGCTACATACGACAAAATATCAATCATTGATCTGTAAATTTTTTGATCTACTTCCTTTGCTTCATCTTCCTTACTTAGTTTTCAACCTGTAATCATGGGGGTACATACGGGCTTGCAATATTCCATATTAAATATTTTCATCATTTCTCTTGCATACTTGGTTTGAGAGATAAATATTCCATCATCAAGTTGGGATACTTGGAGTCCCATGAAGAAGGACAATTCTCCGAGCATTGAGATTTCAAATTCCTTCTGCATGTTCTTAGAAAATTCTTGATTTAGCCTATCATCATTACTTCCAAATATGATATCGTCTATGTATACCTCAACAACAATTATATTTTCATGCTCAACCTTTACATACATATTACTATCTACATTACCCTTTCTTAAACCTAGTCTTGAATACCAAGCTCTCGGTGCTTGCTTTAACCCATATAGAGCTTTATTCAATTTGCAGACATAATCCTTGTTACCTGAAAGAGAAAAACCTTCTGGTTGTTTTATATATACTTCTTCTTCTAGTTCTCCATTTAGAAATGTTGATTTTACATCCATTTGATATACAATGATATTCTTGGAACAAGTATAGGCCAAAAGCATTTGGATTGCTTCTATTCGTGCTATAGGAGAAAATATTTCTTCAAAATCTATTCCTTCAACCTATGCATATCCCTTACATACCAACCTTTCTTTATTTATGACTACATGTCCTTCCTCATTTAGTTTGTTCCTAAAAACCCATTTGGTTCCAATAACATTTTTATCTTTGGGTATTGGAACTAGCTCCTAGGTATGATTCTTCTCAATTTGACTTAATTCTTCTTTCATTGCTTCAGTCTAGTGTTTATCAGGCTTGGCTTCATTAAAGTTTCTTGGTTTTGTTTTTGACAATAAGGAGAAATGAACCTCTTATGGAGTGTTTCTCAATAATTTTCTTCTTATTTCTACACCAACATTTTTATCATTGATAATCAGGTCTTCAGAATGATTCTTTTGGACATATCTAGAGGGAGTTTTTGTGTCTAGTCTTCTTTCTTCTTCCAGTTCATCTTGATATGTTTCTTCTTCTTTTTTTCTTTTGACTCCTATTCTTCCAGTAGGTCTTCTAACAATTGTTCAAATGTTGACTGCTCATCATCATCCTCTAGTCTTTTATGTGTAAATGTTTCATCTACACTCACATCTTGGCTTTCCACCATCTTCTTTAGTCTTAGATTGTAACATTTATATGCCTTGATTCATGTCGCATAACCAAGAAATATTCATTCATTAGACCTAGAATCAAATTTTCCCAAGTTTTCATCGTTTCTCTTGGATAGCACTTGCTTCCAAATACTCTAAAATACTTGACAGTGGTTGACCTGCCTTTCCAAAGTTCATAAGAAGACATGTTATTGTTTATTCTTATTTGACCTCTGTTAAGAATGTGTATAGTTGTATGAATAGCTTGAGTCTAAAAAATATTAGATAATTTAGAATCATTTAACATTGTTCTGGCCATTTCCTGCACAGTTTTGTTCTTTCTTTTTGCTACTCCATTTTGTTGTGGAGATATGGTAGCTGAGAAGTGTCTTATGATTCCATGTTTCTCACAGAATTCTTCAATTTCATTTGAAGTGTATTCACCTCCATTTTCTGATCTTAAACACTTAATTTTTAATTTAGTCTCATTCTCAACTGCTTCTTTAAAGATTTTGAAACATTCAAATGTCTCTGATTTTTTCTTAAGGAAAAAGACCCATGTCATTCTAGTATAATCATCAATGAAGAGAAGGAAATAGGACTCACCATTTAGGCCTTTGGTTCTCATTGGGCTGTAGAGATCAATGTGCACTAGCTCCAACGGTTTTGTTGTAGAGTACTCTTTTTTCTTAAAGCTTACTCTTGTTAGCTTTCCATACAGACAGTGTTTGCAAACAAAATTCAAGGGTTTTGTGATTTTTGGAATGTCTCTCACTGCTTGTCTTCTACTAATTCGGATCACATTATCAAAGTTTATGTGTCCCATTCTTTTGTGCCAGAGCCAATTTTCATCTATTTGTCCCATGCAACATTTTTCTTCTCTTTTTTCTAAGATATATACATTGTTTGGGGTTCTATATGTCATTGTTACCAATCTGCTAGTGTCCTTTTTTTCGTATTTTACATTTCTTGGAGTCGAATGTAAGAATATACCCTTGATCACACATTTGTCTCACACTAAGAAGATTGTGTTTCATATTTTCAACTAGCAAAACATTTTCATCTTTGGCTTCTTTATCCCTGAGACTAACCATGCCTTTTCCAAGAATTCTAGCAGACCCATCATCTCCAAAACAAACACTGCCTCCCTTTTCTTCTTTAAATTTTAAGAAATTGTCTTTATTTCCAGTCATGTGTTTGGAACAACCATTGTCAACATACTAGTGACCTCTCTTGCTTTGTGCATGTAAGGCTAGGCTACATCTTTCTTGACTCTATTGGTCTGTCTGTAAAAGTTCAGTATCAATTCTTTTACTGGGAATATTCTTGGTTTCGGACACGGATATACACTCATGATCATTATGCCCATGATTGTTTCAATTACGACATTCAACTTCTAAATTCAAAGGACTGAAGGAATTGAAAATTTATTTCCGAGTTCCAACTAGACTTCTTGTATCATTCTTTCTTGTTTCGAAGTAAGCATAGTTTTCCATTCGTGCATAGGCTTTGCAATCTACTGCCTTGTGACCAAAATTGTTAAAAATAGTAGTTTCCCAAAAAAGAGTTTGATACCTTGTGAAGCGATTTCTTTCATATTGCGCAGCGCTAGTTTTCGCAGAAGGTAAGTTCTTGTCCTGTTCTCCAAAATCATGATCCTTTCTAGAAGTAGAACCTTTGATCACATCTGTATAACTTCTCCCCTATCTTAACTTTGTTGAAGTTGAGCCTTCATAACCTAAACCTGACTTATCAGATAGTGGTCTCTGATTATTAAACTTGTATCCAGGGCTTTAGTATTGTTGCAAAAATTCTGTTGAACATCCAATTGGTCATACACTTCTTGCAGTTTCCTTTTCAGTGAAATGATTTCAACTTCTATTTTTTATAATTCTCCTCCTTTTTTTTAAGTTCTTATGTTATGTCGGATAGTTGTTCCTGTAGATATTTTTTTTCTTGATTTCTTCAGTTCTTCCAAGGCACTAATAATCTCTCCCTCAAATTCTACTTCAACCATTTCTTCTGATCCTTCATGTTCTAGGTCTTCTTTAGTTGTCATGAAGATCATTTCTTGATCTTGTTCGTTGTACGAACTACTGTCCTCTTTAGAATACAAACTCTTTTTCTTATTGTATTTATCCATGTTTTGTTGGTGAATTTTCTTTCATTCATTATATTTAAGGTCATCTTCACTAACACTATCCTTGGTTTCTTTGTACAAACACTTAGAAGCAAAGTGAATTACTCTACTACATTCAAAACATTTGAAAGGCAAGTTACCTTTGTATTTTCCACGAACTCTTTTGAGATTCTTCACAAAATTTGCTTCTTCATCATCTGATGAATCAGAGAAACTTTTGTTCTGCTCTAGCCTACTACTTTTTTTCTTCTTGGAATCTTTGAAGGCCACTTCTTTTCTAGAAGAATTATATTTTTTTGTCCTCATCTCATATGTTGTAACAATTCCATGAAGCTCATCCATATTTAATTTGTCCAAATCACTTGTCCTATAGAACTAATACCTTGGGATCAAATCTTGTCGGAAAGGACCTTAATACTTTTTGTACAACCGCCTCTTTGTCAATTTGTGCTCCAATTCCTCTAATTGCATTGACAATCTCATATACTCGGAGGAGATAGGCTGCAATGTTTTCTTCTTCCTTCATTTTGAGGGTTTCAAAATGTCCTGAGAAAGTTTGCAGCTTTGCTTTCTTAATTTTCTCATCTCCTTCATAGATGTTCATGAGTTTTTTGTGTACCTCTTTGGTTGATGTGCACTGCATAGCTTTGGTGAATTCTAAGTTTGTTAAGCCACACAGTATTGCATTTATGGCCCTCGCATTGCATTCATACTGCCTCTTGTCAGTTGCATCAACTAGAGGAGTACTAGGAACCTTGTAACCACTTATGACAGATTGCCAAACTTCAACTCTAAGTGATTGTAAATATATTTCCATCCTTATGCTCCAAAAGGTGTAGTTACGCCCATCGAACCTTAGTGCTTTGTTCGTGGAAAGTCCCTCATGCCTATCCATCTTTGTGTAGTGATATTTATCTTCCAACTGTTATACTGTTATTGAAGCAAATCGCTCTAATACCAATTGTTGGAAATATTAATGATACTAAGAGGGGGAGTGAATAAGTATCATGCACAAATTTACAAATATTTCACTTTTTAAAACATGCGCCAATTGCCACATCAATAAAACAAACTGTGCACGGATATTTGAAGAGAACTTATATATATATATATATATATATATATAGTATGTATGTATAAAATGAAATTACAGAGAAAGATGGGAGACAGCGATCTCCACTGATGTGAGCACCAACTCACTCAAACACCCCTCTAATTGGGACACCATTCCCACTAGCAAGCACCAACTTGCAGATTACAGGCTTCAACCTGTGAGGACACCAATCCTCTGCGCGAGCACCAACTTGTTGAATCAGGATCCAACCTATGAGGACACCAATTTTCTGCACAATCACCAACTCGTATTTTTCAGGAACCAACCTAAGTGGAGACATCGATCTCCTTTCCTTTCCCTATCCAACTGCCCTGAGATATAGATGTTACTGTACTGACAAACTTCACAGAATTCAAATTTGCGCGCACTATGATTTTCGCTCTGCTTCACTAACTGCTTGTATTATGTTTGTTCAATTCTAATCATTGTTTCTCTTAAATTGTATTCCACCATAGTTCCATTCTACAATACAGATTTCGCACACATATACATTCACATGCTTCTTACGCCTTTCATAAATGCTCCTTCTGACTACACAACTGCTCCTTGTCTCTCTGCATTTCTTACTACCTAGCGCACTTCTTCAAATCATATTTCCTCTGATTCCCCTGAGCATTTCATCTATTTGAAGCTTGCAAATTTAGAATATTACTCCATTTGTTCTTCCAATCTTACCTCTCATTCATCAACTTTACTCTTATTTATAATCAACTTGTTCAAACAATGTGTCCACAAGTTGGGGCTTCTCCAAACGGTAACACCTCTTCTTCCTTTCTTTACGGTCAATCTCACCCAAGCATTTTCCACTTGTCTTAACCTACGTGAATGAGGTACCATGACTTTGTGGGTCTTGCACACACTAGTTCATTGGCTTAGTGGGACTTGTGCACTTGTAGTACCATGGCTGGGTGGGATTAAGGACTTGCGCACATGTTTTTATATACCAAGTTCAACAACATCTTTGGCATCATCAACAACTTCTTTGGCATCAATGACAACACCAAAGTTCAACAAATGGATGCAGAAGGTTCTATTTTGATCCCCCCTGGGCATTTATTTTTGCATTATCTTACGCCATGTTTTTGCATCCTTGTGTCATTACTTGAGCTAGGTGGAATCGTTATTGCATATAAATAGTGTCCCTCTATCATCTCCTTTGAATATCCAAGTGTATGTACCATCAAACTAATGTCTCAAGAGCATTATCATGTGTAAAATCACCCTTTTTCAACATCACCATAGTGTCTCTATGGCGTACTTAAAAGACCATTATCATCCCACCAAGGATTTGAAAGTGTCCAAATAGCGTCTACATAGCGTCGTAGGTAATTTAAGTTAAGATATTGGGTTGGGATATGTTATGTTTGTTAGTGTGGTAGTGGGTTAGTGGATTAGAAGGTTAGGTAGGTTAGTGGGGTACATTATGGGTTAGGTGAGTTAGGTACGTTAGCGTGCTATATGGGTTAGGAAAGTTATTTGACTTAGTGGTGTAGGATAAGTAGGTAATATGGGTTAGTGCATAAGTTATGTAGTTTAGATGTGAATTGGTATGTTAAGGGAGAGTTAGCTTTTGGTAACTTGTATAGTAGGTTAGTGGGTAGTTACATTTGGTCAGTTAGGTTAGCTAGTTATGTTTAAGGATTTAACTAATAGGTTAGGTGTGTTAGTATGTTATGAAGGTTAGTGGGATGGATTGGATAGGATAGTGGATTAATTAAGTTACATGGCTCAACGGGGTAGGTCAAGTAGTTTAATTCATTTGGTAGAGAAGGTAGGGTAATGGGTTGCATAGATTAGTCAAGTGGGTTAGCAAGTTAGATTGGTAGGTTAGGTAGGTTAGGTTATGAGTGTGTTAATAGTCTATCCCATATCCCACTAACCCATATTCAAACAAACTTTTAGCCACTAACCTACTAACGTCCCTAACCAATAACTAATGGCTAATCTCTCCAACCCATCAAATTAAAATCACAAATCCATTAATGCATCAATGTAAGATCATAAAGATAATAAGAAAAGTCATTTAATTTTATATTCATTACTATTACACCACCAATGGAAGAAAAAAAACATTCATAATGTCCATAGTAAGCAACTCTTATATTTTTAGTGCGGAAATGCATTTTGCACAATAAAATCTTTTTCATTAAGCAAAAGTATGAACATATTATATTCCTTCTTGTGTCAAATGCTTTGGATAGGTTACCCCCATTTAGTTCACCGCCTGCATCTACATGTTCAATTTGTAACAATTTGCAACAAATAGCTTTTCAAAAACCATTTTTCCTTTAGGTGGACAACGGAGAACAAACCATCAATTTTAATCCAAGCTACCCAGATGGCATAAAACTTGCTCACAAAGTTCTAAAAAAATATATAATTCAACATTTATCATTGGCAATTCTCTATGTGTGTATAATTTATGACCCTGGTCATAATTAACCTATATCCTATGAGATAATAATCACACATTTGAAGGACCTATAGGCCAATTCAACAATCTCTTGAAGGTTACCAACATATACAAGTTGGCCTTGAATTTAGTTCATGTCTCTTGAACTTGCATGGCATGTTTGATCAAATGAAACTAGTACTCGATTATCAAATGTTTGTTTCCAACATCGACAACCTCCACTCAAAAATGATAACCATATGCCGACATTACGGGATATGTTTGTACATCATGTATAGACAAGTATATTTTAAAATCAATAATCTTAATCTTAAAACAATACATCAATAATTATACCTTAATATATGCAATGTATCTACTATATTACATATTTCTACATTGCATCCAAGTCCTATATTAAAGGAATCTTCATTTTCTTTCTTGTTTAAAACCAATTTATAAATTGCTAAACCACCCACATGTTTGTGCACTCAATATCCCATTGATCATGTAATTCTAGAGAGAGTGGAGTACGAGGAATCGACCTTCTAAATGTTTGCATATGGCATTGTTGTTTTTTGCACATATCATCATACATATCCACCCATTTTTTGGCTTCTTCCATATTGAACCAAAATGAATTTATTTATTTGATTAAGTTCATTAGCATCTCTATTTCTATTCAAAACTTGATATTTAATATTTAGTAAAAGCAAATTTTCACTGAAAATTGCAATTAACAACTATATAATTTAAATAAGTATATTTTCCATATTGTTTCCTTCTCCATTTGTTTCTAGTGACTCTCCTAGTTCTTGTCGCTCTTCACCTTGTTCACCACCTCACATGATTGGAGCATCTATATGGATCAGTTTAAGGAACTTGAACAGAAAATTGAGAAATATTAAGCTATAATGCACTCTTTGTCAATGTACCCTCAAGGTTTACATGTTGCCTTAGAAATCCCTTGAGAGTTTACATATGACTCTCCAAGAAAAATATCCATCTATAACTCACCACACCAACTAATTCAATGTGTTCAAATGAATGTACCAAAAGGTGGACTTGAATATTCTCAAAGCTAGTTGCCAATTCTTTTTTTAAATATACAAATGATTTCCACTATTTCATCATCAATACCCAATGCTCGTAACATGTATCTCTTGGGAGGTGATCCACCTAATTTCAAGCTAGAAACAAAACTAAATGTTTAGTACATTTATAAAAGTTACACAAGACCCTCGCATTTCAGAAATGGATGACTATAATAAATAGATTAATAATATAGATTCATATAATCAGTAGTTATCTTATAAATACAGATAATCATTCAATAGCTTACGTAAGTCTGATATGAGAGTATTATATCCATGTATGGCTATCATATATACTTGTTGAACATATTCATCCTCACAATGATTAGAATGTTATAATATCAAAAAGGAAAAGTTATAAATTAAGGATGGTAGTCATAGTTATTTCACAACCACATCAATGTTAGGATATAAGGCTTACATGTTGTAATAAAAGTCACTTTATGACTTAGTTACGTTTATGTACTTTTGTGTAAAGCAAATATATCCCACATTCATAAGTGGAAATGATTTGTTCCATGAGTATCCATATATAAGGAGATGATATCCTATGTAATAATTGAACTGGATACTCATGACATATTGTCTTATTGCGTGTATATATATCTCTATTATGTGTTTTGTGATGTAACACTATCTAGAGTTTCAAGATTTGTAATAATCACGAGGTCTAAATAATCCTTAGACAATATCCATTACGCATTGGGATACATTGTTTAACCCTCTACAATTATTGTTTATTTATTTACTAGATCTCTCTTTGTTTTTATATAGCCAAATCTTGCTGAACACGCATTTGGTCTAATAAATATGCCTCTAAAAGTTCTTCGCAATATTGTTGATTGATATGTAACTTCGGAATGTATTTCATCTATGTATTTTATATATATTTATTGTACCCTTCTTAGAGATGTGTTATTCCTCTATAAGGAAGTGTCGTCATGTGGATTGACAAGTGTCGCAAGTGTGTGTACTTGTCGATGGGTTATTAGACCACCATGTGGGGTTGGCCCTGAATTATATATATTATAATGTGGATGTACCTAGCTAGACAAGTCGGCCCCATAAGGTCACTGGGCAAAAAGGTTAGTATAAATAGAGATCGGAGATCTCTATTTTACTCACTCGGAAAAGTAACTCACTCTCACTCAGAAAGTGGCGCACTAGTGAGGAGGAGGATCATCTGCTACTAGGAGACTATCTCAATGTATTTTGGTTGTACTTTGGTTGAGCCATTGCTCTCTCTATCTCTGAGGAAGTTGTGGGGTTTTTCACCTTAGGGTTTTCCCCACGGAAACTCTGTGTCTCTTGTTTCTTATGCTTTTGATTCTTGTGATGCTTGTCATATTGTGATTGTCATGCATTGATATACTGTATATGTTATTCTCTCAGCAAAGATCCTAGAGTATTGTGAATTAATGCTCAAAATTTAACATGGTATCAGAGCTAACCTGAGAAGAAGACATTTTGCAGTGACAGAAACTTGAGTTTCTTGTTTATTGGGTTTCTCTCCACAGATTTTTGAAAATCAGTATAGTAGATTGACTCTACTCATCAAGGCGCATCTATCTGTCTAATCAGAATTCAATTCCGAGCATTTTCAGATTTGGCCCCAAAAATTAGGGTTTCCACAAAAATAGCAATTTCTGGAATCTGAAGGCACAGCTGGAAGCTCCTTGCAAAAATCGAAGTTTAGAGCTTTGGATCGAGATTTTTGGCTGGGTAGATCTCCAGGAATCTCAAACCCTAATTCAAGGCTCTCCCTAGTGAACCCGGGAGGACAAAAAGGCTAATCTGAAGGGTAAAGCTTTGCTGATTTCAAATTTTGAATACACCAGGCTGATCAGCTCATCAAAGCGCATCTTTCTATCCTTTCAAAAATTTGAAATTCACATTTTGAATTTTTAGGGTTTTTTCGACAAACCCTAATCCGGGACCAGATCCAGTTTTCAGCATTTCAAGTGGTAATATCTAAATCTTTTCTATTTTCATTTGAAGTACTCTTTAAGATGTCTCACCACACCAAGCTTGAGGATAAGCTTGAAGGAGCTGATAACTTCCGAGCTTGGAAGTATAGGATTGGGTTAATCCTGGAAGAGAATGAGTTGGACTCATATGTGAAAGAAGACATCCCTATCCCAGAGGATGAAGAGGCCAAGGTATTGCATGAGAAGAACTTGGTCAAGGAAAAGAGAATCATTGTTGATTCTATCAAAGACCATCTCATACCCCATGTGTCTTCTCTTAAGACACCCAAGGAGATGTTTGAATCTTTGACCAAGCTATTTGAAGGAAAGAACATAAATCGGAAGATGACCCTGCGGAACCAATTGAGAGTAAAGTTTCAGAATGGAGAAACCATTCAATCTTATTTTTCAATGGTCTCCCAGATCAAGGAACAACTAGAAGCAATGGATGAAATGGTGGAGAATGGTGAAGTGGTGATGACCACTCTAAATGGCCTACCCAGGTCATGGGATTCCTTTATTCAAGGAATTTGTGCAAGGAAGAAGTTGATCTCCTTCAATAGATTGCAGGAAGAATGCTCTCAAGAAGAATCTAGACTTATAGCTCATGAGGAAAAGATGGGAGGTGAAGATCAAGCTCTTGCAGCTCACACCAAAAGAAGCAAGCCCAAGAAGGAGCACTCTCGCCACAAGAGATCCTATCAAAAGAATAAGAAGGATCTAAGATGCTTCACATGCAATGAGAAGGGTCACTTTGCTTCAGATTGTCCCAAGAACAAAAGGGATAATAACAACAACTCCAGCAAGAAGAAGAAGGGCAGCAAAAGAAAGTTTCATGCTCATGCTGCCGAGGATGATAGACCTCCAAAGAAGAAGGCTAGGGCAGAAAGTGATGATAGTGATGTTGACTCATCAAGTGAAGAAGAGTATGTTCTAATCTCTGCTCTCACAGGTACTATCTCTCATGGTTGTAATGATTGGTTGATTGACAGTGAGTCTTCCAAACACATGACTGGGTTTAAGGAATCTTTTGTGAATCTATCTGAACATGAATCACCCCATAAGGTGAAACTTGGGGATGATTATCAATACCCAATCAAAGGAAGTGGTGAAGCCTCCTACAACCTAGATTCTAGAAAATCTTTGAAGATGAAAGAAGTCCTTTATGTACCTGGGCTCAAGAAGAACTTACTCTCCATCTCTGCATTGGATGCAAAAGGTATGAGGGTTGCATTTGTGGATGGCCAAGTCCTAATGTGGCCAAAGGGTAAAATAATCGATGATGCAGTAGTGATTGGAGAGCAAGAGGGAGGTTTGTATAAATTGAAGGGACAACCTGAACATGCCATGGTGCATGAATCCATGGAGCCAAGTGAACTTTGGCATAGAAGACTTGCTCATATGCACTATAGGGCACTTCCAATTGCAAGCAAGGTTGTAGAGGGTCTTCCTGAAATCAATACCAAACATGAAGGTGTTTGCAAAGGATGTGCAAAAGGTAAGAACATTAAGAAGGCTTTCCCAAGCAGTGAAAGCAAGGCAAAAGATATCTTGGAAATCATCCACTCAGATGTATGTGGTCCTATGTCATCCAGTTCTCTTAGTGGGTATGTTTACTATGTCTCATTTATTGATGGCTTCTCCAGGAAGACTTGGGTATACTTCTTGAAGAAAAAATATGAGGTGTTTGATAAGTTCAAGGAATTCAAAACCTTGATGGAGAATAAAAATGACAAGAATATCAAAACATTCAGATCCAACAATGGTGGAGAATTCAACTCAGGTAACTTCAAGAAGCTTTGCAGTGATTTAGGGATTAAGAGGGAGTTGACTGCTCCTTATAATCCTCAACAGAATGGAGTTGCAGAAAGGAAGAACAAAACTATCATGGAAGCAGCAAGGGAAATGCTGCATGACTAGGATCTACCTATGCATCTATGGGCAGAAGCAGCTAGAACAGTTGTATATGTGCAGAACAGAACACCCCACAAGATATTGGACAACAAGACACCATAAGATGTCTTTTCTGGTAAGAAACCTGAAGTCAGCCATCTCAGAATATTTGGTTGTCCAGTATACACTCATGTCCCAAAGGAAAAGAGGACTAAACTAGATCCTTCAAGAAAGAAGGGTATCTTTGTGGGTTACAGTGAAAGCTCGAAGGCCTACAGAATATACTTTCCAGGGTTCAAGAAGATTGATGTCAGCAAGGATGTAACATTTGATGAAAACTCAGCATTCATCAAATCAAGGAAGGAACCTATCGAAGTTTATGAAGAACCTAAGGAAACTAGATTTCAAGACACTACCATGACTGAAGTAGTTCCAGAAGCTGTTCATGATTTTGAAGATCCGCAAGAACCTGTAGATCCACCCCGTGAGGATAACTCTCACAAGAGGAAACCTGCATGGGCTAGAGAGCTCATTCAAGATGCAGAAAGATTTGACATTCCAGAAGAAGAACACAGAGCAAAGAAGAGAACCAGATCACATACCAGCTATGTTGCTTTACTCTGTGACATTATGAACAAAGAGCCTTCCAGTTATGAAGAAGCAACGGAAAAGAAAGAATGGAAGGATGCCATGGTTGAGGAATACCAATCAATAATGAAGAATGATGTTTGGGATGTTGTCCCAAGACCTAAAGAGAAGTCTGTTGTGAATTCTAAATGGATCTTCAAAATCAAGCATGCTGCAAATGGCAGTGTAGAGAAATACAAGGCAAGATTCGTAGCTCGTGGCTTCTCTCAGAAAGAGGGAATAGATTATGAAGGAACTTTTGCACCTGTAGCCAGGTATACTTCCATCAGAACAGTACTTACCCTGGTTGCAGCAATGAAATGGAAAATACACCAGATGGATGTCAAGACTGCTTTCTTGAATGGTGTAGTTGAAGAGGAAGTATATGTGGAGCAGCCACTCGGTTTTGAAATACATGACAGGGAGTCATATGTATGTAGATTGAAGAAAGCCTTGTATGGCTTGAAACAAGCTCCCAGAACTTGGTATGGTAGGATGGACAGTTTCCTATATAGTTTGGGCTTTACCAAGAGTAAAGCGGATTCCAACCTTTACTACAAGGTTGAGGAAGGGAATCCTGTGATTCTACTCCTGTATGTGGATGACTTATTTGTAACAGGAGATGACAGACTGATTGCATATACTAAGAGGAAGCTTGCTGTTGAATTCGATATGAAATATTTGGGAATGATGCACTATTTCCTAGGTATGGAGGTGTGGCAGAGTGCAGGTGGGATCTTCCTTGGTCAAGGGAAGTACACAGTAGATATCCTGAAGAGATTCGGGATGATGGATTGCAAGGCCATGGCCACACCTATGGCATCGAATCTGAAGCTTCTATGTGATGCTTCATCTGAGCCGGTTGATGTCTCTATGTATCGTCAGATGATTGGGTCCTTGATGTACCTGACGAACACGAGACCAGACATTTGCTTTGCTGTGAACACATTGAGTCAGTTCCTGACAGATCCGAGGAGTGTTCACCTGGTTGTTGTAAAGCATGTTCTGAGGTACCTGAAGGGTACAGTGGATTATGGGGTCAAGTATGAGGCGAATCAAAAGTTTAACCTGTAGGGTTATGTTGATTCATATTGGGCTGGCAGTGCTGCAGATAGGAAGAGCACATCTGGGTGCTGCTTCAGTATGGGATCAGGTGTGATCTCTTGGTTTAGCAGGAAGCAGTCCTGCGTAGCACTGAGTACAGTTGAGGCAGAGTATGTTGCAGCCTGTTCAGCTAGTTGTGAGGCAGTATGGCTACGGAAGCTACTGTTTGAGTTATTTGATCTCCTGTTGGAGGCTACTGGTATCTTCTGTGATAACCAGATTTGTGTGAAGCTGTCCGAGAACCCAGTGTTTCATGACAGGTCGAAACACATAGAGATCAAATATCACTATATCACGGATATGGTGCAGAGAGGAGCTGTGAAGCTCCTGTATGTTGTGACGGACGAGCAGATTGCAGATGTGCTGACGAAGCTACTAGCCAGGGTGAAGTTCGAGTACTTCAGAGAGAGGCTTGGCGTTCTTCAGATCGAGGACACTTTGAGGAAGAAGTGATGGACACATTTGCTGAAGCCATTCCAAGCATGTTGGAAGAAGGATCCTTCACATGGCTGTGGATGTAAGCGCTGGATGATGAGCATCAGGATGATGTTCTGGTTTCTGCTTGGATATGATCAGTTGGATCATTTTTATATGTATGTATGCATCATGTTGGATGATGGATATGATCAGTTGGATCATTTTTATGTATGTATGTATGCATCATGTTGGATGCTGGATATGATCAGTTGGATCATTTATATGTATGTACGCATCATGTTGGATGCTAGATATGATCAGTTGGATCATTTATATGTATGTACGCCTCATGTTGGATGCTGGATATGATCAGTTGGATCGTTTATATGTATGTACGCATCATGTTGGATGCTGGATATGATCGGTTGGATCATGTGTATGTATTTTTGTATATGCATCATGTTGGATGCTTGGACCATGTATCTGTATATGTATCAGGTGGATACATTGTATGTATCAGGTGGATACATTGTATGATCAGGTGGATCATGTATGGTGATATGTATCATGTATTTGTATCTGTATCAGGTGGATACATTGTATGATCAGGTGGATCATGTATGATGATATGTATCAGGTAGATACTTGGTTTGCACCAGGTAGATGCATTATATGATCAGGATGATCGTGGATGACGAGCTTCAAGATGTTGCTCCAGATGACATGCAACAGGATGTTGCAGTGGTGATGATCAGGATGATCATGTGTACATCAGGATGATGTATGGTGAGTATCAGGTTGATACTCTATGGCCATGGATCAGGTTGTGCAGATGAGCATATAATTTGGCCCTGGGAGATTTGCAGATAGTCTTTTCAGGTTTTGCCTATGGCATGTAATTCGTTTCCCTGGGATATCTGACAAATGCTCTTTCGAGGGTTTGCTCTGGGAGGACATATAATTTGGCCTTGGGAGATCTGCAGATAGTCTTTCGAGGTTTTGCCTATGGCATGTAATTCGTTGCCCTGGGATATCTAGCAGATGATCTTTCGAGGTTTTGTCCTATGACATATAATATGTCCCTGGGAGATCCGATAGGTTGGGCTATGTGCCCGTAATCAGTCCTGGGATGCTCTTGCGAGGTTTTTCCATGACCACATGTAATTCGTGCCCTGGGAGATCCTATAGGTAGAGCTGTGTGCTCGTAACAGCCTGGGATGCTCTTGCGAGGTTTTGTGGTGACCACATGTAATTCGTGCCCTGGGAGATCCTATAGGTAGAGCTGCGTGCTCGTAATAGCTTGGGATGCTCTTACGAGGTTTTGTGGTGAGGTCACATATAATATGGCCCTGGGAGATCCTATAGGTAGAGCCGTGTGCTCGTAACAGCCTTGGATTCTCTTTCGAGGTTTTGTGATGCACGTAATAAGTCCTGAGGATTCCACAGTATGGCTAGTGATGACGAAGACCTGCAGGTGGTGGGCCTACATCCAGTATGAAAAAGGACTGGCTCTGTAGAACTTCCTATGATGAGTAGAGTCAGAGATTGGTTGAGATACCAGCAGCAGTGACGATGACAATGACGATGCATCGATGATGATGATCCCGAGAAGAAGACTTGTCTAGCAGATTTGTGTCAAGAAATACCTTCCTAGTTAAGAGGGAGTGTTGATGTATATGTAACTTCGGAATGTATTTCATCTATGTATTTTATATATATTTATTGTACCCTTATTAGAGATGTGTTATTCCTCTATAAGGAAGTGTCGTCATGTGGATTGAAAAGTGTCGCAAGTGTGTGTACTTGCCGATGGGTTATTAGACCACCATGTGGGGTCGGCCCTGAATTATATATATTATAATGTGGATGTACCTAGCTAGACAAGTCGGCCCCATAAGGTCACTGGGCAAAAAGGTTAGTATAAATAGAGATCGGAGATCTCTATTTTACTCACTCTCACTCAGAAAGTGGCGCACTAGTGAGGAGGAGGATCATCTGCTACTAGGAGACTATCTCAGTGTATTTTGGTTGTACTTTGGTTGAGCCATTTCTCTCTCTATCTCTGAGGAAGTTGTGGGGTTTTCCACCTTAGGGTTTTCCCCACGGAAACTCTGTGTCTCTTGTTTCTTATGCTTTTGATTCTTGTGATGCTTGTCATATTGTGATTGTCATGCATTGATATACTGTATATGTTATTCTCTCAGCAAAGATCCTAGAGTATTGTGAATTAATGCTCAAAATTTAACAAATATGGCATCTCATAAAATTTGAAATCCTTGTTAATGCCTTTTGGCATGCGATCCCGAGCAATTTTATGTTGTTTGGATGCTCATGAGTTCAAATATCACCTTTGAGCATTTCATCCCAAATATTGTTCTTTCATTCTCGAATATTTATTCCCCAATCTATCGTATAATGCTATGAGACAGGGGTATTTCCTCAAACTATCCGTTAAAATCTCTCTTCATTTGATGAAAACAATGCCCTATATGAACACAAATCTTATGTGCTTCACAGACACACTTTGCAAATATGTGGAATACTTGAATAAATGTCCTCAACATAATATGGACAAGAAAATAATCATTTTTCCCTTAGTCCTGAACCATGACAACTAGTAAGATAAATTTATTAAAATTATTTGAATTATTTCATAAGATTTGAATTGTTGGTATAGTTAAGTATACTTCAAGTCCTAGATGGTCCAACAAATTAAAACATACATCATAAATGACCTTTCATGCAAAGGATGTGAAATTGCATACTTTTGAACTCCATATCAACAACATCTCCTATATAAATGGTTCCAAATATACATCCATGTTATTAACCTGATGCTTTAAAGGGATAGTTAGACTCATCATCAAAATGCTCTTTCTCCACAACCATCCAAAGAGGATTATTATAATTGATTAATAGAATGGGCCAAATTGAATAAGTTGTAAATAGAAGCATAATGGATCCACTCCATCCATCATTAAGCCGAGCCTTATTCTATGTGGATCACTTATACATTTGCTTGGAATCTGTGAGAATTCAAAACACTTCTAGCTCACTCATATTCTTTGCATACCAACCAATATATCTAGGTAATGATGAGTAGCAAAACGTTTGTTGTAATCTTGGAATTGTGGGTAAGTGTCATAATATTTTTTGTGGAACATGTGTGCCCTTTACTTCATCATGGTAGTGTATTGTTTTGAATTTTGGACATATGTACGCATCTTCATTTCTTCCTATGCATAGAATGCATCCATTTTTTACATGCATGATATATTTAGCATTCAACATCCAAATTGATCAACATTTTCCTTGCCACTTTGCATGAATTGAGAAGAACATTATTTGATGGAAACAATTTATCTTGCAACAACCTATACACAACTAAAATTAATTATAAACATTAAAATCCACAAAATGCATGAAATTACAATATTTTTTTATTTTTTACCTTAACGAAGATGTAAAGCTAGTGTTTCACCATCCATATGTTGTTTTCAAATTGTAAACCATTAGAACAACAAATTACTCGGAATACCTTGCTTTATTGACCTCTATGGAAAAAGGTATTTATGCAACACATGTCAAATGCTCTAGTTAAATTCCATGGTCTAGGCATTGATCCATATCTGGTATGTGTTGGTCACATATATGGATGTGTGCCTTCTCATGGTATCCAAGTAAAGGAGTGTCATTGTGTAAAGGAATGTCATGGTGTTCAAGTAGTAACAGAGGAGTGTCACGGTATCAAGAATTAGGTTCATTTGAAGGTGGGGGCTCTAGAAACTAAAGATGAAGTAGGTATGGGAGATGAGAGGATGTGTAGAGAAGAAAGATTCAATCCCTTTGGCTAATGCAAGGAGGAAGGACGAGAAATTTGCCAAATTGTTAAAATCCAAGACTAAACTAGAAATAGGTGAATATATCACAATGGATCAATTAGTTGGAATGACAATCAAAACCTTGACAAAGTGATTCTATGGAAGGTATATCTATGAGAAGAAACTCTCATTTTAGATAGAGAGGTACTATAATTCTTTGTTATAGTACTCACGTGGTTTCCATACCTTGGTGAAAGGTTAGTTGGCCTTTGATTTTATATCAAAAGAGGATGCAATAAACATTTTTGAAGGAAAAATAGGCTTGGGGTTCTCCATATTTAGTCTTAAAAAATGATTTCCCTCTTTTGATTCTAGAACGGAAAGGATTATTGAGCACCATGTATGGTTTAAAATGGCAAGCCTTGCTTTGGATCCATGGGAAATTGAAGTATTTAAGGCTATCGGGAGATAGCCTTGGGAATTTTTTAGAAGTGGATGAACACTTCAAAAGGGATATTGTTTGATTAGTGGCTCACATTTTAGTGGAGCTAGATTTGAGCGATGGTCTAGAAAGGAATATATAAATAGAGGTGAGAAGTCAAATCTATGTACAAAATATTGGATTATGTTGGAATTCCTTTTTGTTGTTCAATATGTCATACATATGGGTACTTGGTCAATGGTTATGTCCTAAAATATCATGAAAGAGAATGGAGAAATAAGAGCATTGCAAGCATGGGTATAGAGGAAGAAAAGGAGGCATTAGCCACTAATATTTTATATGGAAGGCATAGAGGATTATTGGTCATGACCCAAAGGAGAAGACAAAGGGGAAAGATGAAGTCTAGGCCTTTAAGGGTAGGAAAAGAGGACGAGACACAACTCTATTAGGTGGTGAAGTGAACCCTATGAGCAATGTATAAATCCTCTTGTGAAAACAACAAACATGATCCAGGACATGTCTAATAGGGAGTTAAAGAGTTCAGAATCCTCACCTACACAATCTTGTATTCAAATTGATAAGTTAATTTGTTCTCATAAATTCCTTGTTAATTTAGGAAATGCAAATGTAAATATTTCTTACAAATTGAGGTTGGTTATGAAAGTGTATAAGGAAGTTCCTATTAAGAAAACTATGCAAGAGAAAAAATATGAGGGGAAGGGATTGCCTACTTGTAATATTCAAGGTTTGGGAATGGATTCTCTTATAGTAGGGGGTTTAAACTAAATCATGGTGTCGGGAGAGGATCCTCAAGGAGAAATGGGAAAACCACTCTCTTTGGGTATCGAAGAGGGACCATTTATTTCTGACCCCTTTAGAAATCACCTCATATCTAGCAAGTGGGTAGAGTATGTGGATATTGGAGGAGTTAAAGGGGGTTTAAGCAGGGATATTGGGAAGGAATGAGCTCAATATGTAAGGGGAAGGAAATATCATATTTCCATAGCTTAGAATCAATCCTTTAGGGAAGTTATGGATGGGAAACGACAAACCTTAAAAGAGGCTCTTAAAGCAAGGTATGACCTGCATAAGGTTCCCTTGTGATAATTATGTTCCTCAACATAAGTGGTTTAGGAAATCCCTCCAAAAAACATGACACAGGTGGGTTAGTGGACTTTCACAAACCTGACATCATAATTATTCAAGACATCGCTAGGAAGGGAAAGAAGATCATTGAAGACCTATCCAAATCCTTGAAGGAATGAGATTTTCTAGATGTGGATTTTCCATGGCGCTAAGGGGGTGTATTAATTGATTGGAGGGAAATATCAATGAGATTAATTAACTATGTGTTTTTTGTATTAGGGATTGGAGCAAAACTCTTTTCAATGGAGTCAGGGAAGGATTTTTTGCAGTTAATGCATATTATTTTCTAGGAGTAGGTGTTGGACCAGAATTTCCAAAAAGTTTATAAAAAAAAATGGGGGAGAGAAATTTACCATTAAAAGCGATGTAATCTAAAAGAATTTAGACAAGGAGGATCCTTAGGAAAATTTAATTCTACAAAAATTTGAGGAAGTAGGGCTTGTGGATGTGGAGCCAAAAAATAACACGATAACTTGGATGAATTTGAGGACAGTGGAAGAGAAAATTTATAAAAGGATTGATAGATTCCTAATATCTAGTTCAATATTGAGTGATACTGAAAGGATAAGGTCATTGATAGAGGTGGGAGGGGATTCTAACCATATTTCAATCTTGATCCAAAATGAGAAGGAATATGGTAAACATCTCAGATCTATTCAATTTAATTCAAAGTGGTTAGAGAATGGGGTTTCATAAATTTAGTAAAACATGGAGTGGTATGATATGATGATTCTTCAACATAATATACTAGTCTTTAGTTTTCAAAAAATATTTAACAAGTCAAGGGTAGTGTCAAAATCACCAAGGGTAGTGTCAAAATCACCTAATACAAAGAAAAGGAGAGATGACTAAGATCTAGTTTCTATGGAGAAACAAATCATATATATATGTGTTCAATATTATGAAGAAAACTTTGATGAAATTTCTAGGAATGTGCTCTAAAACTTGGAACATTCTAAGAGGAAAATCCTAGAAGAAAAGGAAACCAAAATGGAGATTAAAAGGTAGGGCTTTGTGGCTAGCTAATGGGGATGAAAATACAAAATACTTTCACAATTATGCCAATCATAGAAAAACATTAACACTATATGGGAACTGCAGAAGGATGATGATAGTAAATCTAGAACTTTCAAGGGAACTGCATATATTGGGGTTTGACATTTTAAACATGTAGATAAAGAACAAGATAGAGTCAATATTGTAGAAATAGTGAAGTGCACTTCCTTTTTTCCATGTTTTCTATGAGATGAGAGGATCCAAATGAAATATTAGTGGAGAAAGTGTTAGAGGAAGAGTTAAAGTCGGTATTGACTTCTTTTTAGAAGAATAAGAGTCTAGGGCCAAATGTGTAGATTGTGGATCTTTTTTATAGGATTTCATGATATGATGGAAGAAGAATTGTTAAGGGTGATGGAGGATTTAAGGAGAACAAGAAAGGTATTGGGAGATTTCAATTCCATTTTTTTAACTTTAATACCCAAAATGAGAATCCAACATTGCTTGATGATTTCACGCCTATTTCACTTTACAATTACATATATAAATAAAAGGAAAAAACCATTGTTATTACAGTGAAGAAGATATTTTCAAAGACAATTTCTAAAGAACAATTTAGTTTTCTACATGGGAGATAAATCCATGAAGTCATAGGAGTAGCATCATAAGGTTTACATTGTATCGAAACATAGATATTGCATGCCATTGTTATGACGTTAGACCTATCTTAGGCTTATGATAGAACAAATTGGCTTTCTTTGAGACTTACTCTAATTCATATCGGTTTGTGTGTTTAAATGGTGAATTGGATTATACATTGTTTGTCTTCAGTTTCCTTCGCAGTTATAATTAATAGATCAACATCATAGTTTCCCAAAGATTAATGTCTCTTTTACATTTTTTTATGATAGCAAAAGGGTTAAGTATACCAATTTAGAGGCTAAAAGAACAAGAAATTTGAGTGGGATAAATTTAGGAAGATCTTTCTATCTTACTCATCTATTATTTGTAGATGATGTCTTCTTATTTTATGATGGATCTAAAAGAGATGTTAACAAGTTAAAGGAGATATTGGATCAAGTATATCATCTATAATGAAATTAATAAATATGCATAAATCATTCATATATTTTAATGGATTGAAGGATGATTAGGCTGGAAAAAATCTATAGGATTTACCTTTCTAGAATGTGGACTTCAGGCATGTTCTAACTATTTATGTTTCTTTCTAAAACCCAATCATTACAAGAATAATAATTGGAAGTGGTTGATAAACAAGATTGAAAAAAGAACAAAAATGTGGTGTAACAAATGGATTTCAGTAAGAGAAAGACAAACTTTAGTCAAGTCAATTTTGGAAACTATACTAGTATATTGACATATAATGGACTACATCCCTAAAGCGATGTTAGAAACTATTATAAAGGAATGACATAATTTTCCATGGAAAGGTAAGAGAGTAAAATATAGCATTCGCCTAGTCAAATGCTAGTCCTTGACCAAACCAAAGGAAGTAGTAGCAAGGGGCTTAAAAATCATACATTTTTTTGGCAAAGCCTTAACAACCAAAAGTCTATGGAGGATAATTTCCAAGGAGGGTTTTTTGAGGCGATGATATCTTAAAAATATAGTAAACCACTAAATGTTGTAGAATGGATCAACAAGGAAATCATACTAATATGTTGGGTATGTTTTATATTATTTGCATGTGGGTTGCATCACCTATGATCCAGAACAATCTAGTGCTTTGTCGTATGCAATAGGCGATATGTGTCGCACTGGCTCAAGGGGGGTTGGGGTTTGCACCGGTGCCTCCCCCTTGATCCATTGTTTTTTTTTGTTTTATCAGAAAACATGTAATTAATCTTGGTTAATGGATTGGGGTCTAAATATAATATGGTTTAATGGATTAGGATTTTGGATGTCGTGGAATACCTAAATATTGTATTATGAATGGTTAAGAAATGCAATGAGAAATATAGAGGTGTGGATCTAAGTTTTGTTGGTTTTTCCCATCAAGGGTTTCCGAGGTAAATCTATGTGTATTGTGTGTCCCATTGTTTAATCTTTGTTTTTATTAAGAATCTATATCCATTGCTTCACTTCACAGATTTAAAAATTACACAATATGCAATGTGTTTATTGTCTAGAAGGCTATAGTAACATTTTTTCCTCTAGTGGGTAATTGGTTAGTATGGAAGCATAAAATAGAGACTAAGTCATAATAGGGAGTAACCCCTAGATTGGATGTGGAGAAGGTTATAGATTACCAATGGATATGATAGTTAATTTGTAGAGCTAAGGAATCCATAAAATTGCAAAAGTTGTTGATGCAATTCCTTAATCAATTTTGCAACAAGGATGGAATATTGGAGATGTTAGGTATGACCTAGATAGATGTTAATCACTAGAATGTTTATGTTGAACAAGTTAAGAATAATCAAATAAGAATTAATGAGGAAGAGGACATTATGATCTAGCCTAAGAACCCATCAATGGGGGAATATACTCCATGGAAGATTAAAGTCCATCTCAAACAAAGGTCTATAGGTGCTTAGTCCTAAGGAATAAAGAATTAACATGGGAAGTCCTTAAAAAATTAAATTGGCATGGTCTTGGTCATTGTAATTCTATCCAAGCAGAAACTAGAAATAATTATAGATCATATTTAAACAATTGTCAATAAGTTGGAAAGGTTTGGGTAGATACATATGAGATGACATGATCTAGGGGTGGATAGAAAGGGTAGGTAGTAGAGGAGTGTTTAAATAACTGGTTTCAAAAAAAAGGATCTTCAATCTTTCAAAGTTGTTCCCTTTGTGGTATCTTGGGGCATTTGGTTAGCTATAAATGCTAAACTATTTCAAGATGGGATTCTGCCACCCTTTTAGTTTGCATCTCAATTTAGAAAATTATTTGAAAGCATCAAATTACCCACAAAGATTGTGAAAACTAGGTCATCCTCCAATATATAATTAAGGGGCTTGGGGTTATTTCGATGTTGAAAGTCAATGGTTGAAGTTATTTATGGCGCGGCTCAATGGTTGAAATTATTTGTTGCGCATGGTTGGAGGGAGGGTGTGGGGCGGGGGTCATGGGTGGGGGGTATTCAGTTGAGTTGGTCAAGGAAGGGACCAACAACTATGTAGAGCTAATGGATTTGAAGTTATTATTGAAATAGGTAGCAGATAAGGCAGTTTCAAAATTACAAGTGTTTGGTGACTCTTCTGCAATAGTCAACTGGATGATCAGTTTGTTTAGGATGGGGAACATGCTACTACAATATATTATATAGCAGTTGAAAAGAAAGGAGATAGAGTTCGCAAATATCTCATATCACCATGTTTATAGAGAGTTAAATTCAATGACAGATGTCTTGTCCAAACAAGGAATGCAAATGAAAGCCAAAGTGGGTTTCCTAATGGAATTTAGGGGTGTATTTAGCTAGATAGGAAGTCCAATGAAATTCAATGGGAAATTTATCAAGCTCTAAATTACTCTACAAGGAAAAGGCCCTTTAGTGAATTTTATAGAAGATGCTCCTCTAGAAAGATCCCAAATATCTGTTTATAGCAGAGGTCAGTAGCAAAGGCGAGAGGACAGAGGTTTTAGCGGATGTTTTTATTGGTGTGTTTATACATTTCAAATTAACCAGTGCATATAAAACCAAAAACAAATCGATATTGAGAATAAATCATGTGGCACTACAACCAAAAACACCTTAAAAAAACAAAAAACAAAAATTTTACAACCAATTCGATTATATTACAAAAGTGCATCAGGGTGCCACAAACTTGAAAGCACCAAAATAAGGTAAACGAATAATGGATAACACTAGATTACTATAATTGTTTTTCCCATCACCAGTGCGATATGTCTAATTTAACGCACCGGGGTGGTGAAGACAACATCGCACCGCGTAAGGGTTAAAACTTTCCAAATTAAAAAAACACGACTATATTTTGCTCAAATTTATGTTCGCGGTGCATTTGATATTATCAATCGCACCAGTGCATTTGATATTATCAATCGCACCAGTGTGTTTGATATTATCAATCGCACCGGTGTGTTTGATATTATCAGTCACACCGGTGCATCATGGAATTGGCGCACCGAATTAGGGTTAAAACATTACAAATTAAAAAACACGACTATATTTTTATTTCAAATTTCTATTTGCGATACAATTGATATTATCAATGGCCCTGGTGCATCATCGAATTAGACTCACCGCATTATGGTTAAAACTTTCCAAATTTAAAAACACGATTATTTTTTATTTCAAATTTCTATTTGTGGTGCATTTTTTATTATCAACCTCCTTGGTTAAAACTTTCCAAATTTAAAAACACGATGATTTTTTATTTCAAATTTCTATTTGTGGTGCATTTTTTATTATCAACCTCCCCGGTGTGTCATTGAATAAGGTACACCGCATTAGGGTTAAAAATTTCCAAATAAAAAAAGACTATATTTTTTATTTCAAATTCCTTTTTACAATGCGTTTATATCATCAATCACACTAGGGCGTTCTGTAATCGAGCGCACTGGTGCAGGGTTTTAAAAAAAAATTACCACACCAAAAAATTCATTTTTTACCATTCCACGGTGCTTCTAATCCCAACCGCACTAGTGTTGTACATCACATACTTAGACACCTTGACATTCGTGCTCCATGTGGTGGCATTGCTCACTCCCATTGCTTGTTGACTAGAGTTTGAATTTTTTCCAAACGGTGGGAAAATTTTCAAATTTTACATGCATCGCCAAGATGCCTCCCCGACACACAAGTGACCAAGTAAATTGATTATTACTTCACTATTTAATTTTTTAGCTGATTAAATTTGAAAATTCATTTTTAATTTTCCCAAATTTCAAAAAAAATTAAAAAACTATGCATGGTGCATTTGAGCCATTCCGCTCACACCGCAAGATGGTGCACCTTGTGAATTTATAGGTTGCATCGATAGTGGTGTGTTTACTACATATGTGCACTGCAAATACGGTGCGCCATAATTTTTAGTGCATCAATTAACATAATTTTAAAAAAAGACCTATGAATGTAGTCATGGTGCGTAATATAAATATATCTACACCGCCTGCCGGTGCGCTGACGTGTTCTAAGCGCACTGGATAAATCAACATAATTTATTAATAAATGATCATATTAAGCTATGCAATTAATTTAACCGATGGCGCCACTATGATGGTGCACTAGCGTGTTCCTAGCGCATCCCTAAACTAGAAAAATAAAATAATAAAAAATAAAAATGTTTCACGGTGCGCTTAGTTACACAATACGCACCAAATATTTGGTGCACTCTTGTGTAACTAACACACCATAAAACTATAAAAAACTCACACTTTGACGGTGTGTTATATGAACTTTTGTGCACCGTCCGCCAATGCGTTGGCGTGCATTAGGAACACTGTCAACCCCATTTTTAAAATATAAAATACGTAAATAGACACCACTACAATGGTGCGTTGAGGTCTCCATAATGAACCGGTGTTTCTCATTGATGACGCACCACGTTATTTATATATTTAAAATATAACAAAATTTTACCCGCACATTTGTTTTATAGTAGCGCATTTTCAGTGGTGCACTTGTGGTTCTAGTGCACCGATGGCGATGCATTACTATAATTAAGACACACCGCTTGTCAAAAAAAATTAGCAAAAAAAATTATATTTGATGTTAGTAAATAGAATGCTCAATTTAGTGAATAGAATGATCATTTAATTTCTTTGCATGTATATTTATGAGAGTGATTGATGTTATATATGAAACAAAGACATAAGTGTCGAGAGGTAGCTCAGCAATAGTAGGCATAGGTTGAGCAGTACATCTATGTGCACGACTGGGAGGCGAGGGAGCGGGAGAGGGATTTGTACCCTCTCCTGGTTACTCATCAAACCCAAGCCCTTTTGATGGTTTGTGGGCTCTTGAATTTCTATCAAGAGGTTACATCCCTCAAAGGGAACTCAACATTACTACTTCAGTTGATCCGATGCTAGGATCATCAGAGGCAAGCATTTCATGTTGGTCCAAATCAATGGTTCCATCCCGCTGAGGAGGACATCTATTTCATCATTGGGATATCCAGGAGAGGTGAGTATTTTCCTCAATTCCCTGAGGCCCCAGCTGATGTTGCAGCAGATATTCAACTAGCCTACTCTCAAAGATATATCGGTCACCACGTCATCGATCCTGTTGATTTTAAGGTGAGCGGTGGATATCTCTACATTTCCTCTTTCGGTGCAGAGCATGTGAGGTGCCTCCCACTGTTTTTTTATGACCATCGTACACCTCACCACTTATGGGAATGCATTAGTTTCTCTCTATTATTTTATGTAGCTTCTTTAGTGTAGAGACCTATATGCATCAAGTGGTGTACCATTTTGTTAAAGCAGTTTTGTTATGCTTTAGATCAATGTCGTGCTTTCATTGACAGGAGGGTCAACTTCCATTTCGGTTTAGATATTTTTTTACTATTTTTCGAGAGGTTTTCGGCCACCAGGCCATCATTTGACCACCTCCCTTTTAGGACGATGATGGATATGCGTATATACATGTAGAGTAAGATGATGCCCAAGAGGGTACAACTCGATTTCCCAACTAGGATCACAACAAAGGTGCTAGTGAGGATGAGCATTCATTAGACCTGGTTCCATATCCATATGCGGGATTGGATTAGAGAGGGTGCGACAACATCTTCCATAACTAAGATGAGACACCATATGAGAGAGGTAATATAAGCGTTATGTTTAAATTAATCTAGTTGTATTTTATTCTCTTTATGCTTAATGCAAATGAAATCTATTCTAAATTGTTATTAAATTATTTAATGAAATTGTTTCATTATTGTTGTGTACTGTATATTTTGTAGACATCGGCACATTCGATGGGGAGGAGTCACCTCTTACCGCTCAGGATGATGAGGAGATGCAGGAGCCCAAGGTGCCACAATTTTATAGACTTGGCCTCTGACACAGGCCTTATGATAGGTATCGACAAGATGTGGTGGGTAGTTTATCAACATTGTTGTTGCAGTAGGGGGTTCAGGCTGTACGGGTGCACGACATTGTATGACATCCTAACCTTTCAAAGATATGGAGGATGATTCCTTGTGATATGAATAACTTGATGCAGCATATTATTGATGCATCCATTTGTTTAGTTGCTAGGAGGGATGACCATTCCTCATCTAATGAGGCCAAAGATCCTCCTCCTCCACGTACACCTCCTCCTTCATCGGCTACTTCTGATTGTTGAGAGGATGTAGCCTCAACATCTCATCCACCTCCACCTCCATTAGCTCTAACATATCCTCCACCTCCTCCTCCATCAACTTCGACATCTCATCCACCTCCTCCTCCTCCACCTCCTCCATCAACTCCTTCATATTGTCATATACCCCCATTTGACCCACCACATCCATCTTCTCAACTACTCCTACTTGACCGACTACCCTATCCTCCTCATCAGCTCGACCATCCACCATTTCCTTCTCCAGTTGCCTATATTGTAGATACAATGATCATAGGGCATACGATTCAGCTTAATGGACCTATCTGTGCTTCTATCCAGGCTTGTTTTTTTCCTGGAAGAGGTATTGATACCTCTAGCTCTACTGGTGGAGGTGTCGATGCCATTGGGTCTACGAGAAGAGCTATTGATGCCTCTGACTCTACTGGCGGAGGTTTCGATATCTCTACCTATGGTGGGAGAGATACCGATACCTCTGGTTCCATAGGTGGACCAAATATGTTATAATAGTTATTGGACTGGAGAGATATGTTTGGCATGTATCATCAATTTGATGTTATTGTTCATATATATATATAGATATATACACACACTTCACTTTTCATGTTGATGTTGATGTGAATTTTTATGTTGATATTTATTTATATGGCGATGGTGATGTGTATGTTAGCTTAGGTTAGATGATGGTTGTTAGATGTGTGTGATTATTATGTTATACAATACAGATTATGCTTTGTTAGATGTAATTATTAGATTTGTGTGTTAGATTATGTTTAAATATGTTAGATGTATATGTTAAATGATGTAAAGTAATGTTTATTATGGTACGTTCATGTTTATGTTTATGTTTATGATGGTACAATGATGTTTATGTTTATGTCTGTTAGTGAAAATGATGATGATGATATGTTTATGCTTATGTTTAATATGGTTATGTCTATGATGGTATGATGATGTTTATGTTTACATTTATATTTACAGTAGTATGATGATGTTTATGTTTATGTTTGTTAGGTGGTGAAAATGATGAGGATGGTATGTTTATGTTTATATGGTGAAAATGATGATGATGGCACATTTATGTTTATGGTTATGGTCATGTTTATGATGGTATGATGATGTTTAAATGTTTATGTTTATTATGGTATGATGATGTTTATGTTTATGTTTTTTAGGAGGTGAAAATGATAATGATGGTACGTTAGATGATGTTAATTGTTTTTAGATGTAATTACTAGATGTTTATCTTAGATGACGTTAGGTGATATTAGATGTGAATGTTCATGTTTGCTTATAGATGTGTCTGTTATATGTGTACTATCAAAAAAATCCTCCAATTTAATATTGTGTATAAACATCATGCATATTTATTTTGAAAAATTGTGAGGTGTTTATTAAAAAATATCAATAATATCTTCTTCCTTATAATGCAGTTACTATCATATTGTTACAATAAATGTAAACAATTTTCTGAACTTAGATTATAAAATATAATAGATTAGAAAGATTTCACATGTGATTATATCTTAATTATATTTAAATTAATTAATTTTAAAATTTATTTTAATAATATAATGCATTTCATTCCCCTATAACAAATATTTGTTTATACTAATTTATCGTGAACTTATAATTTACATTTAATGCATCTTAATGTTACATGTAATTAAACGAAAATCATAGTTAATCATATGAATAATGAAGTGATGCAACTATTATACATTTGATCTTGTGAGAATTGCTCCTAAATTAACACATTTCTTCATCCTAAGTTAACCATAAATAATCGATTCTACATGTAGACATTAATTCTCAATATAAGTATGATTTAATACTTATGCCATGGTTTTATTTTTAAGGGTATTCCCACATTTTTACAGGGTGTAATTAACTTCATATTTGGGGGGATAATGCTAACAATATATAAATTCAAATTGCCTCTGTATTTTCCTATTTATTAACACGATTTAATTAATAAGCTTTAATATCCATGGTATGATAGATCAACATATTAGTGTCATAGTTTAAAGGATTGTTTTCAAGGCTTTTTTGTCTTAACGATTTCAATTTCATATTCATAGTTAAATACAAAGCATATGACTAATATAAAGATTCACAAGTAAGTGCTTTCTATTCAATGTTATTTTCATAAATAATAATATACATTTGGTGAACGTACCATTAAACTATTCTTTCTAATGGGTGTTGTCATTGATTATTGCTTTCACATAATACATAGTAAGTAATGAATGAAGTAACAAAAAGTAAAAAGTGAATTAGCTAAACCAAAGGAAAGAGCAACAATATTAAAAAGAAACAATCTCAAGCTAACTTCCATGACAAACTTCCAATAAAAAATCTCATTTGAAAAATAAGAAAAGGAACTCTTATGCTTCAAATACCGCAATAATGCAAAGTATCAATGCCTAAGTATAATATATTCATGAAATCCACCTTGTTATTCAAATGAGAGTAGTTGAAATTACAACAAACAATAAATATGATTAACATCAATGATAATTTGCAATCTAATTAGCTAATTTGATCCAGTTGTAATTATAATACAATAAATTAAATGATAAAAACCACACTAGAATGAATCAAATGGAAAGCAGGAAAGATCATCTCTAACTATGGAAAATCACATACAATCATTCCATATAGTCACAAATATCTTGATAAACAAAAATATTTCACATCAGATTGATTGTTACCAACTCAAATTGTTTAAAAACATTTGTTAAACAACTTTCCATTTCCACCATCATAATGCTAAAAATTAACAATATAATTCAAGGATTAAAGATAAATGATATATCAAAATTGTAAATCACAAAATAAAACATGTACAGATCACTCTTCGTTGCCATCACCCTCATTATCTTCCTCGCTTGGCATGATAGCGTTGTTGTTCTCAAAAATATGTTTAGATCCAAGTTCGTGTTTTAATACTAACCACCAATCTCTATCCAACACATTCAGGTAAAAAAAATTGGTTGCAGTGTTTGGGGAAAACATAAGGCTCCTTAGTTTCATCCCACATCCTTCTAGATTTGATACATATCATTCCACTGTCACAATCTTCATTTACATTATTCCTATCGAATGTGTCCCACCACTTGCAACTAAAAATAACACACTAGAAAGATGAGAAGTCCACTTGAATGATCTCCCGTATATTTTCGACATAACCCAACTTCACCCATTTTAAGTTTTGATCGTGGTGGTTAACACAGCAAGATTGGTCGAACTCGACTTCCACTCCACAATATTGTGTAAGACGTCCACCATCGACATCCTTAGTGTGAAAATGATGTCCATATGCCCACATAGATGGGAAAAAATGCACTTGTAAAAAACTGAACAAATGACAATGTCATATGTCTAATAACCCAACCATTAATATATAAAATATAGATGATATAATTCAAAGGCGCATTATAAATTTATAAATGTATAACATAAATATATTATTACCGATAAATATATTATTACCGAGATGCTACACTCGATCCCTATGTTTAGCGCATCCTCCTCGGCGTGCGGGTAACAACCAAATGCACCATATTTCTCTCTGGCTTGGTCAGCAACCCAACTGTTGGGACAAATCATTGGCATGTTTCCTTTTAAATGATATGGATCAGGCATGCTTCTACCATTCAACTATTTGAATTCTTTCTTGTTAATTTCCCATTTCCTCCTCTTATCTTCATACAATGCGACCCATGGTTGTGTTGCCTCTGCATTGTAAACAATGCATTTATTGATGGAATCAATTTATGAATTTGTTGTTGTATTCATGAAATCAAATCGACATCTAGTACGTATGAGATCAAATATAGATTATGAAGTTCATTGTGAATATAAGTGACGAAAGATAACTGGCTTACTCTTTATCATGTTCCTTTTTCCATTCATTTGGAGTAGCTCCATGTCCCTTTTGTCCTCATCGCGTTCACCATCCCAAATCATTATGCTTGTTGTGTGGTCAATTTGCTTGATGTACTCACTGGCATAATAGAATGACTCATATACTATGTACCCCTCTACCATAGACCCATTGGTTTTAGCCCTTTATCGAACAAATCCCTTCAATTTTTTCATGTACCTATCCAAGAAGAACATCCAACTACATGAGACCACCCCAACTAATTCAACCTCATCAACTAGGTGAATTAAAATATGAACCTGCACGTCCATGAAACTCGTCAGCAGTTCCTTCTAGAACATACAAACAATCTCATCTATCTCTTGACACCACCGTAGAATGCTATTGATGTCAATCTCCTTTGATGTGATCCACCATACAAATGCAAATAGTTTATATATGGCACGCCGCATGTCCTCAGGAAAGTCGTGGTTCACACTCCCATGAACGAGCAATAGATAATGACACTACAAAGTGGACACAAAATATTTAATTGCATTTTAACTTTTGTGGTAAAATATATAAATAAATAAATAAAAAACATTTTTTTGACATTATACATACCCTTAGAAGGTTGAGATGGTCATGTAATTTAAAACTAGGAAAATGTTCATCTACAATGAAGCGGCATCGTAGAGTAGACCCATATAAAGAAGGCACCTTCATACCCAGTATAACTTTGTTTTCCAAAAAAAGATCATGTTTCTTCAAAACCCACGAGACATCGCCTTCTTTAAATGACCAAGAGGGGCTAGCCTCTCCTCTATTGTCTTGTCTTGGCTAATGCTTCTTTTTAGTATTTGAAGAAATAAGATTTCTCCTGAGAGCCAATGTGTCACTTTTTCTCAATGATATGTGCCTCCACAAAGAAGATGAATCATTTTTAAATATATGCATGGGATCTAGTAAGTGGGCAATCTTAATATGCTCCCAATATGGGAGCTCATAAAATATTGATTTCCTTTTCCTCCCAACAGGAATTTTCTCAACATAGGTGTCAAGGAATTCAAGATCATTGAACATAGGTTCCCCATTTGAATTGACAATTTCTATAATTTCCTTCTCCTTCACTCTGTCATATGCCCTAAGTCAGTCAGTCAGTGTTATTATTTTAGGCCTTCAAGTTCTCTCTAGTTTACCATTGAAAGTAGATGTTGCTTTTCTATAAAGGTGGTCTTCTAGGAGGAATACCCTTGAGCAATCATACACTTGATTTCATAGGTGACTATCCTATTAGAGAAAATTTGGGATCTAAAATGGGCCTTATAAAAAATTGTGCCATGGATGAGTTGGATTTCTCAAACCAATAGAATTTCAATAACTTTGGTCAACCATTATGGTTGAGTTGGGCATATAGAAATCAAAGATATTTATGTGTCATAATTTTATTTGACAATAGCTAACTTCATATAAAATTCACCTTGGTTAAGATTTTGAAAATTTCATCTTGAAATATGATAAATATACTTGAAATATTAAATATATAGTATTTTATATTATTACTACTTCTAAGTTCTTTAAAATACAAATCTCACATCAATTAAGATGATAGTGGAGTAATTTTGAAATAATAAATATAGAGTATTTTATATTATCACTACTTCTAAGTTCTTTAAAATATAAATATGGCATTAATTAAGATGATAGTGGAGTAATTTTGAAATAATAAAAACACTTATATAAATAATCTCTTAAAAATAAAAATAAAGAAAATTTTAAAAAGTATCACAAATAAAAAATTAGGAGAGAGATAAAATAAGTTTTCACTATTTTTGTGATAACTTTCTCCTCCAAATTGGGAATTTGGCAGTTTTGGTACCATTGGAAAGGTCTCAACAAGAGATACAACTTTCGTGTTTTTAGTTTTCCAAGATTCCTCACCGATTTTCTAGGGAGGACATTTTAGTACCCCCGATACTAAAATGTCCTCCCCAAAAAATCAGTGAGGAATCTTGAAACACTCAAAACATAGAAGTTATAGAACTCGTCGAGACCTTCCCAATGGTACAAAAAGAGTCAAATTCTGAGTTTGTGGGATAAAGTTATCACAAAAATAGTGAAAGATTGTTTTATCTCTCTCCACTTTTTTTTATTTATGATACATTTTTAAATTGATTTATTTTTATTTATAAAAGATTAATTATATAAATGTTTTTATTATTTCAAAATTACTCTACTATCATCTTAGTTGATATGAGATTTGTATTTTAAAGGACTTGGAAGTAGTGATAATATAAAATAAAATAAAAATAGTGATTGTTTATTTTTATTATTATTGTAATTATATTTTTTCATTATAATTATTTTTTTTAAGTTTTAGATTTTATTAAATATATAAAAAGAAGTAGTGGTAAATTTATTAAAATATTAAATAAATTATAATATAAATTTAAAAAAATTACCACTATATCATTTATTGTGTATGCACAAGAATCTAAACCTTTCATTATTATTTTCAACCATCATTTTTTAACTCTACACTAACCCAACATACTTGTCAACTACCATTAATGAGATATTATAGGTTGACCTTCACTAGATAACACCTTTAACTTAGTGTGACATGGCATATTTATAGTGTGATGTGGATTTTTTTATTATTTTTCTTAGGAGGCCCATTTTAGACCCCAAATTTCCTCTAATAGTGACCACGTATCCTTCATAGAAGGTCCACAACATTTACACCCATGATTCCCTTTTGTTACAAGACCGGCAGTGTTACAGTATACATAGCACGTTAGTGTTGAAGGTCAATATAGTCACACTGAATTAAAAATGCCAAAATTATTGCTATGAATAAAACAAAACAAACAACATATTTACCAAAGCAAACTCTTAATCCTAGATAATCCTATGTGGTGTATGCACATATTCCATACAACGTAAAACTCCTCTCTATTGGTATGGGCCTTGATACATTGTATACATGTATCCCTTCCCACAATTCCTTTAATTCACCGATCAATGGTTGTAGGTAAACATCCACATTCTTCACTTGTCTTCTACTAGGGAATATAAGAGCCAGCATGAGATGTTCATTCTTCATGGACAACCATGGGGGGTATTGTTATTGATCACTACTACATGGAAAATAGAATAGTTAGTGTTTTGGAGGGAATATGGGTTGACTCCATCCATGATAATAATCAATCTAAAGCTCTGTACTTCATCCTTGAATTTACCGTGCCATTTATCCAGGCTATATGCTTCATGGCTATTGAATCTGTTGGGATTCACATACCCCTACCTCACTTCGGTGTGAGGCATGCCATCTCTGCAACATAGCTAATTATTTGCAATGAAATAACCTTTGAATCCTTGGTATTATAGGCATGTGCCTCAATATCTTATGAGGAGGACCATGTGCTTTAGCCTTGTTTCTTGACTTATGGTACTAGTCATTCCCACATTTTGGAGATATCTATTTGTCTGCATATTCACTCTATACAGAATAAAATCATTCAAATATGCATGATATGATATGTACTCAACACTCAACATTTTCAACATTTGCTTTACCTCCTCACAGCTACCGAGAAAGACATTATCACTCGGAAGTACCTTATCTTTGAATAATCTGTAATTAGTGGGAAATATAAATGTACAATGTCATTTAACATTCATAAAATCGACCATTTTCAATGTTGATTGTGTGACAAGGTTCCTTAAAATATAAGGGATTTAATGGTCAATTACCTCAAAAGTGCCGAGAAACACATGTCTGACATGCCATACATTGCTTTCAAGTTGTATAGTAACATTGTTTTCCACAACTAGGTAGAATTTGACTGGCCAGGTCCAAAGAGAGGGGTGGTGGAAGCTAATTTAAGGTTGTGGAAGAAGGTATCAGTGATATGAGCATCACTACCTAGCTCATTGTCATGGAATGCATGTAACAACATTGTGTCCATGGCACCCATATGTCATAATAACTCATCCATACCAACCTCTATTTCATTTCCTCCATTGCCAACATGTGAAGAACTACTATTATTGTAGGCATTCCTAATTAGTGAGTCTGGATGCAATGGGAATTGAATAGATGGTTGATTCCCATGCTTGGTATGCTTCCTCTCTGAATTGCGCTTTTTTTGCAGCCTTCTCCCGATTTGACATTGTAGTGGGGTACAACGGAAGATGGTAGACAGGTCGCCCATCATTAGAATCTGGATTTCAAAAATATTGAACATTACCTCAATTATATTAGTAAGCACAATGCAATTGGTTTTTTCCAGCATTATACCAAACAATTATTACAAGAGCATGCGAATTTTTTCCAGTAGTAAATGTTCAACCGCAAACAATTTATAACACAAAAGTTCAAATTGAGAAATACATTAACATCAATCCCATCGAAAATTAAAATATACAATTAATCAGTGTTTTTTGTCTTACGCCCAAAGCTAGTCCCAATGCAAGGATTCTCTGATAAGAAGTTGGTGTTCTATGAAATTTATAGTTTATTCACAACTCGTCATTAGGAGACAAACTATGTATTGCATGTGGAACAACAAATCTAGACACTTTCCTTTTCATAAAGAACTCCTCGTCATTGAAGTGTTCCTCAAATGAACAATTTGTAGAAAATAAAGAGCACCTAGAACTATTTATGAACCCTATAATGTTCCCATGAGTGCGTGGACGACCATTAATATATAATAGGTTCTTCCTATTAAAGTTTCCATAAACATAACCATTCATGCACATACTATACATGGAAATGTTAATTTTTTATCTTTAATTCTGAAATGCAATAGTACTTGAAATCAAATAACAATCATACACATAAGCAATCACATTCGACACATGGATTTACCCTGGGGAAACCCTCTATAACTTGAGGGAGAAAACCCTAGAAAAATATCCCTTAGTATATTGTTAGATAGCAAAGAATGTCTTTTACATCAAGCACCCCTGGTCCAATTACAAAGCAAGAGAAAGATAAAGAAGAAAGACTCAGAATAATATCTTGCACAAAGAAAAGTGCATTGCCTTCAAGAGAGAAGAGAATTCGCTTCACATTTAATTCATCAATCCTGTATAACATATTTATATATTCTTCTAATGCATCGACTTCTATTTTTATCTTCTAACTTCAAGATGAACTCGCCCTCCATCTGGATGCATCAATCTTGCATGAATAAGTGCACCCCACTTCTCATGCAATGCATTAACTCACTAAATTGTCTCTTAGGATGAACTCGCCCCTTAACTCGAAGCTTTCCCACTTAGTTAGGTGGCTAACTTAATTTTCATCATGCAAGTGTCACAACTCAAGTGTCGTCATTTAATTTAACATAAGTGTCGTCGTGCAATAACACTTAGTTAACTATATCTTCTTTGTTATCACTTAGTTAACTCTCTTAATTGATTCTTTCTTGTTAACATCACTATAGTGATGGCAATTCGAGTTCTCCTTTGATTTACTGAAGGATTCACTAAAGTTAAACAATTTGAATGCTCTCTTAATTAATTATTTATGTGCAATTCGAATTCTCTCATATCTTATCACATCTTATGTTTATCTCTTATCTTTTCTGCATGGTCCAAATGTGCCAACTTAATTATCATATCAAATATACTAAGGATATTTTCCCAGTGATGTGATCATATTGTTCTACTATCGTTCCAAGTGGTTATATGCTAAAGTAATTCACTCTAGAGGTAGTCAGTCTCTAGAGGAGACGTAATAGTTCAACCATGGTTAGTAGTACATCACACATCACACATGCTTCGACATGCAAAGACTCACCTCAACACATGAGGATATATCTTGACACACAAGACCTTAGCCTTGACTAGCAATATTGTACAACATCATCACTTTTCCATACAAAGCACTTTCCTCAACACATGAATCTTAACCTTTCCCAAGTCCAACTCAAAATTCTTCTCCAATTTTCCTGAGTCCAACTCAGGCTCCTATAAGGCACTACCTCGACACATGAAACTCAATCTTGACACACAAGATTGACCTGGAGAGTGACTCGTGATGATGTAACTTTAACACTCCCTCTCAACAAGGGAGGCATTCTCTGCCATGCCAAGCCTGTCTCGGAAGTACATATACTTCGTCATGGACTAAGGCTTAGTCAACATAACTACAATTTGATCACCAATAGCAATGTGCTGAAGTCTTATGGCACCACTCTGGGCCATGTCTTTGATGTAGTCATACTTCATCTCAATGTGTTTCGATCTATCATGAAACATAGGGTTTTTTGAGAGCTTAATGTAGCTCTGATTGTCAGAGCGAATGACAATAGTCTCAAGCTTCTCACCGAACAACCCAGCAAGTAGCTTCCTAAGCCACATAGATTTTTGGAAAGTAGTACTAGCTGCAACATACTCTGCTTATATGGTACTCCAGGCTATGGAAACCTACTTCCTGTTGAACCAAGAGAGCATAGCTTATCCCAAGCTTAAAATCCGGATGTACTCTTTCAGTCCACAATACTACCACCCCAATCGGAGCTGGCATATCCAAGTAGCATCACTCCACCACTAGAAGCATATCTGAGTCCATAAGCAATAGTACCTCAAAGGTATCTAAGCACATGCTTGGCAGCAACCCAATGTCTATGTCTTGGGTCACACATGGACTAACTCAATATACTCACTACATAACATATGTCTAGTCTACTATGTATCAAATACATCAAGGAACCAATGAGATATATGTACATGGTAGGATCCACTAGATCCAATCCGGAATTTGATTCATGTAGATTCTTTAGATTAGACACCATTGGAGTAGACATGGACTTACAGTCCATCATACCAAATCTCTGCAACACGTCAACTATGTACTTTCCTTTTGAAAGAAAGATCTCATCTTTCCTTTGCCAAACTTCCAGAGCAAGAAAATAGTGCATAAGACCTAAGTCTTTCATTTTGAACTCAGAAGTGAGCTCCCTCTTGCATCAAGCTATCTGTTGCTCCTCTCTATTAAGGAACAAGTCATCAACATATAGAACCAATATCAATGGATTGTTCTTCACGACCTTGAAGTACAGGTTTGGGTCAGCTTTTCTTTTGGAGAATCCCAAGCTCTGAAGGTAGATGTCAATCCTCAAATACCAAGTGTAACATCCCGAAAATTTAAAAAAAATTAAAGTAGCAATAATTACTGAAATTGCTAATGCGGAAAATGAAATAATTACCAATATTTTAACTAATGATGAATTATGATAACCACAAATTAAACTTCCTAGCGCAAAGTAATTCATTAGTTCTACTTGTGTTTATTTTTAATCTATATGCTGTAGTTAAGTTTATCCTATGATATATTTTCTTGATAAGGTACTGACAGTTTGCTTTTAAATGATGACGAAGGGGTCCTACGAGGTACCCTGAGGTTTACTTAGCTATGTTTAGCTAAAGCATTACAACATGTTTCACTGTGGAGAAACGCAGGTAAGAATAATATGACAATTCAAGTGTTTAAGAGTAAATATGCTTTTCAAATCATCGTCAATGTAAAGTGAGGACTCTAAGTGCTTTCTTGCATGAAAGTTATGGAAGGTATGGGTCTTTGTTCCATTTCTCGTTTACGTACTAGTTTACAAACTTATTAGTGTTATTAAAGTCTTGTCGTCATTTTGCCAAAATGCAAGGAGCAGTAATATTCTATGTATTAAACTTACATTATGAGTTCTGGTTTAAGTGCTAGATTCCAATGTACACATGGAATTAAAAATAACTATAGTGGCTCCTATAACTCTCCATTCATAAATTACATAAAGAATTATGCTAATATAGAATCGTCTTTTATGCTATTATCATCATAATTCTAATGTGAATTTACTATACTTATAGGATTGGGTTCTTCTAATATAATATTGTGCAACGTAATATAATGGGCAACTTGTGAAATGATAGATTAATATGACAATATTGCAATGCACAGGAATTAAAGCTTCCTAAACTATACACTAAGTATTAAACCATATTAAAATGCGACCCTAATCAAATGAAATGATATAACATATATGTAGACCGAGCATTCGAAAATCTTACCTTTGTCAATTGATTAGCAATAACAAAATATATAAACTATACCCTAAAATCCAATATCTTCTATATGATATTAACTATGCTATAGAATAGAAAATGTACAACATATTATAACCATGCCTTAAACGAACCATACATTAGAAATGTATTACTATTAATACGATGCCAACCACAAACTTTGGGAAATGGAAAAACAATATGAAAATACAACCCTAAACATTGTATTGAATATGATATTGGCAGGGCATTAAAGTCTCAGTACTTAGCATGTTGGCAGTCTGTCGATACCTGGTCCTGGCATTAAAATCGCATACTTGCTAAGTGTAGTGGAAAGCTTAGGTGGATGTCTTCACGTGAAGGAGTTTACAACAATGCAATTACGATGCTGAGCTGTGCCATACATTATCTCTTGGTCTAGTGATTTGGTGACGTGGTAGATGTAATAATCAATATGGTAATAAATGTAATGGTTGCCCGAACTTCAACGTGCCCAGCTGCAGCTCCTCCATCGTTGATCTCACATGATTTTGGTCTTTGAACATGAAGCCCTAAACTCCATTATGTTCACGCGGTTGTTATTTCCTTTTTCATTCAATGTGTTGGAAGTGGCTCTGTGGAGAGACCGACTGGCCGAGGAACTCCAAGGTTTCGTTAGTAAGGGTTTTGGGATCTTCACCAAGAGTCAAAACCGTGACCTATTGAGTGTTAGTCTGATATTGTAATTAATTTAAGATTCGAGCCCTCTGTGAGAGTTTTCAGTGGTTAAAGGAGTTGAAGGGTTGAATCTAAAGTTGGCCTTTCTGTGCATGTTGAGAAAGTATTGTTCTGGGTTTTTGCTGAAGGATTTTGAACCAGGGTTCGATCCTCTTGAAGGGCAGGCCAACATTCTCAGGAACCGAAACTCTCCCTTCTGTGTTTGTTAGATAGCTTCGTCATTTTCGCTTGCAGGAGGTGTCTCTTATCTCGGAGCTACATTACACAGGTAATGTTTCAGTTAATGATAAGTGACAATAATATTTGTGTTGATCTAAAATAATTCTGGGTTTTTCTTTATTTAACCTCGCACTCGTTTTTATGGCAGGTACAACTTCGTTGAGAGGTTACAAGGTTCGATGGTTTGATGGAATAGAGTTGCTTGACCACCAGTAAGCCTCAATGGTTCTCTCCCTCGTAGGTTCTCCTAGCCTGTCGTGTTAGATGCTTGGTGTTTGACGATGGAATGTATTTGGTTCCTGGCAAAGTTTTGGCCGGTGATAATGTTTTGAGAATCCAAAGACGAAATGCCAGAGGATGAGATCCTTGGCTCGTCTGATTACTCTGCTTTGCAGCGTTTAACTGAAATTTTTGTTGAAATGTAACTTGTTTAAGATTTTAAGTACTAAGGGATGAACCCTCGTTATTTTGAATGGAAAACAAAGTATTAAGAAAGCTCCACCTAGTTTTTCTAGGCAATTTCTATGTTTAAAAAGGATTGATATAATGACAAAGAAAATATAATGTTGAACCAGGCCGAGAGCCATGGCTCACTTATTTTACAAATGAATAATCCTATGTTTGTGTCATTTCAATTTAAAGTCTAGGATAGTGATGAAACTCAGTAGTTGGTAATGAACCAACACTTAATGAATATTATAGTTAATATATATAATAACACTCTGTTTTGTGCTTGTATTGAATAGATAGCTATTGTATTTGCGATAGTTGAATCGTAGTAATGATTTGGTTTTAGAAATCCGATGAAAAGAATTGATGTTTATAAATCTAAATGTTCGGCCATTAGCTGGTTCTATGATAACTCTAGGTTTTCTAAAAGAAGCCGCAGGTGCATGCAAACTCTAAAAGTGCCGAAATAAATCTTGTGAAATTCTGAATGATAAATGTTTTGATTAAGTTCAATACTATAAAATGAAAAGCATTTAGAGACTGTGAATAAGGTGTTGCTTATAAACAATTAGACAAAATAAATTAAAAACCTAGAATGATGTTATTATGTAAAAAGAACTTGAGATGTAGTGCATCTATCTGAATAATGAGAAAACATTTCTGAGTTTGTTTTTCAGTTATTCTAATTCGTGACAGTTTTAATGGATTAAATGTTCTAAAGCAAAACCCTAGGTTTGTTTGCAGAGATAAAATGTTGACTTATTTTCTATATAATAGAAAATACTATAATGCCTAAATAAGATATGTTGAGTATAATTTCTAATTCTAAACATATAGTTTGTATTTCAGAAAATAACTGGTGAGGAACGTTAGAGATATACAGCAACATTAATCTATTCATTCATTTGATAACCTGTCTATTGAATCATTTATCTTAAATCTCCCTTCCCTGTACTGGAATACGATGCAGAAAACAGCATGGGGAAAAATGCAGAGAAGATATTTAGTCAATCAATGCAGAAATTCATTTATCTGAAAATAACAAACAGAACAGTAGAACCTGATGAATGTAGGAGAAACAAACAACCCAAGGAGCCTGTTCCACCCAACCTACTCCTGAAGGCAGCCAAGTTACTTGCCTTAGGACCCCCGAGCCTGTTCATTGAACCACTAGGAAGAAGAATCTGTAGAAGCTTTAGGTCAATCCACTTGCAGCAGCAAAGTAGTTCATCCAGTCATATAGACTTAGCAGTCAAAGAGACATACACTAGCACCTCTGTTTATTTCCTTAGAATATTTCAGCAGCCTCACAATGCACTTCCACTTAGCCTCCCTATTCGAATCTCTCCGTGATCACCTGATACACTTGAGGAATTATTTCTGCAGAAAATAATGTAGAGCTGCCTACTCAATTCGAATTGCCTTATCTAGGCTGCCTAGGCCTTTTAGTGGTTAACCTGGTCATTAATGAGCCATCAGCTCTCTTCCACCCACCTGGGGGATAATGCCACAAATTTAGGGGTAGTTGTCCCATAACCAACAGCTAGTGGTGGAGTGCAATTGATGACATCTGTCCCATGCCTTCTAACAGCTTCCATTCCTCCTAGTGGGTCAGTGAACACTCATTTAACAGTTCCCTTGGGTGTTTGTCTCCTATTTTAATTTATTAAATAATAATAATCATTAATTACAATCATCCTTGACCAAATTTGTTCATAATTACAAAACTTTGTAATTATAATTTAACATAATGTTTTTGCAATAAAATAAATAGTCTCAAAATTTGGGTAGGTGACACCAAGCCCTTGGGGCCTTCTTAATCCCATACAAGGATTTCTTCAGTCTGCATACATGGGACTCCTTCCCATGAACTACAAACCCTTCAGGTTATTGTATGTAAACCTCGTTATTAACCTCGCCATCAAGGAAGGAAGTCTTCACATCCATCTGGTGAAGCTTCCAACCCAAAACTGAAGCAAGGGAAATTATTGTTCGGATAGTAGTGTACCTGGCCACATGAGAGAATGTCTCATCATAGTATATCCCTTATTTATGTAAGAAAACACAGGCCACAAATATTGCTTTATACTTTTCAATACTTCCATCAATTGCATGCTTTATTTTATAAAACCACTTGGAAGTTACTATTGACTTCCCGTCAGATTTAGGAATACTTCCCACACATCATTATGCATGATGGATTTGTATTCTTCCACCATGGCATATTTCCATACTTGCTTCTTAGCAGCTTCTTCATAGGTAGAGGGTTCTGAATCACTGATGTGACTCATCTGTGCTACATATCCTAAAAATATTTCAGGTCTCTTTCACTCTCTGGATGAGCCCAGTGGTGCACCATGATTTTCTGCCTCTTGCAGAATGTCTCGACACCATGCATATCTCCTCTTAGCAGGAGGCTCATCAAGGGATCTTTCTATCAGTTATACGGGTTCTTCAAGATCAAGTGGATCTGTAGGTTCTTCTGATTTCTCCCTCTCAACATTTGAAAGGGCATAATCAGAAACTGGATCCTCCATCATAAGAGTATCATGCTCCTCCATACCTGAATCACACTGAAGTTCTTTCTTTCAACAACCCCATTTTGTTGGGGGTTGTAGGGTACAGTCAATTGTATTTTTATTCCTACATCTCGACAAAATTCATTGAATTAGTGGGACTCGATATCTCTTCCATTATCAGATCTCAAAGCATGAATGTGCTTTCCAATCGGATTCTCAACCACTGCTTTAAACTCTTGAAAATTGTTGAAAGTTTCACTCTTTGCTTTTATAAAATAAACCCATGACTTGCGAGAGAAGTCTTTTATGAAAAGCACATAATATAAATAACCACTCAAGGAGGTTGCAGACATAGTACCACATAGATCGGAATGAATCAAGTCAAGGATCCCTTTGGATATTTTGGTAGTACTTGGGAAAATATTCTTAATATTCTTTCCAAGAGCGCAACCTCTGCAAACACTATCAAAATCAGATTTAAACATGGGCATACCTTTCACCATCTTCTGCAATCCAAGTAGTGCTTTGAAGTGGAGATGACCAATCCTTCTATGCCACAGCTCACAAGGAATGAATGTGTCATGGATCATGGCTTGAATGAGTTTTCCATGAACTTTGTAGAGGCCTCCTTCTCTAACTCCAATCACATATGTAGAGTTCAAGTGTTCATTTGTTTTGCAAGAGTGAGGTTCTCTTCTTTGGAGGCAGTATACTTGCTTTGGATTCACCCTTCTTCTTGTAGGAAATCATGCTACAGTATCTCAAAGTTAGGTTGCACTTCTCGACCATTTATTGTAGCCAATAATGTCTCCCATGAATATGGAAGACCATCGATAGTGTTCTCTATGAGATCATCATCATCGACCATCACACCAATGCTCATGAGTTGATCTCTTACTTGAGAGATCCTTGTGAAGAAATAAATCACAGCTTCGTCCTTTTCCATCTTCAAATTTCGAAGCTTGATCTTCAATGCTATCTTTTGACTAGGTGCCTTCTTCTCATAAATATTTATCAAAGTGTCGAAGCATTCCTTTGTAGTCGTCAATGGAGTGATCTTGGGCATAAAGTTGTATTTCACGGAATCATAAATGAATGTCTTTGCTCTGGCTTGATTCTTCTTGAAGGTAATGCGCCTGTCATTGGAGGTAGGATCTTCAACAACACTGGATATATATCAATCCCAATCATGCTCTTCCAATATATTCATGATCCTGGTCTTCCAAGTGTTGAAGTTCAAAGTTCCTTCAAGACGGTATTCTAGTCTCACTGAGATTGAAGCCATAATTATTCAAGTACTATGCTCACTCAGGATCTATGTAGGCTCAAGCTTGATTGTTGAACTTGGCTCTTTCACGCCCTGAGCTCTGATACCATGTTAATTTTTTATCTTTAAGTCGGAGATGCAATAGTACTTGAAATCAAACAACAATTATACACATAAGAAATCACATTCGACACATGAATTTACCCTGGGGAAACCCTCTATAACTTGAGGGAGAAAACCCCAACAAAATATTCCTTAGTATATTGATAGATAGCAAAGAATTTCTTTTACATCAAGCACCCCTAGTACAATTACAGAGCAAGAGAAATATAAAGAAGAGAGACTCGGAATAATATCCTGCACAAAGAAAAGTGCATTGCCTTCAAGAGAGAAGAGAATTCGCTTCACATTGAATTCATCAATCCTGTATAACATATTTATATATTCTTCTCATGCATTGGCTTCTATTTTTATCTTCTACCTTCAGGATGAAATCTCCCTCCATCTAGATGCATCAATCTTGCATGAAGAAGTGCACCCCACTTCTCATGCAATGCATTAACTCATTGAACTATCTCTTAGAATGAACCCGCCCCTTAACTGAAAGCTTTCCCACTTAGTTAGGAGGCTTACTTAAGTGTCATCATGCAAGGGATGCAAATCAAGTTTCATCTTTTAGCTTAACATAAGTGTTATCATGCAATAACGCTTAGTTAACTAAATCTTATTTTTTATCACTTAGTTAACTCTCTTAACTGATTCTTTCTTGTTAACATCATTGTAGTGATCAATTCGAGTTCTCCTTTGATTCATTGAAGTTTAACAATTTGAATTCTCTCTTAATTAATTCTTTATGTGCAATTCAAATTCTCTCATATCTTATCACATCTTATCTTTATGTCTTGTCTTATCTACATGGTCCACATGTGCCAGCTTCATTATCATATCAAATATACTAAAGATATTTTCCCAATGATGTGATCATATTGTTCTACTATTGTTCCAAGTGGTTATATGCTAAAGTAATTCACTCTAGAGGTGGACAAAATCTAGAGGATACTTCTTATGTAATGCCCGCCTAGGTACCTTAACTGTTTAGAATAATGAAATACTAAGTTTTGAAATGAACCGGCTAAGTAAAACACGAACCATTTGAATTTACTTTGAAAATGCTTGAACGACAGTTATAAAAACTATTGCTTTACTTAATAAATGAATGCTCAACTGATTGAGATAGAATGACTGAATGTTAGATATGCTCGACTGATTGAGATAGGATGACTGAATGTCACATATGCTCGACTGATTGAGATAGAATGACTAAATGTTAGATATGCTCGACTGATTGAGATAGGATGACTGAATGTTACATATGCTCGACTGATTGAGATAGGATGATTGAATGTTACATATGCTCGACTGATTGAGATAGAATGACTAAATATTAGATATGCTCGACTGATTGAGATAGGATGACTGAATGTTACATATGCTCGACTGACTGAGATAGGATGACTAAATATTACATATGCTCGACTGATTGAGATAGAATGACTAAATGATAGATATGATTTATTGATTGAGAGAAAAGGATGAATGAAATATATGCTCGACTGACTGAGATATTATAATGGATGATGAAATATTTCATAGTGCAGCGCAACTAATGTGCGCTTGAGTGTGTGTGTGTGCAATGGCAGGTAAGATGATTTACCAACTGACCCACAATGGAATTATAGGGGTCGTAAGAACGGAAAGAACACATAGGGGTATGACGACTGACTGTCGACCCTGGATTAACAAACCACGCACGGGTGAAGCCATTTCAGCTCACCCGGGGAAGCGTATGCCGTACGGGCAAGGCCATAATGATTTGGTCGCGTACGATGAGTTGAGGGGCGCGCAATAAGGAGAGCCTTATCCCTCAACATCCCTTAGTCTCCAAGGAGAGTAGTTGAGAAATCGCGGGTAACGATTCTCGGTCGCTACGCAGTACTCCCCATAAGAAGGAAGAAATGAAACTGTCAGAAGGGCCCGTCGAAGAGGTACCTAGAAAAGAACGAGAGGAAGAAAATTAATCAATGGTATAAATAAAAATTTCACATAAGATTTGAGAAATACTTTATTTCATTTTGTTCTATTCTATTAATTTGAATAATTCTATTCAAGATTTTATTTTTAATTGATTTCATTAATTTGAATTATTCATTTTAATTGATCTTATTAACTTGAGAAAGGATTGAAGAGATTGATTTTATTCAATATTAAATTTGATTAATTATGTTGATTGAAGAAGATTAATAATAAGATAATTATTTTTATTCAAAGATTTTAATTTGATGGATTTTATTATTTTAAATCATTCTATTAAAGATTCTATTTAATTGACTTCATTATTTTGAGAAAGAATTGAAATAGGCCATTAATAAAAGAATTGTTTTTCTTTTATTATTATTCAAGATTTTACTTTAATTAATTTTATTATTCATTTAAATTATTTTATAAAGAGGAAATTTAAAAATAAATTATACTTTTAGTAAAAGGAATCATCTTTTAATTCAATCTTAATTTTAGGAAAAGAAAGAAAAGTAGAAAGCAATAAGTCTAATTAAAAGATTGTTAAGTAAACTAAATGAGAACCAAAAGAGAAGTAGAACTCTTCTACACCTAACTCCCACGGATCTAGGGATTTAGGTGCACATTAAAGACATTAAGAAGACACATGTATTTGAGAATATTGGAAATTAAAATATTAAATTAAATTAAATATGTGCATGGACAGACACATGGCACACAGGATTTTACTATATAATGAGGGAGGAGAAGGAGAGAAGGGCATCTCTTGCTCCCTAATGCTGGATGGTCATCATAATCTCGGATTATGTTATGATCCTTGGAGTTGGGATTAGCCGGAACAGGGATTGGGAGATCCTTTCGGGAGGCTAGCTTGTGTGTTCTTACGACCCCATTAGCTCAAGGGTTCGGGGTGAAGGATATTAACCCCGATATGGTAGGGAGGTCAACCGAGGGGTCACTCGGTACTTCGTCAAGAGATCGGATTGGATCGGGCGGAAACCACTTCGAGGACTCCATCGATTCGTTGGACCAACCGTCGAAAACAGGTTTGAAGTATTTATTTTATTTATGTTGCTAAATATTTTGAGAATGAATAAATCTAAGTATATAGTTTTATATATTGACATTCATGTACTACAATAGATAGAACTAGATCTGTGGCTTTTATATCTTCTTCTGAAAAATCGTACTGGAAGTTTTTTTTTGGGGGGGGGAACCTAAGATGGGGTTCCTACATCTCAGCTCAACCATGGTTAGTAATACATCACACACCATACATGCTTCGACATGCAAAGCATCACCTCAACACATGAGGCACCACCTCAACACATGAGGATGTCTTGACATACAAGACCTTAGCCTTGACTAGCAATATTGTGCAACATCATCACTTTGAAATACAAAGAACCTACCTCAACACATGATCTGGATTTTATGAGCAGAACGAAATGAATACAAATTATTATCAGATGCTTAACAAAAAATAACAGAGATACAGTAAAACTGGTTTTCTATTCAATAAGGAAATAAGCTAGAACTGTAAAATGCAGCGGAAAACAAGCTTGCTGGAATGGTGGCGGCTTATCTCTGAGAAGAGATGTGACGGTTGCGCTCATTTCGCAAGAAGATGGTTACAATGAGGCTCTCAAGGCCTTTTACAATAAACAGGAATGTCAAAAACCCTAGATATTCAAAAACCTAACCCTAGGAGATGAAGCGCCAAAAGTCATGTGGGCCCCGTTTGGGTAAGTTAGTACATCAACTTCCCGGGGTCATAACTTTTGCATACGATCTCCGTTTGGGGCGCTCGGTAGCCCATTGGAAAGGTCTATCCGAGATTTACAACTTTAGATTGGGGCTAAATGTGTGCCAAGGGCAACCATTCGGCCCCCCAAATCGCCAAAAAAGGTCGTTTAGGGCCTCAAAATGGCCCCGAAAGTTGGACCCGAAAAACTGCTAAAAATAGTACAATACCAAAATTGCCATAAAATTGTTTTGAGCCAGTTGGAAAGGTGGGTGGCCACCAATATCCACCTGGATCAACACATGAAGCTTAACCATTCTTAAGTCCAACTCAAAATTCTTCTCCAACTTTCCTGAGTCCAACTCAAGCCTCAAGCTCCTATAAAGCACTACCTCGACACACGAGGCTCAATATTAACAAACAAGATTGACCTGGAGAATGACTCATGATGCTATAAATTAAACAAGAAATATTATGTTTTTATTTAACAATATTCAAGTAATCTGACCGATAATAGATAGGACTACAAAATGGCATAAGTGCTACTGATTGTTTGGGGAGAACATGTACATGTGAAAGGATTAACAACCCAAGATTTGCAACATCTAAATTAGACTTGGAAATCATAAAACTATTACCACAAAAGGAGAATTTGGTTCCAACAGCAGGAAAAGGTAAAGAAGACGGCCAAGCACCATACAAATAACGGTTGTAACAAGTTCGATATTTACTTTGCAAATTCATGGGAAGAGAGAAGTCATCGCTACCCTCCAACAATTGGACTGGCCTTGGTGTGTACTTGGACAATTTTGCTCTCAACTCATGCAACTTTTTGGATCTGCTAGTAGAGATGTTTTGGTGGCATTGATAGCATAATTTGGATCACTAGAACTTTTAGTTGATTGAACAGAAGCAGATGGGTTAGTCAATTTAGGATGAAACATAGTTGTTTTGGCTTCCAACTTTTCCAAAAATGAGCATAGGGAAGTGTTCCTATGTGTCTTTTCTATATCACCTATTGGATTTTTTATTACAGTAGGGCGTATTAAACCATCAACATTGGGCAGTTGACCATTAGTATATTGGGTGAGTGTGAAACGCCGGGGGTTCTCCTTCAATCCCTAACATTTTGAACAGCCATATACTACTGGGGTGTCATAAAAGAGATCCAACTCACGAAAAATTACCATTGATGACCCAGGATTGTGGCTGGAAGATGGCATGTTACAATTGGTAGGGTAAAGCAACTTCCCATTTTCACCTACCAACTTCTTGCAGTATCTTGCTCCTAATAACAGCTTAGGACGTTTTGCGGTTGGTGGAATATCTTGTGCATCCGAACTCAATCCTGAATCGGGATATTGCAAAATATAATACATTGTTATTCATATTCACATGGATAAGTAAAATAAATCCAATTAGATAATCAAAATATAAATAAAATATGAACTTACAGGAGATATAAAGGGAGAACTCATGGAACTTTGAACAATATGAAATGAGCTAGAATTTGAAGAATTGGCCATTGATATTATAACATTTTCTCCTTGCATTTGAGTCAAATCAACAATCAATACATGTCTATAGTCTAAAAAATAAATTTTCAGAACCATATTACAATCTTACTTCCAATAGAGTTTCGAAACCATTTTGTAAGAATAAGGTGAGTTTAAGCAGCATATGTATACTATGAAATATTGTAATTGCAGTGGTTGAATCCTAAAAAAACATTTGATATGAATATATCATTTTAAGTTGAAACAGAAATTCATAGGGATTTTTAATTAAAATGGTGTGCTTAAATAATACAACCGTACCAGTGTGTTTTAACTAACACAAAGCATCGATGTTGCAAATCCATCTACGCACCGTGTTCAAACATCCGCAAAAATATCCGAAAATGAAATTATCTGCTATATTGGATAGCGAATAGTTATCGGTGCAATTTTCATTATTGTTGAGGGCGGTGCGTTTGGTATAATAAGGCGCACTGGTGCACCTGTATTCTTAATACGCATCACAGCATGATATATTTTTTTTATTTTCTATTATATGTTGCCATGATGCTTCATGAAAATATAAGTGCACCAGGACTTAAATATATTTTTGGCGCACCTTATTTCGAGAAAATTTTAAAAATTTATCTTTATGATTCATTTCTTGTTCTTATGCACCAAGACGCATGTGCAACAAGTGCACCGAAACCCCGAGAATCCAAAATTAAAAATTCGCAAGAATTATTTTTCCATGACCTGAAAAAGTAGCAGGAAATTCATTTTCAAAACCTAATTCTATAAAGTGTTTATAAACAAATTCCTAATCATTATTTCATTATTTTGCCGAAATTTCGAAAGGAGACGTTTGGAAGAGAGACTTATCGGGGAGGAGTTTGGAGCAAAGGATTATTTTGAAGATCAAATTCTGTAAGGATTGATGAATCAAAGAAAACCCTACATATTAGAAATTTGAAATATGTGAATTTTTACTATTGATCACAATGCATGATTTATTTATTTTCCTATTTAAATTTTAATGAATTCAGAAAAAATAAAATAAAATAAAAAATAAAAAAATAAAAAATAAAAAATATCATAGTTACCTTCAACGTTGGAACCCTAATTTTCTTGTTGCTTCCTTTTGTTTTATGTGGCCGCAAAATTTTACATTATGATTTAAATCCCTCTATTGTTTCAAAATTATGATTTTTCTTTTTAGGGATTTTAGATTTAATGGGTTTGTGCTTTTATATACAAAGCATTGGGTGCCTTGGGGCCACTTCTTAGGTCGAATCCGAAACCTTGTTGGCCCTGTAATTTTTTTTCCAAAATGCTTATGGAATTTTCGGTGCATTCGAGTTGATCGAATGCACCGGTGAGTTTATAATTAAAGCACACCAGTAATGTCAGCTATATTATTTTTTTCATATTTTAACTTTTAAAAAAGGCTTATACATTTTCCGAGGTGGGAGAGTTGTAATAAAGCACTAGTGCGTTAATTCTAAAAGCGCATTGTTTTGATTACCAGTGCTTAAAATTAAATATATCGCATTGATAAAATGCATATGTGACTATTTTTTATTTTGTTCTTGTAAACAATGCATTCAAATATGTTGCACCAGTGCATTCATGTATTAGGAGAACCGGTGCGTTTTGTTTACTAAAACGCACCGAAATGACAAACTGTTTTTTTTTAAATATATGTAGATTATTTGTATAATATATATAGTAGCTTTTATATTCAATGGTCCAGGTTTTTTATTGATAGAAAATGTGTGATAAGAGTTCAATGAGCAATAATTCTAATCGGGATGATGGGCGCACATCCAAAAATGCAAAGAAAGAAAGCTCTTTGTAATTTCTATGTTGAATCAATATGTTTGAATTATATGTAAGTTTAAGTAATATGTATTGGTTAATGTGTGTCATATAGATCCAAAAAATGAGGAAGCTCGATAAAATTATTTGTAATCTAAGTGTAGAAGAGCATAAAACATGGATGGAAAATTTGCAGAGAGATGAATCGGGTTAATAAAAAAGAAATCAATATGATTTTTTTCTTGAATTTATAGTAATATTATACTTAAGAATATTCATTAATATGTTTTAAAGAATCTAATTCATATATGTTGAATGTTATGCAGGGACTAACAGCAATAGAAGGGAATGTCATCATAAGAAAAAACAAATTAGGGATTATTTAAATGATGATGAATTGGTCCTTAGCTCATCTGGAGTGGTGTTGGAAGTGAATGAAAATGGACAAAAATTTTCTAAAACTATGAGGGATATAGTGGAAAGAATGTATAGACGTACTTTCCATTTACAGTACATAAATCAATCCATTGAGTCCAAGAATCAAGTTATATCTAAACTACAGGAGGCGTTTCCAAAGCAATGGTCATTGAAACCTGTCAAACTTGCAATAGCAAAAACATACAACAAAAAATAATCATTCAAAAATTAATATTCCTAAACATGTTTGTATAAAATATGTACATACTACTACAAAACATTCCTTTATTAATATTAATTATGCTATATTTATTTTTCATAACAGCAGAAAAATGTTTTAATGTCATTTTACACTTTCAGGAAGATTATGAAAATCCCAAAGGATGAACGAGGTGATATTTGAAATATGTCAGTATGGATGTACAAAAAAGTGTACAAGGAGATGGTCAAGGAAATGGACATAATTGCATCGCAGGAGGAGACATATCATAATTTTTAAGTGTTTTGTTGCATAAAAGAAAGCAAAATCAAACCCATTCAGCACATAAGATAGGATGACAAGGAAAAAAAGGGTTGGCAAAGTTTTTGAGTCGTTGTGATTTCCTTATAATAGCTTATGATTTCATATTGGTTGTGATCTTTATATTTTAGTTTTTTTACGCCATATATCATTGGATGTTTTCAAACAGGTGTTACATACAAAGAAGATCCATCTGAAGAACTCATTGACATTGGGTTAAGTATGGGTTGTGAGTATATGTTGGTGTATCAAAAATTAATTGTGAAATTTGTAAGTATCTATATTGTTTTACTTCTCTCATTTTATACGTGATAGAACAACAAAAACCCTTTATATTAAATCTATGATTTCTTATGGTGTATAAAACTTGCAAGAAGCAAAGTATGGAGTGGAGCCAACAGAAGAGTTGTTGAGAGAAGGCATGAGACATAGTTTTGAAAGAATGTGTATCATTCAGGACTCAATTCTTTCTATGGTATGTCACTTTTCAATTTACATTCATCTATATTATCTATTTTAATTTTCATTATATTATTCCCACCAATGTAGATACACTCATTACACTTTATTTTTATGTTTGTAGATAGAAGATGAAGAGGAAAACAATCGAGGCAATCAACAAAACTTTCGTCCAAAACCCCAAGTCATGCAAATGGATCGAGCGTTGATAAAAATTCCAGCGAAGAATGATTTCTCCTTGTAAAATGTTGTAATTTCATAGTCATGAGTTGATTAATAATGGGTAATTTATGGGCCCATGGTATTGGGTATCCCATGTTATTTTTCCATGGTAATTCCTCTTTAAAAGGAAGGATTATTGTAGTATTGTACAGATCTTTGTGATTGTGTGAGAGAGATTGTGAGAGAGTGAAGAGGAATTTGCAGCGTATGTGCTACGGGTTGTATTCTTTCATTTTTTGGATACATTAACAAAAGGACTGAAAATTTCTCTGTGGACGTAGCCCGGATTGAGTGAACCACGTATATTGGTGTCTCTCTTGTATTGTGTTTATGTGTTTTATTTATGCATCTTATTTTATGCTATTGTTCTACGATCATGTTTTTCCAATAGTTGGTATCATAGCCAAAGGCCTATTTGGCGCATAAACTCGCAGGAAAGGACGGTTCCTGGTTCGAGTGGGAGCAATGGCAGAAGAAGAAAAATTTAGGGTCAAAAATTTTAACGACCAAAACTACTAGTTATGGAAGATGCAAATGGAGGACTATTTGTATCATAAGTATTTATTCCTACCGTTGGGAGGAAAAGCAAAACAATCGGAGGCTATAAATGACGAAGAATGGGAGGTTCTTGACAGAAAGGCACTAGGAACAATACGGATGTGCCTAGCTTCATCAATGGATTTCAATCTTTCAAAAGAAAAGACAACGGAGGGTCTAATGATCACATTGGCTAAACTGTATGAAAAAACATCGGCCTCCAACAAGGTATTTCTAATGAAGCATTTATTTAATATGAAGATGTCAAAAGGTGGGTCAGTTGCTAACCATTTAAATTAATTTAATATGATTACTAATCATTTAATTTCTATAAAAGTGACTTTGAAGATGAGGTTAGGGCTATTCTAATCTTGTGCTCATTACCAGAAAGTTGGAATGGCTTGGTCATGGCTGTAAGTAACTCTGTCTGTATTTCAAACACTTTGAAATTTGATGATGTTGTTGGTGTTATTCTTAGTGAGGAAATGAGAAGGAAAAGCACAAGTGAGACATCAGGTAATGCATTGACCATGGAGAGTAAGTGAAGACAAATGGAGAGAGGAAAGAGCCCAGGTAATCGTGGGAAGTCTAGGATGGGCATATCCAAGTCCAAACTAGGAAAGATAGAGTGTTGGAACTGTGGGAAGAAAGGACATATGAAGAAATACTGCAGATCTCTAAAGAATAAAGGAGATGGATAGCAGGAGACTACTGAGGAAGAAAATGTAGCAGGTGATGTGTTACAAGATGCTTTGATTCTTACATTAGATAATACTAGTCATTACTGGGTAGTAGATTCAGGGAATTCATGTCATGCTACACTCCATAGGAAATGCTTTCATGAATATGTTTCAGGTGATTTTGGACATGTTTTATTGGGTGATTATGAACCATGTATTTTGGAGAAATGGGTAAGGTACGGATAAAGTTAAAGAATGGAGGTGAATGGATGTTGAAAGATGTAAGGCATATTTTTGCTATGAAAAGAAATCTAATCTCAACAGGGTAGTTGGGAGGTGGTGGTTGTTTATCTACATTTGGAGAAACGTGGTGGAAGATCACTAAAGGATCACTGGTATTATCAAAAGGAGATAGCATAGGTACGTTGCATTTATGTCCTCATAATACTAATTCTTCTATCTCTATAGTTACCACAAAAACAGATACAGCATTGTAGCATCATAGGCTTGGCCACATGGGTGAGAAGGAGATCTAGATTATCCACTCAAGGAAGTTGCTACCAAATTTGAAGCAGCTTAGTTTGGAATTATGTGAGACCTATGTTTATGGAAACAATAAGAGAGTCAAATTTCTCAAGGTTGGGAAGCAAAACAAGAGTGATAAGTTAGAGCTTGTGCATACAGATGTATGGGGACCAGCTCAGGTACAATCTCTTGGTGGCCCTCCTTATTATGTTACTTTTATTGATGTTGCAACTAGAAAAACATGGGTTTATTATATTCGACGGAAATATGATGTTTTTACTACTTTTAAGAAATGGAAAGCTTTGATTGAAAATGAGACGGGATGAACAGGACAATCATGGAGCGTGCAAGGTGTATGAGACTGCATGCAGGGTTTCCCGTATAGTTTTGGGAAGACGTTGTAGATACTGTTGTTTACTTAATAAACAAAGAGCCTTCAAGCTCATTGGATGGTGGCATTCCATAGGAGGAATGAACAGGTAAAAAGGTAAACTACTCATTTATGAGAACTTTTGGTTGTGAAGCATTTGTCCATATTGATAAAGAAAATAGAACAAAGCTTGAGGCTAAATCAAATAAGTGTACCTTTATTGGATACGGGGTTAATGATTTTGATTATTGCTTGTGGGATTATGAAAATCACAAAATCACTAGGAGTAGAGATGTAGTATTCAGTGAAAAGGTCATGTATAAAGATAAGTTGTAGGAAAATAAATAGGAAAAGAAAAACACAGAGTACACAGTGCTTGATGAAATCAAAGAAAATGAAACTCCAAAGGTGACGGAAAATTAAGAACAGCAATAGGTACCTCAAACTCCTGCAAGTGTTAGAATATCTACTAGGTTAAGTAGACCCCCTAAACGATACTCTCCTTCACTGTATTATTTAATGATGACTGATTCTGGTGAACCAGAATGTTATTAAGAAGCAATGCATGTGGAAACTAGAAAGAAGTGGGAGCAAGGCATGAATGAGGAGATGGACTCATTGGTAAGAAACCAAAATTGGGATTTGGTTTAGTTTCATGTAGGTAAAAGAGCATTGCAGGATAAATGGGTTTACAGGTTGAAGGAAGAAGATGGAGGTAAGAAGCAGTAAAAGGCCAGACTTGTTTTAAAGGGGTTTGCACAAAAGAAAGGTATAGATTTTGATGAAATATTTTCTCCTGATGCTAAAATGACTTCAACTGGAACTATTTTAAGTCTAGTGGTGGTAGAAGATTTGCATCTTGAACAATTAGATGTAAAAATGTTCTTTCTCCATAGGGATTTGAAGAAGATATTTATATGCAGCAGCCACAAGGGTATGAGGTCAAAGGGAAGGAGAATTTAGTATGCAGGTTGAAGAAGAGCTTGTATGTCCTGAAGCAAGCTCCCAGGCAGTGGTATTTGAAATTTGACAAGTTTATGAGAGAACAAGTTTATAGTAGATAGCATTCTGACCACTATGTTTATTTCAAGCGGCTAGATAATGGAAGATATATTATATTTTTATTGTATGTGGATGACATGCTTTTTGTAGGGTCTAACATGCAGGATATAAATGTGCTTAAAAAGACATTAGCTAATTCATTTGCAGTGAAGGATTTGGGTGCTGCAAAGCAAATCCTTGGTATGAGAATAACAAGAGACAAGAAAAATAAAAAATTGGCATTGTCTCAAGGTGAGTACATACAAAATGTGTTGGAGAGATTTAGAATGCAAGATGAAAAACTAGTTAGTACACCTTTGGCCCTCCATTTCAAATTAATTAAGGAGATGTGTCCCAAGACACGGGAGGAGATAGAATACATGTCCGGTTCCATATTCATCAGTAGTTGGCAGCTTGATGTATGCCATGGTGTGCATAAGACTAGATATTGCACATGCAGTGGAAGTTGTGAGCAGGTATATAAACAATCTAGGTAAAGAACATTGGAAGGAAGTAAAGTGGATTCTCAGGTATTTGAGAGGTACTTCTACTCGTGCATTATGTTTTGGAGTTTCAAACATTGTTCTACAAGGATATGTTGATGCAGATATGGCAGGTGATAAATATAGTAGGAGGAGCACCACGGGGTATGTTTTTACTGTAGGTGGAACATGAGTAGGTTGTATTTTGAAACTGCAAAAGGTTGTTGCACTTTCAACAACAGAAGCGGAGTATGTTGTTGCTACAGAGGTTAGTAATGAGATGGTTTGGCTACAGAGGTTCATGGAGGAATTGGGTAAGAAGTAGGAGAATAACAGTTTGTACAATGAGAGCCAAAGTGTCATTCATCTTGCAAAGAACTCAGCCTTCCATTCTAATACCAAACATATACAGCTCAAGTACCATTTCATATAATTGTTCCAGAAGATGCAATGTTGAAGTTGGCAAAGATACATACTAGCCAAAATCCTGCAGACATGTTGACAAAGGTAGTAAACAGAGAGAAACTTATTTCCTGCCCAGTTTCAGTTCGCCTTTAAGCATGAAGGTGAAGATGATAAATTTTCCAAGTCCAAGATTTGGAGCATAGTCCAGCAGATGCAGTAGCAGTGGAGTTGTTGTGATCAGTCTCCAAGTGGAATATTGTTGGTTGTGGAGACTGATCTTCTTGATCCAGAGGTCATGTTTTAGTCATGTCTAGATCCCATCCCATGACAGGGGGTGTGGGGGGTATTTCCCCCCCACTATAGTCACCATGGGGGATACAAGGAGGCGACAACTACTTTTGGGAAACCCCCCTAGCGGGGGTTCGAGGGCAGTGCCCCCATAGCGAAAATTTCAGGAAAAAAAAATGCCTTGTAAAATGTTGTAATTTTATAGTCATGACTTGGTCAATAATGGGTAATTTACGGGCCCGTGGTATTGGGTATCCCGTAGTATTTTCCCATTCTAATCCCTCTTTAAAAGGAATGCATTATAATACAGCTATGTATTGTAGTATTGTAAATATCTCTGTGAGTGTGTGAGAGAGACTTTGAGCGAGTGAAGAGGAAGTTGCAGTATTGCGAGTTGTATCCCTTCATTTTCTAGATAGATTAATAAAATTACTACAAATTTCTCCATGGATGTAGCCCAGATTGGGTGAACCATGTATATTGGTGTTTCTCTTGTACTGTGTTTATGTGTTTAATTTATGCATCTTATTTTATGTTATTATTCTGCCATCCCCTTTTTTCTAACAAAGGACTAGGCAAAAGAATACAAGGCATCTCGAGCCCCATTGCAACTACACCATGGGACAAGAATGAAGGCCTAGGCTTCGATGGAAAAATAGAAAATTTTGTGTCCAAGAAGACCATTTTTGTGAAGGCACAACACATGACAAAGATGGATAGCTCATCAGAAGAAAGGGAAACAAATGAAGGCAGCAACCCACTACCTCCTCAGCCTTCTTGTGACAGCTCTAAGAAAGGTAGAAATGAGGAAAATTCAAAGACCCATTCTCCACCAACACTTAGAATAAGTAGTCTTGTCACCGGATACACACCTAGGTAACATGGCAGAAATCTTCAAGCCACTTGGTGTGTCCTTGGGGGAAAGTCTCGAGTCAAGTATTGTCACTTGACCTTGACTCCTATTTAGGATAACTCCTAGCAAATCCACAAGGTAGTAGACCCTAAGAAATGTTACTAAGGCTTTGGTTCTTAGATGTTAAAATGGGAGTGAGTTTTTTAGGAGTTTTGAGATGTAATACTGAAACAAGATAAAGCAAAGTATAAATTAATTCAACAACATGTAAAGATAAATTACTCACAACAAGAAATGACTTTAAGCAAATAGTATTGTTCCAAATAGATCAGTGCCAATGGATTCCAAATAGTGCTGCTGAAAATAAGAAATGTTTTGCAAGTGTATCATGGTCAGTTTTAAATTATTATGATGAGTGGATTATGGGAAGGGGGTTCCGATATAGCGTAAGGTACATGGAACAAGGTCCATATTTTTCTAAGTGTGGTTTCACACAAGAGGAAAGGCTAGATCGAAGTCGCGGAGGTATGTCCAACACCACACCAATTGAGGGTGTAGCATGGTGGTCCCCCGCTGTCACTACCTAGTAGTTCCCTTCTCTTTGTAAAACTTTCCCACATGAAACAAAGGAGAGATGTCAGATTTCTGTCCTTTAAAGGAATTAATTTTAATTAATGTGTGATGTTAATTAAATGTGAAATTTTATTGAGTGAAAAATCTCATTTCTGATCGTTCCAAAGATCAGACCAGCCTAAAATAGCCTGCGATGGACAAGAGCATACATGGAAATATTGCAAAATGTTTGTTCTGATTTGAAAGTAAAGTGAAATTGTAAAGCAACTAAAGTGGTGTACTAATTACTACTGACTAAGAATATATTTTCTTATCATCCACCACTAATCGATAAGCCCATTAGGTGGTGGTGAGAGCATACTTCGTGACAACAAAGTCAGGTTCATTACTTATTGAAAAAATAAAATAAAAATAAGAAAGAAACTAGATTAATCTAAATTGCAAAATGAAAACTAAATTAACTTGCATAAATGAAAAATATTCTAATGGTTAGTATCAATCAGGAAAGAAAAGCACAAAATGAATAGTCAATCCAAACAAGAGGTGATACAGGTTCCCCCAATGGGGGAAGGGGTGTGGGCATTGTGTATCCCACTCGGTTATTTTATTAAATATATACAATGATATCCAACAGAAGAAGGTCTTTGATCCTTTGTAAAACATGATAAAAAAGGCTTACAAGTTAATGGAGAAACTTCAAATTAAAAAGGGCTTTGAAGAGGTGCTTTTGAATGGCTCAAATCTTCCGAATTTCGCCAGCACTTCTGCTTGTCCTGGCGATAAAAGACAAAAACCAGTAAGATAAAATGGTTAAGAGTTAGTGGGTTAAACAAATCTGAAATAAAAAATTTACTCCTACTTAGCACTTGGAAAATTATTGGAAAAAATTGCAGCTACAAGTACTAAACTAAACTAGATCTAAGCTTATGATGATGATTGAAATAAATCACTTTAGATCTATCTCTTTTATGTAACAAGTAAGATTATAAATGAAGCTTTAAATCTGATCTAACCTTGTTATCATTTTTAAAAAAAGTAACCAAGAAGTAATTTTGAGATTAAGAGAAATAAGGTGAAGTAGCCTAGAAACTAGAAAGAAGAAGAAGCTATGAAGTTGCTTTGGTGGAATATTGAGGCACTATGTACTTCATAGTTATTGAATATGAGGAGGATGCAAGCAAGTTCCAACCTTTCTTTAAGTGAGGCAACCTGAAACTTGACAGACCTTGCACAAAAATTGGTTAAAAAAAGGAGGTGATGCAAAAAGCAAAAAGCTAGAAAGCATGCAATTAAGAAAAATATACATGCATCTCTAATAGATCTATTGTTAACAATCAATAAGAGTACAAATCAAACAAGAATGCACTCTTACCCTACTGGGAGGTAGCTCCCCTTGTAATTCCACAAATAAACAATGAAAAGCAAGACAAAATCAAGAAAGTTTATACCGTGAAACCCTTGAAAAAAAGCATCCACGCGATAAGAAATTACACCGTAGATCTGCCTCCAAAGCCTATTTTATTCATAAGCAATTTAACAAAGTTCATACAATTTTTTAACAGAGATTCAATCCTCCATCCTTGAACAAGAAGAAAGAGCTTGCTTTTATAAGAAAAATAGCTCCACAACCCAAAGGGGCGCATTTCTCAAGAGAGGAGGTGAATTTGGAAGTTGAGAAATTGATGGGAGGTGGTTTGCATGCATGGAAGGGGAGGCTTCCACCTCTCATGGGGTTTCCCCACCCCTTTTGGGAGGCCTCCACCTATCCCAAACCATTTTCCAAGTGGAGGAATGCGCCCTCCATGGAGAGAATGTGCCCCCCCTCTTGGTGACAAGTTGGATCCCGCTCTCCTCATAAGATTAGATGCTCTGACACCTCAATCAAAGACCTATGCATGATCCTCAACTAACTTTACACCTCAGAGACATGTCCTATACAATTTCCCTTTGATTTAGGAATTGGATTCTCTCCATATTTCCCAATTATTTGACACCTTTTGTCATTTTGGAGATAAACTCAAAATTAGTAATTGAAATCACTAGTTTGACTCTCAAAAGTGGGTTTAGAGGTTAAGTGGGAGCTCTAGCTTCAAAAATGAGTATCCCCATGAATAATTTGGCCCCCTAGACCCACTTTTATGACCTTTTGAAATTTTACAATTAAAATACACCTAATTAATGATTTTATTAAAAAACTAAAAATTAAAAAATCTTGGGGGGTACTTAATCCATGTTCACAAGGATCTGGGATTATGACTAGCATGGTAATATACATAGACTCCAGGCTTTAATAACCCTCCCAAGGCATAATCATCAACTTAACCACCCCAGCTTTGGAGGATTTGAGTGAAAAACTCGAAAATTATGTGTCGCTAAAAAGCACCGCATAATTAACAAGGAAAAAACACTCTAGGGTGATTAGTTTGATGACTAAGTCCTAAGAAGGCCAAGCCTTTTACATAAGTTCATCATGCTACATCATTTATTACAATACCCCAAGGGGGTGTGAACATGTGAAAAACATAAAAAGGGGCCAGAATGGCATGTATGGACTTTTGATCTTGAATTATGAACAACCGACTTGTTCATTCTTTACAAACTCACTTGAAATCCAACTAAGTACAAATTAGTAGGAAACAAGTAGCAAGCATATTATCCAGGACAAGAAGAATAAGAAGACCAAGAGGTATACATTAATAAAGGCATCGAGCTGCTAATTGTTGGTATTCATTGAGGCATCTTACTAGGAAAAGCAAGCTGCATGCTACAAGCCTGATTGATTTCAGAGGAGAAATGGCAAGGAGACTTCTCCAAACTAGAAACAAACTCATGGGCCTATGGAAAAGACAAGCAATCCAAGCACCCCAACCATAATCAAGAATTTTTGTCACTACTGCAAGAGGAAATCACATAGCACAACCAATTGTTGGTACTCAGAGGCTTGTTCATTTTGTGGAAATAAAGGCCATCATGTAACTTCTTGTTGGGAGAAGAAAGCCATGTGTAGCAAGCCATATTCCTTTCAGAGGAAGGATGGAAAGAAGGCTTCTGCAAACCATCAACAAGCTCAAGGGAAAATGGAGAAGGCAGGAAAGCAAAGCACTCCAACTAAGTTCAAGAATTTTTGCCACCATTGCAAGTTGAGTGGACATTGGGAAGCAAAGTGTTGGAGACTTCATCTAGAGATTCACCCCACCCATTTCACAACCAAGAGAAGAGGATGGAGAGTAAAGATGAGAAGTGATGAAGACTTGCTTACATCTACAACCCAAGGAGTAGAAACTATCCAAGGAGAGATAGCCACTAAAAAGGAACATGAAACCAACAAGATGAACAACAAATTGATTCCAAGGGAAACCACATTCCAATGGGTGTTTTCAATCTTGCACCAGAATAATCCACTTTGGGAGATGGGCCAAAGAATAGAGCATGGAAGAAAATGACCTTGGGGTTCCTTGAAACTCAATGATAGCAGACAAAGCATCCATGGTTGATTGTGTTTGGTGGTTCAATGAACAATTGATTGCATTCTTGAGAATTGTGTGGAGCAACAACTAAAATATGGTGGAGAATGTTGGGTTTGGCATTGAATGTTGGGTGAGACCACCACCGTTGTCTGATGATGATTATCACTTGCAGCCATACATGTGTGTAGGTTTTGGCACATGAAGAATGTCAAATTGGTGGTTATGATTGCACACCAAAGAATTCATTATTTGACACTATTGCAGAGATAAAGTGTTGATTAAAACCTACAAAAAACAGAGAATTGATTCCCTGATGATAAGTAATTCATCCTAGGATCAAAGAGTTGCAACAGTGACAAGAAGCAAATGATTCTAGAAGTGAAGAGTTCATTTCCTCAGCATCCCAAGGAATAGAAAGTGTCCACAAATTCGTAGTGGCACAACAGGACAACCTCACCAATAAAGCAAGTAGAAGTTCAGTGGAAGGGGACAATAGAAGAAGATCCGAAGCTTTGGTTGATGTCTTACTCATTGACGACTAGTTGAATAATGACTCGTCAACATAGAATTGTTTCCATGCTAGGGAGCAATGAATCCTATTTGAAAAGGGAATCCCATGCATCCTTTCATTATGGCATATGGTCACTAGGATCTCACTATCGAATGATTGTTGCATACATTCAACAGTAAACCAAAGAATACCAAAATTCGACTTAGGCTTCATTGTCTGCCAAGATGGACCATTCTCAGAGCAAGAGAATGCAAGAGACTTGCATGCTAAGGATGTGAGTGAATTATGACCAAAGAGTTTGGGTTTAGAGATTGCCCAGCGTTGATTCAATGAGCAAAATTTTGCACTACATGAACACAAAGAGGCCAGCATTCGACTTGGCTTCACTTAACTATAAATATGGATTGTATCCAACTCTAAGAGGGAGATGGGAATGGATGTTGAGTCTATAGTTCAGATCAGAGGATTCCACAGAGCTAAGAATCAATGAGCAAAATTTTACAGTGGAAATAAGTGACTCAGAACCAAGAGCTGAGTCGTATCCAGGATGAGAGCCAGTAGCCAGAGCCACAATACCAAAACCAAAGCCAGAGTTAGAGTTGTATCCGAGATATAGAGTTATCAAGAGAGTGCACATTGATCTAGTTTGGTTTCCTTGAGATTTTGGAAACCAAAAAGGCTCTCAATTAGGAGGTGTGATCTGAAAATGGACTTAAACAAACGAATGGTTGTAATACTCAGTATCTGTAATGCATTTTGGAAATGTATAAAGGTTATACAATACATTAAAGAGAATGATAATGTAAACACGAATAAGAAAAGAGAGGAAAAGAAAAGAAAAAAAAGCAAGATTAAATTGAATTAGAAAATGAAAATTAGAGGGTGAAATGGGAAATGAAAGGCCAGGCATGTCGGCCTTCCCATTACCCAAGCTCCCTTATATCTTATGTCACTTAGAGAATCAAAGGGATTTTTATTGCATGTTATTTTCCCAGAGAGGAGGGTGCCAAAGAGTTCAGAGCTGCGTTGTAATCCAAAGATTATCGAAATGAAAAACTGAGCAACCATTCAATGTTGGTTTTCCCTTTTGGGTTTCTAGGATAAATAATGTGTTTTGTGCATCTTTTTTGAATATGTGATTGATTCCTGCAATGGTTTTATATACTATGTTAATTAAGAGCTTAGAGTGGCATTAATGGTTGCTAACTAGTGAACATAATGGATGAACCAGAGAGTTGTGAATATAATAGAGTAATGCTACATTGTGTTCCTTTATTTTATTGAGCCAAAGAGATGTAACAGCTAGTAAATCCCATACGTTGGATGCCCAATAGTTCTGAGATATCAAGGAACTTAATTGTAGATTCATTTCACTTGTGTAGGAGTTTCTAAATTTCATTTTTTAAATTTATTGACTACCCAGGACGGTTTTCCGTTGTCTAAGTCATTTCTTATTCTGTTATGTGAATTTATCAATGCTTGGCAAAATTACCATTGTATGAAGCGAATTTACATTGCTTGGGATGAATTTGCAGTACTTGGGGGGGATTTACATTTCCTGGATGAATTTGTAGTACCTGGGGTGTTTTATTTAATTTGATGGGGTGAATTTACATTGTCTGGGACAAATTAAAAATGTTGGGGCGTTTTTAATCACTGCTAGACAAATTTAGAAGTGCCTGTGGAATTCTTACAGTGATGGGGCATTTTTTTTATCGTTGTTGGATGAATTTATAAGTGCCTAGGGTGTTTTTAACAATGTTGGGGTGTTTTTATCATTGCCTGATGAATCTAGATGTGCTTGGGGCGTTTTTTTATCATTGTTGGGTGAATTTAAAAGTGCCTGGGGTGATATTTATAAATATCTAGATATTTTAATATTGTTGGGGCATTTTTAAACATTGCTAGGCAAATTCCATTTTCCTGAGAACGTTTTCCTCTTGGTTGAGTATTGTACGTCTTTGCTCGGGTACCTTCTTTTTCCTAACTAATGATAACACTGGATAGGAGGTAAATTTTACCTTTCCTATAGCTTAAAGTCAATGCACAAGATCATCGATGCCCTAACTAAGCTTACATTGTAATATACATCTTGACTGAGATTTCTTGGAACAAGATGTCTCTGAAGTAATGTTGAATTTCCTTTATGGTTGGTAATTGGGTAGAAGAATCCCATAAACATAGAAAGGGCTAGTTTGATTTAAAATACAACCAATGTACTGTTAGGATAATTAATACTCCATCCTTGTCCTAACTAGCATTAATTCTTTTTCCTAGTAGTTGATGATGTCATTTTCCCCCTAGTGGTGTGCAAATGTCATCTAGGATCCATCAGCTACCTAATGCGCCCTGCATGCATCATTTTAGGACCACTTAAGTCAGTTCCCTATATTTTAGGAGCCAACTCAATGTTCCATTTTAGTCCACTTGAGTTAGTTGACTCTTGTGGGGGGTATGTGCTCTGATTGCCACTAATTGTGGCCTCATGCACCCTTTTCTGAGTGATTTGCATGACAAACTCACTAATGCGCCCTCCTTGGTCAGTTAACTGATTATGTCTTCAGTTAACTAAGTTTAGGTCCAGTTGAGTTGAATTTGGGTCTTCTGAAGCACTCCATTGGTGACAATTCCTATGCTAGATAGATTGAGACTCGAATTCTCCCAAGTGATTTGAATTCTCTCCATTATAACATCATTGTTGACTATATTGATTATTGGATCATATGACATTATTCTATTCCTATCTGAGTTCTCATGCATGTTCAATTGTCTACTGTTTTTATACTGCAATTTTCACTATAACTCAATTTGTATGCCCATTCTTTCTCAGTGAGGTATACTCAGCTCCATGATCTACTGTGATTTAGAATTTCACATGGTATCAGAGCTCAGTGAGCATAGGTTGAGCACCTGCTTTCAGTAGTGCACCAAAAGCCTCTAGATTTCCACATCAAATCCCGGTGCCATTGCATTGAATTCATTGGTGAAATCCTTTGAGGTATAGACAAGAGTGAAGGATCTGGATAAAAGTGCCTATTGTCCTAAAGCAGTGCTTAGTAGTAGTCTATCTCTAAAAATTGAGAGTTTTTTGCAAGTTATTGAAAAATTTTCAGTGTAGCAGTAGCAGCAGTACCACATTGTATTTGCTCCAACATTTCTAATGGAGAATTTGAATGCTCCTCTCTCTCCCAAGATCCTAACACCCTTCAATTATATTGATTGGAGAGCTGATATGAAGATCGTGTTGCGCAACAAGTCACTGTACATGGTAACAATGGGAAAGGAGGTCAAACCTCAAGCAATTTTTGAGAAGGCCAAGTATCTGAATAGATTGGATGAATCATTTGGCTTCATGTGTATTCATATTTCTAGAGATCTACTCTTCCACCTTGATGGATTGAAAACTCCAAAAGAGGTTTGGTTGAAGTTGGAGACCCTCTTCAGCAAACAAGATGAGCTAAGGGGCCATATTCTAGACAATGAGTTGATTGCTCTTCAACCCAGTAGTTTCGAAACCATCCAGCAATTATTTTCCAAATTCAAATCTTTGGTCATGCAATGCAAGCAGTGTGTCATTGAGAAGAAGGATGAGCAGTTGGTGCTATCTATTCTGAGCAATCTAGGTCCCGAGTTCTCAATCTTTGTTTATACCTTCCATTCAGGGAGATTGTCAATCCCTAGTTGGAAAATATCATCCTTAGATTTTTTTCACTGAATCTCTCATCCAAGAACAAGAAAAATTGATTCATATGGGCGCCTTGAAGGCCTCCAAAAATCAAGCTCTTATGGCTGGAGAGTCAAAAAGTGTGAATGAAAAAGGGAAGAAAAATGGAAAAGAGAAGAAGCAATTTGAACCCAAGCAGAATGCCAAGTCTAGTCCATCGGAAAGAGCCTCCGGATGCAAGAAGGACAAACAAAAGAAATTTGAGAAATCCAAGTGTACATGCTACAAGAAGGGTAACCATCCTGAGAGTTATTGTATGAAGAAGACCATAGATCAAATGGAAAAAATCCTTGAATGGCATAACATTACCCTCCCTAAAGGTGCAAGGAAGACTGATCCAGGTGGCAAGTCAGAATATCATCAAAGATGCCATGCATTGAAGGTTGGATTCGCACAATCCCAAGCTTTTCTTATTGATTATAGAGCCTCCAACCACATGGTTGCCTCCAGAGAGCCATTTTCTTCATTAGATATCAACGATGGACCTAGCATAAACATGGGAGATGACTCTCAAATATTTGTTGAAGGGAAGGGCACCATACAGTTTGAGCATGGAAAGTTAAACAATGTGCTATATGTGCCTTCTCTAGCAACTAATTTGTTGTATTTTTATCAGATGACACACACAGGTTCACCAAAGAAAGTAGTATTTGGACCTGACACAATTAAGGTTGCGGAGATCTCATCTGGGGAGCCGATAGCCAAAGGAGTTGCAAACCATTCCTCCAAGGCATATGAGTTCTCCTGCTTCTTGCCATAATCACATCAAAGTTCTCTCTTGACTCATGGAAATGAGACAAGCAAACTTTGGCATGAAAGGTTCGGACACCTAAACTTCAAATACCTATAGCAGTTGCACAAGGAAGAGATGGTTGAAAGTTTTCCTAACATAAATTTCTCTCAAGGAATCTACAAAGGTTGCTTGGTAGGGAAGCACCCAGAGCAAAAGTATGATGTTGGGAAGGCAAAGAGAGCTTCCTCCATACTAGATCTGATTCATAGTGATGTTTCAGGACCAACGCCCACTACTTCAATGAATGGATCCATATACCTTCTGACCTTTATTGATGACTACTCTAGCTTCTGCTGGATCTACTTTCTCAAACAGAAATCCGAGGTATTCGAAAGCTTTAAAGTTTTCAAAGCCTTAGTTGAGAACATTGTTGGAAGGAATATCAAGGAACTCAGATCAGATTATGGAGGGGAGTACATCAATAAGGATTTGCAGCAGCTATGTGATTTTGAAGGTATTCAAATGCAACATTTTGTCCCATACACACCACAGAAAAATGGTGTATCAGAGAGGAAGAATAGGTCATTGAAAGAGATGGATACCTGCTTGCTTGAAGCAAGAGATCTCCCATCAAATCTCTAGGCATAAGCAGTGAACTGTGACACATACATTCATAATAGGGTACCCCAAAAATCGGTTGATGGGGTCACTACATTTGAAGCATTGAAGGGACACAAACTTGATGTCTCTCATCTGAGGGTTTTTGGATCCAAGGCATGGGCTAGAATCCCCTCCGACAAGAGGAAAGCACTTCAACCTCAAAGTAACAAATGCATTCTTCTTGGATAAGCAGAAGATGCAAAATATTACAAAATGATGGAGATTGCAACCAAGAGATGCTTCATTGAAAGAAGTGTTCAATTCAATGAGGATCCATTTCATGATCTACAACCAATTGAAGAAGAAGGTATAATTGATCTACCTCTTCCATTTGCTCCTAATGATGTTTCTACAGGTGATCCACATTTAGACTCTGAATAAGAAGATCAATATGATTTATATATAGATATTGAGTATGAATATCTAGTAGATCTAGATCCAGATCCAACACCTACTCCTAATCCAAAGCCTAAATAGGCTCAAAATCTTATTGAGGCAGATGGGGACATTGTTGGAGATCCATCTGACTACAGAAGAACAAGATCTCAATACCAATATGAAAACATTGCACTTTTCCATACAGATCCACTTCTCCCTGAGAGGTGCTTCATGATGGTGGGGTTTGCTCCACAGTCTTACAGAGAGGCTTGCCATGATCCGAGATGTCAAGAAGCCATGGATGAAGAACATGAGTCACTGCAGAACAATGAGACACGATCTTGTCTCTCTTACCCCAGGGAGGAAACTAGTTTAGTGCAAATGGATATACAAAACAAATCTTGCATCTGATGGATATACAACCAAGTACAAGGCTCGGGGATGCAAAGGGTTACTCACAAGTTCAAGATTTGGACTACAACGAGACATTCTCTCCTATAGCAAGAATGGATTCAGTAAGGGTTGTTTTGGCCATTGCAGCTTCAAATGCATGGGAGGTACATCACATGGATGTAAAGAGTGCCTTATTGCATGGTGACTTAGAAGAAGAGATCTACATGAAATAGCCTGAGGGGTACATTGATAATCCTTCCTTGGTATGCAAACTAAGGACATCATTGTATGGGCCCAAGCAAGCCCCAAGGGCATGGTATAAAAAAATGGATTCCTTCTTACTGTCACAAAATTTTGAAAGATGCAAATATGATTGTAATGTTTACATGCAATAGAAGGGAGGATGTCTACTATTGATTGTTTTGTATGTGGATGAGTTGCTCATCACTAGTGGATCTGCTACTCGGTTGAAGCACATCACGTCTTCCTTGAACAAAGCATTCGCTATGACAGATCTAGGACTGTTAAAAAATTCATTGGTCTTGAAGTAACTCAAAATGCGCAGGGATCATGATTTCACAATCAAGGTATGAATTTGATTTACTAACAAAGTTTCGTATGGTTGATTGCAAAGCCACATCTTTTCCCTTCCTATCCAGCATTAGATTGGAAGAAGGTGGTTCCACTCCCTTGGTTGATAGCACTCTTTACAGACAGTCGACTAGTAGCTTGTTGTATTTGACACATTCGAGACCAGATCTATCATATGCTATTGGTGTTGTGGATAGGTACATGCAGGAGCCACATGAGCTGCATTGGAAAGTAGCTAAGAGGATCTTGCACTATGTGCAAGGTACGAGAGAGTTTGGTATTCTGTATCCTGTTGGTGCTCAACTAGATATGGTTGGTTTTATTGAATCAGACTAGACTCAAGACAATATTGATAGGAAATATACTTTAGGGTACGTATTCATGTTGGGATTATGACCAATCTATTGTTCAAGCAAGAAACAAGCAGCACTCGCACTTTCTTCAGCAAAGGCAGAGTACAGAGGGGTTGTGAATGTAGTTATCCAGGCAGTTTGGTTGCATGGGATCTTGACAGAGTTTGTCATTCGCACTTCTCCTTCAGTAGACCTTTTTTGTGACAATTAAAATGCCATCAGGATCTCCAATGACTCAGTTCAGAAGTAAAGAACCAAACATATTGAGGTTCACATGCACTACATCGGGGAGCTAGTGCACAACAGGGCCATCTCATTGCATTATTGTCCTATAGAGGAGATTATTGCAGACATATTCACTAAGTTTTTCACTTAGAATGGATTTGTTTATCTAGGATCTTTACTTGGTGTAAAAGTTGTTTGAGCTCCCTGCTATCCTATTTTGAGGGGAGGGGTTTACCATGAGGTTTTCCCCATTTCCTTGGTTCATGAACAGTTATTTTATTTTCATCATTTATTTGATTGTATGGGTGACCTTTGGTCTTAGTAACCAGGGCCCAGGATGCACAACTTTTGATTAAGGGGGGGTGTTAAGATAATTAATACTCCATCATTGTCCTACCTAGCATTAATTATTTTTCCTAGTAGTTGATGATGTCATTTTCCCCCTAGTGGTGTGCATATGTCATATAGGATCCATCAGCCACCTAATGCGTGTTGTATGCATCATTTTAGGACCACTTAAGTCATTTCCCTATATTTTAGGAGACAACTCAGTGTTCCAATTCAGTCCACCTGAGTTAGCTGACTCTTGTGGGGGGTTTATGCTCCAATTGCCACTGATTGTGGCCTCGTGCATCATTTTCTGAGCGATTTGCATGACAAAATAACTAATGCACCCTCCTTGGTCAGTTAATTGATTATGTCTTCAGTTAACTGAGTTTAGGTTCAATTGAGTTAGTTTTGGATCTTCCGGAGCACTCCAATGGTGACAATTCCTATGCTATACAAACTGAGACTCGAATTTTCCCAAGTGATTCGAATTCTCTCCATTGTAACATCATGGTTGACTATACTGATTATTGGATCATGTGACATTATTCTGTTCCTATCTGAGTTATCATGCATGTTCAATTCTCTGCTCTTTTTTTACTGCAATTTTCATTGTAACTCAATTCCTCTGCTCATTCTTTCTCTGTGAGGTATACTCAGCTCCATGATCTGCTGTGATTTAGAATTTCACATGTACAAGCCTTTGAAAACTTCTTGGTTGTTTGTCTCGTGCTACTAAATTGGTGTAGGGAAGAGAGTTTTCCTTAGGGTAGCAATATCAAACATCACAAGGAGTGAGAACTCACTATAGCCTGGATTCAATGGTTACACTGAAACTTAGCCCACCCAAAGCAAGAAGGGAACCAATATCTCTGTATAAAACTCAGAACAATGAATAACAGTAATTTTCCACACAAGGTCTGTGTTGGTGAGTTGAGTGGGCTATAAGTCACTCCATTATGGATCATAAGGTTAGTTCCTTTGCCTTTTTTATATTTTTTGAATGTTGTTTTAAACATATGTAAAAAAAATTTCCTTTTATATCTAAAATGAAGTTACAAAGTTTTTCGGGAGGAAAAACATTGTATTTATAAAGCTCATAATATTCACAAATTAACATAAACCAGTAATATGATAACAAAGTTACCAACAATTGTCTCCATGTACCTCTACATCTCCTACTACACTACTAGATGGAGGTTCACAATTTGCAATATAAGTCTCTTAGGAAATGGGTATGTCACACATATGCTTCGATTTTAACCCTGAAATGTTTGCATACATTCCAGGATGACTTTGTATTATGGTAGGAGAACGATGAATTCTCGGTCGAATCCTATAAATAAAGGACATGTACATATAATAGTAAAATAGAGGGTCATCATCAAAAATAAAATAAAAAACCATTTAGAAATTTCATTAACTATGAAAAAAGGTTTATTAATTTAATTACACGTGGTATGTCACTTTGCATTGGAATATAAAGGACAAGTATTGGAATTAAAACTTCTTGATAATCAACATAACATATATCATATTTTAAAGATGCATATCTCATTAATGGTTAATATATATTTAAAATAATAATAATAAAAATGACATACTTACATTTTTTTCGTCAAAGAAGGAACTAGTGGATGGCTTTGACCCAAAAATGAAGCTCAAACCTTTTCATGGTATATTAAATGCAATACTTTTTCATGGTATATTAAATGCAAAATAGGTATCAACCTTAAACCTTTTTAAATTTGAACCAATTTTAAGTTATGGAAGGAGCCAACTTGTCATGGGATGGAATTGTTTTCCCTCTCGAGTGTCTCGTACTGTTCGAAAGTCTAGTCACCGTGCGGAACCAACGAGATCTTTCTAGTTGGGCTTGGCCATCAACTGTAAGTATGACCCAGACTACGCCTCACCAAAACCAACCTCAATGAACCTAAGCCAGGCACTTTAGAGTATGCAGAATGCCAAGTGCTCATTTCACTATAGGCGATGTAGTCCATCACATCGCCACCCAACCTTAGACAATGCCCACGACATTGCCTCCCACGAGCCAACACTTGAACGACCAACTACCCAACGCGTGATGATGTGCTCACCCATCTATTATCAATCCTCAATGGTGCTCAAAGGCCCTGTCCTGAATCTTCCCGGCCATGTACCTTCGCTGCAACCATCGACACTATTGTCCTAGCATGGTAGACACACTGCACATGACATTTCCAATCGCGCCATCCTCCATCGAGCATGCTACGCAACGTCTCACTGGTTCATCTCGACATCATCCTTGGTACTCCTAGCGAACCTACTCGCTAGTACACTGTCATGTCCATCTCATATGGACTCATCGTACATCCTTAAGTAATGCATCTCGACAAGCCCTCCGTCATGTACCCACCGTGCATCCTTAAGTAATGCATCCCGACGTGCCCTCCATTACGCCACTTCCAATGGTGCTTACCATAGGGTCGTTACAATCTCCCCCACTTAAAGATGTTGACGTCCTCATCAATGCAGCCCCCTCATCACATCTGATGAAAAGGACGTTGGTGGTGAAGAGACACTTCAGCATATGCCGAAAATGAACATGCCTCTGATACCTTATGTCACGGGCTAGACTAGTTTTCCCTCTAGAGCATCCCATACCATCCATAAGTCTAGTCATCGCGCGACACCAACATGATATTGCTAGTTTGGCTTGGCCATCAACCGCAAGTATCACCTAGACTACGCCTCACTGAAACCATCCCGACTAAACCTAATCCAAGCACCTTAGAGTACGTGGAATTCCAAGTGCTCGTTTCACCGTAGACGATGCAGTCCATCGGATCACCACCCAACCTTAGACAATTCCCACGCCATTTCCTCCCCCGAGCCAACACTTGAACGATCAATTACCCAACACATGACGATTTGCTCGCCCATATAGTCTTAATCCTCAATGGTGCCCAAAGGTCCTATCCCAGATCCTCCCAACCACATGCATTTGTTGCGACCATCAACGCTATTGTCCTAGCATGGTAGACACATCGCACATCACATTTCCAATCGTGCCATCCTCCATCGAGCCTACTACACAGTGTTTCGTCGGTTCGTCTCGTCATACTCAACTCAACATCATCCTTGGTCCTCCTACCGATCCTACTCGCTAGTACACCGTCCTGTCCATCTCATGGACAACAACCATGAGTTGGTAACCAAGGCTAGCAAATTCATATGGACTCATCGTACATCCTTAAGTAATTCATCTCGGCGCACCTTCCATCACGGACCCGCTGTGCATGCTTAATTAATGCATCATGGCGCGCCCTCCATCACGCCACTGCGAATGGCGCTTACCATAGTGTCATTACACAACTCCTCTTTCACTATATTTTAGTCTTACCTTTCGTGCCTAATCTTATGATGGGGGAGCTTCCAATTTTTCTAATATTCTTATTCTCTAGCTTCAATCAAGTATACTCAAGGCATTTTTCAAACGCCTTTGTTTTTCCAAAATGAAATTAGATGTTATGTAGCCTATTTGACACTTTTCTAGTTTTATGTAATTGGTACTAGTTACCACTTAGGCATCTACAATGTTAAAATGTACTCTTTTTTGGAATCAATATTAATAATCGTTTTCCTTTTGAAAATATAAATTAAATTAAAGAAATAAATAAAAAATTGAACCATTTTTTGTTAGCACGACATCTTAACTCAAAAGGCTAAAGAGAATGCAAGATTGTCATGGGTGAACAAAACTTGTACCTTAAAATATTTATGAATCCCCCAATGCTTTAGTGGACAACACTTTATTTTAAGTGAAATACACCTTGTTTTATCTTCCTTTTAGTAGTTGGGCTTCTTCCCATAAAGAGTAAGGCAATGATTACAAATATAATGTGCAAGAATAAACTAATTAGCATGAATGTAATATCCCTTTTTCAAATTTTATTAAAATGCCAATTTTTCAACTTTTTCCCCAATTTCGACCTTTGACTAGTTTAACTGTTTTGACCTCCAAATCATCCCAAATGCTCCCAAATCTTCTGTATGAGTGTATTAATGGTATTTAGACTTGAATATCAGGTTCAGGGATGTTTTATGGACCTCCAAATACTGCTGCAAACTTGATTTGTATTCTGATCAATATAGGTAATTTTGACTAGTAATTTGTGCATCAAATCCCCCCCGGGTAACACTGAAAATGGCCTTCCAAATGCCTCCAAACTCCCACAAATTTATGAACAGAGGTATATAATGTATTAATTATGTTATTGAGGTCTCATATGCACCATTAATTGATTTTTACTACTGTTATAACTCTCTCACATTCAACAGCAAAAACCCCCAATTCGACCCTTGGGGAAATGGCACTATTTCATCTCCCAATACAACTAAACTGAGTAAAAATGCTTCAAATGCTCAAGTACAGTACATGAAACTTGTATAAGACATCCATGGCATTATATTGATCACAAATATATCAGAGAATCATCCATCCATTCGAAATAATCAACATTATAGTGTCATACATCAATGCATTGGGGAAATGGACATTGTTTGCTCATTAATCAATAGTTTTGCATACAACCAGTGGGTATTTCGACCTGAGACTTTATGAATATGAATAACAGAGGATATGAAGCTATTACAATCATAAATATATAATGAGAATCTCTCTCAAGAAGCACAAGTGCTCACCAAAAACACCCTCCCTCAAGGAGCATGAATATGCCTTCAAAACAGGAAACGGTGGAGAGAAAGTGCTGCACTAAAACAAACCATGAAACTTCCTGTAGCTGATACCTAGAAATACAAACTCCATTAAAGCACCATGAAAGACCTGAGTGGCCTCTCCAAACACCAACTTGGATGGGAATCTTTCACCCTCGAAATTGGCTAAGGCAAGAAACTAGTCATCCACTAGCTCTCTCTTCACAAATGCAATTTTTCTCAAATCATCAAAAGCCATTCTCATACTTCATTTCTACATTTTATAACCAACATTAGCCTTCTAAGGGTCGAAATCCTCTCAATAGATTCAATAGATTTCCATTTAGGAATTATTCCACATTTGCCACTTGTCTCCTAGTTCCAACCTTCCATCTTCTCCCCAAATTCGATTTTGAGTCTCTTTGGCTTCTCCAACTCCCAAATTCGACTTCCTTGAGCCTATTTTTGGGGCTGACATGTCATAGTGGTCAGATGTCAGAGGTCAGGTCTGAAATTTGTCATATTTGTCATAGATGCTTCATCATTGGTGTCATAGGGGCTAGGGAATCTAGCCCAAGTGTCCACAAACTTCCACTTTGACTCTTTATCTTCCATGGAGGTTACCAATCCTTCCCAATTCGACCTAATATGCTCAATGACATGTGTTATGACTTACCAACTCACCCAAGAGTGTTCACATTCCCATTAATTCGAATTTGCAAAAGAGAGATACCATGTATTATGAAAAATCAAGCTAGTGTGGGTCCCACATCCTCCATATGTCTCCAAAACCATTTGTCACCTATGATTTCTCTTGAATTTCTTTATTCACTATATTTATTAAATACTTGAACCCTTATAATGTCTAAAAATCATTTATTTGCTTCCTTATTACCATTCCACATGTGCCCATCCAACCTAGGAAACTAGTAGGATTGATGGGATTGTCTTACTATGAAATTATTGGAATGGGGACATTACAGTCCTCCCCACCCAAGATTGCTTGCCCTCAAGCAATCTCAATTTACCATGCTGCAAACTTGTCCCTCCTCTATCAGGTGGCCTTCCATGAGTAATGTCTCCCATAATATTTCTATTCCGGTGCTTCATGCTGTGGGAAGAAACTACCTGATTCGGATAGGTGTGTTGCCCTCTCACAATCCTTAGTACTCCTTTTGAATCTTGGAATTTCATTTCAGGAATTTTATAATTTACTGTATGCTCTCCTATTGAATACAACCATTGCACTCCCAAAACAACATTAGTATCAGCAATATCAACCACATAAAAACTATCAACAAAAGTATAGTTACCTACGGTGACTTGCAGCTGGGGAATCCATGTTTTGCACTCCATTGTGTTGTGACCGGGAATGACAACTGTGAAGCCATCAAATGGTTCAATAGGTATATTTATTTTCTCCACCATCTCTGCATCAATGAAGTTATGGGTGGCTCCTCCATCTACCAAAACTGAAGTTCTTTGTCCTTGTACCATACCTTTGCATCGGATAGTATGATAGCGAGGTACTGCTGAAAGTACTGCCATTGTTACTTTGGTGGGAGAGGGATGCTTCACCTCTGGTTTCCCTTCTTCTGCTGTAGTATATCCTTCTTCTTGGGCTGAATTATTTCTTTCTTCCTCCATGCCCCCTTCATATCCCTCATCACAAAATACTTCAATGAATTGGGCCTTTCCTTTAGCACATTTATGTCCAGGTACCCATGGTTGGAAGCATGAGTAACACAATTTCTTCCTTCTGAGCTCTTCCCTGCTTAGTTCCTCTTTCTTATCCTTTCCATATTCATCTTCTTGCCATGGCTTCTTATCAGGTGCATCTCTTTGCCAAGGTTTCTTTTCAATTCTGAAGTCAGGCTTGGGAGGAAATCTCGTTCTAGGAAGCACATTTTGGAGATCCCTAGTCAAGCTCATTGCATCTTTTAATGTAGTTGGCTTGTGTGCTTTGACCAAACCTTTTAAGGGTTCAACCAAACCTTCAGTGAACAGCAATACCAACCTTCCCATAGATACATCAGCCACCTTGACTGATAATTTTTGAAAGTCCAACATATATTCAGTAGGTGTCCCAGTTTGCTTCAATTGAGCTAATTCCTTGAAAGGCAATTCTGGATCTTTTTGTTCAAACCTCTCTAGTACCCTATCAACAAATTCTCCATATGTTTTAACCTGATCATGACCCAAGGTTTTCAAACCATAGAACCACCATTCATTGGCATCTCCTTCCAAATGCAAAATGGCCATTTTTAATGCATCCTCTTCCAACATAGGATTCAGCTGAAAATATACATCCAATTTTTGCACCCAAGTGTTAGCAGAATTTTGAGAAGAACCATCAAAAGTAGGAAGTGACATTTTTCCAATAGCACTATTCAATTCTTTGTTATGGAATGGACTCCTATTGTCTCCCTTCATTTTAATCTTTTGCATAGCATCAATGTAGTCACTGAGTGGTACACCTCTTTTACACTCTTCATTCAAATCATTCCAATCATTTACTAGTTTCTTGTAATCCAATTCAAGATTGGGCTCTTCTTTGGGTGTGAGAAATTTAGGTGCAGTATGCCTTTGTGTGCTTTGAAATTCATCAGGTCTATTATGAGGTCCTGTACTTGAGAAAATATGCTCATTCCCTTTCATCTTTTCCCCTGAGTGTGAACCACTATTATCTCCTATCATCCCTTTGCTTTGAAGCTGGCTAATCAACAATTCAAATCCTTGCAACAATTTATCACCTATCCTATCCATGTTTGCTGAAAGTTTAGAGAAACATGGATCTAAGGTTGCAATAAGTTCCTCCTTATGTTTTAATTTGTCATCCTCCTCTCTACCCATGGTTTCAGCAAAAGACTCCTCTTCTTCTACTACCTCTTCTTCAACAAAAACCTCTTCAACTACTGGTTCAAAGGGTGGTGGATTATTCTTTTGACTTCTTGTTAGGACCATCAGGTGCCAAGAACATGCTCTGATACCACTTGTAATATCCCTTTTTCAAATTTTATTAAAATGCCAATTTTTCAACTTTTTCCCCAATTTCGACCTTTGACTAGTTTAACTGTTTTGACCTCCAAATCATCCCAAATGCTCCCAAATCTTCTGTATGAGTGTATTAATGGTATTTAGACTTGAATATCAGGTTCAGGGATGTTTTATGGACCTCCAAATACTGCTGCAAACTTGATTTGTATTCTGATCAATATAGGTAATTTTGACTAGTAATTTGTGCATCAAATCCCCCCCGGGTAACACTGAAAATGGCCTTCCAAATGCCTCCAAACTCCCACAAATTTATGAACAGAGGTATATAATGTGTTAAGTATGTTATTGAGGTCTCATATGCACCATTAATTGATTTTTACTACTGTTATAACTCTCTCACATTCAACAGCAAAAACCCCCAATTCGACCCTTGGGGAAATGGCACTATTTCATCTCCCAATACAACTAAACTGAGTAAAAATGCTTCAAATGCTCAAGTACAGTACATGAAACTTGTAGAAGACATCCATGGCATTATATTGATCACAAATATATCAGAGAATCATCCATCCATTCGAAATAATCAACATTATAGTGTCATACATCAATGCATTGGGGAAATGGACATTGTTTGCTCATTAATCAATAGTTTTGCATACAACCAGTGGGTATTTCGACCTGAGACTTTATGAATATGAATAACAGAGGATATGAAGCTATTACAATCATAAATATATAATGAGAAGCTCTCTCAAGAAGCACAAGTGCTCACCAAAAACGCCCTCCCTCAAGGAGCATGAATATGCCTTCAAAACTGGAAACGGTGGAGAGAAAGTGCTGCACTAAACCAAACCATGAAACTTCCTGTAGCTGATACCTGCAAATACAAACTCCATTAAAGCACCATGAAAGACCTGAGTGGCCTCTCCAAACACCAACTTGGATGGGAATCTTTCACCCTCGAAATTGGCTAAGGCAAGAAACTAGTCATCCACTAGCTCTCTCTTCACAAATGCAATTTTTCTCAAATCATCAAAAGCCATTCTCATACTTCATTTCTACATTTTATAACCAACATTAGCCTTCTAAGGGTCGAAATCCTCTCAATAGATTCAATAGATTTCCATTTAGGAATTATTCCACATTTGCCACTTGTCTCCTAGTTCCAACCTTCCATCTTCTCCCCAAATTCGATTTTGAGTCTCTTTGGCTTCTCCAACTCCCAAATTCGACTTCCTTGAGCCTATTTTTGGGGCTGACATGTCATAGTGGTCAGATGTCAGAGGTCAGGTCTGCAATTTGTCATATTTGTCATAGATGCTTCATCATTGGTGTCATAGGGGCTAGGGAATCTAGCCCAAGTGTCCACAAACTTCCACTTTGACTCTTTATCTTCCATGGAGGTTACCAATCCTTCCCAATTCGACCTAATATGCTCAATGACATGTGTTATGACTTACCAACTCACCCAAGAGTGTTCACATTCCCATTAATTCGAATTTGCAAAAGAGAGATACCATGTATTATGAAAAATCAAGCTAGTGTGGGTCCCACATCCTCCATATGTCTCCAAAACCATTTGTCACCTATGATTTCTCTTGAATTTCTTTATTCACTATATTTATTAAATACTTGAACCCTTATAATGTCTAAACATCATTTATTTGCTTCCTTATTACCATTCCACATGTGCCCATCCAACCTAGGAAACTAGTAGGATTGATGGGATTGTCTTACTATGAAATTATTGGAATGGGGACATTACAATGAAGAATGATAGGATTCTTATAATTTCTTCAAAAATCAGTAAAATTCATTCAAGGGACAAAAGAGGTTGTTTTAAAGATCTGGTACCTCAGGTAAACCACCGGGGTATAATAAAGGAGGATGCCCTCCAAAATATCAATATTATTAAGAGCAATATCATAACTAAGTTTAAAAATAAAATGGGGAGCGATAAGATGATTGAGAACAAGAGAAAATTGAATTACTGCAAAGAAACCATTAACCCCAATTTAGAAGACCTAAACTATCTCTTTATTGTCGCAAGCACAAGAAACAAAATCAGTGTTGCAAGTATAAGAACCAATTAGCTTGAGCTTCATAGAAAAATAGAGTGACGAACAATACCTAAAACACTTTGGCATGAAAGAATCTATCAACTTTATGAGATGAATAAATTAGAAAATCAAAATCACTTTATCTTGGAGTGCCTGGCCTATAAAGACATTGGATCTAAATTTAAAAGAAACTGTGATAAACAAAAGTCCATAATTTGCTAACCCCTAAAAATCAGAAGAAAAAAAATTAAAATGAAAAAATTATGGAAACTTTATCTCCAAGTTATTTGATCACAAAAACAACATGATAAATCAAGGTAATTAATTTAAGTTTATAAGTCTAATAGGCTAGCATTGGTGTGAATGGATGGTAATCATCATATTTGGAACATCTCATCCCAATCTTAAGCACTAAGCGAGAGTGAGATTGTCGGCTCTCTCTCTCTCTCTCTCTCTCTCCAGAATTCCTTCTCTCTCTCTCTCCAGAATTCCTTCACCATTTCAATGGGTTGTTTAAGAGATGAGAACAATCAATCATTTGGATTCTTCCAATCAAAATCCAAACTTTACATAAACGAAAGAAACTCGTAGGTTTTGCACTTAAGGAAAATGTTTATGGGGTCGGGAATTGGTTTTGATTGTATCGAAAAGTAGACAAATTAACCATTGGTTGGTGACTAAGAAATATTTATTTATGAGGGTGCTTAACTTTGGCCAATTATGTTATTGAGGCCACCTCAATATAGTAACTCATTGGCATACATCCTAGTTGGCAGTTGGAGAAAATAAATAAAAAATTCATTTCCTATGGAAAGGGAAAAATGACAAAGGGGGTCTTCCCCTAGCTAGATGGCAAAGGATTGCGAAGTCCAAAGTGCTAAGATGATGCAGTTAAAAGAATATGCATCATTTTGGCAAAATTTTCACTACTAAGAACCTTTACATACCAACAAAAAAATTCAAGGTTGTGGCAAAAGGTCATTAAATTGGAATGCATTTCCCCATTATCTATTGAAGACTAGATGAGAACAAGGTCCAAATATATGGCAAGTGATTCTATAATAGAGATAGGTTTAGTTTTGGCTTTTCCCCTCCTTGGAAATTAGTTAGCATAGAACACGGGTAATGGCATGAATCTTGGAATTGGAATAGACACCTAGATTGCCATCATAGGGGAACTTAGAATAACAGTTGATTTAGAAAAAATTCATAAGAAAAAAAGAGTTTTAGTATCGACAGGTGCTTTAGTGGAAGAGTATGGTACTTTGTGGGTGTTAACATTTATAAATGTATCATGCTAAGTTCATTCTACTATGATTTTTGTCAAGTATGGGTTGTTTCTATGTTAGCCATCAAGAGTCTTATTATATAGGTGGCAAAATGGTGATAGTGAACTAGGTTGTAAAAGTCATAATCATCTTTAAAGTGGGTGTAGAGGGGTCGTCTAATGCTAACAAGGTTGTGTCAAATCTAAATAAAAATTTCCACACCCATACCTATGCATCCTATGATGTTTAATTATCCCTACGTACTTTTGTAAGGGCGAGCCCTAGTCATTGATCTAATTCTACAACCAGTTATTGAGGTGACACTGGGTATCTGAGTCGTTAGAGACAACCCTCTCTGGGTCGGAAGGGCTAGCTTCCAATCTGCAAGTTTGTTGAAAAGGTTACCTCTAGGTTTTATTCTCTCACATCCAAGGGAAAATTTAGAGCGATAACATCTTGGTGCCATTGCCGGGGAGCGAAGGTGAAATATTCCCTGGGAGAAACGACAAAGATCAAAGTGATTACTGATGGTGAACAGTAGTCAGACACAAGAAGGTTGTGTATCATTCACCTGGCGACTCCATTTTCAGAAGAATCCATATTTCAAAGCATCACTGGAAACTCCACTGTCCGAAGATGAGTTCTATATCTACAAGGTACGCTCCTATGAATCGTTCACATATTATTGGTTTTCCAAATCGTATGCCATGTTTAGATTGGTTCACATATCTTCCAAAATTCAAAGATGAGGAAGGTGGTGATGCTTCTTTGCATTTGATCAATTTTCATATGCACATATGTAAGCTAAAGGTTAAATGGCATGAATACTGTTTGATGAAGATGTTCATGGCTACTTTGGAAGGAAAGGCAAGATCATGATATGAAAAATTACCAGCTGCTAGTATATATTCTTTAAAGTATTTTCATACAGTATTTTTTGAAAATTATAGAGAATCCTATCCATCATTGTTGTTGGTTCAAGACTGTTGTCATCATTTTGAAAATTTCATTCAAAACCTGGAAAATGCTTATGAAGATGATGTATTTATGGATGATGAGATTATAGAGGCCTTTCATGAGAATTATTTTCACCGTCAGGAAGAGACTATAGAGAATCAAACTAGCCATTTAGATCTGAATAATAGCAGTATAAATGGTCAAACAAAGTTCACATCAGTTCATTCTTTTACTAAGTTATTTGTTCAAGAAGAAACTTGTGAAAATCAGAGTTTTGAAATTGCATGCCTCGAATCTTTAGACAGTGAACCAATTCATGATAGTTACACCCCACATATGCAAGAGAATAATGAAGGGAAAACTGTCTTAGATACCTTTGAAAGTGAAGAAACCATTTGGAATTTTACTTCTTTTGAAAATACAAACTCAAGATTTCTAGACAGACAAGATGATATTCATGTTGATTTACATGAAGAATTAAACATACAAGTAGTGGTTGTTCCAATTGATAAATGTCCATAACACATGAATTTTCTTCTTGATATGGATGATAAGGAAAATAATCAGACTGCTGCTATTTGTTTTGAGAATGATCTTGAATTTGAAAATATAGAACAAGAACAACCAGCAGTTGAAGAAAGGGAAACAGTTAAGGATGAGGATTGTATGTTTCCTTTTACTCATGAACAAGAAGCAATTATAGATGTTGGCTGGCCTTTTCTTTTTTTTGCTCAACAAGCAGTATTTATTCATGATCTTCAAGATCCCTTTTCATTCCTATTGGAATTATCAAGGAAAGAGAATTTTGTGGCATTTCTAGAAACAGTTAGTGGAAATTTTTCGAAATGGATGAATCTTGGAGATGGATTTAATTTTAATGGTGAGTTGTTGCTCTTTAAGTTTTTATTTTTACTTGGAGAAGATGAATGTATGCTCCAATCAAGAATCCAACTACTTGATTGCTTGTGTTGGCATTTGCGTATCACTTGATTTTGCAGTTGTCTCAGCAGCTTAGAGTAGGATATAGTTTGCAAATAAGCTCACAAGTTTGAGCATTTTTCAACCATTTCATTCCAGTTTTCAGTTTGTAGTGTGTTCAGTTAAGGATGGGAACAGGTTACAAGTTTCATATCTTGGGAACAACCCAATGGATCAAGCATAGGGTCTACATGTTCTTTGCTACCTCACAGGGAGGATAGCATCCCCAGTTGGATCTGATGTTAGCACTTATAAATGTATCATGGTAAAATCATTCTGCTATGATTTTTGTCAAGTTTTGGTCAAGTATGGGTTGTTTCTATGTTATCCTTCAAGAGTCTTATTATATAGGTGGAAAAATGGTGTTAGTGAGCTAGGTTGTAAAATTCATAATCATCTCTAAAGTGGGTGTAGAGGGGTGGTCTAATGTTGACAAGGTTGTGTTGAATCTAAATAAAAATTTCCACACCCATACCTATGCATCCTATGATGTTTAATGATACCTACATACTTTTGTAGCACCAAGACCTATTTTTAAACTAAATTCACTACAGAAGTTCCATAAATCCTGTAGCGCCAGGAAAAGAAAAACAAGGGAAAGCGCTACAGAAGTTTTGTAGTTGCATGTTTTAGTCATCAAATTCAAGTATATATTCCGAGCAACTGGAAATGAATTTTTTAAAATTGAGAGAGGATTTTGTCAAGAACAAGCCGAATCACAAAAACCTCTCTCATTTTTTGCATAGCTATCATGGTTTGGGAGATTCGAATGGATAATTGAAGCCCTTGTTTTCTAGAATTTCAGCATTAATAGTAATTTCATGTTTTAGTCATCAAATTTCGCCATAGATTTCGAGCAGATGGTGATTGATCTCAAAAAACTAAAAGATTTTTTTCTCAAGCATGGGTTCATCCATAAAACCTCTCTCATTTTTTGTACAGGTGTCTTGTTTTGGGAGATTCGAAGGGATCTTTGAGCCCTATTTTTTCATATTTTCGCTAGATGTAATTAATAAATAAACCCTAATTTTGTAACTACTTCTTTCCTACGCTGTTGTAACTTCTTTCTAAAGAAGGATTTAGGCCTCCTTAGGGGAAGATGGGAGGAGAAGCTACATATTGAATGAAAAGGAAGGTCCACTGGGCGGAGGCTTGAGTTTTTGGAGAAGACAGATTAGTGCAGAAATACAGAGTGCCTTTTCCTACCAGAGATTCATGACGATGGTGTTTTCGAATTTTTTCTCTTTTATTATTTGTATGTGATATCTTTTTTCAATTTTTCATTATTATGTTTTCTTCAATGTTTAATTGGAAATTACATTATTAGAATTCATCTATGATTGATGCTCTGTTTCATAGCATTTAAGCGTCCCACAAATTTCCTCTAAAGTTACATTAAGAATTCATCCTCTGGCAGATGCCCTTAATGTAATGGATTGTTGATTTCTTTATTTTTCCACCACACTGCAGCGATTATATCCACGGAGAAATACCATCTACCTTTCCTTTGTTTCCTGGATCACTCTACCAGCCACTGATAATCTATATAAACTCATATTCCTTGACTCCATTGCCCAATGGTTGATCTCTACTAAACCTTACCACAATTCCAAAATCCAATTTCCTATCCTATAGAAGATCTAGTCACTGATCTGATTCTAAAACCAATTACTGAGGTGACACTAGGTATCTGAGTTGTTAGAGAGAGCCCTCCCTGGGTTGGAAGGGCTAGCTTCTAATCTGCAAGTTGATTCAAAAGGTTACCTCTAGGTTTTCTTCTGTCACATCCAAGGAGAAATTTAGAGTAATAACAGTGGGTCCAATTCTAGAAAATGATAAATGATTTTGAGTTGGATGGTCCATTGGGGATACAAAATATAATCAATTGGTTACTATATAATCTACATTTTCTATAAATCTAAGAACAAAGGATGATGATTTGGTGTGGTAATTCAGTCCTAATGGTATTTACTCTACAATGTTTGGATATAAAGCAATGTTTTAAGGTAGCAAAAATGAGAAATGTCAGTGGCGGGAGCCGGTATGGAAAGAAAAAATACATGAAAGGCATTTCTCTTCTTTTTGGTAGCTCTAAATAATAATGTGCTCACTTGGAAGACTCTCCAAAATAGAGGTTAGAAAGGTGTTATGTGCCTTAATAAAATAATTGGAAATTCATAGCATAAATAACAAAATAAAACAAAATTTCAGTATGAAAAGGCGGAATTACCACAACAATCGACAATTGTAGACAACAAAATAACTCAATATCAATATCTTTATTAATGAAAGTAATGTTCACTTGACTCTTCGAAGGGGAAAACTCCATTTACAAAATACTTCAAAAGACATCTCTTTTCATTGCTTCTACTCCTATATTTAGTTTCGAGCGAATGAATTTTCTAGTAGGTGGAACCTTCTAGTGAGCCTTCTTAGTGAAGGGACTTTGTAGTAGGTGGAACATTCTACTAAATGTTCTTACAAATATTGCTTTAACACTATAGGGACTTTCTTCTAGTAAGTGTATTTACAAATATTGCTTTCATACTATATCTACCTTATTATCCTTATTTAATATAGATGGCATCGATACATAACAACTTATCTATTAAGGGGGTTCGGTTGGGACCCTAACATGCCCCACCCCTTAAAAAAAAACATGTCCTCAAGGCTAGAGATGTTGAAATCACTAAAGTATATGTGTTGGTTCCCATGTAGAATCCTCGGGATGGGTGTATTTACCCTGGATCAAGACCTCTTGGATGGTGCAATGGCGGAGATGATGTTCCCATTTGTCAGGGACAGCCACGGACTGCAATCAAATGGAACTTTCTTCATCTAATTCCATAAGGCTAGTTTGAATATGACAGTGATGCCAACCACATTCTTCAAGCAGGAGACATGAAATATGGGATGAATCTTGGAGTGGCTAGGTAGCTTCAATTTGTAAGCCATGGGTTCCACACATTTGAGGATCATCTAGGGTCCATAAAACTTGGGGGGGGAATCCTTGTGGTAGTTGGCCTTAAGAGAGGTCTGCTTATAGGATTGTAGGTGAAGAAATACGTGCTTCCCTTCTGCAAAATGGTGTTCGGAGTGATGCTAATCAACTTGTTTCTTCTTCCTAGATCCATTACCAAATTATCGTTGATAGTGCATAAAATGTTGGCCCGAGATGTGGATGTTGTCAACCTCATGTACCGCAGAGATGCCTAGTAAGTAGGATAGTACCAAAGGGGGATTTTGCCCATAAACAACTTCAAAGGGATTCATTTGAGTAGCAGTATGCTAAGTCGTATTATACCACCATTCAACTAAAGGAAACCACTTATCCCATTGGGATTGTTGCTCTAAAGTAAATCACCACAAATATGCTTCCAAACATTTATTAACAACTTTAGTTTGTGTTAGAAAAACGGGATCGTAGAGCAATAACAATAAACAAGATGCAAATATAAATCACATAAAACACATTACAAGAGAGACACCAATATAATGTGGTTCACCCAAGATGGGCTACGTCCACACAGAAATTTCCATTCCTTATTATTATACCATCCAACAAATGAAGGGATACAACCTGCAGAACATCCGCTGCAACTTCTTCTTCACTCTCTCACAAAATAATAGATCTTTACAATGCTACAATACACAGCCGTATTACAATGCCTGCCTTTTAAAGAGCAATTACCATGGGGGAATAATATGGAACACCCAATACCATGGGCCCATAAATCACCCATTATTGACCAAGTCATGACTATGAAATTACAACATTTTACAAGGCATTTTTTCTGAAATTTTCTCTACGGGGGCGCTGCCCTCGGGACCCCCCATGGCGACTATTTTAGGGGGGGGGAGACCCCCAAACCCCCATGTCATGGGCTGGGATCCAGACACGACTAAAACATGACCTCTGAATAAGGAAGATCAAGCTCCACAACCAACAATCTCCCACTTGGAGACTGATCACAGCAACTCCATTGCTACTGCGCTTGTTGGACTATGCTCTGAACCTTGGATCTGGAAAATTTCTCATCTTCACCTTCATGCTTGAAGTCCAACTGAAACCAAGCAAGAACTCAGTTTATCTCTGGTTACTACCTTTGTCAACATGTCTGCAGGATTATGGCTAGTGTGTATATTTTTCAACTTCAATAATTCATCTTCCAGAATAGACCGTATGAAATGGTACTTGATCTGTATATATTTAGTATTAGAATGGAAGGTTGAGTTCTTTGCAAGATGAATGGCACTCTGGCTGTCACTGTACAACCTACTATTCTTCTGCTTCTTACCCAGTTCTTCCATGAACCTCTGTTCCCAAATCATCTCTTTACTAACCTTTGTAGCAACAACATACTTTGCTTCCATTGTTGAAAGTGCAACAACCATTTGTAGTTTCGAAATCCAAACTATTCTTGTTCCACCTACAATAAAGACATACCCTGTGGTGCTCCTCTTGTTATCTTTATCACTTGCCATATCTACAACAACATATCCCTGTAGAACAGTGTCTGAACCTCCAAAACATAATGCATGAGTGGTAGTACCTCTCAAATACCTGAGAATCCACTGTACTTCCTTCCAATGTTCTTTACCTGGATTGTTCATATGCCTGCTCAAAACTCCCACTGTGTGTGCAATATATGGTCTTGTGCACACCATGGCATACATCAAGCTGCCAACTGTTGATGAATAGGGAACCTTGGACATGTAATATATATCTTCCTGTGTCTTGGGACACATCTTCTTACTTAGTTTTAAATTCCTAGCCAAAGGTGTACTAACTAGTTTTGCATTTTGCATTCTAAACCTCTCCAACACATTTTGTATGTACTCACCCTGAGACAATGTCAAATTGTGATTTTTATTGTCTCTTGTTATTCTCATACCAAGGATTTGCTTTGCAACACCCAAATCCTTCATCACAAATGAATTAGCTAACTTCCTTTTGATCACATTTATATCCGGCATGTTAGACCCTGCAACAAGCATGTCATCCACATATAATAACAAGATAATATATCTTTCGTTATCTAGTCTCTTAAAATAAACACAATGGTCACAATGACATCTACTATAACCTTGTTTTTTCATAAACCTATCAAATTTCAGATACCACTGCGCCTTGGAGCTTGCTTCAGGCTATACAAGCTCTTCTTCAACCTGTGTACCAAATTCTCCTTCCATTTGACCTCATACGCCTGTGGCTGCTACATATAAATATCTTCCTCCAAATCCCCATGGAGAAAGGTTGTTTTTACATCTAACTGTTCAAGATGAAAATCTTCTACCACCACTAGACTTAAAATAGTTCTAATTGAAGTCATTTTAACAACAGGAGAAAATATTTCATCAAAATCTCTACCTTTCTTCTGTGCAAACCCCTTTACAACAAGTGTGGCCTTGTACCGCTTCTTTGCTCCATATTCTTCCTTCAACCTGTAAACCCATTTATTTTGCAATGCTCTTTTACTAGCATACAACTAAACCAAATCCCAAGTCTAGTTTCTTACCAATGAGTCCATCTCCTCATTCATGCCTTAATCCCATTTATTTCTAGTTTCCACCTGCATTGCTTCTTCATAACATTCTAGTTCACTAGAATCAGTCATCAATAAATAATATAGTGAAGGTGAGAATCATTCAGGGGGTCTTCTTAACCTAGTAGATATTTTAACACTTGTAAGAGTTTGAATTACCTACTATTGTTCTTGATTTTCTGGCACCTTTGGAACTTTGTTTTCTTTTATTTCATTAAGAACTATTTACTCTATGTTTTCCTTTTTATGTTTCTTTCCCTGCAACTGATCTTTATACATGACATTTTCATTGAATACCACATCTCTACTCCTAATTATTTTGTTATTTTCATAATCCCATAAGCAATAACCAAAATCATCAACCCCATATCCAATAAAGCTACATTTCTTGGATTTAGCCTCAAGCTTTGTTCTATTTTCTTTATCAATATGGACAAATGCTTCACAACCAAAAGTTCTCAGAAAATAGTAGTTTACCTTTTTACCTGTCCATGAATCCTCTGGAATACCACCATCCAAAGCACTTGAAGGCCCTATGTTTATTAAGTAAACAACAATATTTACAACATCTGCCCAAAAATGTAAGGGCAACCTTGCATGCAATCTCATACACCTTGCACGCTCCATGATTGTTTTGTTCATCTTTTCTGACACACCATTTTATTGTGGTGTTCCTGGGACTGTTTTCTCTCTACGAATCCCATGGTATGAACAATAACTATCAAACTCCTTGCCGCAGTATTCACCTCCATTATCATATATGAGACACTTCAACCTTTTTCTTGTCTCATTCTCAACCAAAGCTTTCCATTTCTTAAAAATAGCAAACACGTCAGATTTATTTCTAATGCAATAAACCCAAGTTTTTATAGTTGCATCATCAATAAAAGTAACATAATAATGAGAGCCACCAAGAGATTGTAACTGAGAAGGTCCCCATACATATGTATGTACAAGCTCTAACTTTTCACTCTTCTTCTGTTTCCCAACCCTAAGAAACCTTACTCTCTTTTGTTTTCCATAAACATAGTTCTCACAGAATTCCAAACTTACCTGCTTCAAATCTAGCAGCAACTTCCTTGAGTGGAGAATCTGCATCCCCTTCTCACTCATGTGGCTAAGCCTATGATGCCACAATGATGTATATGTTCCTGTGGAAGCTAAAGAGGTAGAACAGACAGTATTATGAGGACATAAATACAACGTACCTATCTTGTCTCATTTTGCTATCACCATTGATCTTCTTGTGATCTTCCACCACATTTCTCCAAATGTAGATAAACAACCACCATCTCCCAACTACCCTGTTGAGATCATATTTCTTTTCATAGCAGGAATATGTCTTACATCTTTCAGCATCCATTCACCATTCTTTAAATTTATCTGTACCTTACCCATTACAACAATTTTACATGGTTCATCATCACCCAATAAAACATGTCCAAAATCACCTGGAACATAATCATGAAAGAATTTTCTATGGGGTGTAGCATGACATGAAGCCCCTGAATCTACTACCCAGTAATCACTAGTATTATCTAATGCAAGAATCAAAGCATCTTGTAACACATCACCTACTACATTTGCTTCTTGAGTAGTCTCTTGTTGTCCATCTTCTTTCTTCTTTAGAGATCTGCAGTCTTTCTTCATATGTCCTTTCTTTCCATAGTTCCAGCACTCTATCTTTCCCAATCTGGACTTGGATCTTCCCTTCCTGGACTTGCTACGATTACTTGGGTTCTTTCCTCTCTCCCTTTCTCTTACCCTACTCTCCATGGTCAATGCATTGCCTGATGTCTCACATGTGCTTTTCCTTCGCATTTCCTCGACCTGTGCTTTTCCTTTGCATTTCCTCGCTAAGAATAACACCAACAACATCATCAAATTTCAAAGTGTTTGAACCAGAGACAGAGTTACTTACAGCCATAGCCAAGTCATTCCAACTTTCTGGCAATGAACACAAGATTAGAAGAGCCCTAACCTCATCATGAAAGTTCACTTTTACAGCACTTAGTTGATTTGTAATCGTATTAAATTCGTTTAAATGATCAGCAACATATCCACATTCTTACATCTTCATATTAAATAAATGTTTCATTAGAAATACTTTGTTAGAGACCGAGGCTTACCAAATGCGCTCATCAAACCCTCTGTTGTCTTTTCTTTTGAAATATTGAAATCCATCGATGAAGCCATGCACAATCGTATTGTTCCCAGTGCCTTTCTGTCAAGAACCTCCCATTCTTCGTCCTTCATAGTCACCGATTGTTTTGCTTTTCCTCCCAACAGTGGGAATAGATCCTTCTGATACAGATAGTCCTCCATTTGCATCTTCCATAACTAGTAGTTTTGGCCATTAAATTTCTCGACCCTAAACTTTCCTTCTTCCGCCATTGCTCCCACTCAAACCAGGAACCCTTCTTTCCTACATGTTTATATACCAAATAGACCTTTGGCTCTGATACCAAATGTTAGAAAAATAGGATCGCAGAGCAATAACAATAAAAAAGATGCTAATATAAATCACATAAAACACATTACAAGAGAGACACCAATATAATGTGATTCACCCAATATGGGCTACGTCCACATAGAAATTGCCAGTACTTATTATTATACCATTCAACAAATGAAGGGATACAACCTGCAGCACATCCGCTACAAATTCCTCTTCACTCTCTCACAGTCTCTCTCACACAATCATAGATCTTTACAATGCTACAAAACACAACCGTATTACAATGCCTTCCTTTTAAAGAGTGATTACCATGGGAAAATACTATGGAACACCCAATACCATGGGCCCATAAATCACCCATTATTGACCAAGTCATGAATATGAAATTACAACATTTTACAAGGCGTTTTTCTAAAATTTTCGTTACAAGGGAGCTGCCCCCAAACCCCCGCCATGGGAGGGCTCTCAAACTAGTCGCCACCCCCCTGGACCCCCCATGGCCACTATTTTGGGGGGAATTCCCCATAACCCCCCTGTCATGGGATGGGATCCAAACAAAGTTGAAACATGACCTATGAATAAGGAAGATCAAGCTCCACAACCAACAACTTGACCATATGTTTGGGTGTGATAGGAAGTGTTGAGATTCAGTTGAGTTCCCTAGAGCTAAAACGATTCTTACCAAAAATTGCTAGTGAAGGTGGGATCATGTCACCTACCCAAATTTCTGAAAATTATTATTTATTTGCAAAATACTTTATGTTAAAATTAATTACAAAGTTTTGTAATTATGGTCAGTTTTGATCAAGGATGAATGTAATTACTGAATATTATTATTTAAATTAATTAATTAGGAGACAAACACCCAAGGGGACTGTTAAATGAGTGTTCACTGACCTACTAGGAGGAATGGAGGCTGTTGGAAGGTATGGGACAGATGGCAGCAATTGCATCACACCACTAGCTGTTGGTTATGGGACAACTACCCCTAAAAATGTGGCATTATCCCCCAGGTGGAGGGAGTGAGCAAGCAACTCAATGACCCAATAACATCTAAAAAGGCCTAGGCAGCCTACAAAAGGCAAATTCGAATTGAGCAAGCAGCTCTTAATCAATATTTCAGAATATTTTCCTCATGTGCATTAGGTGATCACTGAGAGATTCGAATAGGGAGGCTAGTGGTGAGTGCAATCTTAAGTCTACATATTGCTGAGAAGGACCAGAGAAACTAGTGCAGTTCTATTGGACTGCTAGTTCTTGAATATTCAACAGTTAGTGTTACTGCAAGTGGAGGTTTTATTTCCTGAGTTTCTTCCTCCTAGTGGTTCAGTGAACAGGCTTGGGGGTCCTAAGGCAGTACTTGACTGTTTTCAGGAATTGGTTGGGTGGAACAGTCTTCTTGGGCTGTTTGTTCCCCTACAGATTTTATCCAGGTTTTACAAATTTTCTACCTTATCTTAGTTAATAGATTTTTTTGTATAATTAGTGATCTTTGTTTTCTGTTTTGAAAAAGAATCCAATTCTGAATTTGATGAAAGTCTGAATGTTAAAGTTTAAATGATGATTTGAATTGATAAACCAATATCTATATTTTTCCACATGTTGTTTTGTGCATCGTACTCTAGTATAGATACTCAAATTAATAATAGATGACAAGATAGGCATTTTGCCATGAATTCGATAGATAGATAGTAATTTATATATTTATCAGTTTTTCTATCCTATAGTTAATAATAGTAGAAACTTCTGTATAATATCTAATATATATATTAGAAATGTTTACTTAGCTATATGAAAAACAAACAATATTTAATTCCTGTACAGTTGCATTTCTTTATTCTTATCATTACTGTGTACATAACAAATAGATAGAAACCATATTTATATATATCCAATTATGTTTATAATGTCATAGCTGCAAAGAAATAGATGTGTTCATCATATCAAGGCTGTACATAACAGTCATCACATAGTTTTTCATATTGCACATTTTCACACTGTTATCGTTTCTTACTATAACTTTTCCCTATAATTTTATAGCTCAAACAAATATTGAAAATATTATAAACATTTTATTACTACCAGTCATTTCATTCAATAGATTTTCAAACTATATGTGCTGATTTCCAATCTGAGTTCATTTTCAACCCTAGCTAGAATTATCTTTTCCTTTTCCATCGTTCTTACATTTTGGAACAAAAACAATCAATGCAAGTTACGAATCGAAATCCAAGTTTCGATTTCTAGGACCTTTCTGAAAATCCTTATTCAAAACTTAACTATTTTTTTTCTTTGACGAGAATCAATTTAGGGTTTGACCCTGTATCTTTCCATATATAAAAACGAAAGGGAAAAACCATTCAACTAATCGCATCCTACAACAACTTTTACAACCTACACAGACTTCGAATCAAATCCAAAGTTCTTTTGAATTTTCATTTAATATCTTTTCAAATCAAAACACGAACTAGGGTATGACCCGTTCATTTCATTACCAATGAAGTATATACCAGTTAAACATCATACATTACATATCTATCATCTGAGACAAGTTTCACAAACCCTAAGTATAGATCAATAAATCTCGCTATCAACTTATAGTATCAAGTCTTACAACACAGACGTTTCTACATAGAATTAAATAGCATACGTTTTCATTTCTGAGAAGGAGAAGATTGTTTACACAGTTCCAACTTCAAGAAACGAAGTCGTTGTGTTTAGAACAAGAATTACAACATGTTTTTCCAAAACAAAACATACAGGATTTATACCCAAGATCAACATTTGAAACCAGTCCACAAACCCTTGACATTGGCGAGCTTTACAGTTCCTAGATTCGATGAAGTTAAATGTTAAGGTAGAAAAACCAAAAGCCATATAAACAAACGAAAGTCACAACACCAAAAACAGTTATCAATTGTTTTGCAAACGGTGCTTCGAAGTTCTCCAACCAACAAACAACGACGAGTCACGGCCAGAACTAGTTACTCCTTCCTTGAACAACCACAACAACCTCAGATGGTGAACACCTACGAGGGTTTGAAAGACCCAGAGCTTACCAGTTTGGGAGCTCGCCCTTCTGTCCAAACCCTTATTTGAAACGTTCTTCACAACCTGCAACTGACAAGCAATAGCTTGGATTAGACAACGGATGCAGTTAAAAACTAAAGAGCAAATGGCGACAGAAGAATCACTATCAATTACAGGAACCATTACCTTTAATGGTCAAGCTCTTCTCATTCACGAGTTAAACGATGTTTCCCACGCAGTAGACAAGACAGGAAACCTTCTGTCCATTTTGCACCATGGTATATCTTTCACCCCAACTAAACGAAAATGTCAAAAATTATCAACCTTTGACACTTCAAATCAATATATCAAACTGTTAAACACGACGCCATTGTAGAGGTTGTGAACCTGCAACTTAAAAACCCTGACCTACAGGTCGTGAGGTCGAACCCTTAAACCTCATCTGCTGGCTCTACAAACCAGCGGCTTGTCGGCCCTAACTTTTCAAAACAATGACAAATGCATAGAACACAATAACTTCTTTCAACCCAACACCCGACGCAACATAAGGGTTGGATCCAACGATCACGATCAAGTTGATCAACGATCGAGATCTTTCTAACACCCTTTGCATTGGAGTGAACAACCAATACTTAAATGCTCATTCAATGGCCATAGCACGATCGTGCCAACCATTGCATACAGTGGATATGTAAACTACCAGCTCGGAGATTTATCAACAAAATGTATTACTTGGAAACGTTTAAACCGTCACCTTTGCACTCATCTACTTTCACGTGGAAGTTGTAAGTCCTCGTCACCCAGTACATCAGAGACGGCCATTAATATAGGCCTGTTACACAATCCCAACGTCGATTCATATCACTGGCAACTGTCAACCTGTCCATCACCATTCATTGCTTTGTCAGCGCTCTCTTTTTCCAACATATGTTTTCAAAACTTGTTTTATAACATTATAATCTTTTATGTATTAGTAAGTCGAATTCCAAAGTTTGTATGGGTTCTAAGTTAGGTATCATAACACATATTATTGTGTTGTTTTGACCCACGACGTTATATAGATCCATATAGTCCCAAAGTCTAAGTTGCATGCTAGACTTACGTTATAGAACGACAAATTCAAGTTTATATTTCTAAAGGTGAAGCCTTATAGTATGTAAATATTAAATTTATGATTCATGTAATAGTTGCTAGGATGACTATAGTCATAAGTGACATAGTTCTCATTCACATGGGATTCATACTTTAATTTGATACTCTTCATAAGCCTTACAAGCTTGTAAGTTATCACATCTAGCTCATAGAATTACGATTAAGTGCAGACCTTACATGAGAGATTTTAACATTATCTTGGCAACATTTTATTGCATTCACATGAATTCTTTTACCGCAACTATAGATAGTCTGTATAGTAGACATTCAATAAATCTGTTGTTATTTGATTATTTAATAAACTAACTAAATGTCAGATGTATTCTCTCACTTTAGCATTTAATGATTTTTGTGATACATTCATTACATTAGTAATGGTAAGATCAACAATTATCTTAAGACGACTTTAAGCCAGTTATAACAGCGTTACAAATTACAACGACAAAACCTTCAGCATGATGACGTACATAGAGAACTCTGTTTCTAAACATTGTGGAGTTATAAGACAACATCTGAAAACAGTAACCATAGCTATGAAATCCATACCTGTATACTTATGGTGGATCGCAACAGAATTCTAACATTTTATTTAGTTACGACGTTGAAATTGAACTATACACGTACTTTGTTTCTACGCAGACATGAAACTTCTTACCTGTTGTCTGCACATAGGACATTCATTATGCTTTAGCGTTGCAGCTAAGTAAGCTCTAGGGTACCTCGTAGGACACCCTTTTCATCAAAAGTCAAACTGTCAGTATCATTGCAAAAGAAACAGTGTCGCATCAAATTTCCGATCGTTTAGTACATTTGTTATCATAATCATGTTTACTAATTATGTGTTAAACTGTCATTATCATATTGCTGCTAAAACAGAAATTAAAGTATGTTTCGTACTAACAACTTTATAATTAATGCTGTCGTAATCTCAATTATTATTTCCGCAATTATTATTATCATAATTAATGCTGTTATCAAAAATTTTAAATTTTTATGAAAATTTGGGATGTTACAGGTCATGGTCTATGACAATAGTCTATGGCATACCATGGAGTTTGAATATATTATCCATGGATACTTTTGCTACCACAAAAGCCTTGAAAGAGTGTTGTAGGGCATAAAAATGAGCATATTTGGAAAGGTGATCAACCACAACCATTATTACAGACTTATTTCCAGATTTTGGTAACCCCGCAATGAAATCCATAGAAATGTCAATCCATATTGCAATTGGAATTGGAAGTGGCTGAAGTTTACCTAGAGGGTTCACGGTCTCCCATTTATGACTTTGGCAACTATTCACAAATGTGGGTATGTCCTTCTTCATGCCTTCCCAGAAAAATAATAGTTTGGTCCTTTCATATGTTTTATGAAATCTTGAATGAATGTCTATGGGGGATGAATGGATCTCAAATAACACATGTGATTTCATCATTGAATGTATATGGGGGATGAATGGAGCTCAAATAACACATGTGATTTCAATGATGATTTCTTGTGCAAATATAGATGTCATTTGTAACAAAGCTCTTCATTGTGCCAAGTATAGCCCAAATATGCATGTTGTTCTTTTTGAAATTGTGGGATCATGGTAGCAAGCATGGGATCTGTTAATCAATCATTACGGATGACATTCAACCAGTTTGCAACGATGAAGGAGAGGGAAAACAATGAACGTTATTCTTCAAACTGTCAAGAGAGAGTATTTAATACCACGTTCTCCTTTCCCTTCTAGTAAATTATCTCATTGTCATATCCCAACATTTTTGTCACACTTTTTTTTTGCTCAGGAGAGGAAGTTCTTTGTTCGAGAAAGTATTTCAGGATGCGATGATTGATTTTTATCTGGAAATGTTTCCCAATAATATATCTCAATATGTCCACAACATTCAATATGGCCATCATCTATTTTTCATTCGTTGATTTTCCCAAGTGTCGTTCATATAATATTTTGCTAGTAAAATCCAATGTTCTTCCTTCTTCCATGAGAACTGCTCCAAGGCCTTTACCTGAGGCATTACATTCTAGGAAAAAGGTTTTAGTGGATATGAGTAAAGCGAGTACTGGAGTGGTACACATAGCCTCCTTTAGACTCCTATAAATTCTTTTCTACTGCATCATTCCAATTTAAAAAAAAATAGCAAACTTGTGAGTGGGCTTGCAATCTTACCATAGCTTCGCCTGAACTTTCTATAGTATCCAATGAGACCCAAAAAAAACATGAGGATTTTAAGAGTTTTAGGGAAAGGAAAATCCTTCATTGCTGCAATTTATTTGGATCCACATGCACACCCTCTAACTAAGAATATGACAAAAATATTCCACTTTAGATACACCAAAGGCACATTTGGACATTTTAAGAAGGAACTGATGATATTGAAGGAGTAGGACTTGATCCACATGTCCTAGATTTCATTGCCAACTTTTATTATAAATCAAGAAGCCATAAAAAAAGGCGAGGACAAATTTATGCAGAAAGGGTTTAAATATTGTGTTCATGAGACTTTGAAAGGTGGTGGGTGCATTGCAAAGGCCAAAGGGCATCACCAAGAACTCATAATAGCCTTGATGAGTGCGAAAATATTTTGGGAATATCTTCCTCCTTCATGCAATTTTGATGATATCCTGAGTGGAGATCAAGTTTGGTGAAGAAGTGCACACCCTTGAGCTCTTCCAGAAGGTCATCAATGACAGGAATCATAAACTTATCCTTGACTTTCAGCTTGTTCAAAGAACGGGATTTAGGACACATGCACCAAATTCCTTCTTTCTTAGGGACCATAACAACTGAAAAAGAATAGGGATCGGTATTGGGGCAGATGACACCAGCAGCTTGCAACTCCTAAATGATCTTTTCAATTTCATTTTTTGGGAAAATCGATGGCGGTACAGGCATACAATGGGTGGGAGGCTACCAAGTGTGAGTGAAATGGAATTACCACAGGAGGGGAGCAGTCCTTTGGGAGTGTCAAAGATGGATTGGTTTTTTTCTTTTTGGTTATGTGTTATATTCTTAGTGAAGGAACTTTCTAGTAGGTGGATCCTTCTAGTAAGTCATCATACAAATATTTGTTTCACACCATAGGGACTTTCTTCTAGTAAGTATTTTTACAAATATTGCTTTCACATTATATCTACTATATTGGCCATATTTGATATAGTTGGCGTCAATACATAACAACCTATCTATTAGGGGAGTTAGGATAGGACCCTAACAAAAGGTCCAAGGAAATGTGGCTTCTGCAAAGCAAATGAGGAATCCATTTAACATCTTCTAATGCGTAGTTCTTTCACAAAAGTACTCTCAAAAGAATCCATTTATCATACTAGGAATGGTATGTCTAGGACTAGACATTATTTATGGGAAGGCTCAAAAAATTAGACAAAGAAGCCAACTATTGTGAAACACAAAGCTATCCCATTAATAGTTTCTTTAGGTCTCAGGATCATCAGAAATGAAATTCTCTTTCAAGATTTGTACCTTTCTCCATTAAAAATTTTCTTCAAAATAAGATATATCTATGATGATATCAAGCATATCCCAAAGAAAACGATGCCTATGAAAGTGGCAGCTCTGGAGATTAACTAGTCTAAAGCTTGGGGATTCTTTGATATGGTCATTCGACTCAACCCTTGCTAGAGTGGTGATGGGTGAGTTCTCTTTCTTCCCAATGGCATAATTTTTTCTTTCAGATCAAGGTTAGGTAAATGTAGCACTAAATAGGCTAAGTTGCATGCCCTGAAAGCTTTTGTGAAACAAGCTTTAGATAAGAATGTGATCACAAAGTACAAGTGTTTGGAGATTCGAGACTAGTTATTAAGTGGGTTAAAGGCTCCTTTGATAGCCAAAATATTTTTTTATGGTTTAAATGTTTTTGGGCATTGAGGCCCGCCTAGGAAATATTGGTCACCCCACTCTCAAGCTCGTAAACTAAAATGAGGTCGATGAAGGACCATCCCAACACAAATATCTATAAATAATAACTTACTTAAACATGTATGGACCCTACACCCTTCGAAATTGAACATGTGACCTTCAAGGAGATAACACGTGCTCTTAACCATTAGGCCCATTCATGTTCTACACTTAGACTTTAAAATCTACTTCTAAAACCAATTATAAATGAAAGCAAATAAGCTGTTGACATGTTCACTAATAAAGGTTTTCATCATGTTTACAAGGAGACAAGACAAGAGCAAATGAACTAGCTAAAGTTGTTGTGCATGAGAAAGCTGGTGAATGATGATTGAGGAAAAAAGGGTGTAAGGGGATTCTATCCCTTTCTCATTGTGATGAAACCCTCTCTATTTTTTCTATTTCATATTTTTATTGATGAATGTGGTTTCTTGTTGATGCACTATTTATTCTTTTTTATGAAAATTTGATAGTTAAATTTATGCATTATGTATGGTATATGCATTCCCTATCTTGTAAGTTTCATTGGGCCTTTGACCATTTGGATGTTGCTTGCTTATTTTCCTCACTATAATAAGGATTTAGTTAATTTTTTTGTTATGAATAACTTTTTGTCAATCTTTGAATATGATAGTTGTGACATCATACCTTCTACCTCTCAAATATAAAGTTCTAAATCTTTTCCTTGGAAAAAAATCCATATCAATCGATTGTCACAATTGTTGTCGAGCATTTTGTTAGCTCTATGCTAGTAAGTGCCTCTTTATAATTTCCCTAGGTTGGACACAATAGTATACATTGATGGGTTTTCTATGGATAACATCCATGAATGTGGGGAAGCATCCTTTTGGTTTCCCCGTGAGGTTTTCCTTGGAAAAATGTGCACACACACACACACACACATCAAGGAAAACCTCACATGATGCCATCCCCTCTCCCCTATAGTATCTGAATGGAGGGGGACTCAATCGCTCGCCGCAATAGTAGCTAGTAACCCCAAGGGACCCAACCATATTTGCTCCTATTACCTATGACCACCCTATCAATAACATGCCTTAGGTAGATGGTTCAATTGATTGATAAAACCCTTGGGGCCACACCCCCCAACACACAATGATACATAAATATATGTATGTATGTATGTGTCAATTGCGACTCGCTTGGGTGGTTGGGAGGAAACACACACACACACACAAGCATGCATGCATACACACATATATATGTGTATGTACACACATACATACCTACAAATATATACATATACATCTACACACATGCGTATGTGTGTGTGTGTGTGTGTGTGTGTGTGTGTTGGCATGATAGAAGAAGGTCTTAGGAGGTGGTGTGAGACTAGAACTTCAAACGGATATGGAGCATTACCTTTAATTGTGGCTTGGGGCATTAGGTGGGAAAGAAATGCCAAGATATTTGAAGATAAGGATATCTATTTTTGCAATGTTCTTGTTCGAGGATTGAATATTCTAGGATTTTTTAGTCATGTAAAATCTGTAAAACTAACGAGATAGGTTATAGAAGAAAATATTGATAGAAAAGGACCTTGGGATTAATGGTGCATCTCAGGGTGAATTTTCAATGGGAGAAAGGGGGATACTCTTTTTATCTTACTCAAAAACCCTGTGATTCAAAGTCTGTATAGGCCTGAGTACAATATTTTTTTAGAACTTACGGATTTGAAGTTGTTCCTTACTTTGGTGCTAGAATATACTCAATCACATATACATATCTCTGGTGACTCTCTTTGTGTGGTCACATGCCCTAGAAAGGAGTATATGTTAGGGAACTTTGCCCTTTAGCCACTCTTTGATGAGATTTGTGGCATACAAGTAGGTTTCACTTCTATTTATATAACCATATCTTCAAATAAAGGAACCAGGTGGTAAACAATTTAGCAAAGGAGTGACTTCCTTTATATAGTGGAATTAGGATCATTATGGAGGATCGGAACGATCTTTGAAATTAATTTCAACATGCATATTTATTTTAACAACATACATATTATTTCTTACTTCAAGTTTTTCAAAGATCACCTTATATGTTTTTTTAAAACATCTTTCAATAAAACTTTGTATAAGGGGGCTTTCCAAAACTTTTCTATTATGTAGAAGTTTAAGTCCTATAAATCTTTGGACTCAAATTTTTTACACCTTTTTGAATTTGTATGGTGAATAGCGTATGATCATCCTTTGTTGATTATATATTTGGGACAATTGGATATCATTGTTTATGACCTAAGAATGGTTTTACGAATGTTGTACAGCATTTGACCAATGTAATTTTAATCATTTTTAATAAAAATATTTCATATGCAATTGCTACACCAAGAATGGATTGATAGAATGAGAAAGCATTGATGAAGCAAGTCATATGCCCCATGCATCTTATACTTATTCTTCCCCTTCCCATTTTGTTGGCCTTTCTCCTAGAGCAAAGGTGTGTGATGTGAATAAAGGTTTGACTTTGGTTACCTCATTGAAAATTTTGAATCAAGCAAATTCATTTATATATATATATATATAGAGAGAGAGAGAGAGACGCACACACACTAACACATGTACATACATACATCTATGTGTTTGTGTACTCACACACACATATGCATCTATTTGTTTATTGGGTTATTGGGTCTAGCTCGGGTGGTTGAGAGGGGAAGAGTTGTCGTCCCACCCAGGTTCAAATCCAAATTTGTAACATTTTTGCTCTCGGTGAGTCAATTGTTAATGAGCTATATATGATTTATGCATGAGTTGTTGACCTAGTATTTGTGCCTTGAATAATATAGGATTTACCCTAGGTACCTTCCTCGAAATGAGGGGAAGTGCCCAAGAGATTTCCCACACACACACACACACACACACAAATAGAGGTGTATGTCTGTATGTATATATGTCCATGTTAGGTCAAGAGCCATAATTACCAAAGTTGTATCAGGAAAAAAAATTAACTCAAGTTGTTAAATAATTTAATTATTAATTTATTTAATCTAATTAATTAATTATGAACTAACTAATTAACTTCACCAAGAGGTGCATTCTACATCCTAGGAAAAAAAAAATTCCAAGGAAATCTTCAAGAGGAAACCCCCAAGCACTTCCCTACGTTTCATGTATGGTGCTAAGTATAAACCCCTTGATGCTTGACCCGATAGGGACACCAAGTGAAGCACACAACATAGGCAACCATCTTGAGGGATTAAACCCAAATCCTATTGCATGAAGCTCAAAGCACTCAACCACTCAAGCTAGCCCATAGCCTTCAACCCAAGTAGATATGTAACATGAGTTACAAAAAAAACATTATAAAATTTTTAAAGTATTTTCAAGTTGGCCTCAAATTTAAAAAGAAAAATAAATAATTAAAAATAAAACTACATTACATCCATCTTAACCTTGGGATCTATCAAGGGTCAATGGAGATCCAAAGTTGGCCTTAAAAAAAACTAAAGAAAAAAAGTATAGCTTAGACCCATCTTGTGCCTAGCTATATCAAGGGTCGAGAGGGATCAAATCACTCAAGGTGAAAACCTTTGGTTTTATACCCTCAAAAATGTTTGGACCCTAAAGGATTTACTACCTCTAAGTGCTTGATAGATCCAAGGTTAAGATGGATATAAACTAATTAAATGTCAAGGAAGAGATCCTATAAAAATCTATTATAGGTATCATGAGTATGTTATTGGGTTATAAGTGTGTCAAAGGACATGGGTTAGCAGATATTGAATAGGATAAATTCCCAACTGAGTTATATAGGGTTACATCTACAGCCATATGTTAGGGACATGGGTTATGGATTGTAATTCAAGGGACAAGGGCTACACCTTTTCCCCTCACTAGAAAGACATTAAATGGAAGCAAGATCACAAATTAAACTTGAACATAATAGGTAGAGATGCAAGTAAGATACCCCAAGGGACACGAGAGGATACAAATGAGATTTAGGGGAGAAAAGGCTGCAACTCTAATTGTGTGTCCTTTTTCCAACATGTTTCCCAATTTAAGTGTCTTTCAAGTCACTTTCTTGGATTTATTTAGAAATTTACTTGCAGGGTTTTGTTGTCTGGATATTGTGGGGACCTATTATTTGAGAGTGTGAGGAGAATAAAGGTAAGAATCTCCCCCTTTTTTCATTTGTCCCCGAGTTTTTTGTGTTAGTTGGGTTAGAGATTAATTGGGGGAATTGTTTCTAGGGGCAACATTTGATATTTTAGGGGATTAATTGTAGATCTATGGTTTTGGAGGTAGGGTTTCATATTATATAGGATTTTTTGTCATGGGTAGGATTTTAAATGTAAAAATGTAGAATAAATTTTACAAACATTGGTTAGTAGATCGTTGGCCTATGTTGTCAATTAGACAATAAATGAAAGGGAGAGGGATGTGATTATGGATTTAATTTTTTGTTTTTTATATTAGTTAATTGTGTAATATGTGGCCCTCGTGGGGAGATCTCAATTGCATTTTTGTGGAGGAGAGAAATAATCGAGGAAGACACAAAAGCTATTCTTCTTCTAGTCACCCCATTATCTTCAATTTTCTAGAAGCACAAGGTGCATGCACCACCTAAGAGGTGGGATACATGGTCACCCAAAGATATAAATATTACTCCTCAAGCTTCAACCCTAGTGAAATTCTTCACCAGGAAATCCAAGGCCATGTCTCTAAATAACTAAAATACTCACTATTTTAAATAATGCCTCCTCATAATTGAAACAAAAGGAGAAGGAAAACATGCATTCTTCTCCTTCTCCTTCTTCCTTTCTACTTTCTCTTCTTATTCTTCTCCTCCTCTTATTTTTCCCCTACTCCTTTCTCTTCCTCCTCTTATTCTCCCCCTTTCATAATCTTCTTATCCTTTTTATCCTTCCTCTTCCTCTTTTTCCCCTTCATATTCCTTATCCACCTTCTTCCTAATCCTTCTTCTTCCTCCTCTCTCCATCTTATTGTTCTTATATCTTCCCTCTCCTCTTGCCTTATCTCCCCTTTTTCCCTCTTCCCTTCTCTACCTCTTTTCCCTCTTTCATCTCTTATCTTTGACCTATTTTCCATCTTCTCTTTTCCCAATAAAAAACATCAAAATTATATATCTTACTTGTTATCAATGGTTTCACACATGATCTTATGCACACCATTGTCTTTCTTCTATTCGTCGTCCATGTTTATGGTGAAAAACTAAATAATAAAATGGTTCCATATATTTTTGCATTGCAAATACATGCACGAATGGTAATGGTGATTATCTTCATTATGGATCCTTTACACATGGAATGCATTTAGAGTGGTGAGTCACTAGTAGGATATTGTACTAACCATAACTATGGAAATGAGACTTTTTCTATGGTGGAGGTTGTGAATATATTTAGAGCCACACACACCCACCTATAACATCAACATGTTTTAATCACAACAAGATCGGTGTCATAACACTCTTGAATGCATATGGACTATATAACACCAACAAACTTGTCATTAGCATTGTTTATGCCATTTAGTTCTACTTTTTTTAATGGCATGTTATATGCTATGGACATGAAAGTTATTCATATTGGTCATTTTTACGATGAGTCGGAGCAAATGAAATATTCAAAGGCATAATTAGAGTCAGAGGTAGACCAAATATGATTCCATCTAGTGAAAATTCAGGTTGATTTGGAGCAATGACAATAATATCAAGTGTAAGTGCATTTTAGCCTAGTGTAAATTCAGGTTGATTTGGAGCAATGACAATAATATCAAGTGTAAGTGCATTTTAGCCTAGTGTAGGCACATTAATGCAAGTCTTAATTGCATACATATTTGGAGAATATACAATTGTGTGAGTCCTAGTCGTGACACATGGTCATAAACGATCATGCTTCTACAATTAATCTTGTCATCAAAATAGTTTCTACAATGATGTTAGTGGATTAGGTTAGTTGTGTTTATTGACCTATTAACTAATAAAGGCATTGCACCCCTAACCTTGGGTTCATGTTATTTGTGTCATGTACTTTGTCTTATGATGAGCCCAATCTTAGCAAGTGACTTTTGTACTTTGTGCATATGATGGTCATTTGTATTGACATCAAAATTTTGTTATTAACAACATGCATATCTAGATCACACAAAATTAATCATGTTTATGTCATGAAATTTGATTTAAGTATGGTACTTTGTTCAAGGTGTTAACTATAGTGTTGAATGAATTTTTGTCAAATTGGAAGTCTATGATTTTCAATCATTTCCTATCAAAGCATTCCATCATTCCTAGTGTTACATTGTACTAGAACCAGCTCACTTTTATATATCTACCTAGGGAGAGGGGTCATTTTTTTTCCCAGGGCTAGGAGGGGGTGTTATCTACACCTTTTGAGGGATGGTTATGGTCAGACCACTTAATTTTTCGTTAGGAGTACTATGTCTTAGTGGCATTGTTGACTGCCTCATTTTAGGGCTTGTAGCCCTGAGGTTGGTGTTCGAGGCTCCTAGGGGAAGATCACTGAGTCACATGACCCCCCATGCTTGATCTCCACATAGGTGATAGCGTTCCACTCAGAGGTACTCGCCTCCTCTTCCAGTCACCCCACTCGCCTCCTCTTCCAGTCACCCCAAGAACCCCTCCTGGCCTCCTGTTAGCACAATGCCCTCTCTCTGGGAGCCTACACCAGGATGATGACATCCTTGTTGTCTAGGCCTTCAAGCTTGATTGAGGGGGGATGTTGAGGGTTTTTCGACATATTTGTGGTTATATGGGGCATGACGTTCCCCCCTTGCTCACTCCATCCTTTGTCACGTCCCCTCCCATCGATCCAATGCAAGGAAGGGAACATGACTACGATTCCAGGGCTTTTACAAAAACTCATCCCCACTCATCATTGACAATTCATATCCAAGAAAACACATGTGTGCATACACAAATCAAAATAAACATGCACAGCAAAATTAAACTATCCACACACATCTGTCATGCATTCACAAGCATAATCATAACAAACAATAATTAAAGACATTGCAGAATTAGAACACAGAAAGAGAATACTTATCTTGATGTAATGTTGTCCCGAGCAACTAGCTATGTCATTGCAGCATTCCACCCAACCATAGGCCAATTGTGTTCATCAATCTCTCAACACAATTGCCACCCCCAAGTTGGGCATGATTTCCACAAGGAATGGGCACCTACAAGCCTATGCACAACAAAATGAACACCACCTTTGAGTCAAGCCAGTCCATAGTTGGGTTTATCAAGCCAGATCTGAACCCTCTTCTATTTTTGGATGCTTGCATTCAAGATCAATACAGAGCAATGGATACCCATAACTCATGCTCCAGGATACTCGTTCTACACACAGCAAGCACAATTGTTGGCATAGCAAAATGTTTTCAACTATGGGATTTGCAAAACATGGTTCCCATTGGCTCTCCCAATTTGTGGCACACCCAAAAACGAATTGTGGGAAGGGAAATCGACCACAGGGAGAACAAAATTGAGTTCCCAGCAAGTAGATTGGTGTTTAGAGGCAAAAAGGACCTGTATGGGCCCCCAAATCGTGACTCCCTTGCTCCTAGACATCCTGCAACACAAAAATGACCTCCCAGCTAGAGAAAAATGGAGGAAAACTCAGAAAATTGTGAGGGAAAAACGCCCAGGTAGCTTCAAACTCGTGAGAGGGCCAAACTAGTTGATGGATAATGGCTTGGGGAGCAAATTCATGGCTCTTTTCTTGCCAAAGAAGCCAAAAACGTTTTCCCAAAAATGGTGGCTTTCCCATACCCGAATTTGGACAGCCATACCTCTCTATTTCCCCAAAAAATAACTATTTCAACCAATTCTTGGGAGAAATAAATGATTGGGTACAAAAGTCAACATGGGTAGTTGAAGGTTCATGGGTTTCCTCAATGACACTTGGCTTGACTTGATTGGTTCAAGGGTTTGAATATTTCCCTGCCAATTCCTTGTAAAAATCATGCTCCCATACTCTTGCTGCATTGCATTGCATAGCTAGTTGTGGGTATTTTTATTAAAATGCATATTTACATGATATTTACGATTTCTAGTGTGTCTGGTTAGCACACAAACCATATGCATCAATTTTAACGCTAAATCAATGGTGGGGCCTTGGCCTTGAGCTCCTCACCATGATTTCATAACAATATTACATCATTTACATGTTAAATGAAATGGGGTCAAAATTAGGATATTACAATCCCCTCCCCCTTGGAATAACATCATCCTCTGTGTTCTCTTTATTTTTAGCAAGGTTCCGTGTCCTTCTTTTCAACTGCAACTGCAATGCCTTTCTCTCTCTTCATCAACGTCCATTGGATCTCTTTCCAATCCTTAGCTGCTCATACTAAGTCTTTTAGGACAACCACATGTCCATCGCATCCTTAAAATGGCTTCAAGGTCATTGCATCTAGCAATACCTATACTCAAACAATGAGTCAATTCATACGTCAAATCCATTCTCATAGGATTCATCTCTTAATCAATAGTTTAAAAACCATAGTCGAATCATATAAACACGTATATTCACATTAAATAAGCAAGAAGATGCAAGATAAACCAAATACTTATCTGCATAAGCATATTCCTTTAGCTCCACAGGTATCTCGCATTGACTTCAAACAACTATGGCACCCACAATACCTACCCCACCCAAAACAAGGATGGTACCTCTTCTCTGCTACACAGTCCCTCGAGTGTATCTACCCCTTCTAGTTCCCTTCAGGGTGTGCATCGAAAGGTAACCAAGTTTCTGCAAGCCTCGGATCACCTGTGCATATGTATATTAAAACAAATGTTACGCCAGTACACTGGCTGCGCCACATCATTCAAATAAACAATGCTAAGCCAGTACGCTGACTAGGTTTATCAGGCATTCCATTAACGAGTATGCTAATCCAGTATGCCGATTGGGTTTATCAATGATCCATATGGATATAGGTGGCCACCCACCTATTCCACTGGCTCAAAACAGTTTTTCATTCTGGCAGTTTTCTTGTTATTTTTCTACGATTTTTCGGCTCCCAAACTTTCGGGGCCGTTTTGAGGCCCTAAATGATGTTTTTGGGGAAATCTTGGTCCGACGGAGCTTATCAATTTAATGGTCCTCAGCGTAGTCCTCGGATAGATATTTCCAACAGGCTACCGAGCACCCCAAATGGAGATCATATGCAAAATTTATGACCCCGGGAAGTTGACTATTCAACTAACCACCTTGGGGCCGCAAACTTTATGACGGTTCATCTTCTAGGGTTAGGTTTTTGGATGCTTAGGATTATTTTCCTCATGCTTATGATAAATAGGCCCTTTCGTCCTCTCTTTGTATTCAGCTTGTCACGAATGAGCGTAGTCATCACATCTCTTCTCAAATTTATAGCTACCACCATTCTAGCTGCTTTTTATTTTACAGTTTGTTCTATTTCATTCATTTAATAGAATCTGAGTTTGTTGTATCGTTGTGTTTCTTGCCATATATTTGTGTATGTGAATATATATATATATATGCTCTTTCATTTCGTTCTCACATAAATCCGGATCAATCAAACATACAAAAACCATTTCCAAGCCAACATCTCTACTGGGTTTATCGGGCAATAAAACAACAGAATACGAGTACATGGCTCCTTCTCCTATGCAAACCAGTGGTTCCCTCCAAGAAATACATAGGTAACTCACTTGACTATAGGCTAGCATGACCCCACAATACCCACTCACACAACACAAGGATGGCACCCCTTCTCTGCTACACAGTCCCTCGGGCATACCCATACCTCTAGTGCTCTTCAGTGTGAGCGTAGAAAGGATACCAATGCCCATGCAATCTTCCTGAGTACCCATGCTCTTACTGGGTTTAACAGCACTGCGGAGAGTCAAGCACACATACAGAATTTTGCAAGGTTTCTCAAACCCAAGCCACTTTTGGCATTTCCTTTTCATTTTTAGCTTTAGCAGCTGACATCTGCTCCAATGGCATATTTTCACCATCTCACCTGCATTACACACAAGCATGCAGTTCACATGAGATGTCATCATAATAATTTCAATTAGAGTTTCTCAAATATGTTTCATACGGAAACTATATTTCCAAAACATGACTTCCTTCTCATGATGTTTAGCTCTTGCAGGCCATAACACATGGTCTTCCTACAATGTGTCCTCCTGACACAATTCACAAACAATCAACCAATCAATGACATTAATAATCGAATTCAAATATGAATTTACAATTACATCTCCTACAGAAATTAGATTTATTTAACCATGAGGCCATCCTCATTTTGTTTGGCCCTTGTAAGTGGTAGAACTCTGTCTGTTATGGATTTACACTTTTCTTCCATAACCTAAACATCCACCTACAACATGTCCTCTTGACACAATTCTAGAGAAGCCAAACAACCATTAGTAATTATCAGCAAAATCTCAAATCTGAAATTTACAATATGTTTCGTACATAAGTTAAATTTCACAACCATGAGACCCTTCTCATAATTTTTGGCTTTTGCACATGGTAGATTCCAGTCTTTATTATGGACTTACCCACATTGCCATATCCAAGACAATTCTACCTATAATCTAAAATTTTCAATTAGTCAAACACTTTGTGAGTATCTGTGGATATAATATTTTCATTGTTACAACCGTCACTGAAGTGATCTCAGAATTATAATACTCAATAATTCAAACACTATCAACTATTAATATCTCAAATGCAATGAAATATATTTACTTTATATGCATCATCGTTGCAATAAAATTGCAAGATACAATCACATTATATATGCAGACAAATAAAACTTTCAATATTCATGATTAAAAAATCATATAATTTCATGCAACTCTGTCCTTCCAACAAAGCATCCTGGTAGACCATAAAACATGACTACCTTCTTCATGCAAGTATTTTCCTACATCCATATCAACTCATGAAATGATCTTAGAATTGACAATAATTCATCATTTCATCTTTATCTAATTGCAATGAAACATATATATCACAACCATGCATTTGCACAATGCATCTCAACATGTGCACCCACACATATGCATGCACATTCACAACATTTACATAATCTTTTAATGCATATCCACTCAATGCCACCTTGCATCGATCCATAAATACCATAATTTCATGTCATGCATTCCCCCATGATGTTTTGGAAAGTATGGCTATTGCCTCAACACATCACCCAACCATCTCCCCAGTCACTTGGTTAACTTATATGGGTGCCTTCCTTCTCCACCCGAACAACACATCAGGAGTTTTCTCACTCCTTGGTTGTTGGCAAAGAGGTTTCATCCCAAATTAACACCAATGGGGAGTTCATGGGATACTTCTGTAGCACCATAGCATTACCATTACAACCACATTATGGCCTTAACCATTACTATCTCATATGGCATGCACTACCACAACAGGACCATAAGTCCTCACTTGCTTTGGTTATTAAACTCATAACCAACAAACACAAATGGCATGATATATTTTCATATGAATACATTTACAATTCAATACAGCTAGATGGTATAAGGATCCCTTCCCTTACTACCACATACCTCACCATACCTGGTGGGATAATGTTCGCATAAATGCATTAATAATCACATACATACCAATTTACGATTACTAAGTATGGCTAAAGGGATTCTTACTCAATCCCCTTTTTGTATGCAATCATAAATAAACCATTACCTGCATGGCTTCCATTAACATATTTGATGTTACCTTATCAGTTGGTCTCCTGCAAAGGATTACACCATCCTTCCACCAACCTCGTGATCATAGATTTATTGCACCAACCTTTTTTCATAAGGTTATTGGTCATATGTGACAATATCATCAACATCTTTAGCCATGCTTCGGTTGTCTTTGGTCCTACAACCAATGCCAACACCATTAATTATTAATAGCCACAATAATTATCTTAAGTGACTCATTGCATATGTAAAACTTCGCTAGCTTTACCAACATGCAACATAATATACATGCACAAGCATCTTCACATGCATTGTGCAATGTCTATTAATGTGCCCACTAGTGCATATTCACTTCATCTATCTAATCTCTTGCATTTTTGGCATTCCTGTGCCAAATTTTCTATACATAAAACTTGAAAATATAATCATATCAGCAAGAGAAGAGTTAAGGAATTCTCTCTTTCCAATCCCTCATCATAACAGGGAATTCCTCTTCCACATCATAGCTGGTCCAATTTCATGGCCTCTCTAGCAAGCACACAAGGAATCATTAGCTACGATTTTCTCACCAAACAACAATTCAATACATATACTCATGTATAACATTCCTACTTGCTACTTTCCAAGCATGCAATTCTTATGCTATAAACATAAATAGTTTAAGGTGATAAATTTCCCTCTTTATCAACATTGCCTTACTGCTCCAATTGCTTTCAAAAATTATGGGCAAGTTCAACTTGACCTTTCTTGGACTTCCTAGCACTCATTAGCGCTACAATTGATTCAATATCAACTCCATAAGGAGTCTTTTCCAAGTCCATTATATGCCCTTGTACCTCATTCAACTACGATACTTCCTTTTCTTTCTCATGGAAATATTTGCCACAATGTTGAACCATACAATTGATTCACACACGGTAATGCCTCATTCCCTAATTAGCAGCCTTTGCATGGCCACCATGTCACTATCGTCAGACACATGCCAATTCCACATACTAGGATGTCTTATTCCTATGAGTGACAACTTTTTTTTTGGGGGGGGGAATGGAATTGCCTTACCCATTCTCTTTACTTATTCATAAGTTATTGACTCATATCTTGTAACTTCTCTAATCATGCATGCACTATTCCACAAAGATGATTTATCCATCATCTTTACAAGTTACATGTCCCTCACCTACAGGTATATTCCATACTTTGTTCAACATTCTCTTATGGAATCAAATATCTATCTTTGATAATCAAGAGCTCCCATGCCTCTTCCTTGCAATTCAAATTGCATATATTACTAACAATAGTACATTGGATGCATTCTTATCCAAGGCACCAATGTCCATTATTGGTCCATTTCATCCTCCAATGATTAGACACAGTTATCACTCCTCCATAATGGATATTACAACCAATTACTCTTACTAAGGCTTCCACAACCTCTCTATGCAACTCATATTGCATATTCTGAGCATAGAGAATGCACTTCATACATTCTGGCTAAGGAACATCACTTCCTTTTAGTTTCCTTACTTCATCCCGTGCTTATAAAATACAATCTGCAAGAGTGTATTCTTATCCATTCAACATGTTTTTCCACATCTTAATGTGAATTACCATAATACTATCAACTGAGAATCCTTGCTCATTAGTGGAACATTGTCACTAAGCATCCAACCAGGCTTGCTTCAATTCTTCACATTACTAGCTAACCAACAATTTTACCATGATCATGATCCTAAATATGCCTCCAATTTTTATTTTGATAGCACCATTACCATGATGTTGATACCATAAAATTTACTCACCTTGAGTTACTTCCATATCTAGTATTCTTGCACGATCATGTAAGGCCTTTCCAAAAAAATTGGCTGCTTTGGAGGTCACCCACAATGAGAATTTCTTGCTCAATCAAGCCAAAAGGATTTCCTCTACCTGCTATTTGAAACAACTGGAAACTCGTTTCAAAGTCAGAACCTTTTGTTGATTCTCCTGCATTCTAGCCTCATCAGACTCTAAAAATACCAAAATAATTTCCATGCGTTTGGAAAAATATCATATTGACAATTGTTGTCAACCACATAATTCTCTCAAAATCAACAACTATATCGGGGGGTCAACGGGGGTCAAGGGGGCTTGCCCCGTTGTGGCTTTGGAAAAACTACTTAATTTCCCCATTTCGGCATACTTTTCCATTTTTCATCGACCTGTTTCGGTGGACGTATCAATTTGGCTCCGATCAACACACTTTTCCATTTTGCTCTGAAATCCTTTTGGGAGCGATTTTCATTTTGTCGTCGATCAACACACTTTCAGTTTTCCTTTGATCGGCACAATTCCCATTTCTCACTGATCTGTTTCAATGCACTTTTCACTTTGTCGCCGACCTGCTTCGATGCAAAATTCAATTTTCCTCCGATTGATGCATTTTTTACTTTGTCGTCGATCGGCGCAATCGTCGATTTTCCACCTACCAGTTTCGGCGACTTTTCCAGTTTCTCGTCGATCGACGGACTTTTACTTTTTCGTCGACCCCTTCGACGAGTTTTCCATTTTACGCCGAAACGCCCTTTTTCGGCCACTTTTGATTTCTTGTCGAAATGTATCGGCAACTCTTATGATTTATCACCGATAGTTCCGACGCTCCTTCCAATTTTGCGCACACATACTTAAGCAGAAAACTCAAAAACTTAGAAAAAATTTGAAATTTTTGAAATTTTTCCTAATGATCAATGGTGATCAGGAAGGGGTCTTACCTCTGCAATTGTGAGATGTAGCCCATGTAGGCCCAATGTTGCAACCTGGCTCTGATACCACACTGTCACGTCCCCTCTCATCGATCCAACGTGTAACGCCCTCTCGCGTTACAATGACTAAACAAAACACACAATTTTTTATTATTATAAAGAATAACATATTTATAAATTAATCACATGAATAATACATTATGCACACAATTGTGGAAGCATAAGTCTATTATAAGACCCATAAACATATCTATAACATGTCTTCAACATTTCAGTATTAGTTTCAAAACTTTTACTTAACTAAACCAATCCATGGTTTTTGTAAACCATACAACCAATTCATGGTTTTGCTTTAGTTAACTAAATCATCTCTTTAAACTAAAACAACAAACCAATTCAAAATAATAATGGTAATTATAACTGAGCTCATGGTATTTGTAAACCGTGCATTATCCAGGTTATGATTTACAGTTGAACATTTATTCCTCATTATCTTTCACAAAATTTTCATCATAACTCCCTTTTAACCATTTTTACCAATTCCTAAAAACTAGGACATTTTCCACCATTCTTTAAGTTCCAATTTCAAATATACAGAGAATATGAATGAGTTATTTCCTTCATATTTTTCTAATGTAACCAAAGAAATACTTTAAACAGAAAATGATCAACAATTTCCAGAATTTAATTCAATTCTGGAAATTCTATCTAAGGGTTATTATATTCTCATGGATTAAATTAAAACGGGGAATTAATTATTTCAACCCAGAAAATATGATTTCGCAAAATATAATTCTTTAAAATTTCATTTGTACCCAAATTATATTTATTATGCATAGAAATGTCGCAAGCATAATTTCTCAAAGCATACTTGCAGAGAATTAATATATAACAGAATACAATTCAAAACCATGAAATCTCAGCATTACTCTCTCTCAAATTATCATTTAACAAAGAAATTATAGAAAATTAGAATTATGAATATACTTATCTGAGAATTCTGTCTTGAAACAAGCAACTGACTGTGTGTGATCCACGCTCCACCCAACCGCGGAACTTGTCCAACCTGTATTATTTCAGCTCCCAAGTCCACCCTTGAGCCAATATCCAGACATTAGCTATAGTTAACTCGCCAACCCCCTTAGTTCACTCATAGGGACAACGTAAAAATAACTAGGAAATATGAAATAATCTCTACCAGGCACAACCAAAACAACAGTTTCTAACCAATTCCTTGTCAATTCCGCAATTAACCCACCAGAGCTCCTTCACAGACACACATCGATACACTTCACTGCAGGTGTCGAAATTCCACTCGAGGTTTCATGCACAAATTGCCAATTGACTTGCTAATTCAACCAAAGGAAATACAATGCCAGTACAGGTTGTAAAAACAGAGTTTTCTTCACCTCCGTGATACACTTCACTGCCAGAGTCTAAATTTCATTCAAGGATTTCGCACCACCATAATTTTCCTAGCAACTGAATCAGCCAGCAACAGTTTTTCCTCTTCAACCCCCCAGGAATTCGCCACCCCCAGCATTCCTGGAAAACGAGTGTCCCCCTTTGGTTTCCCACGTGGCTCTCCCAAAGGAGCCACGTTACCTTCTCCCTAATTTCCATTAACAACTTAATTAAACTTAATTAAGTTTTTCCCAAAGTTTAATTAATAATATTTAATTAGTAATCACTCCCCCATTTGAGTCTGGCTTTGGAAAACAACTGAACAAGGAGACAAGGTACATAGGTAAACCTTACCCCCCTCACAAACCTCGGTTAATATTTGGATCTCCTCTTCGGCATATTGCTCACCACGCAGCCAGCTGGAAATTTTATATTAAAATAATAAATATGTTATGTACATACTTCATAGCAAAAATGTTTAGAATGCAGTATCAATTATAAATATGGGCCAGGGGTATTACAAATCCCCGCCCCTTAGAGTTTACACCGTCCTTGGTGTTAGTGCGACGCCAGTCGACAGGGGTCCCACTCACTGTCGACACATACCGTAGTCTTCCTGAGCACCAGCCCGGATAGGGTTTATCCCGCCTAGAAACACCTGCAGAGTAGATGAGGTCTCACCCGAGGCGTCCAGGAAGAGCAGACGAAACCATGTTTCCGCTGAATGAAGGAGGATGGCTACGACTATGATACTTAAACTTATTGCAACACTAGGATAGAGATCTTTAAGCATTCAACATAGTATTAAAGCGACATTCAACCAAGACATTCATCATTGCAACAACAGTAATTGTAAAGCAAGTATTGCATCAAGAAGCATGACATCATTTCTATAGTGCAATATCGCATTACCATAACTGAACAGATTAAACACAGAGATTGTACCAAAATAGCTTCATCATATTATCATTGTCGACTCGGATACAATGTCTCTGCAAAAACTAGATCTCCGCAATGACTCTTAACAACCAAACATACCCGGAAACATACAACCAATATCAGGGCTTCGCACAATATTTCCAGCATTCAATCCTGATTCTAATTCTCATAATCATCATCATGCTTTCATCACTTACAATTCTTATCTATATATAGGCTTCCGCCTTACAATTCTTGTCCACTTTCTAACAACTTGTTAACTGACACTTATGGACAAATGACTCAATATCTAATTGACTTATCCAAAAACGACAAAAAACCCGCATTATGCGGTATAACTGACTCAACAGTACATAATATGTGGTCCAAATGACCCAAAACCCGCGATCCGCAGTACAATTGACCCAAAATGCATAAAATAATTTTCCGTTCATCGCCATTCGCGCCATCTTCTGCCTTGCCGCAGCATCGGAGATGCCGCGATAGCACTCTACCAAACCGCCTGCCAACAGGCCCCCAACACAATCTTGTGGCTCACCCTCGATCCACGTCAACTGGAGACGGTGTACTCTGTCGTTTTGACTTTGAAGTCCTCGTATGATTGTTCGATTGTCCGCACCACCTCCTTGGCTTCCGTAGCCGCTGACTGACTGTCGACCACATCTTCTGTAGATGGATGATCTGTAAGCTTTGCCACTACCTGTTGTCGACACTTATGCACTGCCTGCAGAGCTTCACTAGCTTGCATCATGAATTTGTTGCCGCTGTCCTGGAACTCCTCTAACTGGGCCACGCATGTCTTTTGTCGCTCGTCCGCCTTGGTGACACGGTGTTGCAAGTCTTTTAGCTCTTGAGACTTAGCAACTTGCTCCAGTGGTGGCATTGTGCGCATTGCGGCTTTCAATGTGGCCAACTGTCCCTCCTCCTCCTGTTGATACTTAGTCAGTTGTTCAACCTGCTCATCCTGAACAATGCGGCCCCAGAATTGTACAGTTTTAGTTGTGAGGCTAGTTTCCTGAGTCTCCAGTTCCTCCTTCTAAGCGGCAGCTTCCTCAATTTCCCTTCTTCGTTCATCCACTTCAACCTGAGGAATACCCGGTTTCATCTAGGCCTTCAACTCGTGATTCTCCTGTCGCAACTAAATAATGGAAGCCCCCAGTCGCTGCACCCGGTGGAGCACGTCTACCTCTTCAATGGGCTCCGACACATGTTGATAAGCTTTCGTGATCGCCCAGTCAACCCGTACACTGTCGTCCCACATACAAGCCTTTTCCATAACAAGGAAATCATGTTCCTTTTGTAGGCCTTCGATTTCGCGTGCATTCTCAGCTTGTTCTTCCTTGATGTGTGCTTCGAGGTCATCCACGGCCTGCTGTGCAGAAGCAACCCTGGCGGTCAATTCTTTGATAGTGCGCTTCACATCGGCCTCACTCACCTGTAGTCGTACACACATACCACTGATCTGCCCCAGTCAGTCTGTCGTTTCCTTGCTGGTAGTAGCCTGCATAGTGGTCAACCCTTCCGATGGCAATGCATTAACATTGAGGGTCATTGTCTTCAACTGCTGCAGCAACGTGTTTACTGCCGCATCTTCGGTCATAATCGCAGTCGGGGGAATTTCCACATTCCTCACCCATGGTTCAGTGCTGATTGTGCCAAAGGTTGTTGTTGCTGCTTTGTCTGGTGCCTTTCCGGAAACCATATCATACAAAGACTCTAACCGAGCGGTGATCACATGGAATCCTTCATCCACTTTCCTTGCCATCTTGTCTGCCGTTGCAGAGGATGCAGTATTGAGCATTGTGAGCAAGCGTCCCAACTACGCCTCGGCAGGCAAGGACAACCCGTTGATCGTTGCATGCTCCTGATACCTTTTCGAGCGGTTTTCTTCAAGGTCCCGGTCGCTATCATCCGATATTGATTTGGTAGATTCTTGCCCTGAGTCATGGTGACTCTGCTGGTCCTGTGCCGATACCCGATCATCTGGGCCCAACGCTGAGCCACCGACTTCTATCTCCGCTAAACTCATGGGTTGTCGCCATGCCTCCGGCCACTCATTCACAGTAGCCTCCAAATCTTCGGACGTCACCTTATACGAGGTTTGCAACCATTGTCGATCAGGATCACGGCGGGATTGTATATGTATTGTATGCGATCGAATTGCAAATGCCATGACTGGTCTGAACCACGCTGCAGTTTCTTCAGATATTCGCGGAACTTGTGTTGCTGCAGCATAAAGCATCTCCCAAAACAGCCAAAACTGCAATTGGCATTCCCGGAGTCTCTCTGGCTCCCATACATACCATAGATTCTGATACCGCGCACCCCGTCGTTCTGCTGCAGCCGGACAGTCCATGCCCTGGTATGTGCCAAGATCCTTCCATGCGACGAAGGCGATCAACAGCAACAGCCAACTGTATATGAAGGCACCCTTTCCTGATTGGACCGCCACAGTGTCCTCCATTAATTGATTCAAGAGATACAGGGACCAGTTCATTTGGACCCCTTCCAAGCATTGCTCTGCGCATGCAACGATCCCCGAGTTGCATTGGTTAGGTCGACCACCCTAACCACCTTGCAGGATAGGATCTTAATGCCCGTGGGTACCGCCTGATCATTGCAGTTGCTGGTGCGATACCCACGCTCATCCGTTTCTAAGCCATATTTATGTGCCAACTGCAGCTCTCGCTTTTTGTCGTTTGCCTTTCCTTGGATGAACTGTGACAGATGAACTCCATTTTTAGGCAAGCCGGTTATGTACGAAATTAAGTCGACGGTGACCGGGACTTCTCTGTCCAGCCACAACGAACCACGATGAAAGCACGCGAGAAGCTGCTTTACGCATGCATTGACTTCTGCCAGTCGCCCAAAATGTGTCATGTTAAGAAGCCCTAACAAGCCGGCCTACTTCAATTTTCATGCCCAGTCTTGTACTGCCGGTGTCGGGGAAAGTCGTGTCTCAGGCACATATGGGGCGGATGCAATGTCAAGGTAGGCCACCATATCATGGTCATCGTAGCGTAGGCGCATCAACGTCGGCCCGATATCCACAAAGCACTCCATTCCAGCCGGGAGCGCTGGCATCTTTACACCATACTTCTGTTTCGGGTTTATCTTGCGCGGGGTGGCATCCAGCCGAATGGGAGGGATATACCCAAGGATGTCACTGGATGACAGTCCTGCCCATGGGGTAGACTCAAGAATGCGGTGACTGGATTTCCCCACCTATTCCTGAGCTTCACCAACCGTTGCGGTGGATGACCGAAGTATCCTCTTACTCTGTGGGGACTCAGAGTGCTGACCTCCCCGTCGCTTCTTAGCGACGACTGATGCTCCCACCGGCATATTTGCAACTTTGGCTCCAAGATCAACGGCTCCGGATGACCCAACTTCTTGCTTGACAACCACCGGGATGAAGGGAGACTCCACTTCGTTGCTAATCTCGACTGTCTCTAGTTCGCCTGGCATACCTCGCAGCACCTCGTTATATGCTTATCAGCACCTTGCTCAATTCACGACTGCACTCTGCAACAACACTTCACAACTGATTTCTCGATGTCTTCTGACCAACTCCAATCCGGTTTTATAGCATCTAGCCGAATCCTCCGTAATCATCACGAAATCATGCTTTAATTCAACCAAAATCCTGTATTAATGACGCAAATCCGTTGTTGATCCTATCAGCCGATCGGCTGGATCCGCCATTAATGCCCATCATTCGAACAAGCGTCGTTAATTAACTGTTTTAACTTTTGTCATTTATTATTGATTTGACCTGGTCGCAATACTTCCACATGTCACCGACCGCTCCAAACTTGCGGCAGAAGCCTCCCTGCTTCCGCATTTCATCTGTGTTGGTGAGACATCCTACCACCAATCAATCTACTTCTCTTTTTTTTTCTCTCTTTTCAATGCGACTCAGGCATCGCGGTATTCCAAGCCCGACTGATAGGGCTTCAACCTATGACCATTCACCAATTTTGGGAGCATCGACCCATCCAGCTGCTGCAGCTAAACCACGCCCCCTGAAGTAATACTACCGATGCGATACGGAGCCATTTGTTAGTGCAACGCCAGTCGACAGGGGTCCCACTCACTGTCGACACATACCGCAGTCTTCCTGAGCACCGGCCCGGACAGGGTTTATCCCGCCCAGCAACACCTGCAGAGTAGATGAGGTCTCACCCGAGGCGTCCAGGAAGAGCAGACAGAACCATGTTTCCGCCGAATGAAGGAGGATGGTTGCGGCTATGATACTTAAACTTATTGCAACACTAGGACGGAGATCTTTAAGCATTCAACATAGTATTAAAGTGACATTCAACCAAGACATTCATCATTGCAACAACAGTAATTGTAAAGCAAGTATTGCATCAAAAAAGCATGACATTATTTGTATTGTGCAATATCGCATTACCATAACTAAATAGATTAAACACAAATATTGTACCAAAATAGCTTCATCATATTATCATTGTCGACTCAGATACAATGTCTCTGCAAAAACTAGATCTCCGCAATGACTCTTAACAACCAAACATACCCGGAAACATACAACCAATATCAGGGCTTCGCACAATATTTCCAGCATTCAATCCTGATTCTCATTCTCATAATCATCATCATGCTTTCATCACTTACAATTCTTATCTATATATAGGCTTCTAGCTTACAATTCTTGTCCACTTTCTAACAACTTATTAACTGACCCTTATAAACAAATGACTCAATATCTAATTGACTTATCCAAAAACGACCAATAACCCGCATTCTGCGGTATAACTGACTCAACAGTACATAATATGTGGTCCAAATGACCCAAAACCCACGATCCGCGGTACAATTGACCCAGAATGCATAAAATAATCTTCCGCTCATCGCCATTCACGCCATCTTCTTCCTTGTCGCAGCATCGGAGATGCTGCGATAGAACTCTACCAAACCGCCTGCCAACACTCGGTGTTTACCATTGTATCAAAAATATACATGATTACTGCAGGAATATTTACATTATTAATATACATATTTCAAAATAGATGAGGATACTCTTCCCGCATTATATCTTCCAATTCCCAAGTAGACTCCTAAGGGTTGTAATGGGTCCATTGGACTTTCACCTGTCCGATGAATCTGTTCCTGAGTACCTTGCTTCTGCGATCCAATATGCGAAGTGGTTGAACCTGTATTTCCCCTTCGGGTTCCACCTGAAGAACATACCAATCAAGTACATGATTATTATCATAAACATACTTTTTTCAGTAATGAAACATGAAATACATTGTGTATTTTGATTGTGGGAGGTAGTGCTATCTCGTAAGCTACTAATCCAACACTACAAAGGACCTCAAATGGGCTACAAAATCTAGCGGCCAACTTTTTGCAGTTTCCCAACCGCAAGGAACTTTTCTTGCCTCTAACTTTTAGGAACACCATGTCCCCACCCTGGAGTTCTCTATGAGTTCTTCTTTTATCTGCGTAACTCTTTTGATGGTCTTCTGCCATCTTTAAATTTTGTTTTATCTATACTACTTGTCGCTCGATATCTTTACTACTTGGATATTATTAAGGAAGACCTGAAAAGGATGCTGAATTGGACTCGAAAGAAGGACAAGATAGGAGGAGCCACAAACTCGTCCTTCCTGTCCTTAATACCTAAAGACAAGAAGCCCCTTACAATAGAGCGATTTCGACCAATATCTCTCTGTAATACTTCTTATAAAATTCTGGCTAAAATCCTGGCCACCAGAATGAAGAAGATCATGAATAGACTGATATCAGAGACCCAAGGTGGTTTTATTGCTAGAAGACAAATTTTGGATAACATTATAGCTGTGCAAGAAGCTATCCACTCCAGCATAAATCGTAAGCAGCAAGGCATGGCTTTCAAGCTTGATATGGCTAATGCGTTCGACAGGGTCAACCACTTCTTCCTCTTTGAAATCATGATTAAGTTTGGCTTGTCACAACTCTTTGTTAGATGGATAAAGGCCTACATCAGTGGACCCTGGATCGCCCCGTTGGTAAACAGACGCCCAATTGAATTTTTCTAAGCGACTCGTGGTCTCCGACAAGGGTGCCTACTCTCTCTATTTCTCTATATTTTGGTGGCCGATTCTTTGAGTCGCAGGCTACATAGTCTCCAGTCCTCGGGAGACCTCAAGGGTCTTAAGATTGCAAGGGGAGTCCGGGTAGCTAATCATGCGCAATCCGCAGATGATACTATCTTATTGGGTGGCACCTCCACTGTCATAGCTGTTTGTTTCAAAAAAGCTCTCACTACTTTCCTTAGCACCTTGGATGGAAAAATCAATGAGCTAAAGTCAAAGGTCTACGGCTAGAACTGTCCCCCGGCAACTATGTATAGCATCTCTAGAATCTTTGGCTTTGAAGGATACTCTAGCTGGAATGCCTTCAATTACCTTGGAATCCCAATCTTCAAAGGGAGAAAAGAAAGGAGGACTGGCAAGGGTTAATTGATAAAATAAACTAATAAAAAAATTCGGCATGGGGATTTCGATGGCTCAATACTGCGGGGAAGCTCACCCTGATAAACTCCATCTTGTCAGCCTACCCTATCTATGTCTGCTCCATCTCCCTTGCTCCAACTTACATTATTCGGGAAATCAGAGCTTTTCTATGGCGGGGGGGTAAAGTGAACAACACTAAGAAGTTTCATTTAATTAATTGGGACATTGTCTGCAGTCCGAAAAATAAAGGTGGAGTTGGAGTCAAAGATCCAAGAATCATGAATCTAGCTCTTGGGGCCAAGATACTGTGGAGGATTGTCTCGGATAAAGACACCTGGTGGAAAAAACACTGCAGAAAAAATATATGAGAGGACTTAGAAAACATTGCATTGAAAATATTGACATGAAGAAGAAAGGTTCCCCTATCTGGGACTTATGTAAGAAAGCTGCATTCATTTTGAAAGACAAAATGCATTGGATTGCTGGTGATGGTAAGAATATCAAGATTTGGTTTGATACTTTGGGAAGAAGCTCTCCAGCTAATTTTCGACATGAGCTAAGTCATCTTAAAACCTGGATGGACAGGTCAAATCTCCTCTCCTTGTTCGATATCTCCAACAGGTCCAACAGTGGTCGTTGGATTGGTTGGAAGGATTTAGATCTCCCTCTGCATCTGAAGGATGATTACAACGCCCTTCTCCTCTTATTACAAGAAGATTTCCCTATCAGCTGCAACCTCAAAGACAGGCGTGGATGGGGCAGATCAGGAGTGCACTCGGTGAAGGAAGGTTGTCATTACATTCAATCGAGAAAGGAAGGATGTGCTGGAGATATAAATTGGTTCAAGGTCTGCTGTAAGGATAGTCTCCCCAAGGTGAATGCTTTCTTCTGGACGCTTGCTCATAGGAAATATTTAACCACAGACAATCTCAGAAAGAGAGGTATTGAAGGGCCACTTTGTTGCATCTTATGTAAAGCTGCAGAAGAGACATTAGATCATCTATTTCTTAACTACAGCTTTACGTTGGAGGTTTGGAATTTGGAACCTAGAAGTCTAGGTGTCAATCTGGTAATCCTACCAAGTGGAGCGATTTTTTCAACTGTTGGAAGGACTTCTATCATGGCTTTTTTTTCAGAAAACCGGATTTCTCCAGAGCCTAGAATGCTCTTCCCCGGTTCATCAGTTGGAAGATCTGGACGGCTAGAAACAAGGATATTTTTGAAGGAACGGTCGCCACTCCCAGAAAGGTTTATGTTGCAGCTAAGAACCTCTGGGTGGAAGTTCTCTCTTTGCGAGGGATGACTAGTATTCAAAAGGAGCCCCTATCTGTGCTTGAAATAAATTGGGTGGCAGATTTCTTGGTGCAGAACCTCTCCTCTGTTCAACCTTCTTCTCTCCAGAGCGTGAGCCAATTGACCTGGCAGATTAGAATTGACAAGAGTGAACTCCAGCATTGGATAACTCAACAGGGAAGCAGCATTCTATTCTTCGACGGTGCTTCGAAGGGTAATCCAGGGTTGGCAGGCATGGGGGGAGTAATCCTAGACTCCTTGGGGAACAAGCAGAAGGACTTCACCTGGGGCATTGGGAGAAAGACCAACAATGCAGCAGAATGGTTAGGACTCATCAAAGGATTGGAAATTGCAACCAACTTGGGAATCAAGAAGCTCATCGTTCTTGGTGACTCTCTAATCATAATAAGAGAAGCAAGGCGACTTATAGAAAATCGGAAAGATCCCATCTCGAAAATGCATCTTCTTCTCCAATGCATCAGTGATGAATTCCATAAGCTCACCTTCCTTCATATTCTCCGAGGATTGAACGAGAAGGCGGATAAGATGGTGAATATTACGGTCAAGCTAGATTATGGGACTCTAAGGCTCGATGATGAAAAATTGGAAAACACTTGGATCCCTTAAATCCAGTTCTAGTTCTTATCTATCCCAATGGATACTTTGCATTTAAGAGGCATATCTTTTTTAATTAGCCTCATTATTGAGAATTTTTGGGATTTCTCCCTTGGAGAAATGACGGCCTTTCTAGTCCTTGACAGCGCCCTTCGCATGCACGAAGTTAATGCTGCACAGACCCCGGACATCTGGCTGGCATGCGAGATCCACGGATTGATTAAATTCCCCTACCAGGCATATCTCAGATCTCATTCTTCTGTTGTCTGTCAGTTCGACGCATTCTCTAGCCAGAACTTGTTGTTGGTATTGTGCAACGGATCCTTTGCTGATAAGGAAATGGATTACCTTGGAACTGGAAGTGGAGGGGAGCACTATTGTCATGGTGGGGGGTGTAATCAGGGGAATGTGAAACATGCTTGTGGGAATTGTTGCAATTCGATACGTGGCCTTAATGCGGGGTGTGGTAAGGGTGTGCAGCATGGTGAAACGTGGGGGGAGTCTGTGGACCTGGGAATCAATCCAGGAATTGGGCCCTGTCGAAGGCACTCAGGAACTGGAAACGTAGTCGGCCAGGATGGAAATCGCAGTATCTCCAAGTTTGAGGTGGAGTTTTTGGATCGTCTGCAGGATCTGGAGCTGCAGATGAGGATGGTTTGGGGAGACAACATCAAATTCAAGAAGGTAATTTCCCATATGTATAATTTGGCAACTACTTCTCAAGTTGAGATTCAAGATCAGTATTCTCACATGGCTGCAAAGATTGAGCACTTAGAAGAAACCTTGGGTCTGGCCTACCCCCGCAAGGTTCGGAATCCCAAGGCAACTGACAGTGAGCTTGTGGATATCAACCGAAAGATGGAGAAGCTGAAGAAGTTCATGGCCTCATTTGGTAACTTTGTAGATCTGAGTAATGAAAAGAACAAGGTCGGGGAAGCTGCTAAAGCGACCATGGATATTGAACCTAACTAGCTCCAAAGTCTGGATTTATGTGAGAACGAAATGAAAGAGCATATATATATTCACATACACATATATATGGAAAGAAACACATTAATACAATAAACTCAAATTATATTAAAATGAATGAAATAGAACAAACTGTAAAATAAAAGCAGCTAGAATGGTGGTAGCTATATCTCTGAGAAGAGATGTGGCAGATACGCTCATTCGTGACAATCCGAATACAAGAAGAGGCCAAAAGAGATCATTTATCATAATCATGAGGGCAAGAACCCTAAACATCCAAAAACCTAACCCTAGAAGATGAACCAAAGTTTGCGACCCCAAGGTGGTTAGTTGAACGGTCAACTTCCCGGGGTCATAACTTTTGCATACGATCTTCGTTTGGGGTGCTCAATAGCCCATTGGAAAGGTCTATCCTAACTCTACAACTTTCAACTAAGATATAATGAATGGCATTTGAAACCATTGGCCCCCCGAATCTCCCAAAAACGCCTTTTAGGGCCTCAAAACGGCCCCGGAAGTTCGGGACCCAAAAAACTGTAGAACAATTACTAGAAAACTGCCAAAATGGAAAATTGTTTTGAGCTAGTGGAATAGGTGGGTGGCCACCTATATCCATATGGATCAAATGTTCCCAAGATTTGGAAGAAGAGGATAGGGGTAAGTTTACACTGGGGAAGTGAATGTGCTTCTCAATGTTGTCTACGACCAATTTTCTTCTTTTTGATATAAGTCCCAAATCCATGTTTGTGAAGGCAATAAAATTGCTCATGCAACAAGAAAGTGGTTCTTAGTGTGTTTTACAGTGGTCTCAAAAGATGGTTTTGGTGACAATTTTGATTAATGGCATAAAGTGAAAAAACACACCCCTATGAAAACTAACAAGAGTTATCCAATCCACGATGACTTGAAATGGCATTCCAATTGACTCAAACAATGGTGATGAAAATCCACGAAGTAAGGAAAATGAAGGTATGAATGAACAATTATACAATTATGCTAACACACATTATGAGGTGAAAGTTAAGGGGGTAACCTCTATCTACCTTAGGTACCCTCACAATCCCATGAAATCCACCTAGTGGCAAGCCTTTGAATGATCACTAAGATGCCTCTTTTCAAGCTGTGGACAAGGCAATATTAGCCCCATTAGTCAAGCGACGCATGGATTTAAACGAGTTGGTAGACTTAAACAAACCTGCTAGTATGGCCTTAGCATTAACGCTATTAATATGGCACATCCCTTATACTGGTAAAGTACTCTCAATATAAAGGGCTCCAATATTCATGTGATAATGTTTATGTTTCAATGAGAAACAACCATGGAATGTTGTTTGGATGCCTAACTCCATGGTCCTGACCTATACTATAAATTATTTTTGGTTCTCGTGAGAGGATTTAATTAATTATATTAATTGGATGCTTTTTAAATTCCTTGGCTTGGTGACATGGACTAGGCATGTTGTCTTTAAAGAGTGCATTTGAAGGTGTTTCAATCTCCCAACTAGTTATAATTCACCACTTATCATTGATGAGCATAAGACAAAGAACATTGTCCATTGTAGAAGAGTCTTTAGGTCATTCAATGTGACCACATGTGATGCGATCAACTGAAAATGTCAATGTGAAAAGGTCGAATGTTGAAAAAAACTATCGAGGAGAAAACAATTGAAGGCAACAAATACCTGAAATGGAATGATTTAATTCTTTATCAAATAAGTTCCTTAACTTTGAGCAATTTAGTGAAAACCAACAATGTTACAACAATTTCTAAATCATAGGAAAATTAATATGTTGAAATAACATTTATGCAAAGAAAAAAATTGCTATAAAATTGATATTAATGTGTAACATGTAGGCTGCAGAAGCCACAGTGGCATGATCGTGCAACCAAGACATAGTTTGCCTACACAACTTTGAATTGTGTGGGTTTTAAAGAGAAGCTTGTGGGACTTTGTTGAAATAGGAAGAACATACATGGGAATAACTGGTAATGTTAGAAAATTCTTTTTTTAAGTATGGACCTCATGGTTGTGTCTTGGGGTCAAGGGGGCAGCATATGAAAGCTTGGAACTACCAAAAAGATATAAATAACCCTAGTAACGACTAAAAACAATATTAATGGCTCAAATCTCTATTACACCACCATTTTTTATGCTTTTTTTGTATGTGTGTACCAAAGCAATGTGAGTTGGTTGTTAGGAGCCAAGGAAGATAAATGTTAGTGACAAATAAATCAAAGCTAACAATGTTAACCCTTAGGCATGCACATTGGCTAATGAACCATTCAAAATGTGAATTTAAATAATTTAAACACTGTATTGGGTGGAAGCAAGACCTTATTAAGCCAATGGAAAGGCAAAAAACTAGCTAATATCATATGAGGAGTAACTTGCAAACATGGTCTCCAATCTTTTCCATGGGAAGGTCCTTTGTCCCCCCAATGGGCTCTCTTTGCCGAAGCAATATTGAGGAATCATTTACCCTTCCGCAATCAACACTTAGAAGAGGAATTTGGCAGCATCAAGTGAAGAAAAGATAAGAAACACAAGTGGAAGCAAAGGATTCTTACTCTATGGCACAATCTTGGTAGCATAACCTCAACACAACATGATATTGTAGAATGCATGGAATATTCTTGTATTTATAGGCTAGAGGTGGGATTGACATTGAACTTTTGCCCGTGTTAATGCACAAGATTCAATTATGGGAACCCATGTGATTGACTTGACCAAAGGGAGGCTACGTACCCTCCTATTGAATGAAGAAAGGCAACCAATATGGCCTTGCATTTTCCCACCAAGCTTCCGAGGTGACCTTTACTATTAATGGGCCATATAATTGCTCAAATCATGCCACTATAGTGAAATCAAGAGAATTCTCGCATGAGTCGCACAAGTAGTAAAGATAAACTCACGTGATCCCTCTAGTGGTTAACTTAAAGTTTGACTTCGATTCGAGTTGTGCAATTGGCCTAAATTCTATGTTTTTTATAGTATTATGTATGGTTAATCTTTGTTTGGATTGTCTCCTACCAAAATCACTTAAGTGTTGTAGGTGGATGAAATTTGTGTGCTAACATAGGGATTGGTAGTTTGTCCCATGTCACAATCATAGATGAAAACATGTTTTTGAGAACTCAATATTATTATTGCAAGTGAGGAAGATATCAAGGTGATGGCAACTAGGGAAAATTTTAAGGATCCATAATTTTTTTGAAGTGTAGAAACCTTGGTGAATCTTAGTAATTCTTAAATTTTCAACCATAATATGTTTGACGATATATTTGTAAAAACATTCAAAATTCTAAGAATTTTATGTAGTTTCTGGACAATTTTGGCAATGTTTAGTGTAAAATATATATTATCCTATAGAATTTGGGTGGATCATTTTAGAGAAATTTTGAAATTGTCGAATCTTTATTTTGGAAAAAAACATAAAAAATTAGCCCATTAAACATTAGAAAAACATTAAACATTTTCGCCCCTAAAATGTTTCATGATGGCAGAGAACCAAAATGTACATATTCTATTTTAACTTTTAAGTTGTGGATGTGATATTTTAATATGGGATCTAATTTGCTCTCCATGATAATAGTGGCAACTTCATTTTAAAATTATGTTTTTGGAAAAACAAATTAATTGTTTTTAACATCAATGACTATATTTATGACCAAGTTCATTTAGAGATGAGGAAATTTGGTGAAAATGATGTATTAATATATTTGTAATTATAGTATTTATTATCAATGATATATAATAATAATGATGATGATTTAGTTATTAATTTAGAATTGAATTCAATTGTGAATTGTTTGCAATAAATATACGATGTGAAAATATGGTTTAGTTTTTTCAATTGTTAAGTGTGCATAGCTATACAATGACATCGGTTTTCTTAGATGACACTATCATTTTGAAGCGGTTGTTGTGACAATGACCCGTGTTCAAATTCTAGTGGGCATCTTCATACCCCATATCGTGAGGGATGTGATTATTGATTATATTGAATATTGATAATGTAGCTTACGGGCAAATTATTGTGTAGCATTGGCAAACCTCTTACTTCATGTATGTGTGTGAGGGTTAGTCAAGACTATTTATAAATTTACCATTTCTAAAAAAATGAATTCCCATTAAAAAAAAAATCTCGAGGGGCCCACCCGAAGGAGCCTCACCCTATCGGATCCAGGTTCAGGAGACTAACCCCAAAGGACCAAGGGATTTGAACGTCTGACCTCAACTACTTTGGTCTTGGACTCGGAAGCTCCAACCAACTAAGCTACCCCTCGGGGCTATTTACATAATTTCACTTATTCATTCAAACATGGAAAATTAAAATGAATATTGCTACAATGAATAAATTATCATTATAATGAATAAATAATTGTTATAATGTATATAATGAAAAATGAAAAATTAGAAGGTAATTTTTTTTCAATAGTATGTGTTGGTATCTTCCCTGTCAAATGTGAAGCCCTAAAATGATGTATTATATACAAGCATAAGCTGGAAAAAATTGACCATGGTAGGTTTTCAATCATTTTAAAATGTCCTTTATATAGTAATAGTAAATGTGTTTATAGTGATATTTTCAATCGCAATTTGGTTTATGAAATCCTAAATCAAAATAACCAAACTAAACTTTGGACCATATGTCTAAATAAGTAATTATGAGATTTTAATTCCCGATTTTCTTCTTCACTCGCTCTTTATATGGGTTTGTGAATCATATATCTCCGAGTGAGGCCATTTCCAAAGCATTAATAATGGTTTAAAGTTTGATTTTATGCAGTTTATTAGTGTGTTAAGATTTTTCATATTCTTTAATATATTGCAATTAAAAGGCTAGCATTGATCTAAATTCACATTGTGCAATAATCTAAGTTGTGTTTTTTAAGGTAACTTATCTTGGGGCAAACCATCAAATATTTCCTCTCATTTTGAGGATGGTATCCAGGTAAACTCTAAATTCTTCAAGGCACAAGGCCAAGTCAACAACAAGACTTGAAGACATTACAACAATATACTCATTATGATCCCAACATATCACTTATATGAAATAGAATTTGGGTGGGAAGGATAACACTCCATTTCACAACCAGTCGAACTATACCCATTTAACAATAATCTAAATTGTGTTAGGTCCAACTATCATATCATGGAGTTGTGTTATAACCAACTATCTTACCGTATCATGTCGCATAGTTTATGTATGCTTTTTCAAAATTTTATATTAATGTTACACCACATATTAATTTTAAGTTTTCCTCGTATGAAGTTGAAGTGATTTCTTTTATATAGCAAATAAATTGAGGCAAAAATGTTCACTATTGCAAGTGGTGTGTCACCTACCCAAATTTCTGAACATTATTATTTATTTGCAAAAATACTTTATGTTAAATTTAATTACAAGTTTTGTAATTATGATCAGTTTTGATCATGGATGAATGTAATTACTGAATATTATTATTTAAATAAATTAATTAGGAGACAAACACTCAAGAGGACTGTTGAATGAGTGTTCACTGACCCACTAGGAGGAATGGAAGCTGTTGGAAGGTATGGGACACATGACAGCAGTTACATCACACCACTAACTGTTGGTTATGGAACAACTTCCCCTAAAATAGGGCATTATCCCCCAGGTGGAGGGAGTAAGCAGGCAACTCATTTAAAGACCCAGTAACATTTGAAAAGGCCTAGGCAGCTTATAAAGGCAAATTCGAATTGGGCAGGCAGCCCTTAATCAACATTTCTCCGAATGTTTTCCTCTTGTAAATCAGGTGATTTCAAGAGAGATTCGAATAAGGGAGGTTAGTGGTGATTGAAAACTGAGTTTTTGCATATTATTGAAGAGAGCAGAGTTGTAGGAGCAAGTCTTTTGGGACTGCTACCTATTGAAGATTTAGAAGATTACTGCTACAACAAGAAGAAGTCCTAATTCCTGAAGTTTCTTCCTCCTGGTGGTTCAACGAACAGGCTCGGGGGTCCTAAGACAGTATTTGACTGTTTTCAGGAGTTTGGTTGGGTGGAACAGTCTTCCTGAGTTTTTTGTTGCCCTACAGGCTTTATCCAGGTTCTACAAATTTCTTACTTATTCTCAGTAAATAATTTATGTTATGTTTAAACAGTATTTTCTGTGTTTCTGTTTTTGAAAGAAAATATAATCCTAGAATTGTTTTAAGTCTGAATGTTTAAGTTTAATGTTGAAGATGAATTGATTAACCAATACCTCCATTTTTCCACATGCTGTTTAGGAGCATCGTACTCTAGTAGAGATACACAAATTAAAGGTAGATTAAAAGATAGGCGATTGCCATTTTGAATTCGACAGATAAATATAGTAAGTTTTATGTTCATTGTTTTCTGACCTATGATGAATAGATGTAAAAGATTCTAGATAATAGTTATTTATATACATATGAATCTTTTCTTTATCCCAATGAAATTAATCAATGTTAAATTTCCTGTACATTTTTCTTGTATCATATATAATGTTATAATATGCACAGGAAGCAGAAAAATACAATCTGCATATTTTTTTATGGACTGATGAATCTAAATAAAAACATTCTTTATGTCAAACTGGAAACACAATAAGTTTCACACAGGTATTATATTTTTCTACACTTCATCCGCACACTATTCCAACGTAATTACTCTATTATTATTTTATGTGTTTAGAAATTTAAAATAGACAGAGTTGCCTTTATACAGGCTTCATAATTTTGCACAATATGCACACAGTAATTTCTTATCTATTTCTATAATGCTTTTCGTACAAAGTTAAACATGAGAAGAACTTTGTATTTACCATTATCACCATCATTCATCATCTATTTAAACTGTAGTTTTGTTCTTTTTCTATTTTCTGAGTTTCCATAACAAAACCCTAGTTAGGTTCGTTTCTTTTCATCGTTTAGCATAAAAATACTACACTCTTTACAAATCTTGGTTTGAGCCCTTTTCGACTAAGCCCACTTTGCAAACAGAAGCACGATTTAGGGTTTAACCCTACCTATCATTTTGTTAAACGAAACAAAGATCTTTCATTTCAACTTTATACTCTTTTGTTTCCAGTTTTCAAACAAACAAGAAAATCATCATCATTCTACAGTATCGAGATGAACGTTACAAGTCATCTACACAAAACTTTTTAGCACATCATTTATTTATTTATTTATTTCGATGAAAGTTTCACAACTTTACAGTTCATACAAGGTCTAGTATGCATTCATGGAGAGAGAAAAGCATTGATATATAGAAGACGAGCCTCGGCTCTAATTCTTCTCTCAACCTTCGAAACCATCAAATCGTGGTTTCCAAACAATGTTTACAAACTGTTTTTACAGTAAAAAATAATCAACAAGTGTTTTCCCGTGTTTCTTCAGCCAAAGAGCCCAAACACTTAAAGCATCAACGAGCTACATTTCAAATCGACAACATCAAAGCAAAGAACAAGTATTACAGTTTATCAAACAAGCTCCAAAGGTTCTCATCATCATCACCAACGGAGCTACAGTAGAGTTGGGCAAGGCAGTTCCTCTTCGTTGAAAAACTATATCAACCACAGACGAAGAAGCGCTATGAGGGTATGGAAGACCCGAAGCTTACCGGCGTAGAAGCACATGATTGTATTGCCGAGCCCTGGTTCGAAATAACCTTTCAACCCTGCAAACTGACACATTAAAACTAAGTTAGAAGTCTAGAAAGTTGAAAGATCGAATGTCGTTTTACAAATCAATAGTATTACTAACTTGCTCCAAGTGCTTACCTTCTTATCAAGTGGCCAAGCCGTGGTGTGCTCCAGGAAGACGACAAAGAAAAACGACGGGAGAACTATACCTCATGACAGGTTAAGAATAACGTCTTCAACCTTGCGAAGGGCATAAAAGCCATCAACACTCAACACGCTCCAACTAGAGACAATGATCACGACCAGTAACACTATACAGGGTTCAAAGATTTCAGTATTTCAACGGAGTGGTAGGTCTTAGGGTCGAGACCCTACACTGCATTTCTACTATGATTTCGGCAGCCTGTCGGCCACAGACCGAAAACAATGGTAATACTAAACCACATTTTCCAAGTTCATAAACCAAACATCAACTCAAAACCTAGGGTTACAATCCGACGACTCTTTTTCATCGCCATCAACGATCACCAAAACGCCAGCATTTTCCACATCGGGGCAAGCAACATAAACATTTATTGCCAACGTCCAGTGCTAGCCTGTAAAACGCCATCCTGGCACTCGGAGGAGCAAGCTGGATAGTTACATAGTGTTTGAACTATAAACAACGACGAGTTTCAGTGGTAACCTAATCTACATGGATCGTTGGTAATCACCGGTGGCAAGACCAAAGTACCGAGATTTTAATACTTTTGGATACGTAATCTCCACAATAGCTCGAGACCGGCGCCAAATTGATGAGCCAGCGACCTGCCAAATCCATTTAATGACTGTCAGTACCTTGATGTGATAACAAACTTTACATATTTCATTTGTTGACATAACATTATTTTACAATATCGTATTCATTATAATGGTAATAACATGTATGCAAATACATGATTATAATCCCAAAGGTTTGCACTTTATTGTCATTGTTTTCATACATTATAATGTTTGTATTTAATTTACAAACACTTGCATAGTATTGTCAAGATTCTAATAATGCCTATATTGCCAACATCTCCGATATATGTTTTAATATCAACATTAAATCGAAAATAGGAATAGTCACACTATTGTTTTCATAAAGACTTTGGATAAGTTGTGTTTTGTTTATAAATAGAATAACAGTTATATATATAGACCATAGCTTAATTGCACTATATCTATATAACATATGGTTAGTCATGTTCATATATTATCGTTTTTATCTCTTCATATATATTGAATAATATTGGTTGCAAGAGCTTACAAGCTCATAACTTTTACATGCATTTTGGTACTATCATTTTAAATGACGATAACAAGACAGCTATCACTACAGCCAACTAGAACAATGACGGCAACAGTAACAATGCTGTTAATAAGATACTTGTTCGACAGTTAATTTGGGTTGAGATTACTCAGTTATAAGATGAACCTTGGAAAGCAAAGGTGTAAGCATGCGAGTCATACCTGTACGTCTTTATGGTTGCAACAATCTCTAAACATGTTATTTTATTTACAACGTTGATTTGAACTTTACATGAAACTGGAATTTATTTGCAATCATGAAACTCCTTTCCTGTCATCTGCACATCAAATAGGTCTAATGCTTTAGCGTTGCAGCTAAGTAAGCTTCGGGGTCCCTCATAGGACTCCCTTGGGCAGCAAAGAAGCCAACTGTCAGTATCGTCTCAAAGAAAAAGTACCATATAATATTTATAACCTGGCATTTCATTATTACATCATTCATACGTTTCATTGCATTAAAAAGGTGTTGCATCAAAAGTTGATCTATTCTTGCATTTAACTACTTAATGATAGCTGTTATAAATATAATTAAGATGTCGCTGACGTAGTAGTTATAATAGAAAATTATTTATGTTTAATACAACAGCTGTTAAGATTAACATTGTTGCAGTTCGTATTATTGAATTCCGCAGTTACAAATTATCATTAATTAAGCTAATTATTGCTATTTACAAAAAATTTAAATTTTTATGAAAATATGGGATGTTACATGGTGGATATTAACTTTGACCCACTATTAATGACTTTCAATATCATGTTTTTAACATTAGAATCCTTGTTGTCAATTGAGTGTAGATTGGTTGGTTGGGAGAAATGTTGTTATTCTCCCCACCCAAGTTCAAATCTCACTTTGTGACACTTGCTCCTTGGGAGCCAACTTTGACTATGTATAGCTTGAGTGGATGTATTTATGGCCATACCTTGATTCTCCAAAATATCAGGTGTTGGCATTCTTCGATGAAAAAGACATTGGCACCTTTGTGCTCTAATCATACATTTTAGTAAAGCCTTCAATGATGTAATTCAAAGTAATTTTTTTGGTTTAGTTTTACTTTTACAATGGTGTCATGTTAAAAGTTTTTGTGATGTGGAGCTTACTAGTAAATTGAACTCAAAGGATCCCACAACATTCATTTTGCTTTGTGCTCATCATGCATCTTAATAAATCCTTCAAAGGATACAATGCAAAGTAATTTTTTGTTTTCCTTTTACAATGATGCCATGTTAAAAGTTTTTGTAATGTAAAGCTTACCAGTAAAGTGACTGAAAGGGGTCCCACAACATTCATTTTGTTCCATTGCTTGCCTCTTAAATGATGATTGCAAATGATCTCTTAAAAATAGAACTGAGAGAGCCATCTCACAAAAAATAATTCCAACAATGTTACACATATTGGGGTTATAAAAGACATTTCCAACAATCTTAGACATATTGGGGTTATAAAAGATATTTCCAACAATGTTACACATATTGGGGTTATAAAAGAGCTTAAGGAGTGAAATGTTGCATCATTTCATTTAAGTCCTTTGACGATTCCTAGCAATGGCGAAGGCACCTTTGACAATAAGCCATTTTAGAGGAACAAAACCCTCCAAGATATAAATTAATTTTTATATCCCTATGTTTTAAGGAAAGATAGACACATGAGCTTTGGGGAGATGGTTAGATGAACTAGAGGGCTATTTCTTTATTCATAACTTTTCCATAGCAGGGAGATTAGCTTCGCACTAATGAAGTCCCTTCTCCACGCCAAACATTGGTTGGCCACATATTGTGTGCAACATATCTGAGACGGTTATGAAACATATGGGACAAAACTTTCTTGGTTGTATTTTGTCAATGCCCTCGAGGACGAGTATCACCCTATTGGAAACTATGAGGATCAATACATGAGATGGACAACTTTATGCCAGGGAAATGGCTAGACTATGTTGGAGTACACAAACACTTTCCATACCTTACATGCATAGATGGGTATCAAGTACTCTAAGCAACACTTGGTTTTCAAATATTGTAGTGGCCTGCACATATACGTCAAAACACAATGGAATTTACCAACATATGTTAGTTGAGATTCGATTATTCTTATGTCACCTACCCAAATTTTGAGACTATATATTTTATTGCAAAAACATTATGTTAAATTATAATTACAAAGTTTTGTAATTATGACCAAATCTGGTCAAGGATGATTGTAATGACATACTATTATTATTTAATAAATTAAAACAGGAGACAAACACCAAGGGAACTGTTGAATGAGTGTTCACTGACCCACTAGGAGGAATGGAAGTTGTTAGAAGGCATGGGACAGGTGTCAGCATTTGCACTCCACCACTAGTTGTTGGTTATGGGACAACTACCCCTAAATTTGTGGCATTATCCCCCAGGTGGGTGGAACAGAGTTGTTAGCTCATTAATGACCAGGTTAACCACTAAAAAGACCTAGGCAACCTAGAGAAGGCAATTCGAATTGAGCTGGGAGCTCCATAATTATTTTCTGCAGAAATAATTCCTCAAGTGTATCAGGTGATCACTGAGAGATTCGAATAGGGAGGCTAAGAGGAAGTGCATTGTGAGTCTGGTGAAATTATTCTGAGAAGGAAACCAGAGGTGTTGGTGCAGGTCTCTTTGACTGCTAAGTCTATATGACTAAATGATCTACATTGTTGCTGCAAGTTGATGACCTAAAGCTTCTACAGATTCTTCTTCCTAGTGGTTCAGTGAACAAGCTCGTGGGTCCTAAGGCAAGTAATTTGGATGTCTTCAGGAGTAGGTTGGGTGGAACAGGCTCCTTGGGTTGTTTGTTTCTCCTACATTCATCAGGTTCTCCTGTTCTGTCTTGTTTATTTTCAGTTGAATGAACGAAGTTGTTTTATTAAACCTCTAACCCTTTTTCCTGGTTTGGTAATGAAGACTTATTGATTAAATTGTTTAACTGTATACTCTGTTAAGTTAGGATAGGATAGAATAGTTCTGTTTTTGAATAAATAAATTACATATTTGTGTTTTGTTTCCTAAGTCAAATAGTAACCCTAATTTTTCACTGTCAAGTAGTTGTAAATAACCTATGCTGACTAGAAGCATAGTCAATAGACTCTTATAGTTTCTGTTATCCAAACATTGTTCTATTATTATTATAACATACAATATAATAACTCTGTAACCTTGTAAATCTATTAAATAAAAATGATCTTAACAGTTCATAATATATTATAGATTGCAAATTAAAATATAACCGTAGTAACCTTTAAAATATTTATTGATAAATAAAAATCACACAGCAGAAGTATAATCATCATGAACAGAACCAAGTCATGGTTTAGGTTCATTAATATCAAATTAAGTATTATTTTTAATCAACACATAAATGTTGCGATAAACCCTAAGGGTTTGGCAATCAAGGCATTCGAATTTTATAAAGTAGTACAGAATCGTGGAAAGGGTTCTAGTAACCCTGCCCGAAGCTAAGTTTAAGCATTATCAACATTGGTCAAACCCAAACCTAAAGCAACGTATCAATAACTTTAATTAAATAACATTTCTTATATCAATTCTCGGGCTCGAGTCACACTCACCCAGTTATATCAAAAACCATCGCAACAAGAATGGTTTGAGTCACGTTCACTAAAGACAAGGGATTTTCAAACCCTTTGACTCATTGTATTGCAAACACAAATATGAGTTCGAAACTATTGTTTCATAATACATTTATAATAACAAAACGAAGCATAAGTATTAAATTATAAATCTGTAAGAGTAGTAACAAAATCCTCAAACCCTGTGTCTTATCTTTTCTAAAAGTCTTGTACTTTTTCATTTCTAAAACCATGTATAATATAAATTTGAAAATTCAATTGTATGCCATCCAAGTCTCGCGTTCGAGTGCTTCACTCACCCAAAAAGGTATCGAACCATAATGGTTATAACAACAATAATATCGAATACATTAAAAACGACACAACGAATACAATATCAAAATCAGAATTAATATTTTTTGTCAAAATGGCTTAATAACCATCAAGCAGAAGTATGCACAGGCTGTACAAATAGCAAGTCTGCTAAAAGCTCAAAATAACTGGTTACAATGAAGGCTTGAAGCCTCAAACTATACATTATTTTGCCCACGGCTTAAGACCTAATAACAAATAACATCAAAGAAGAACAAAATCATCTTCCGACGAATCCAGGGCACATGGATGAACCCGAGACTTACCAGGACATTGAAGTCCTGGGTGTTCATCCTCCACAGTAAACGTCGCTGAGAGACCACCAACCCTGCATTGTGTGCCATAAAACTTCAGTTAGTTTCGTAATCATTATAAAAACAAAAACTTACAAGTTGCAAACAATGGCGGATCTGTTACCTGTGATTATCGAAATCTAGATCAATCGTTATCGTTGGAAGACCGAGGTTCAAAACCCATGCATTGCAAGGTTCAGGTTGTCACCATTAAAAAGCACTGAGGTCGTGGTATCGAAACCTTGAATGACCACCTTGAAACCCTAAGTCCTCGCGTCCTATCAGCCTCACTTCCCAAAATCACAACCATAACATTGAATACAAGGGTTTTGGACAAGAAAGGTTTAACGCTATCGCTTGTGTGGTAATGCAGTATCCAGCAAGTGTTCACATGCCTCAAGCCAGGTTGGATACCACCGAGCATTCCACCCAGGATCTCAGTTAATGCTCATTAATGTCGCAGTGTTTGCCAACCTGCACACAATAACGTTAGTTCCAATACTATACCTCATAACCATATCTCCAACCAGATCGTATAACTTTGTATTATAATATATGTACCATTTGTTTAAATGACAGGATCATCGTATAGTTCATATATATAGAAGTGTTGGGTTATGTTGACTAAGCTCGTAACCCTAACTCCAAATAATTCAATGTCATTGTTACATAGGTTGATTTAATATTAAAATTGTTACATAGTATAGTTGTTTATACAATCGATTATTGTATATTAATGATTAACCTTAGAATGTTTGTATAACGTTAGAATTATAACACCAATGATTTGGATTGTAACCTAGATCATAAGCAATTGCATGATATGGATTGTAAACTAGATCCTAAGCAATTACATGATATGGGTAGAATCTTTGTAAAGTTTCTGGTATATAGATGATTATATAATTTCGCAGGTATATGAATGTTATTTCATAATTATGAATGCTAACTCGTTCTTGTCGATATGTGAAAAATATCAAATGTACATGGTAACACTAATACTTACATTAAGTCTTGATAGTGTTAGATTGTTAAGTTTGGGATAAAATAGATAACTTCTATCGTAACCAGTATAATATGTCAAAATTATCATTGGATCGCAGAATTAGAATCTAAGTTTCAGGTATGTATCTATTGTTTGGAAACGCCATGGGAAATATAATTCAAATTAATAATACTCATGCTGAAGCTGCCCAACATAAGTCATAATAAAAGGTAGGATCTCACCCTGAAATAATCTTCAAATAAAATTACTGTTGGTTGACTATATGCTGGTAAACTTTAAATAACTTCAAAGGCTGCAATTATCTTTACCTGTAACCTGCGTCAAGTGTAATAACTTTAGCCATGCCGCTAAGTAAACCTCGGGGTGCCATAGGACCCCTTCATCGTCAGAAGAGACATGAACAGTTAGTACAAGCAATATAATTAAACATTAAGTAGCAATCTTAATAAACACCTCGTTAAGGAACGTAATCGTATTTCAAAAACTAATAAACAACAGATAGATGAATTACTATAGTTAAAATAAACAAATCAAACAGTTAATTACTTCCGCATACTTAAATATCATATGTATTGATATTATCAAAAATTTTAAATTTTACGAATTTTTGGGATGTTACATGTGGTATCAGAGCTCATGTTCAAACTCTCGGCCTGAAAAGGTCCAAAGAACACGCAACAGAAAAAATTTTATGACAGCAAAAATCCTTACTAATTCAAGTTAAATTATTTTGTTATACATAAAATTGTTTTCTAAATTACACGTATGGAAGGATCAGATGAACACATGGAGGACAGATTTCGACCAACCAGTCATACCAACAATAGCACTGGACAACATTATGAAGAAGAAGTCCATGGTGAATTGAATGAGAATGCATCAGAATTGTTACGTGCATTTCAGGAGTTGAAAGTAGAAATAAGATCTGTTAAACGGGATAATGAGAGAATTATGAAGGCACAAGAAGAACTGAACCAAGTACTGTTTGATCAGTGCCCAACTGATGAACAGGATAGAAGGGTTGAAAATACCTCCAAGATTGTAGACTTACCTCATTAGAACAAGGGTAAGAAAGTGAAAACTGATGATGAGAATAACAGTTCAACATCATCAGGAGCTACCATTGAGACACGTAAAAAGAAACGTAATTATTCAAGTGATAGCAGCGAAGGGGATTACAAACCAAAAGGAAAAAGCCATAAACAGTATGAGCAGATTTATGGGGAGTTCAAGAAGATCAAACCCCCAATCTTCAATGGTGAAACTGAGAAATGAGAGACAGCTGAAGCATGGCTGTCTGGCATGAAGAAATACTTTCAAATTTATGATTATTCAAAATCATTGAAAGCAAAGATGGCCATATACAACCTAATCGGGGAGGCATACATTTGGTGGCAGGACATCAAAAGAGTGAAGGGCATCAAGGACAAGGATGTGAATTGGAGCACTTTTAAACGGTACTTCAAGAAAAAGTTCCTATCTGAACAATATTACGAAGAAAAGTCCAAGGAATTTTATGATTTAAGACTGGGAACCATGAACATGAAAGAGTTGAACAACAAATTTCTGAATTTGGTAAGGTATGTGCCATACCTTGTGGAGGAGAAACCAAGATTTAGAAGTTTCTGAGTTGTCTACCTTTCAACATCAAGGACATAATAGAGTATGACAATCCAAAGACCTTAGAAGAAGCCATGAGGAAAGCAACTTTCTGCTATGAACAGAATCGGAAAAGAGAAGGGATATCTAACTGGAAAAATAATAAACCCAGCAACTTTGAGCCGAAGAAGAAGAATTTCAGGTTCAATGCAAATTCTGGTTTTCAAAAGAAAAACTTTCCAAATCGAAATTTCCAAGGAAACAGTCCCAGAAATAATCAACAACAGAATTTTACAGCTCCTAGAAATACACCCAATGTTACCAGAACTAATGACCATAGGACACCTATAAAGTGTTTTGAGTGTCAAGGTCCTCATTATGCTTCAAACTATCCCAATAAAAAGCGGACAGACAATAACATTCACTCCATACAAGTTGAACCTACTGTGGGAGACTTGACAAGAGAGATGCCCAAAATTAATGCAGCTCTAGACAACATGCAAGCGGAGCATCAAATATCTATGGCAGAGATTGAAGGTATGCTACAAAACCACCCTGTTTCTATTTTGATTGATCCAGGCGCTAGCCTGAGTTATATATCTCCAAATATTGTAGAAAATTTTAATCTGAAAACAGAAAAATTTAATAAATCTTGGTTAGTTAGACTAGCAATCGGAACAAAAAGAAAAGTGTATGATTTTGTTGAAAGTTGTGTTTTATCTATGAATCAGTTAAAGACACGAACCAAGCTGAATGTCTTACCTTTAGGATCCTATGACATCTTAATTGGAATGGACTGGTTAGAAGCACATCATGTTATTTTGAATTGTTATGAGAAAAGTTTTACCTGTCTAAATGATGAAGGAGAAACAGTAGAAGTGAAGGGTATTCCTAGAAAGAGATCACTTAGGCAGATTTCAGCTATGCAAGTAAAAAGAGCAGTTAGAAAAGGATGTAAGATGTTCACAGTGAATGTGGTACATGAGGAGTCAATTACAAAAGAGGACAAACTAAAACTAGAAGATATACCTGTCCTAAAAGAATTCCTGGATGTTTTTTCCAGAAGAGATTCCAAGATTATCCTCGAAGAGGGATCTAGATTTTACCATTGAGTTGATACCGAGTGTGGTACCAAACTCCAAAGATCCATATAGGATGAACATATTGGAATTAAATGAGTTAAAATCACAGTTGAAGGAACTGATTAATAAAAACTATCTAAGATCCAGCGTGTCTCCTTGGGGAGCACCTTTTATTTTTGTTGAAAAGAAGGATGGCACCTTAAGGCTTTGCATAGATTATCGCCAACTGAACAAGATGACAATCAAGAATCGATATCCGTTGCCTTGCATCGACGATCTATTTGATCAACGTGGAGCAATGATATTTTCAAAGATTGATTTAAGGTCAGGATATCATCAAGTTTGTGTGAAGGATGAGGATATTTTTAAAACAGCCTTTAGAACTCGCTATGGACATTATGAATTCGTGGTCATGCCATTTGGGTTGACTAATGCCCCGGCAGTATTTATGTGCTTAATGAACAATATTCTGCTCAAGTATTTGGATAAGTTCGTCATTGTATTCATAGATGACATTCTAGTATATTCTAAAAGTAAGGAAGAACATGACGAACATCTGCGTATTATTTTACAAGTTCTGAGAGATCATCAGTTATATGCTAAGTTTAGTAAGTGTGACTTTTACAAGGATAAGATTCAGTATTTAGGTCACATAATCTCTAAGGAAGGAATTTCGGTTGATCCCGATAAGATAAAAGCCATTAATGAATGGTCGGTTCCTAAGGATGTGTCGGACGTATGATCGTTTATGGGAATTACAGGATATTATAGAAAATTCATAGAAGTATTTTCGAAGATTGCAAACCCCATAACCTCCTTACAAAAGAAGGGGAAGAAGTTTGTATGGGATCAAAAGTGTGCAGACAGTTTTAAGAAGTTGAAGGAATTACTAACTACAACACCTATTCTGAGAATTGCAAATCCTAATAAAGATTTTATAGCATGCACCGACGCATGTAATGACAGACTCGGTGGAGTCCTAACACAAGAGGGACATGTTGTTGCATGTGAGTCTAGAAAGCTGAAAATACATGAGAAAAATTATTCTACATATGATCTGGAATTATTAGCAGTAATACACGCCTTAAAAATGTGGCGTCACCATCTTATTGGCAGAAAATTTACTTTGATGACAGATAACATGGGGTTGAAGTATTTACTAGATCAAACGAACTTGAATGCTAGGCAAGCTAGATGGCTAACCTTTCTAAGTGAATATGATTTTGAAATTCAACATATAAAGGGTAAAGAGAACAAGGTTGCTGATGCTTTAAGTCATAATGCAAAGTTAAATTTTATTTCAGCCATCAGTACATACACAACATATTTAGAAAATTAGATTTTCGAATGGATTAAAACGGATGAAGAATATAGAAATTTACATGAAAAGACAGCATAAAGTAATTCTGAAAATTCTATGGAAAATTTCAGGTTAAAAGAAAATGGATTGTTGTTGTACAAGAACAGATTATATGTGACCAACATACCAAAGAGAAAAATTATGATTTTAGATTAGATGCACAAAAGTCATTATTCTGGTCATCCAGGTTATCAGAAAACCATAACTATGTTACTGAAGTTATTATTGGACCAGGATGAAGGATGAAGTAGCAGAATATATAGCTAAATGCATTGAATGTCAAAGAGTAAAGGTTGAACATCAGCATCCGACTGGACTGTTACAGCCATTACCTATACCTAGTTGGAAATGGGAGATCCTAAGGAAAGGAGTGTAGGATCTAGTGGTGGAGGTTAGTATGGAAGCTCTCTTGTCCATTGGAAACAAGAATTGTTATGTGTTTGGATTTGGCGAATAGACTACTTACTTGGAATAATGGTCATAAGAGGAATTGGGTAGGGCCTAGTAGATGTATCCTTTGTAAATCAAGTGAATAAGCAATGAACCATTTGTTTGTGTATTGTTCTTTCTCCAAAGTTGTTTGGTTAGAGGTTACAAAAATGCTAAGAGTTAAATAGACTCTAGACACTAGTGGAAAGCTTGCCATACTGGATTACTAACAAGGCTATAATCACACACACGGCTCTCCCCTGCTTGATTTCTTATGGGATATGGACAACTAGGAATATTATGGTTTTTCAATATTTGAATTTTCTCCTACATAGGTGGCGCATAAAATTAGAGTGGATATGGAGGGAACCAACACGCTCTTTGAGATTAAAAATCTTATGCTTTCAACAATGCCATGCATTGACAAAGGAAGCCCTTGGGGAATTTTTTACAGAGAAAGCCAAGGGGTACCAAGTTTATGTGGTGTTGGAGTTTTCCTTTCCACAGACACATAACATTATTTATGTTTAAAGTGTGTTGTTGAGCTAGGATCTAACAATTGTGCATAATTGTATGCATTGTGGTCCTTCTGAAATTAGCATTAGATAAGGGTTTGAATCAATGACAAATCTTTAGAGACTCAAATCTTGTGATTAAGTGGATTGAGCAATGTTACAACATTAAAAAATATAGGGTTGTTTCCCATGATCAATCAAATTCAAGAGGTAAAAAGTAATTTCATAAAAGAACTTTACTTGTGTTTACCGAGTTTTTAACACCCAAGTTGATCTCTTATCAAAGGAATCATTACATTTGTAGGAGGGTACCCTTATTAAACAAGCTTTCAGGGGAGGCACTCTCCACTCAGTTATTGAAACTGCTCTATATTAAATTCTATGGTACTAAGTGAGTTTCTGTTCCAAAGTGTAGAGCTACCGGAGTTAATGAAGAATTGTTTAGGATTGAATACTATTTTTTTATGTAAGATAGAAGTAAAAGTGTAGTTCTTATAGGGAGGATTGCAAATGTCATAGAAGAGGAAAGGAAGTAAACAGTGATGTGGTTCTCTAAACTATTTATATGTCGAAGTCTTTATGGAAAATTAATGGATATTTGATTTCAATCTCTGAAATATCGATATAAATATTTTCCGAAGAAAAAAAAGGAAAGGACTTAGTAAGGATAACTAACCTCAATTCATCCAACCAATGCATTGTGCAAAGAAGAATAATGGGAAGTTTGAGAAGGATGCATGTATGTGGTGTGAAAATCAATAAATCCCCTATAAAAACAATTAATAATGTACTAGACAATGGTTCTTACTCAGGATGAAAGCCTTTGACTTTGATTGAACATCAATGCCACCAAAGACCATTGAAATATCAAAGGAAGCATTACATTTACAGGAGGGTACCCTTATTAAACAAGCTTTCGGGAGAGGCACTCTCCACTCAGTTATTGAAATTTCTCTATATTAGATTCTATGGTCCTAAGTGAGTTTCAGTTCCAAAGTGTAGGGCTATTGGAGTCAATGAAGAATTGTTTAGGACTGAATACGTTTTTTTGTATAAGATAGAAGTAAAAGTGTATTTCTTACAAGGAGGATTGCAAATGTCATAGAAGAGGAAAGGAAGCAGACAGTGATGTGGTACTCTAAACTATTTAGATGTAAGAGTCTTTATGGACAATTAATGGATATTTGATTTCAATCTCTGAAATATCGATATAAATATGTTCCGAAGAAAAAAAAGGAAAGGACTTAGTAAGGATAACTAACCTCAATACATCCAACCAAAGCATTGTGCAAAGAAGAAGAATGGGAAGTTTGAGAAGGATGCATGTATATGGTGTGAAAACCATAAAATCCCCTAGAAAATCAATTGGGAATGATGTACTAGACAATGGTTCTTACTCGAGATGAAAGCCTCAAACTTTGATTGAACATCGATGCCACCAGAGACCATGAATAGAGGGGAAAGTAATACGTGAAATCTAGTTTTATTATTGCCACCATAAAAGGTCCATGTAGAGGAACAAGGGGAGGTGAGAACCTCTTCCACTCATACATGTGGGTGAAGGGGACATCACTACATTTAATTATTGATAGCCACAACCAAAAGAATTTTATTTCAATCAAGGTCGTCAAGAAGATGAAGTTGGAAACAATGCTACATTCCCAACCATACAACATTAGTTGGTATAAATGAGACATCGAAGTCAATCAACAATTCTACTTACAATGTGGTATCAATCCCTTCAAAGATGAAGCACTATGTGGCATTGCCCCACTTGAAGTTTGTGATGTTCTTTTAGGACAATCGTATACGTGGAAGCATCGTGATGTTTACTAGTCTAGGCCTCATAATGCCAATGTCACCCCATAATTTCAAGTCTACAACATATTAGAGGCATCTCAACTACCTGCAATCTCTCTTGTTTACTAAGCAATGCAAGAAGATAATCTCTCACATTGAAGATTTACTCTCTTAAGGGTCCATTCAAAAGGAGAAAGGAAAATCACCATGATCGCCAAGGGCATTGCAAAATATCTCTATATGTAGAAGAGACAACTAGATTAGTTGTAGGAAGAATACATACATTCTTCACCTCACCTACATGAATACCTTACACTGTCAAGTAAATCATGTAATTGATTTGAAATTGGGTATCCCTCTACTCAGTGGACTTGTATACATATGCCCTCTTCTGTAGATTGAGAGGTTCAAATGCCAAATTTGGAGCTAATATAAAAGGGAAACATTCGACCAAGGTCCTCACCATGCGGGAGCTCGATTATGCCTATTTAAAAGAAGAATGGGGCATGGTGACTCTGTATAGACAAAAAACACTCAGATAAAATCATAGTCAAGAACTAGTACCCAATCCCCCAGATTGATGATTTGTTATGTCGGCTCAAAGGTGTCAATTTTTTCAGCAAGTTCTATCTTAAATTATCTAGACTATGAGTCTATTGAACACTAGTCACGATGAAGGTGCAAGGCTTAAATGTAGTCCATACTATGTTTGATATAGTGGGATTACATTGTTTTTCGACTCATCTTTATTTTGTTACGATGTATTTACATTAATGTGATCTTCATGCATGCAATGTTTTTTGTTTGGTTACATGGATGTGATTAAAGGTCAATAAATGGATTTTTCCTTTCTGTTATTCTCCAATACTTTGCACCTTGATAAATTGACGACTATCAAACATGCCTTGGGTGAGACCTTCTTTTGGAAGGAAAAATATATAATATGGACCTTTGTTGGACACCTTCTAGAGACTATGGGTCTATTAAATAACCAACATGTTATGTAATTAAAGGAGAAGTCCCATAGGAATTGAGTTGAGAAGAAATGGTATATGGCCATCGCCATGTGCCAATCTAGTGTAATGATGCGTGGAAGACAACCTTCAAGTCCAAGGAAGGTATATTAGAGTGGTTGGGCATGCCCTTTGGCTTGATTTATGCACCAACAATGTTTGGATGATTGATGATATTTTGTGTCCATTCACTAATTCTTTTGTGGTTGTACACCTAGATGACATCCTCATCTTCGTTAGAACGCAAGAAGAGAATTTGAAGCACATTAAAAACAATGTATTGAGCACCTTATGGAAACACATGTTATATGCCAACCTAGGCAAGTGCTTATTAAAAATGCACATAATTCAATATTTGGGGTACAATGTGGATAAGAGTGGTGTGCATGTGGCTTTAACCAATATCAAAGCCATTCGTAATTGGTTGGCCCCAAGGACACTAACAAAGCTTGACAACTTCTCGGGCCTTGCCAACTTTTAATATAAGTTTGTGTTGTGGTTCTCTTGTATTGCTTTGTCCTTGATCCAGGAGACCAAGGGTGGAGCTAAGGCTAAGCTTTTTTAGATAGAGGATTTGAAGTGTCTCCTCTACTCGATGTGAGGTATCCTTTTGCTAAATCTATAGAAAAATGTTAGAAATTGGGACAAACAAGTCAAGTTATGTCGTCCATGTAGTCCTTACTTGACATGGACAATTGATGGCCTATCATAGGGAAACACTACACTATGCAAAAAATACCCCACCCACGACAAAGAGCTTCACTCCATTGTCTAGGCATGTTAACAATGGAAACATTATGTTGTGGTAAAAAAAATAATAATCCATTTTAACCCCTGGCCTTTGCAATTTACAAAGACTCAAGGCATCTTGGAGAATAATCACCTTTCCACTTGAACATCAAGTACAAGAAAGACAACATCAATTGAGTTGCAAGCTTTCTTAGCTGACCTTTAGTTATGGCACTAATCATAGTCCTTGAGCCCTATATACATAAGACCTCATAGTGGCCCTAATTGTATTACCATGATCTTGATTTCACTACCACTTTAATCATTGGTTCCAAGCAAACATGTATGAAACTTTCACCTCCACAGTGAACTTCTGTGCCATATGAGCCATCTTTATGTTCCCATAGGAGAGCATGAGAAGATGATTTTGGAGGTGCACCACAATAAGGTGGCAAGGCACTTTGACACGGGGAAGATAATGGTCATTTTACATAAGTACTTCTATTGTCTAAAGCTTGGATATGAAGTTATAAGATATATTAGATTATGCACTACATGTGTAATTACTAAACCTACAAATAAGAAGTGAGTATTGTACACTCCTCCACCCACTCTTGATAATCCTCGAGAGTCAATCTCCATGTTTTCTATGTAAGGTTTGTTATCAACAAAACATGATCACAATTGTATATTTGTGGTTATTGCTTAGTTCTCTAAGATGACGATTTTGGCACCTTGTAAGAAGAGTGTTGCAACAGAAGCCATCGCCAAGCTCTTATTCGAGCATGTTTGAGTTCGTTTTGAATTGACAATAACTATTTTCTCTAATAGGGGCAACAAGTTCTTAAGTATATTATAGTATAGCTTTGGTCCATGATGGACACAAAGTGAACCAAATTGATTACCTTCCATCCCCAAATCGATGGACACGTGGTGATGGTCAATATAATGTTTGTACGTATTCTTAGAATGTATAACTCTAGGTATCCATGTAGATGGGAGAAACATTCCCCGTGCTCAACATAAGTACACCAATACTCTTTGCATTGCTATTGACCACAACTCTTTTCGGTTGTGCTTGGAGTTCCAACAATTGCCCCCAATTGATGTAGCTTTTCCCATTCCATCAAGAGTCCTTGGATGCTCAAAATGAGGCATACAAAACAACCAAATTTGTCGAATAGATCCAATTCATTCAACAATAAGTTCATGATATTTTGTAGAAAGCCAATGCCAAGTACAAGTGATGATATATTCAACATTAGGTTCCATACAAGGTGTCCAGTTGCAGTTAGTCACAAGGTGTGGTTGTAGTTGCAGAAAGAGTGACTCACGAGAACCCACAAGAACATCATAACACTTTATGTGGGCCTTACAGCATCACCAAGGTTATGGGTTAGAATTATCTAGAATTAAACCTTCCACTCTTCCTTAACTTATACATTGTCTTTAAAGTGGAGTTGCATAAACCATACTTTCAAACTTTGTTGGACACTCAGAGGTGGCATAGTACTTTGACACTATAGATCTCAACCTTGAATGCATCGAGCAAACTAGAATGGACCAAATCATAGACACTGAGTTAAAGAGCACCCACCAACAAAATAGACACTCTTTCAAGTTTTGAAAGCAGGGCAGTGTCTTCACGAAGGCAAGTGGTTTGCTAAGAACTAAATCTAATAGAAGTTCCCCCATTTGGTATGAGAATTTGATGCAATGGAGAACATTGCCACTCAAGGGAGTAGGATTGATCCAGGTGACTGTTTAGGGGCATCTCATAAACAATTACGATATTTGAGCCATTTTCTAGGCCTTTCCATATGTTATTTGAATTTATGATGCATAATAGTGGAGCGTTTGGTTTAGTCTGCAAATTCTCTTTCCAACAAGTCAAAGAAGACCTAAAACAACGCAATAAGTGAAATGTTATGGTCTTGACAAGTGCCCCCCTTTTCTCGAACAAATCAACTTTGTCCAATTCAATGTGCACACTCAACCCTAACTACACACTAGGGTCTTGGCTCTTCCATCTAGATTTTTGGCATTATTATAATATTTAGTTTTACAGTCTTAATATGGGCCTTTTGTGAATAAGTGTAGCTATCACATCTCTTCTCAGAGACAAGCTACCAGCATTCCAACGACTATGTATTTCTATGTATGGTATAGTGTTTTTCACCATTGATTATCAACATAATTTGGTTTTCATTGTAATACTTTACATTTAATATTGTACCTTATGTTCAAATATGGAGGGGGTAGGGCGTGTACACCTATGTAGACTTTAGTAGTCAAACTGCTGCGTAGAGGAGGTCCATTGTCCCACAAACAAGGGGGTCTCATACACCAATTTGGTGTCTATCTTGGCTGTGACCTTAAAAATAGATTATTTTGTTATTTTAATATTTTTAGTTCTCTCATTCCACTCTCAAACTAAACTAGTTTAATTGATGACCAATAGAAAGATGCCTTGACAATTGCGTCTCGAGAACTTTTAAAAGCATTGAATGATCCTCCATTCTTCTCTACATAAAGCAATCAAGGAGCATATGAAATTAACATCAATAGTGAGTGAACCAACATCAACAAATAGCATGGGAGATAAGAAAAAACAAACAAAGAAAAATCGTTCAACCACATTAAACTCTAATTTACATCACCATAAAGGAACAATGCCCCACTTCGAAAGGAATTCACCACAAAGTTATGTGACATTAATGACTTAGGTGTGAACTATAATTTGGGCATCAATGTTTTGGAATGGATTGTAACCCATAATCTATCAACATAGAAATATTTTAAAAAACCTACATAGACTCGTTTTTTTTCCACATTAAGTGTAAAGCTACACTTTCTTTTCATTTTAATTCAATTTCGTACACAATTTTGCAACAAAGTGCTTCAAATCGTTATTATAACTGCTAAAAAAACCCAAATGTTCGCCTCGAATAGAAAAAAAAAGGTTCACACTACATACCGGTCGTCAGTAAGGACTACAACAAACCTCGTTCGACACAGGAAATGTAGATGAATTTTTGTTTATTAGTTTTCAACTGTTCAGTCTTTCCCTCCGGGGCGGAGGTTTAAGTAACAGGGTTTTAAATTAGCCAGATTCAAACCTTTGTTGTCCGCCTGAAAGCATCAACATTTGCAGTTGAATATCAGGATTGCTATCAAGGTCCGTAAACAGAAACTTCGAAGATGAGCTACGCAGCGTTCAAAATGGTGCACGGACCCACTGGAGTAGAGAATTGTGCGTCAGGATACATAACTCATTCTTTTTCTGATACGCCTGCTCCTCCTGCTCTCTCTAGCGAAGACATGGAGGGTGAGTGGCTTTCAAAGAAGAACAAAGGACTACCCGCTCCCATCCCTAATCTTGTCATAACAAAAGCCAATGTGCTCGAAGTCTACATTGTTAGAGTCCATGAAGACAACAAGAGGCTTGCTCTCGAGGCTGCTGCCCCTAAGCGCGGTTCCACCATGGCCGGTCTGTGTGGTGCTTGGCTCGAACTTGCTTGCCATTACAGGTATTTTCTTTCCTTTTCGCTCTTTTTCACTCCCTTTTCTCTTCCATTCATTTCATTCGTTCACCCTGAATTTTACTGGTGGGATACTGTCTATCCAAGAAACAATCACGTCTACAAAAATGATCTTATTTTGCACTGTAAGATGCTTACAGAAAGTCTCGAATGTAGTATTTTATTCAAATGCCATAATTATTTGATTTAAAGACCCAATCTTAAATCCAAACCCAAACGTACAAAGATAAAATATAGTTTGATATCAGCGAGAGGCCTTTTTATTTCTGCCGAGATTTCTGTTTCCTGTGTAACGGAAGTCATAAATAAGTTCCTTGGTGCGATAATGGGCCAGTCACAACTTCCCAACAATAAGTGACTTTATTATTATTATTATCATCATTTTTTTCCAAAGAAAAAATTTCGTCACTTTATATCACCTAGATGAAAACAAAGTTACTTTCTGCATGTGCATATGCATTAGCAAATACAAATATTAAATCAGTCTACTGAAACAGTTCTTAAAGCCTGCCTATCAGGTCTAACCTATCTCTAAAAATCTTCAGACAAACAGAGAAAACTGGCTTAATGCCTTACAACATTTTTGAAAAAAGAAAGAGTTATCATCCTTGGAAGAACATCTAGGATATCTCAAAATAGAAGCATCTGCTTTCTAGTCTGATTAGAAAATAAACTTTTAGAAAAGCTAAAAAACTGAAAAGCAACTGAATCTGAAGGTTGATAATCTCCATGAATTTGGAGGGGTTTGCACCCTCGCTTCAGTCTCTTCGACCTGCAGGACCTCTATTTGACTTGAGATTGCTGCTTTGGATAAAACATCATCTTCAGAATTGTATTGTCGATAGACACGATTGAAGCTTATTACCTCAAAGAGCTGTGCTGCATAGTCTACTGAAACAGTTCTTAAAGACCTGCCTATCAGGTCTAACCTATCTCTAAAAATCTTCAGACAAATAGAGAAAACTGGCTTAATGCCCTACAACATTTTTGAAAAATGAAAGAGTTATCATCCTTGGAAAAACATCTAGGATATCTCAAAATAGAAGCATCTGCTTTCTAGTCTGATTAGAAAAGAAACTTTTAGAAAAGCTAACAAACTGAAAAGGAACTGAATCTGAAGGTTATCATCTTCATGAATTTGGAGGGGTTTGCACCCTTGCTTCAGTCTCTTTGACCTGCAGGATCCCTATTTGACTTGAGATTGCTGCTTTGGATAAAACATCATCTTCAGAATTGTATTGTTGATAGACACGATTGAAGCTTATTACCTCAAAGAGCTGTGCTGCATTGAGGATTTGGTCCAGAAGAGGTTTGAGAGTTAGGTTCTGGAGCCTACAAATCTCTTGAACCCATTCAATAACCAACTTGGAATTGCCTATGGCTTGTAGACTATTTAAATTTTTATCTGCAGGCAGTTTCAGCAGATTGAGGATTGCATGCATTTTGGTGCAATTATTAGTTCCACACCTCGGTGATAGCTTGAATGAAAAGTTTGATTCATCAAGTAAGTACAAGATAGCTCCAACGCCACATGGACTTGGATTGACTTGGCTGGCACCATCAAAATATCCCAAAGTATATGATTTATCTATCATTGGAAGGTTGGAAATGCTAGGATTCTTCTGAACACAAGGCTGTTTGAAGTCTATATACAAATTTAATCCCATGGAAGACTTCCAAAGGTGAGAAGGATTTACCCTCAAACAAGCTTGTGTTTCAAGTGATCCATATTACACATGCCACAACACAAGGGAGGGCTTTATGATCTGTCAAAGCTGGATCAGAATATCCATCTGTAAGCGTTTAGTCAGTGAGTTTCCAGACCATTACCCCACTTGTCCAGATATGCTGTATACCCCCTTCCGAACTTCTTATACAAATGGACATTACAACAGAATATGTTGAATGGTCTCTTCATTCCACCTTCATAGATAACAAAATCCTGGATCATGCCAGGATCTCTTTTGAAAATTATCCCAAGTTAAAACCTTATTACTCAGAGCTAGCCGTAGGAAAAGCCTTGATTTTAGTGGAGCTTTCAATTTTCACAGTGACTTGCACCACCAAAATCCATTTTTTTCTTCAGCAAGAAGTATGGCTTTCTAGCCTATAGCAGTCTATTGACTCTGTAAACCTGAATCCTGATGGGTTTCAAGACCAAACCAATAAATCCTCTTCTTCCTTGAGGTGAAAGTAATTCTCCACCAGCTTTCCTATCAAATTGTTCCATTGGTTGTCCTCCTCACCTTCCAGTCCTAGATCCCTAGCTTCCTTCTATCCATGCTATCGTAAAGAATCTCTGCTCAGTTCTGTTGCATCTAAAAAATGGATGATACCTGCTAGCTGAGCTTTTCTCTAACGCATTTAGAAAGAACACGAGTTTCCGTAACTTGCCTTGTCTCTCTTGATTTCCTCTGGTTTTTCATCCCGCCTTGCTTTTGGTTCATGTCTTTTTGCCTCTGTCATTTTCTTCAAATTACTTTCTATTTTTTGGATATTTTGATCCCATTACTCATTTTTCATTCTTGTGCTGTGATATCAATCTCATGTTACATCTCTATTGCTGCTTTTTCTGCCTCCCAATAAGTTTAAGGTCTGATTGTCTGGACTCTGGACATTAGCCCTAATGCTAGGGTTTAGTCCTAATATAAACCATTATATTTTCTACTCTTTTGGTGTCTCATATTTCAGTTGTCCGTTGAGCTCTTTTATTCTTGCATCATACCTGATTATTTGTAATCGCTTTCACTGTTTGATGCTTTTTAGCTGTGCAAACTTTGAGGGTTTTTCACTGGAATACCTGAATGTCTGTAGAAATTTCTCCATAACAGTCCTCCAACACTTGAATGGTTTTTTGTCTTCTTGCTTTTTGATACCATGTCAAAGTTATTCCTCTTAGGGATTCTTGAAAACTCTTCATTTGCTCTTTGATCATCCTTTGCAGTGCCCTGTTGCAATGCTTTTAGGGTAAATAGATTGTCAGCTTCATTGGTTGAGCCATATATATTGGTAACTTCAAAATGTCTGTTCGACCCTTTAGTTTGTCTCTTCTTCGTTTCTTGTCCTCATTGGATCTATATTCGTGTTTTCTCCTATCATGTCTCTCTTTATGCTTCTTCTCTTTGATGACTATGGGATTTGTTCGATGATTCATTGGAGAATTATGATTCAGTTTGTTTCGATGATTCATATTTATTATTTAGTTACGGTGTCTTTCATTGCATTTGATCTTGTTTCTTCCTGCCTTGTTTCTCCATTAGGGTTTCCATCCGTGTTGCCAAGGTACCCGTCCCTGGGGGCTGGGTTCGCGTCCCCGTTTCGAGTATCGTCCCCACGTCTCGGAAACTGGGTCGGGGACCTCTCAAATGTTTCCTGAAGTCCCCGTCGAAGTACCCGAGTACCATAAACCTTTGGCAAAAAAATTGGAAACTTCGCTTGGTTTGGGGACCCCGTCCCCCAATTTTGGGGATCCTGTCCCCTGATTTTGGGGACCTCGAGGAGACTTCATTAACTGAAAATTAAAAAAAATATTTTTTTTATAAATTTTTTTACCATTTTGAAAGGGGAAAGGGTGGACGTGGGTCCTCCTACCCTCTTAACACCATGACCTGCCTCCCAACGCATTTTTTATTTTCATTTGACATTTGACTTGTCACTTAGAGAGAGGCGGCGATGATGATAGTGATGCTATAGATGCAATTGGCCTAGATGACATGGCTCGATGAAGCCAACTTAGCTATGTTGATGATGTTCATTGTTCATTGTTCAATGTTTTTTGCATATGGAAGTAGACTTGTAGTATACTCCATGCTGTGTGACATTGGACATATATCATGATTGATGAATCATGATTCATATGAATATGCAAACAATAATTTGAATTTCCACTTGGTTTATGTCTAATGATTATCTGATATCATGTTTATAAACTATAACTTTATACTGAAGGTTCATATGTAATTTCCACTTTATATCAATGATTCATGAACTTTGAAGCAATGTGCATGTTACTTATTGAAATTGAATACTAGTGAAAATGATTTGATTTTTTATTTCATATATATATATATATACAGTACCCTTGATGTACCCAAGTCCCCTGTTTCAAAAAGTGGCGTCCCCGTCCCCGTCCCCAAGTTTACCGCTTGAGATTGTTCTGCAGTTGAGTTTTCTTTCCATGATTAGGAGATCTAACTCCATCTGCACATAGATTTGCCACTCCACAACAACACTTGATATTTGTTGCGATAAAACCTTTGCAATCAAGACTTTTGAATTAGGCTTGCCCCTTAGATCTCACTTGGAGTTCAAAATCAAAACGATCTGTTACTTGATATCTAGTGGTATGATCTCTCATGATTGTAAAGAGTCTTTTGTGAATTTGGGTAAATTCCCCCCAAATGTTGGCCACTTAAGTGTCCCAACTTGATCTTAAGCCATAAATCCTAGCATTAATTGCTTGGAACAAAAGTGGCAAAAGTTGAAACCCTAAGTAATAATCAGATGATTGTTCTGCAGTTGAGTTTTCTTTCTGTGATTAGGAGATCTAACTCCATCTTGCACATAGATTTGCCACTCCACAACAACACTTGATATTTGTAATGTCCCCGACCTGGATGGGCACAAATTATATGAATTTGACAAACATATGACAATTTTACATTGATTTATAACTTTCACAAGCAATTTGCATTCACATCAACATTTTGTCAAACACATTGGGAACATTCAAGTTACTTGATATCTAGTGGTATGATCTCTCATGATTGTAAAGAGTCTTTTGTGAATTTGGGTTAAATTCCCCCCAAATGTTGGCCACTTAAGTGTCCCAACTTGATCTTAAGCCATAAATCCTAGCATTAATTGCTTGGAACAAAAGCGGCAAAAGTTGAAACCCTAAGTAATAATTAGATGATTGTTCTGCAGTTGAGTTTTCTTTCTGTGATTAGGAGATCTAACTCCATCTTGCACATAGATTTGCCACTCCACAACAACACTTGATATTTGTAATGACTAATGTCCCTGACCTGGATGGGCACAAATTATATATGAATTTGACAAACATATGACAATTTTACATTGATTTATAACTTTCACAAGCAATTTGCATTCACATCAACATTTTTTCAAACACATTGGGAACATTCAAGGACACACCAAAATGATGGAATACCGTTGGCACTTTTATTATGAAAACTAGATGGTAGACAATACAAATAACTATGGCTGCTATAGTAGCTACTAAGACACACCCAACAAGAACCTGGAAGTGATGCCAACCCGAAAGATGATGCCAAACCAATTGATGAAGCTCCAGGAATACGTTGAATGGATCCTCCTCCATGTCTAGCTAGGGTGGATCTGTTGCACCACCAAAACCAAACCAACAGTGGAAGGGTTTTGCCAAACCCTAACAAAAACTCTAGGATACCCCCAGATGGTCACAAGAATAATGTCAAATCAAGATGCCCCCCATGGATGAGTGCCTCCCTTTTTATCTTATTTTTGAGCCCAATACCATGGACAATACAATGTGTCACCAAAAACCATCCACTGGAATATCATTTTTTTAATTAAATGACATCTTAATATTATAATAATTTTATCCAATAACCCCTTGGAATGATCATCTGAAAAGGGACATCATAGTCCTCCCTTCCCAACATTGCTTGTCCTCAAGCAATGCCTCCACAATTTGTCACTCCTCCAAATCAATTGGAATGATACCAGTGTCCCAAACTAGTCGAGAAGAGGTGAAGCATCCTCTACTTGATATGTGATCCAACAAGGTACCGTCATAGGCTCTCGCCTCTATGTTAGCTACTGAACTGTCTATCACTGAAATCCTGGGTCCCAAGCAAATCTCAGAAAGAGACCACCATGTTGATGCTGTGCCACTCTGATCATAACTATCCGACCATCATGCCCCATCGACATCCTCTTCTCCAAGTTGCAATGCCTGTAAGAGCTATCTCGAATCTGCCTATCAAAGATAATGTCACCAAGGTCCCACACTATCCTATAAGGTGTGAAATATCCTCTACCCATCACGCTAGTTTGCCAAGTGCTAACACAAGACTCCATCAGACTATTCCAGATGAGCCAAGCAATCATAAGTTGCACAAACACCTCAAAAGGCTATTCCTCGATCTTGGGTAGCCTCAAGCCAATGATATGCCCAATGACTTTGTCAGGAGGCCTCCTTGGAGGAAACACTTCGACCCTCCACTATACACATGTGTCCGTGTACCCTCCTGTATATTGCTATATGCAGCTGTAACCTCCTGCGCCATTGGGTATCTTGGATGTGCTACTACATCCAACACTCCATTGGTGTAAGCTGAACCTGTATCCTTGTGTGACTCCAAATCTGTCATATTCCTGTCCACCCAATCCATGGATGCATACACACCCATGTTGGCTAGTCCACACAGAATGTGCTCAACTAACTCCTCCATAGCTAAACCTTGAGCCTTTAGTGGCTCCTCCAATAGAAGTGGCTTAAGATCTCCACACCGCAAAATAGGTGCATGGTCACAACTCTCTGTGTCCAAACTCTCCCCAAGTACTTGTAACTCTGCATGCTCCTCATGCAAAATCGTCATGAGACTCCTCCCTTGTGGTCTCTGTTAATGTAATTGTAACTTCAAAAGATATTCACTTGTATATTTTATATTGTATTTGTATTTTATTATTGTACCTCCGATGGAGATGTTTATTCCTCCGGTCGGAGAAGTCATTATTGTATTTGGGTCATGTAAAGTCATTGAGATTAACCCTCCTTTGTATTTCGGGGCATTAGACCCCAAATTTAAGTTGTCTATGGGTTATTAGACTCTCCTAGAGAAGTCGGCCCAATCAGGTACAACTAGGGGCCGACCTAGCTGGGTAAAAGTCAAGTGAAAGATAAAGTATAAATAGAGAGGGTGCCTCTCTCATTTGGATCATTCACTCACTCACTCAATTTGCATTAGTGAGAGAGAGGAGGAGTTCGTACAAGTGGAGAAGAGAGAAGCTGCTGAAGACCTTCTCTATATTTGGGGTTTACTTTTCTGCTATTGTATTGTTGCTCATTCTATCTCTGAGGAAGTTGTGGGGTTTTCTCCTTTATGGTTTCCCCGAGGAAAATCTTTGTGTCTCTTGTGTTTATGTTGTGCTTGTTATTCTCTCAGTAAGATCCTAGATTAATTTTGATTAAATTGTGAAAAACTAACATGGTATCAGAGCTAACTCGAGAAGAAGACACTATGTAGCTGTAGAAGCTAGGGCTTCTTATTTTTTGGGTTTCTCTCCATAGATCATCAACAAAAGGAGGCTAGGCTAACTCGCCTAAGGAAGGCGCATCTTTCTGTCGAAACAGAAATTGATTCTGAGCATTTTCAATTTTTGGCCTGTCACTATTGCGGGAAATTAGGACTTTTCACAGAAGTGTAATTTTTGAGTGCTTTCAGCATAGGGAGATGCTCCTCATCAAAATCAAAATTTAGAGACCAGGATCGAAGTTTTTGAGTGGGTGGAACCTTAGGAAAAGTCAAACCCTAGTTTGACTCTGGACTAGAAAAGCCAAAAAACCAGAAAGGACCAGAAATTGCAGATCCGAAATTCGCATGTCAATTTTCAGGGGTGAATTTTTGGAATCCTCAGAAACTAAGGATACCAACCTGCTTGCCTCAGTCAAGCGCATCTTTCTAGCCAGACAAAAGTTTCAAATTCCAAGTTTGAATTTTTAGGGTTTCTCTGTCAAACCCTAGCCAACTCTAGATCCAGTTTCAACCATTCAAGTGGTAAGGCCTAAATCTTTTCTATTTCCATTTGAGTTTCTCATTAAAGATGTCTCACTACACCAAGCTTGAGGATAAGCTTGAAGGGGCTGATAACTTCCGAGCATGGAAGTATAGGATTGTGCTTGTCCTAGAAGAGAATGAATTGGACACCTATGTGAATGAAGAGGTTCCAGCTCCAGAGGGAGATGAGGCTAAAGTCTTTCACAAGAAGAACCTGGTTAAGGCTAAAAGAATCATTGCAGATTCTATCAAGGACCATCTCATACCACATGTGTCATCCCTGAAGACACCTAAAGAGATGTTTGATCCTTGACCACCTTATTTGAAGGAAGGAATATAAATAGGAAAATGACATTGAGGAACCAATTGAAGAATGTCAAAATACAAAATGCAGAGACCATGCGGTCCAACTTTACAAGGGTCTCTCAGATAAAATAACAACTTGAAGCTGTGGGAGAAGATGTGGAAAATGGAGAAATAGTGATGACCACCTTGAATGGTCTTCCTTTATTCAATGAATCTGTGCAAGAAGAAAGTTGATCACCTTCAGTAGACTATGGGAAGAGTGCTCACAGGAAGAAGCTCGAATTGTAGCTCGAGAAGAAAAGATGGGTAATGAAGACCAGGCTCTCATGGCACACACCAGGTAGAACAACAACAAGAGGGAGCACCACCACAGTACGAAGGAGAAGCATCACCACCAAAGTTAGAGGGAGAACTTTAGAAGATCCAGAAAAGATCTATCTAATATTAGATGCTATACATGTGATGAGAAGGGACACTACTCCATAAATTCTCCCAAAAATAAAAGTGGCTCCCACAACAAGAACAACAAGAAGAGACACCATGCTCACACCACGGAAGACGATGAACCTGCAAGAAAGAGAACCAAAGAAGAAAGTGATGATTCTTCAAGTGATGAAGAACATGTATTGTAATGAAGGGAACCAGTTACATGGGTCCATTCAGAAGGTTCCACCTCATAAGGTGAAGCTAGAGATGACTTTCTGTATTACATAAAAGAAGTAGGAGAAGCTCCTACAGAGTTGGACTCCAGAAAACAAATAAAGATCAATGCTCTATCGAAGAACCTCTCGGCATTGGTTAAGGTGCAGAAGAAAGGAGTACACTATCAGAGACTCCAGTAGCTCCGGAAAGGAAGTAAAGATCAAGACGGAGCACACTCCAGTAAGTTCCGCAAGGAAGCAAAGATTGAGAGGGAGTCCACCCAACAACCAAACAAAGATAAGTATTTGATTTGTCATTTCTTGTATATCTAATTACTTAATATTGTCTAGTCATGTACATACTTATGCTCCTAGATTTAGGATGTATATCATGCATGTTAGAAAATTTGCATTAATGAACAAGATACTACTAATATGCAAGTAATGGGTAAGTGGCCTATGGTACTGTACAACATCCCATTGCTTCTTATCTAGAATGAAACCTCTTTGCTGACATGTTGGGAGTAGTGCACACTCTTAACAATGTTCTGGTAGAGATGGAAGGCATCTAGGAAGTTACTGTATAAATACAGGATATGGATGAATGTTGTGTTGGATTATTGGCTAAGATAGTTGCATGACTGTGTGACCTATGTCTTTATACATAAGAACTTGTTTTTGACAATTATGAAATGTTTCTAATCACGCAACTAAATTGACTTGTAGAAACAATAGTGACGATGATTCAACTATAACATTCAAGAAGATTTATGAAGACAAGTTGAAAAGAGTGAAGAACCAGAAGCACCTAGGATTCGAGATTTAACAATGAATGAAGCAACCCCAGAAGAATATGAACACCGCGAGATGGAAGACCCACAGGAACCTATAGATCCACCCCGTGAGAAGAATTCTCACAAGAGGAAACCAGCATGGGTACGAGAGGTAATTCAAGATGCAGATAGATTTGGCGCTCCAGAAGGAATGCACAGAGAAAGAAAGAGATCGAGGCCATACTCCAGTTATGTAGCCATGCTGTGCGACATCATTGACAAGGAACCTGCCAACTATGAAGAAGTGGCAGAAAGGAAGAGTACCAGTTGATCATGAAGAATGATGTCTGGGATGTGGTCCCGAGACCAGTAGGGAAGTATGTTGTGACTTCCAAGTGGATCTACAAGATCAAGCATGCTAGAGATGGAAGCATAGAGAAAAACAAGGCAAGATTTGTGGCACGTGGCTTCTCCCAAAAGGAAGGGATAGATTATGAGGAGACATTTGCACTTGTAGCGAGATACACTTCCATCAGAACAGTACTTGCACTGGCTGCAGTGATGAAATGTAAGGTACACCAGATGGATGTCAAGACAACTTTCTTGAATGGTGTAGTGGAAGAGGAAGTGTATGTGGAGCAGCCACTTGGACTTGAGACACATGACAAGGAGACTCATATGTGCAAATTGAAGAAGGCCTTGTACAGATTAAAATAGGCACCAGGACGTGGTATGGCAAGATAGACAACTTCCTGACTAGTTTGGGCTTTACTAAGAGTAAAGCGGATTCCAACTTTTACTACAAGGTTAAGGAAGGGAACCCAATGATACTCCTACTTTATGTAGATGACTTGTTTGTGACAGGTGAGGATGGGTTGATTGCAGACACGAAGAGGAAGCTTGCTGTCGAGTTCGAGATGAAGGACTTGGGTATGATGCACTACTTTCTAGGTATGGAAGTGTGGTAGAGTGCAGATGGAATCTTCCTTGGACAAGGGAAGTATGCAGTGGAGATCCTAAAGAGGTTCAGGATGATGGACTGCAAGGTCATGGCCATACCTATGGTATCGAACCTGAAACTATTAAGTGATGCTTCATCAGAGTCGGTTGATGCCATGATGTATCGTCAGATGATTGGATCTTTGATGTACTTGACGAATACGAGACCAGATATTTTCTTTGCTGTGAACACATTGAGCCAGTTCCTGACGGATCCGAGACATGTTCACTTGATTGCTGCAAAGCATATTCTAAGGTACCTGAAGGGTACGGTTGATTATGGGTTCAAGTATGATGCGAATCAGAAGATTAACCTGGAGGGTTATGTTGATTCAGATTGGGCAGGCAGTGCCATTGATAGGAAGAGCACTTCGGGGTGCTGCTTCAGTTTGGGATCAGGTGTGATCTCTTGGTTTAGCAGGAAGCAGTCCTGCGTGGCATTGAGTACAGCCAAAGCAGAGTATGTCGCAGCTTGTTCGGCTAGTTGTGAGGCAGTATGATTGAGGAAGCTAATGTCTGATTTGTTTGATCTCCAGTTGGATGCAACTTGTATATATTGCGACAACCAGAGTTTTGTGAAGTTGTTTGAGAACCCGGTGTTCCATGACAAGTCGAAGCACATCGAGATCAAGTATCACTATATCAGGGATATGGTGCAGAGAGAAGCAGTGAAGCTCTAGTATGTTGCGACAGACAAGCAAATAGCCGATGTGTTGACCAAGCCGCCAGCCAGAGTGAAGTTCGAGTACTTCAGAGAGAAGCTTGGTGTACTCCAGATCGAGGTTCCTTCCAAGGGGAAGTGATGAATCCAGAAGATGCAGATGCACATGGGCCATTCTCGCATAGTGGTAGGAAATTTCTCCTATGTTGGTAGATGTAAGGGTTGGGCCATTCCGGCATGGTGGAAGGAAAGTCCTCCCATGGTCTTTGATGTAAGTGCTGTGCCTTTCCCGAATGGTGGTAAGAAAGTCCTCCCATGTCGGTTGATGTAAGTGGTGAGCCTTTCCCAAATGGTGGTAGGAAAGTCCTCCCATGTTGGTTGTTGTAAGTGTTGTGTCTCACATACTGGTAGGAAAGTCCTCGCATGTTGGTAGACGTGTGATGTGCATCTGGGCTGTGCTCCATTGACGATGAGATGATCTGGATATGATGAGGAGACAGTAGGGTACACAGGTTTTGCAAGGGGCATGTAATCAGTCCTGGGATGCTCTTTCAGGTTTTGCAGAGGCATATAGTCAATCCTGGGAGATCCTATAGGTTTTGCAGAGGCATATAATCAGTCCTGGGATGCTCCTTAAGGTTTTGCAGAGGCATATAATCAGTCTTGGGAGATCTTGCAGGTTTTGCAGAAGCATGTAATAAGCCCTGAGATGTTGCGTCAGGTTTTTGCAAGGCAATGTAATAAGTCCTGAGCTATACCTACTTGATGGCTTGCTCGCAGAGATGATGAAGACCTACATGGAGGCTAGGCCTACATCCAACATGAAAAAGGGCTGTCTCTGTAGAACTTCCTATGATGAGTAGATTGGAGATTGATGGTCAAGATAGCAACAGTAGTGATGATGATGATCCAGCTTTGATGATGATCCAACGACGAAGACTTGTGCTGATGACTGTGTCAAGAGAATACCTTCCTAGTTAAGAGGTAGTGTTAATGTAATTGTAACTTTGGAAGATATTCACTTGTATATTTTATATTGTATTTGTATTTTATTATTGTACCTCCAATGAAGATGTTTATTCCTCCGGTCGGAGAAGTCATTATTGTATTTGGGTCACGTAAAGTCATTGAGGTTAACCCTCCTTTGTATTTCGGGGCATTAGACCCCAGAGTTAAGTTGTCTATGGGTTATTAGACTCTCCTAGAGAAGTCGGACCAGTTAGGTACAACTAGGGGCCAACCTAGTTGGGTAAAAGTCAAGTGAAACATAACGTATAAATAGAGAGGGTGCCTCTCTCATTTGGATCATTCACTCAGTCACTCAATTCGCATTAGTGAGAGAGAGGAGGAGTTCGCACAAGTGGAGAAGAGAGAAGCTGCTGAAGACCATCTCTATATTTGGGGTTTACTTTTCTGCTATTGTATTGTTGCGCATTCTATCTCTGAGGAAGTTGCAGGGTTTTCTCCTTTATGGTTTCCCCGAGGAAAATCTTTGTGTCTCTTGTGTTTATGCTGTGCTTGTTATTCTCTCAGTAAGATCCTAGATTAATTTTGATTAAATTGTGAAAAACTAACATGCAATTGTAACCTCCTGCGCCATTGGGTATCTTGGATGTGCTACTACATCCAACACTCCACTGGTGTAAGCTGAACCTGTATCCTTGTGTGACTCCAAATCTGTCATATTCCTGTCCACCGAATCCATGGATGCATACACACCCATGTTGGCTGGTCCACACAGAATGTGCTCAACTAACTCCTCCATAGCTAAACCTTGAGCCTTTAGTGGCTCCTCCAACGGAAGTGGCTTAAGATCTCCACACCTCAAAACAGGTGCATGGTCACAACTCTCTGTGTCCAAACTCTCCCCAAGTACCTGTAACTGTGCATGCTCCTCATGCAAAATCATCATGAGAGGCTCCTCCCTTGTGGTCTCATGGTGTGGTGGCTTTCCCCTGAACTATTCGCCCTCCTGTATGCTAAGTGTTTCCTCCTCACCACTCTCCTCATCGTCAGGTAATATCTCTATATAGTGCACCTTGCCCTTGCCTTGCCACCTGTGGCCTGACTCCCATAGTTCTTTGCTGTTGTAGCACTTGTAGGTTTCATACCACTCTGGATGTTTGATGATGCAAACTTTCTTGAATGATGTGCCTGCGCAGAATGCCTCCCTGTGCGCCATATACTCCCTTATACAATTTGTAATCTCCTCATCTCGCTCTCTTGCTTCTGCATTGTTTTGACTGTTTGCCATAGCCACTATAATATTCCCAATGCAATTATAGGCACAATTTGGTTTTTGGTTCAAGACTGAACTTCAAATTAAAGATAATATTCCTAACCCAATTTTTTTGAGTGTGACTAGCTGGTGAAATGGTTTTTGGACTAGGAATTGTTTCACACACTTTGTGTCCCACCTCTGACAGCTGTAGATTGTAGTTTTAACCAACACACTTGAATCCTGTCTCTGTTTCCAAGAGAAGACTTTCGTCAAACACTTCTCCAACAACTGCTGAAGGTGACTGTTAATGAGAGGTCTGAGTGTTTGGGTTCATTGTATGTGCAACTGGACTTGGTGTTTAGATGACCACACACTAAATGTTGTTTGTGCAGGATTCATGCATTGTGTGACTCTTAGTTAAACCCAGCTTTATGTAACAATACATTAAACACTGAATCTGAATTAATTCCTTTCAATTGAAAGACTTACAATAGCACTTTAATGGCATAGTAGCAACATAAATCAGAATAGTATTATCTATGTCACAATAAAGAAGACTGATATTTCATTAGAATTCTGACCTGAGTGCTATTCTGTAGCTTACAGTCACAATGGTGAGTATAAAGAGTCCTTTGGAAATTATTGCTTGAGTTGGGATTTAATGAGATGACTGGAACATTAATATTGCTACCCAAGCAGACCACTAGTGTGCCCTCATAAGCTGGAAAAGGGGTCACCAACAGCTACAGATTTGCCCACTATAGAAATATGCTACCCCTTCTAGTGGTGTACGCCCTCCTGAGCAAAGATGATGTGTATTTGATGAAGAGTTAGCCCTCACAACTCAGAAATCAGGAGCTGCGACCTTCCCAACCGCTGGATGTGGAACGCAGCACTAAGGAAATGCTTCTTTGTCTTTTAATGCATCGCGACCCCATCGACCTTCCAAGTCTGGTGCTTCTTACACTCAGTGAGCCCGTCCCAACAGTCACACCACTTAGCTTGGGTGCCAGTATAGCCCCTGCAGCCAGGAGGAGATTCACGGTTAAGAGAAATGAGGCGCCTTTGTGAAAGGAAGATTCCACCACCTCCCTCTGTGCCAAACGCAGCAGTCTCACCTGTTGATTTTTAGTGCAGCTGCGAGACCCATTCTCAGAGAGAATGGTACCCTAGTCATTTGACTAGGGTTCCTGGTCAAGTTAACCAGGCAGAGTATGAGTAAGACCCTAGAAGGTACCCTAGGGCCCCCAGCTGTCTCCTGGGGTTCTTGGTCTAGGACCAAGCAGATTGATGCCATGGCAAAGTCCCTAGCATGTGGCTAGGGCCCCTATTTGTCTCTAGGGTATTTTGGTCTAGAACCAGACGGTTTCTTGGTCATGATGACCAAGCAGATCCTGCAGGTTGAGACAGAGACTTCCTAGGTCCTGCAGATGGTTGATCAACATTCAGCCTAGGACTGAATGCTCAGCTTGAGGCTGAGGACCATTCTCTGGGAGAATGGAGATCCTGGTCATAGACCAGATGGTTGATCAACATGTCCCAGTCTAGGACTGAGGTTCAGCCTTGAGCTGAAAGCCATTCATTGAGAATGGAAGATATTGTTGTCCCCTCTCCTACTCGGTTAGTGCTAGGTTGCTTCTCAAGGGACTGGCCACCCCTTGACGATGTCCCTAGTATCTAACTCTTAGGAGCAGCGTTAAGGACAAAAGGATTGCACCATCCGTTTGGATCTTCTCCCTTATACAGTGATGACAAAATATATAAACTATGTATCTTGAGAGAGAGAAAAGTCTTTGGTCTTTATTGGTCCTATGTGATTGATTGTCCACCTTGGTCTTGTGGTTGTTGACTCATGGTCCTTTTCTTACTTGGTCCTAGCACTCTCACTTATGTGCACATTTGACCCTGATGACTCCTACTTTATGGAGTGTATTTATCTATTTGATTTATTAAAGACCATTGGATATAGGACCCTTGACCCACTTATGATTTTGGTCTTTTTACCTTTTGTTGGACCTTTGGACTTTTACTTTATGATAAATTCATTAAATATTTATTTTTAGTCTTATTAATAAAATCTTTATTAATAAAGACTTTATGAGTTTATTAATAAAGTTTTTATTTTAAAGTCTTACCTCTTTTTTTATTATTTAAAAACCCTTGGACCATTGGTACCCTACTTTTATTTTATTTATTATTTATTTATTTCTTATTATTCTTTTTTTTTAATCCTAATTTTTTATTATTATTTTTAATCCTAAGTTTTTATTATTTTAATCCTAAGTTTTTCTAAATCTAAAACTATATATAAACGTGAGCTCTAATTCAACAATTCGTGAAAAACTTGCCGTGAGTTTACTCTTCACATCTATTTCTCCTCGGGTCAATTATTTTGGCATTTGGGTGACATTCGGGCTGTCTGATCGGTTCCTTCTTTTATCTCAGCATTCAGCATTCGGGTGACATTCTCTGCCTCACGGTTTCCTTCTTTTATCTCAGCATTTGGCATTCAGGTGACTTTCTCTGCCTCACGGCTTCCTTCTTTTTTTATCTCAGCATTCGGGTGACTTTCTCTGCCTCACGGCTTCCTTCTTTTATCTCAGCATTCGTGTGACATCTGGGTTGTCTCACGGCTTCTTTCTTTTATCTCAGCTTTTGTTATTTCTGGGTTGTCTCACGGTTTCTTTCTTCCACAACCCATCTCACGAGTTAACTCAGCAATTGTTATTTCGAGCAGTCTCACGGTTTTATCTCTGTATCTGGCTCACGATTTTATTTCTCTCAGTCTCACGATTTTATCTGTCTCACTGATGTAGCAGTCTCACGTATCTCTCTCCACGGCTGTCTCTCTATTCCTTCACGGGTTGCCTTCACGGCTGTCTCACTGTTTGCCTCAATCTCTCCTCGGATTGCTTCATGGGTTATGCTTTCTCAGCTTGTCCTTCATGATTGATCTCTACTCAGATTTATTTCTGCATAATTCATTTTATCTTATTCAGGACTGATTGATCTCTGCAATTTACTTCAGCTGTGATTGACTTGTCTCTGTCTGTGTGAGTTCTTATGTGTGGGAATTATTTACGTGCTTGACTGCTGCACCTATGTGTTTCTTGTATCCCTGTCATTTGCTTATTGATTGAAGAACTCGAGATCTGTTTTATTCTACCTGAACCTTCTCTCTCTTAAGGTACGTATATGGTTTATCTAGTTTGACTTGTCCTTTCAGTGACAAGATCAAAACTATCTGAGTATAAGTTGAATCCAAATGGTTGTTTTAATTCTTTAATGCAGTTCATGTTTATTTTACTATAGTTCATTTATTTTATTTTTCTGAACTTAGTATTTGATGATTCTCGAGGACCAACATTAATGCAGTGACTAAATGGAGCATTAAGTTGAAAGAGATGAAAATTATGTTATTTATGTTTTAAATAAGTTTAAATTTAAATTATGCAGTACAAATTGTTTACATGTTCTTGCATCAAGGTTTTTATATGCGATAAACTTGCATAACCTGTAATTTTAACATCACCACCCACGACTTGCCTTACCCCATGCAGCAGTCAAACTTGGAACGGCTTCTCTATGCAAGCCGTCACTTTTCCTAATGCTGCCCACGACCAATAAGAGGCTGCCAGTTGATACCAAAATGCAGCTATGCCTTCAGACAAATATCTCGATTCAAAATAGTCAGACTCCCATGTCAACCCCGATAATGGTATGCATGTAATAGTTTGAAGATTTGATCCCCAGGTTTTGAATGGTCACTGCTTTGTCTTATTCATCCCAATTCGCACCTTTCAATAACCTTTGACCAACCTCTTCAGCCACGTAAATATGGAAGAAGATACGCTTGTGATTGGTCTGAAGTGATAATCACCCAATTTCTCATTTATCTAAGGAACTTGATAATATTGCCCCTCCAAAATAGTGATGCGGCACCTTCCTAGGTTCTCGGCCTCTCCAAAAAGAATCCAAGGTCCTCTTCCTAAGGTCACCACCCAACAAGAAAGGGCTTGGTCCTTACGTTCATTCTCAAACTAGTGCACAATGAATTCGACCCCCTTCAATGCCCATGATTTGCCCAATGGGAATCAGCCCAATTAATGCTTAGAGCCACAAATTGAGATGCAATTGCCAAATGCAGCTCAATCGGAAACCTTGTCGATTAGCTCCTTACTGATTTTCCCTTCAGGCTGGCAGGAAAACCAACACTGATACCACTGGAAAGTCCCTGACCCGGATGGGCACAAATTATATGAATTTGACAAACAGATGATAATTTTACATTGATTTGTAACTTTCACAAGCAATTTGCATTCACATCAACATTTCGTCAAACACATTGGGAACATTCAAGAACACACCAAAATGATGGAATACTGTTGGCACCTTTATTATGAAAAATAGATGGTAGACAATACAAATAACTATGGCTGCTATAGCAGCTACTAAGACACCCAACAAGAACCTGGAAGTGATGCCAACCTGAAAGATGATGCCAAACCAAATGATGAAGCTCCAATGAAGACCCTGTGTTAGATTTTCATATAATTATAGCAGTATAGGATCACTAGAAGAAAGACAAAGCACAAAATCAAAGAACACGAGAATTTATCCCGGGGAACCCAATAGGGAGAAAACCCAACAACCTTCGTATAGAGATGAACAATTCTGAGAACAGAGTACAAAGATGAGAGAGAGAAAGTAGAAAGTCTCTCCAAGTAGAAACCCCAAAAATATGCTTCTCCTTGCTGCTGATGTGAGCTCCTCTTCAAGTGATGCGAACTTGTGTGTTGAGTGAGTGACCAAATGAGGCACCCAGCCTCTCTATTTATACACTTGCCAAACTTGCTTTTTCCCTAACTGGGCCGACTTGTCTAACTGACAGGGCCGACTTGACTTTGGGATAAATAAAATAATGTTTATTTAATTCTTTTCTTTGTGTATTTTGTCCCCGAGGTTTACATTGATTCTTTCAAGGATTTTACATAATTAATTACATCAAAATCATCTCCCATAGGAGGTACAAATCAATACAATAAAATATAATAAGAATAACTTTCGAAGTTGCACTAATTCCAACACCCTGAATGGATCCTCCTCCTTGTCTAGCTAGGGTGGATCTGTTGCACCATTGAAACCAAACCAAGAATGAAAGGGTTTTGCCAAACCCTAACGAAAACTCCAGGATAACCCCCAGATGGTCACAAGAAATAAATTTCAAATCAAGATGCCCCCCATGGATGAGTGCCTCCCTTTTTATCTTCTTTTTGAGCTCAATACCATGGGTTACCAAAAACCATCCACTGGAATATCACTTTTTAAATTAAATGACATCTTAATATTATAATAATTTTATCCAATAACCCCTTGGAATGATCATCTGAAAAGGGACATCACAATATTTGTTGCGATAAAACCTTCACAATCAAGGCTTTTGATTCTTTGAATTAGGCTTGCCCCTTAGATCTCACTTGGAGTTCAAAATCAAAATGATCTGTTACTTGATATCTATTGATATGATCCCTCATGATTGTAGAGAGTCTCTTGTGAATTTGGGTTAAATTCCCCCCAAATGTTGGCCACTAAAGTGTACCAACTTGATCTTAAGCCATAAATCCTAGCATCAATTGCTTGGAACAAAAGCGGCAAAAGTTAAAACCCTAAGGAATAATCAGATGAATGTAGATCTACTCTAATATAACAGTATACCATAGGTTAGATAATAAGATGGAAGCAGAGATTATTTTAGCATTTTTAGAACAAACGCAAAGCATCTATCATCAAAATATTATTGGAAAACAAAACATACAAATACCACAAAAAACATCTATATCATCAGATTATAAGTTAAATATATGTCAATTAATCAATCACATGGAAGATAATCCTAACAAACACCCCATCACTAGTTTTTATGTGTGTTGTCAGTTATAAGCATAAATCAGAACATCCCAAGAAAGAAAGTCACAAGGTTTATAGTGGGAAAAGCCTCTGATGGAGGAAAAACCCACCTGAAAGTTTGAGTACTTCTATTAATCACTGAACCAGTTATCACAATCATCCGATGCTTCTGCTCAGAATTCCGATAGCTTAATAGTATTAAAACTTGAGAAACCTCTAATGTAACCCTATCTCATCTATTTATTCATAAGTGTTGCTTGACCTAGTCAACCTGATGTTTATGCAAGCTCCCTAACTTTTTTGTATTTTTCAATCAAAATAAATACAACTCATGATGACAAAGGGCTATACAATACTACCATAAGCCTAATCCTCATTCTCCAATGGGACTTATAGATGACAATGGTGTACAAAACATCCTCAATCTAGTCCACAATCCCACTGGCTCTTTTTAGCTATGAAAACAGAAAATCCAGTGTCATCTAAAGCATGCTTAATATATAGGGGTCAAGCTCAGTTGTATTAGTTGTGTTGGAGGGGGGCCGCGGAATCCAACCAATCTAAGGCCTCCAACCATCCCATTAAAACAAAAAGTGTTTAGGCTGCTTAGCTTTTAATATGCTAGACATTATATCGTATCTATATCACTTGGGTATAAATTAAACTAAATGATCAGGTTTAGGTTCACAACATTTGGTGTTGTGGAGGGTTGATTTCCCTATTGACTCATTGAGTCAAAAGGAGTCCCAATATTGGATAATAATTTTTTCAGATTTTTGCTCTTAAGCTTTGGACTTTTGTTTTAGTTTGAGTTCAAGATATGAGTTTTATACAAAATAACACCTTGTAATAAATGTTGTTTATAAAGTTCAAAGCCTTTGCATCTGCTTATGTCTCAAACAGATAAAGCTATAATTTTTTCTCAAGCATTTTGTTTATAATATTTAAAGTTTAAACCACTTACAATTCTTATTATTTTTTGGTTGTGTTGTAGATTGCATGAGAATGTTGAAAGCATGGCAATTCTATCTCCTGGGCATGATGATGGCCGTAGAAAAAGAGACGCTATTATTTTGTCATTTCGAGATGCAAAAATATCAGTGTTGGAATTTGATGATTCAATCCATGGCCTACGTACTAGGTATGCGAATACTATTTGTTCTTGTGAATTATTGTTCTATATTCTTTTATCAAAAGCAATGCAGGAGACTTAAATCTCATTTCATTTAGATACCCCTCAAAAGTATTTCTATATGGTAACAACTCAAACTCAACTTTTTTGTATAAAAAATGGAAAAGTCAAATCCATTAAATTTTACTTTTGATTGGACTAAGAGGGCCTTTGAATTCTTCATTTTGTTGTTGTAATTGTAACTTCGGAAGATATTCCCTTGTATTTTATATTGTTATTATTATTGTATTTTATTTGTACCTCCGACGGAGATGTTTTTCCTCCGTTCGGGGATGTCATTATTATGCTTAGTCATGCTAGGTAATTGTGGTAAAAGCCTCCATTGTAAGTCGGGGCAATAGTTCCCCAAAAAGGTCAAATGTAAATGTATTATTGAGTCTCCTAGAGAAGTCAGCCCAGTCAGTTTAGTTGAGGCCGACCTAGTTAGGTAAAAGGTCACCCCCAAAGTAAAGTATAAATAGAGAGCTGGGCTCTCTCATTTGGACACACACTCACTCAATGAAGTTCGCATAAGTTAGAGAGAGAAGACAAGTTTGCTAAGGAGAAAGAGAGAGAGCTGCAGAAGACTATCTTGTTTTGGGGTTTTCCATTTTGTGATATTGTATTGGTGACGAATCTATCTCTGAGGAAGTTGTGGGGTTTTCTCCTTTATGGTTTTCCCGAGGAAAACTTTTGTGTCTCTTGTGTTTTGCTGTGCTTGTTATTCTTTCAGTTAAAGATCCTAGCTAACCTTTGAATTAAAGTAGAAAATCTAACACATTTTCTCTTTTCATGTTCCAAGTCCTTGTTCTGAGAAGAAAGAAATGAAACAAGAGCACTTATTTATCACGTTAGAAGGGAGGGGTCTCCTGGTGCCGTAGGTGTGATCATATACTTCGTGGGAATCTTTGTATTTGTTATTTTGAAAGTGAAATCAAAATACACATTTACTTAGCCTTTTGGCTCAGTTCAGTTTTTCATAAAGTCTTCATCCTAGACCTATGACATATACAATCATCCTTCAAAAGATATCCAAGATCAATTCTTATCAATCAAAATACATCCTATATTATGTATGACTTAAACAATATTGGTAGAAGTTCCAAAAAAGAGTAGACGCTTTTCAATCCAAGAAACATCCATCAAAATTGTCTCGTGAATTGCTTCCAAAGGGATATTATCCCTGAATTCTAGTTCAATCAGCCAACCTTCCCGAACAGTGAGAGCTTCTTTTGAAAGTTGGTTTTCTTTGTGATTACATTTCCTATAAATGTGTGCAAAGGTCACTTCTTCAAAATGGGATTTTGTTTCCAAACAAATATCTATGATGGGTACTAGAGCCAGATTTGAAATTTGACTTTTCCCATTTGCCCAATCCATCAATAACTTTGAGTCTCCTAGGATCTGCATCCTGCTTACATTATTTTTAAGAGCAATTTTCATCAAGATCCAGAGAGCATAGAACTCTGCTTTGTTATTGGTTCCAACCCCAACTCCAAGCTTCATAGTATAATAATGTGCATTATTCATAAAAGTCATCCAACTAGCTATCGTTTCCTTTTCATCTTGCTACCATGATTTGTCACGATCCACCCAAGAGTCATCCAACCAGAATTCAGGGAGTCGCCATTTAAAAAGAAGGGAGCTGGAGCTGTCATCCTCTAAGCTGCCATTTACATTTTCCTTGAGTGATTTGCAGTCGTCGATTTATTTTTATGCAATTGCCATTATTGATGTTGCCATTTTTGAAGTAGCTGCCTGCATGATTTTTCTTCTCATCTGTCGTTTTTTTCTTGCACGAATGCATGCATGACATTGCCAGAGTTAGAGTTGGCAATTTAGTTACACAATCGGTAAGATTTGCATTTTTTTCTCTCATTGTCATTACATAGTCTGTACGATTTGTACGGGCCTCGTACAACCCTTACTTTGTCGTACAATACAACATATGCAGACATATGCAGTGGTAAATTTTCAACAATTATTTTTGTTTTCTATTTTTAGAATTTTTATTTTTTTAACAGTAATTATTTTTAGTAGCCGAAGTCAAAGAGATAAGATCTGATCATCCATGGAGATGCCATTAATGAAATACTTTGGTTTCAACTTCCACAAGTGGAAAGTGAAGATCCAGATGCATTTAATGAATAAGAATATTTGGGGTATTGTGAAAGGAATGGAATTAGCACCTAAGGATCTGAACAAATTAATAGAATAGAGCAGAGATGATAAGCCAAAATCCATTATTGGCCTTGCCCTCCTCAGATTTAGAGCTACATCATATAGATTTGGATAAATATTCCAAGGATGTATGGAACAATTTGAATAAATTGTTTGGGGCACAAGCGGTGAATGCAAAATTTTCCCTAAAATTATAGTTGTTCAGGTTTAAGATGCCAGCGAAAGCCACCATGTCAAGCCATGTCAACAATCTAAGATCTATTATCAGACAACTTGCAGAAGTCAAGGCAGTGGTTGATGCGGAGGATGCCCAGGCTATTCTCTTGAACTATTTGCCGCTTAAGTACAGTAGTGTTATCTTTACCTTGAGTCAGCGACCTTCACAAAGCCTGGAAGAAATGATTGCAACATTACTAGCAGAAGAAAGGAGAACTACTTTAGGAGAAACAAAGGGAGATACTTCACCAGAACTTGCATTTTATGCAAGAAACAATCGCTATAGATCATGGAAAGACAAAGAAGAAATAGAACGTCACTATTGCAAGAAGCTGGGTCATACAATTTGGAACTGTAGTTAACAAGCCAATGACGTTCTTAAGGGAAAGGTCAAAGACAGATAACAAATAGCTAGTGCAACTATGATTGAGGAATCACCTTATGCTGACAACGGTGAAGAAATTGTTGAAGAAAAGGTCTTTTATGCATTTTAGGAAGCCAGCAATGTCTATGATTTCAGAGAAGTGGTAAACTGGTATGCTAAGGTCTTTGAATCATGTCACAAGCTCATTATGGTAAACTAGGGACACATTAAACATCCTTTGATGCCGGATGCCTTTAGGAATGTGTTAAAAGTTACCACAATACTCTAGAAATTTCAAGATGTTAGATGCGGGTGTATTCCTAATTGCTAACATTGGGGGTATACTATGTTGAATAAATGGAAAGTGGAGCCACGACAGGATCCTCTGAGGGTTGCAAGTTATGAGGTCACTGAGTTTTCCAATCCATACAAGGAAATTGCTTGTCTCTTTACCTGGTTGATTAACTAAGAAACTTGCAAAGATTCATAGGTATGTAGCCTATGTCATTTACCAAGTTGCTGGTGTAAAAGATGACTTGTTGAGAAAGTATGACGATGTCAAAGAAATTTCTGACAAAGAAGTTGGGGAATGGCTTACTAAGTTAGCAATGGACAATGCCTACATCCACGAATTCAGCCCTATACTATTCAACTGTGTGATGGACGAAGAAGCGGAGTTGTTCACCAAGTTCATTGCCAGGCTAATCATGTCAATTTAGGAGCTTGGGATGTCGCCACTTTGTAGCAAAGCAAAATTAGTAGATGGTAAGAACAGCTGGAGGAATTCAAATAACATTTTTGGTGCTAATTCCAGTCAAGGAAAGAAGACTTGCAAAAAGATGGCGCATCAAAGAAACCATTCAGCAGGACTGTGCATTAGAAGGCAGACATCCAGTTGCTTGAGGATGGACAGAGAAGATAAGATGAGATTTCGATGTCCCACAAATGAGCACAAAAGTTGGTCCATTGGGCTGCTGAGTACACTAGTGCCGATACATAGTGGGAGTGCAGAGAATGGCTCCTAAATAAAGCAAGATGCAGAAAGTAAAATAAAGTACTTGTCTAATCTAAGACAAACCAAGTACAAGCTCTAAGCTAAAACAGACTGAGCACTGATATCAGAAAACGGAGTGCATCGAGGAAAAGGAATGTCCCTGTCTGCAATTATTGCAAGCATGGAGTCATGTGAAGGATGATTTCTATACTTCATGTTTGGGATGTTCGTAGTTTATTCTGCTTTCATATATTCTTTCTGTGCACCTGTGTCTACCCTTTATATTTGGTGTTTTCATAGAGTGTCTGCTTTTGTATATTCCTTCTATGCACCTGAAATGTGTACTTTCCAATGAATGCTGTTGTCTTATGGTTTGGTCCATTTGAATTATTGCCATGGACTGCTCCACATGAACGATATTTTCTTGGTAGTGATTTCTGCAGGCCTATATGTTTACTTGTTGGCAAATGGTCCTGGCAATTTTGTTTTCATTTTCCCCATATTTGTGTTGAATTTGTTGTCATGATATGCAGAGGAGAAACACACCACAATGACAGTTGCAGAACTACTGAAAGATTGATTTGTTTGGAAAGAAACTTCCACACAGTCTTTGTTCATTTCGTACCATCATTTTCCAAATGACTGTACACAGATGTTATCATCTAGGACTGGATCTATGGCTTCTTGGACTATTTTTTATTTGGCAAGAAATTAATCACCTTGGCTAGATGTACTTTGTGCCGATGAATAAGAGGAGCAATATCCTGATTTGCATTTCTTAAATAAACTGCATATCACCCTTCTGTAGCTGGCAGCTACCAAACTTTTGTCAGGTATATTTGTTGTCAATTGTTGCATTGGTAACTTTCTCATTTAATTTCACTAATGGCTTTGATCTTTTACCAGGCAAATATGCTGATGCCATTGACTATGCAAGTTTCAAATCTTATATCTGAAATTCTGCTTGTACTATTTCTTGGACACAAGAGAAACCCAGAAAGCCCATGCTGTGCAAGACTTCTGTATGACTGTGAGTGGGAAGCAAGGGTCCACCAGGGGTTGTATGTTTTGCACTAAGTGGACACTCTAAAATTGTGAACATCCATTGTTTAACATTTAAAAACTTCTTGTTTCCTCCTTTATTAAAGCTTATTTGTGTTAATTTATTTATTATTTGTATGACTTTGTTTGGTTTTCTGTCGCGTCTAAGCTTCTAAACCTATACAGCTAAGTTGAGTTGCATTGAAGCAGATACGGAAACGGATACGACAAATTTTAAAAAAAGCCAGATACGATATGGGGGGGAACAGCATATATATATAGTCATCATCATAAATATTATCATTGTACATCATAATCATCACCTGACACTATTATCGAATATCATTAATCATACATGTAACATAATACGATGATAACTTTTAAGTTTTAACTAATATCATCTGAATCCTCATGCTCAGAGTTAGAGTCATAATCTATGTTCTCAACAAAAGTAGATCGAAAATAGGGATCTCGAGCCTGGCTTTATTCCCCTGGGCTTGAAGGCACCTGTCCAGCACCAATGTTCACATCCTCTGGCTATGGAAGTGGGTCCAAGTCCATCCAAGACAATGGAGTTCAACAATCAGCACCACCAACATCAAGGTACATAGAGAGGTTGTGTGCTTGATTGAATACCAATCCCATACCCTCGTATATGATAGAAGTGGCAACATTGCAATCCTGAAATCCTGAAAACTGTTAAGTCTGTTGAATTCTGAATGGGATTAAAAATTCTACTTTTTGCATATGAAGTCCGATGAGGTTGGAACCACTCTCAAACATCCTGAAACAATTAATGGTAATGTTAAAAATTTAAGTAAAAGGATAGAAAATGAAATATAATAGGCTGAAACGTATCCAAAACCCTTGAAACATATCCATACCAATTTGATACGTATCGGTGGCGTTTCAGGGCCGTATCCCCTCCATTTCAGTATCCGAAACGGGGAACGACGTTTCACCAAGGCTGCTTGGGCGTTTCCGGTAACTTAGCTAGACAGCTATCTTTTCTTGTTATTTTGGTGCAATTGATTCATATGCATCTCCGATTGATTCATATGAATGTCAGTGAAAGGTTATCGGCTTCTAGTAGTAACCACTATCATGTGGATAAATCATTGCTACAACCATCCTTATTGCACTAAATTGCTGAATGCATATAATGCTAAACAATGAATATAAAACTGTTTTTTAGCAATTACAGATATAATGAAAACATTGCTACAAGCTTTCTATTGCATCTTTTAGTTGGAATCTTTCACTGGTCACCTTCAAATAGTCTTTATTGGTTGTAAAATTATCACTTTCTGGAAGCATATTGGGCATTAGGTTGAACCTGGTCACATGCATACTGCTTTCAGATGCCTTTTATTGTGGATATGGATATATGGATTAAGTATGCTTATCTTTTTGCAGCTCATTGCATTATTTTGAAGGACCTGATTGGCAGCATTTGAAAAGGGGTAGAGAGAAATTCGCAAGAGGTCCTTTGGTACAGTCAGATCCACAGGGGAGGTGCAGTGGTGTGCTTATATATGATTCTCAAATGATAATACTTAAAGCTGCCCAGGTGCTTTCATTTTCTTGATCTTTTTGAATTGATTAGGGTTTGGGACCTTGGGTAAAACTTTAATAAGCTCTGGGAATAACTACATTTACCGATCTTTGAAGTTACATGTGTATTTGAGGAACAACCTGATATTCAGTTATTAACAATACATGCATCAATTCAATGTACATATGCGTTTTTTGGTACTTAATGTGGTTGTTGAATAATGATTATTTGAATTGTATATGAACTCTACTATGTGTTGAAATGATAGTAATCTTTACTTGTGCTCATTTATGACTAAGTGCCCTCATTAATTGTATCACTAGGTTATGGCTGAAGGGTCAACCTGGTCAACATTATTTTACATTACTTTAGGTGACCAAGGTGGGCTTAAGCATATATGTGGGCCCATAATCCCCTCATGAAGGGAGATGCCCCACCTCATGAGTTGTGTATAAATACACAATCCGTGCTTCATTTGTAACGTCATATTGATTAATCTTGTGATTGATTCTTTAGCCTACTATTGGTATGATTTACTCTTTGTTACTGCTGTTATAAATCTGCTAGTGTTTTACTTGGTTGGATTAGGGTTTACTGAAGTAGTCACTATCTATGACTTCAACATGTTATCAAAGCTAGTGTGACTCTTAGTTCCCTATCTAACGTTGTTTCCATCTGAAACTAGGGTTTTCAGCACTTCTTTGGGACAGCAGCAAATTTGTAGGGCCTTTTTTTCACCAGGGCTAGTCCAAGGCAGGACAAGAAGACAGTGAGGAATCTGCATGAGCATGTTGTCTGGATTCTGGATAGCAGGTTGTCAAGGCAGCAAGGAACACCTCTACGCATGTGGACCACATGATTAATAAGCTTGATTTGTATTTTTGTTTAAACTTCAAACCTTAAGCTCTATAAAATTAAATTATTTTGGAGCCAGGATAAATACGTTAACATTTCAAATGGACATGTCTGATAAACAAAACAATTGGGCAGATACAGGTCTTAGTAGTAAATGATATAGTAGATAGTAAGATACACATCTGTTATACGTCTGAGCAACAAACAATTGAACAGATAAATCCTGGGCACCAATTGGTTGAGTCGATACATCATACATGCTTGGTTAGCAAAATGTCTCGCTAGGTACACGTGTTGCAAATACACGACAACTGGACAGGGATTATTATAGAGCACATTGTGTTGTGGGTTTTGTTGCAATGGTGAGCAAAAATCCCTCCATTAGTTGGTTGCTAAGCTAACAACAGACAAGTATGAGTTTGTGGGACAAGCAAAAGAGTAATGCGATAGCTACTAAGCAATAAGAAAGGATATTTATTATCAAATGAACTTAACAACAAGAACACCATTCAAATTGCAAAGAAATGGGGGGAAGCAGCAATACTCATTTTATTGTTCAATGGAGAGGCAAAAAACATGAAATGTCACCTTGATGAGAGTGAATGGCAACAAATGTGTTCCAAATCTCTCCTAGGAAGGGTCATTTTCCTCCTTTGAATGCTCTCTTTAACTCAATGTGGAAGCCTTGTGTCATCGATGAAAAATTAACAAGCAAGCATGAAATAAAGGAAGGAAGAAATGAGAGGGTGAGAAGTATGCTCTCCAAACTCTTTCAGCATAACCTTGCATTTGATTTCCTTCCTTACAATGCAGTCCAATGGCTTTCCTTTATAGGCAAAATTGGAGCTTCAATCGTGAATTGGCACCCATGTGAATGCTTCTCATTCACTAGTGGGATCCCATTTTCTTGATAAGACCTCTTGGGAGGCCAAAGGATCAAGCATTCATGAGATGGGAACTCAAACTAGTCCTTTATCATTAATGTGTTGTAGAAGTAGCTAAATTTTGTGTATACAGGGGTCATTTGGATCACAGTTTTTATCTTTATTTTGCTCGACTTGTGCTACTAATGGATGAACAATTGTGCAATCAAAGTAGTCAACTGAATGTTTGCTTGTGTAGTAGGGTGTCAAACAATTTTATTGGAATTAGATCGACCTCTTGGTAGGCCAAAGGATCAAGCATTCATGAGATGGGAACTCGAACTAGTCCTTTATCATTAATGTGTTGTAGAGGTAGCTAAATTTTGTGTTTACAGGGGTCATTTGGATCACAATTTTTATTTTTATTTTGCTTGACTCGTGCTACTAATGGATGAACAATTGTGCAATCAAAGTAGTCAACTGAATGTTTGCTTGTGTAGTAGGGTGTCAAACAATTTTATTGGAATTAGATCAAAATTGGCCAAAAAAACCAGTCGGATTGGTTTAGACCTCTTCTGATGGAATTAATTTTTGTTGATGTTTGTAGCTCAGACATGCATGTCCACATGGGTTTGTGTCTACATGTGGAAATTGTCATTAATACCTCTCAAGAACTTTGCAAATTCACTTTATTAAAGTAATTGAGGGTTAATTTAATAAAGTGCCGAAGTTTTTGGCACTAGTGATTTAAGTTAATTAATTGAATCTCAGCCCTTGATCTCAAGTGAGTGAGATCTAATCTCAGCCATTGAATTTAGGGTTTTGGTTCATCTCAACAAGATAAAAGGCAACAAAGGTGAAAGGAGAAAGAAACAAGAGAAACTCAGTTGAGAGTGGAGAAAGACTTCCACTTGGTAGATTTGGCAAAGAGGATATTGCAGCAGTCAGAGAATCTTTGCAGGTGGGTCGTACTAGCAAAAAGGAGCCTCAGAGTTTTGTTGGGCAGATTGTGAAGGTGAAGGGGTAGGTTGTACTAGCTAGTCGTACCGCTAGCAAGGCCATATAGTTGCCTGTACAGTTTGTATGCTACTCATACTAGTTGCATGAGCCTTCGTATAGGAGGCTGCGGTCGTATATGTAGATCTACATGGACCGGACTCAACTGTATAGTTCGCATGGACTGTATAGCAGTGTCCTACAACGGTGTCATATTGGTCATACAATACAACATCAGGTAGAGGAGGATTTTCTGTGGAGGGCATTTTGTCAGGTTTGTTGTAGTGTATTTTTCTTGAGCCATTTTCCCAGTAAGGGAGCCCTTGTAAGCTTGGAAGTTATTTGAATGAAAATTTGATTTGAAGGGCAAAAATTTTGTGCATGTGTTTTTATTGAGTAGATTTGTTTTCCATTGGTATTGAGTTGTGTAAAAATTTTGCACTATTAAAATTTCTTATAATAGATCTAAGCAAGTATAAATAAATCAGTGAGTTGTAATTTAATTTTCAGCAAGGAAAATCATTAGGAATTGTTTATCTTGAGCTAAGGTTAGTAAAATTAACATGGTATTAGATCTTTCACTCTAAAAAGGAAGGCGGATTTGAAATCTACAGCAACAGATTGAATAGATCTGAGTGATCGGTAGATAGATTTAGTGCAGGTCTGGGGTTTACAACAATAGATCTTGGTGGGCGCTTGAGGGAATAAGTACATGATAGTTACTTGTGCAAATCTAGAAATGGCAGCAATTATTAGATTTGAAGAAAGGTTAGATGGGGCATCTAACTTCCTGTCTTGTAAAGCGAGGGTAACTTTGCTTTTGAAGAAACAGGACCTTTGGGATCTTGCATCAAAGGCTATTCTTGCATTGAGGGTGATCCTAGATGTTGTGAAGGTCACTTGATTCCTCATGTAGCAAAGAAGACATTGGCCAGAGAGATGTTTAAAGCTCTGATAGACTTGTTCCAAAGTGACAACATGAATAGAAGATGATCGTGAGAAACAAGCTTAAGGATGTCCAAATGATTAGATCTGACAATGTTACCAACTATCTCGTGAGGATCACTCAGATACGTGATCAACTTGCAGCCATTGGAGAGAAAGTGCTTGAAGCAGAGCTTGTCAATGTGGCATTGAATGGGTTTACCAAGCCTTGGGAACCATTCGTAAAAGGAATCTGTTCTCGGGAGAAACTTCCCAATTGGGAGAAGCTTTGGGATGATTGCATTCAGGAAGAGCCTTGGGATGAGTCCAGAGCTAGCAAGAAAGGGAAAAGTGTTAGAAAACAAGATCGTAGAGCAATAAAATAAAATAGATACGGAAATAAAAACACATAAGAACAAAATACAAGAGAGACACCAATATACGTGGTTCATCCTATATGGGCTACATCCATGGAGAAACAACCCATCCTTTCTTTTATTCAGTCCATCAAAATGAAGGGATACAACCTGCAACACATTTGCTGCAACCTCCTCTTCACTATCTCACAATCTTAGTCTCTCCAACACACACTATTATTCGGCCATAATACATTGCTCTCTTTAAAAGAGGGTTGACTTCTAGGGCAAAAATTACACAAACATAATCTTTGCCATCACATCCTAATAATGAACAGTTCAGATTGACTCATCGTTTATTCTGGGATCCAAACACTGTTGAAACAATTTTTTGACTTAGGAAGATAATCAGGCTCCACGACCAACACCAAGGAAAGAGTTCTAACAAGAAGGGTAATAGTGACGGGGAGACCTTAGAGCCGAGAAATAAGAAAGACTTGAGCAAAATCAAGTGTTTCGTGTGCCACAAGAATGGGCACTATGCATCTCAGTGTCCAAAGAAGAAGAAAGGAAAAGGAAAGGTGCAACGAGTAGAAGCATTTGCAGAGGCTCAGTTGAGTGAGTTTGTAGAGTGATTTCTCACTAGTTTCTTGCCTTTCTCCTAGCATAGTTGCTAGGAGCTCTTGGTACTTGGATAATAGTACATCTCGTCATATGACAAAAGCACGAGAGCTATTTAGCAGATTGATGGATTTAGACTCAAGGATCCACACGGAGCTTGGTGATGATGCCAAGTATGTAGGAAGGGGAGAGGGAACAATTTCATTCCAGCTTGAGTCAAGAGGTTCGTTCAATGCCCAGGATGTGCTATATGTAGCAGGACTGAAGAAGAACTTGCTTGCAGTCTCAGTTATCGAGGAAAGGGGTTTTGCCGTTATCTTTCACAGAGGGCAAGTACTCATACATTCAGAGGGAGCTAGCCCTAACACAACAATGAGGATTGGGGTTAGAAGGGAAACTTATATAGGTTACAGGGGAAGCTTGTTCAGGTCTTGATACATGACAATGATAATTTATGTGAGCTTTGGCACAGGAGGATGGGACACTTGCATTACATGGCGTTGTCGATTATGAGGGAGATTGTCATTGATCTTCCATATTTCAGTGTTGAGTAGCAGGGAGTATGCAGAGGGTGTGCATTTGGCAAGAATGTCAAGACCGCTTTTCCAAGCAGTGAGAGTAGGTCCAAGGGGATTTTAGATCTCATTCATTCAGATATATGTGTGTCGATGTCAGTTGTATCATTGTAGGGAGCATCATACTATGTGATGTTCATTTATGATTTTTCTAGGGAAACCTAGATCTTCTATATGAAGACCAAGGATGAGGTCTTGAATCGGTTTCGGGAGTTCAAGGCTTAGGTGGAGAACTTGACAGGTAAGAAGATCAAGGTTTTGAGTTCAAATAATGGGGGAGAGTACACCTCAAATAACTTCAAGAATTTTTGCAAGGAGGCAGGGATCAAGAGGGAGAAGACAATCTCGTACAACCCACAATAGAATGGGGTTGCAGAGAGAAAGAACCAATCCGTCATCAATACCATAATGGCTATGATTCATGACTAGGGTTTTCCTATGTTTCTTTGGGCAAAGGGTCGAGGTGTGTAACATAGTAGTATATTTGCATAATAGGAATCCTCACAAGATATTGGACGACAAGATTATTGAGGAGGCATTCACAGGAGTGAAACCAGGGATCGGATGTCTCAGGATCTTTGGTTGTCCAATTTACATTCATATGCCTATGGAGAAGAGGACAAAGCTTGAGCCTTCAAGACAGAAGGGCGTATTTGTGGGGTACAATGAGACCTCAAAGGCTTACAGGATCTTCATGCAAGCACAACAAAAGATAGTGGTGAGTTGAGATGTTAAGTTCAAGGAGAACTTGGGCATCTAGGAAGTCTCATGAGTTACCACCAGTGGCAGAGGATGAGGAGCAGGTGGCTTCGAAGGGAGAACAGATTTCACAGGCTTTCAGTTCAAGGAGTCAGCCTTTAGGGGAGGAGGAGGAGCTAGTTCGTTCCAATTCTGTCAGGAGACCCAGGTGGTTTTAGCAAACATTGAGGAGTGCTTGAGAGCATGTTGAGGCTCCGAGGAGATCATTCAAGGAGAGCAGGCCTTGAGAAACTTTTCGAACTATATGCCATTGACGAGCAACATCATTGATTTGAGCCTTCCAATTTTGACTTTTGAGGAAGCAGTCGACCAACAGGTTTGGAGGAATGCCATGGTGGAGTACACCTCCATCATGAAGAATGATGTGTGGGACATTGTGCCTATATCGGAGGGGAAGTTTGTGGTGACTTCCAAGTGTCTCTTCAAGATTAAGCATGCTGCAGATGGCAACATTGAGAAGTTCAAGGCAAGGTTTTTGTCGAGAGGGTTCTCTCAGAGAGAGGGAGTGGATTATGAGGAGACATTTGCTCTTGTCACCATATATGCTTCCATTCGAGGTATTATATCTCTTTCCTCAGTCATGAGGTGGAGGATTCACCAGATGGACGTGAAGACAACCTTCCTCAACGGGATGATTGAGGAGGAAGTATATATAAAGCAACCTCAAGGCTTTGAGGTACATGGGAGGGAGGCTCATGTCTGTAGACTTAAGAAATCCTTGTACGGACTCAAACAGGCACCCAAAGTGTGGTATTCCAAGATTGACGGATACTTGCAGAGCATGGGCTTTACCAAGAGTGAGGTAGGTCTTAACTTATATTTTATACTTGTTGGGTTTGGTCCACTCATCTTGGTGTTGTACATAGATGATTTGTTTCTCACAGGTGCAAAGGGGCTTATAGCAGGGTGCAAGTAAGATTTGGCTATAGAGTTTGAGATGAAGGATATGTGCTTGATGCATTATTTCTTGGGATTAGTAGTATGGCAGAGATCGGGTGAGATCTTCCTTGGTCAGGGGAAGTACACAGTGGAGATCCTGAAAACATTTAGGATGGAGGAATGTAGATCGATGGCTACACCTATGGTTACCACCCTGAAGAAGCTTGATTATTCAAATTCAAAGTTGGTGGATTCCAGTGTATACAAACAAGTGATAGGATCCTTGATGTATTTGGTCAACGTTGGGCCAAATATATGTTTTGTTGTGAACACCTTGAGTTAGTTCATGGTGGAGCTAAGGCAGGTACATTGGGTAGCAGCAAAGCATATGCTCAAATATTTTAGGGGCATACTGGAGTATGGATTGAGGTATCTTGGAGGTGATGGAGTGAGGCTGTAGGGGGATTCAGACTTAAATTGGGCAAGGAGTGTAGTAGATCGAAAGAGCACCTCAGGGTGATGCTTTAGCTTGGGATCAATAGCAATTTCTTGGTTCAGCAAGAAGAAAAATTCTGTAGCACTCAGTTCATAAGAGGCAGAGTACATGCCAGTGAGTATGGTGAGTTATGAAGTTATTTGGCTTCATAAATTGCGTATAGGATTATTTGGTCAAGAGTTGGAGCCTACAGTGATTCACTACAATAATCATATTTGTATAAAACTCTCTGAGAATCCAATGTTCAATGACAGGTCCAAGCATATTGAAATTAGATACCACTTCATTTGAGACAGGATCTAGAAGGGAGCAACCAAGCTCCAGTATATTTCGACAGATGAGTAGGTTGTAGACATTATCATTAAACCTTTCATGAAAGGAAAGTTTGTCTTCTTTAGAGATAAACTAGGAGTGGTGGAGAATGCCTTCCTCGCTAAGGAGTGTTGATGGTTGTAGCTCAGACAAGCATTTCCACATGGGTTTGTGTCTACCTGTGGAAATCGTCATTAAGACCTCTCAGGAACTTTGGAAATTCACTTTATTAAATTAATTATGAAAGTGAATGTCTTTTTAGATTAATTGAGGGTTAATTTAATAAACGTACTAGGTTTTTGGCATTAGTGATTTAAGTTAATTAATAGAATCTTAGCCCTTGATCTAAAGTGAGTAAGATCTAATCTCAGTCATTGAAGTTAGGGTTTTGGTTCATTTCAACAAGGTGAAAGGCAATCACAGTGAGAGGAGAAAGACACAAGGGAAACTCTGTTGAGAGAGTGGAGAAGGACTTCCACTTGGCAGATTTGGCAAAGAGGATATTGTAGCAGTCAAAGAATCGTTGTAGGTGGTTCGTACCAGCAAAAAGGATCCTTAGAATTTTGCTGGGTAGATTGTACAAGTGAAGGGGTAGGCTCTACCATCCAGTCATACAGTTAGCAAGGCTGTACATGTAATGTCCTCTTTTGCTTAAGCACTGAGGACCATCCCGCTAACCTATTTGATTCCCATAGGTTCGAGCGAGCATTGACATTTAGGGAATTGACTGAGGATTGATGCCATTTACACCATAAGAAGATCTTAAGCATGGTTATTAGATCATCAGTAGTTAAATAAGGGCCACATGAACTAGGGGCCACCTGCATGCATGGCATGCGGGCCATATTTCATGTTGCATGCACTGAAACTCCTTTATTGAGCTTCCATGCACATCGAAAGCACTGCATGCAACTCAACTAGAAATTAGAAGATAAAGCGACCTAATCATGCAAAAGTTAGGTTAGGCCAGGTGAAAGTTATAAAAGAAAGGTAAAGTGAGTAAGGCCTGCTTATATGATTATTTAATTGAGAAGTCGATTTGGAGAGCTTAGTGAGCCAATTAGGGTTGAGGGCACACCACTCAACCATTCAGTGTATTTCGGTAGTGAAATCTATCTGCCCTAGTCACTATTAGGGCTGGATCATCCAGGTTCAACATTACTACTATCATCCAGTAACAATCTTCAGTAGTTTACAGGTTCCAAGCGATATACAGACCAAAGGAATTCGCTATCTCTGCAGGGGCACATTATACCAGTGAGATATCTTCATATCTCAACACATAGGGCTCCTTTCATCTGCATGCTGGCTCCATTCTTCCGAGAGCACCACTATTACCCTATCCCTAGAAGAAGGGCTTCCTATTTGGGCTTCGGAGCAAGTTATCAGCATCTTCCCTTTTCAGAAGACGTCCTCTCTTGCATGGGTGACTTTCTCGGAGGAGGGCTCACGTTTTATGCCTCAGAGCTGGTGCATGGTCTGCATGTAGCTTCTATTGTGATTAGAGGGGGATTATCACCATAGTGCACACCTCCCGGAGCTATTTTCCATCAGTATAGCATCTATACCTCCATATCAAGACTGAAGAGGGCACATTAATTACAAGGACGCATTCTTCGATGAGGAATACTCCATATCTTGCTTGTTCTCCGACACAATTCTTGCATGTTGGTCTCATATTGACGTATATCCACTCCTCCATCTGATGGTACGTACATGCATATTTTCTATCCCTATTTTATAGCATTTATGATTATTTGGGTTATTTAGGGGTTGGAAAACCCATGCATATGCATGCATGCTCATGCAAGCATAATTCAGTACATGCATTCATTGCGCCGAGAGGCGCTCTACAGCCCAGTATGAGGGAGATCTTGTAACATGTAACAGATGCAACATGTAACGTCTGTCGAAAATAATAAAATGTAAAAAGTAATAATATGAGGGAGATCTTGTAACATGTAACAGATGTAACGTTTGTTCCAAAATAATAAAATGTAAAAAGTAATAGTATGAGGGAGATCTTGTAACATGTAATGGATGTAACATGTAATGTTTGTCGAAAATAATAAAATGTAAAAAAGTAATAATATGAGGGAGATCTTGTAACATGTAACGGATGTAACGTTTGTTCGAAAATAATAAAATGTAAAAAGTAATAGTATGAGGGAGATCTTGTAACATGTAATGTTTGCCGAAAATAATAAAATTTAAAAAGTAATTGCACCGAGTGAAACGAGGTGCTCTACAACCCACTATGGGGGAGATGTTGTAACGTTTGTGATGTAACAAAATAATTAAAAAAATTCATGTCGGCTCATAAAATAAAAAATTATGGAAAGCATTTAAAAAAAATCCATGTTGGTTCATAAAATAAAATATTATGGAAAGTAATTAAAAAATAGATGTTCGTTTATAAAATAAAAACTTAAAACTTAAACCCGGATCCATCAATTAAGAGAGATCAACTTTCTTGAGTTTAAATTTAAAAAAATAAATACACGTCAAGAAATTGGATCCCTCTCGGTTCTTTGTAGATACGGGTTTAAGATGGATCTATGCTGGTATTTACTTCAAGTATTGAGCCCTAAAGACTACTAGCAAGCAACAAAAACTCCATAAACAGAAAAGAATACCAGTTGGAATATTACAGTGGTATCAGAGCACGTTCCTTGCCAGCTGTGGGAGCATGCAGTTGTGAACAGTAAATGAATACAGAGGACCCACACAATATTACTTACAAGAGGTAGAGGTTTAGGAACAATGGAAGAAGAGAAGAATAAGAGTTAGAGGATATAGAATTGAGAGATACAGAGACTCAGTTTGGAAAAGGTAAAGGAAAGAAACAATGGCAGATGATGATAAAATGGATTTCACTAGCCTCCTTTCCGCTTTAAAAGAACTAACTTCAGGACATATAGAAATGCTATTTGCCATCAACAAATTGGTAGATAAATCGGGCCCCACCCCACACAGTCCTCTATTCCCCAACAGTGATCGAGTATCCACTAGTAACAGTGGGGAATAGTTACATACTAATATGCAAAGTCACCCTCACCTTTACAATAGGTCCTCCAGACCTATTGTAAAGCTCGACAATAGTGCCAATAGTACAGGTAGAGCTAGAAGAGCCCATGGGGGCATATCTACAAGAGTATAGAGCATTGGGAGATGACTTTTAGTTAGCCATGACCTTTACAGATTTTTGTCATTTTAAAAGTAAGAACAAATCGAGGGCTTATAACATGCCGTTCAACCAGAACTATGAGTTACAACACACAGTAGGGAAACTCACTATTCCTACCTTTGATGGGACCCGGAGTGGCCCAACACGGAATTGGGTACAAAAGTTGGACACTTACTTCCAACTCAACTCCATGATGGAGACAAATGCCATTAAGTTGGATACCTCACATTTGGACGGGGAATCCCATGAGCGGTGGTACCACGAGCTAGTGACATTGGGTCACAATACCATCACCTCTTACACAGATTTTACTTAAAGGCTCATCGAGCGCTTTGACAGGAAAGACCCTAAGGTGCATTTCAGAGAGCTAGCACAACTCAAGCAGACAGGCAGTCCATAATCATTCATATCAGAGTTCGAAAGAGTAGCAATCACGGTGATAGACATTTCAGAGAGCAGGTTAATTATGTTGTTCACCGAGGCCCTCATCGAACCCTTATGTGGATGGGTTTAGGTTTACAGACCCACCACCCTGTCATATGGCATTAGTCGTACCAGAGATTTACAGGATTCAGTTCCCAAAAATAAGTTTCCTCCTAGAATCAATTTTCCTATAAAAGATAAGGAGAGGGAACCCTTCCAAAAAGAATGGCCCAAGAAAGAGTGGATGGATAATGATACCCGCTAGGACCTTAGAAGAAAGAAACTATGTTTCAGTTGTCAAGAAACATGGGTACCAGGTCACAGGTGTTCAGGGAAGGGGAAGGCTCACTACATAGAGGTATACTTCGACAATGGAGAGGATGATGATGAGTAGGACTAGGAAAATGGAGAGGCACTTGATGCAGCAGAGGAGCAGTCCCTTGAGGGGACACATGGAGGTGTCATTGCTACATTATCTGGAGTTCCTAGATTTCACACTCTTTGGATCAGAGGTGTCATATAGGGCAACATGGTTGGAGTGTTGATAGATGGTGGGGCATCCCACAACTTTATTGATGCTGCTTGGATTTATCGTATTCCGACTGAGAGATTTGATGGATTTATCGTATCCGCAGCAGGTAACCACACTATGGAGTGTAATCAGAGGATTCCAAAATTGAACGTTACTCTAGGGAACTATACAGTGACAGAGACATTTTATGTGGTTGACGTACTAGACACGAATGTGGTATTGTGAGTTCAGTGGCTTTATCCCATTGGAAAGTATTCTACGAACTACCAGATCATGGAGATGGAATTTCAGGGAACAAAAGGACAGACAGTGGTTTTGAGAGGGATGAATACCTACCCTCCCAGATCAGTGTCATCACACCGGATGGAGGCTGCGCTCCAACATGGAGACATAGAGTGGGCAGCTGAGTGCTTGGTTACTTTCAGGAAACCACCAGATAGAGCCACACAACATCCATTAGACATACATGCACTCTTGTAGAAGTATAAAAAGGTATTCAGAGATCTTCCATCAGGTAGGCCTCCAAATCAGGGATTTGAGCACATTATTGAGTTAGAGGAGGGGAGTCAAGCAGTCATCACTACCCCTTATCGACACCCCAAAAGATATAAAGATGAAATTGAAACTACGATCAAAGAATTGCTCAAATTAGGTTACACAAAACCTAGCTCTAGTCCATTTGCATCCTCAGTGGTGTTAGTAAAAAAGAAGGATGGAACCTTACGCATGTGCATCGATTACAGGGCACTTTCACTACAAACACTATAAGTTTCTAGTGACGACATTTGGGCTCACTAATGCACCAACTACCTTCCAGTCATGTATGAACAACATCTTCAAGGCTCAGTAAGGCAAACATCTTCTAGTATTCTTCGAAGATATATTGATTTACAGTCGGACTTGGGAAGAGCATTTAAAGAACCTTGATGAAGTACTTGGAATTTTAGAAGAACAATCACTCTATGCCAAGATGTCCAAATGTGAGTTCGGTATGCAAGAGATGTTATATTTGGGACACGTGGTAGGAGCAAATGGGGTACATGTACACTTGGAAAAGATTAGAGTCATACTGGATTGGCCTACACCTAAAAATGTGACATAGTTGAGAGGATTTTTCGGCCTTTGCACCTACTATAGGAGGTATGTCAACGGTCTCTTGTAGATGACAACACCACTCACAGATCTTACTAAGAAAGGGGCATTTAGTTGGTCAGAGGCAGCACAATGAACATTTGAGAAAATGAAGAAGGCAATGAGTTCATGCCCAGTACTTACCAGATTTTATACAACCATTGGTATTAGAATGTGATGCTTCAGGAGAGGGTATTGGAGCAATATTGAGAGCATTCGAGAGCAAAAAACTCAAGGACTATGAGAGCAGAAAATTCAAGGACTATGAGCGCCACTATTCAATATATGACAAGGAAATGTTAGCCATTCTCCATGTGCTAACCAAGTTCAGACAATACTTAGTAGGTGGCAGATTCAAGATTATGACATATCACAACAGCTTAAAGTACTTCTTGGAACAAAAGGAATTGAATGAGAGGCAACCGAAATGGGTGAGTACTTTGAGATTCAATACATTAAGGGAAAAAACAATGTAGTAGTAGATGCACTTTCTAGATGACCAACCACTTTATCTCTTATGAGCATTTCATCGGTTTGGAGAGCTCATATTTTGGTCAAATACTCCAAAGATAAGTTGGCTTGTGAAATATTGGATGGACAGATTCAGGATGACAGGGGTTCAGAGTGATATATGACATTATATACTCTAAGAACCGAATCTACTTAGTCCTTGAGTTTGCACTTAAGAAAAAGATTCTACAAGCTTCTCATGACTCACCTTTAGTGTTAGTTTTTCACAATTTAATTCAATATGATCTAGGATCTTATCTGAGAGAATAACATGCACAACAAATCAAACATGAGAGACAAGAGACACAAAGCATTTCACCTTGGAAACCATAAAGGAGAAAACCCCGCAACTTCCTCAGAGATAGAATGAGCAATAATACAAAACCCCAAAACAAAGAGATGGTCTTCAGCAACTTCCTCCTCCTCCGCTTGTGCGAACTTCTCTCTCTCTCACTGATGCGAATTGAGTGAGTGAGTGAATGAGTAAATAGAGAGGAGCACCCTCTCTATTTATACTTTACTTCCACTTGACTTTTTACCCTAACTGGGCCAACTTCTCCTAGGAGAGTTGTTATCACCAACTACCACCATCCGGGAAAGGCTCAACAATTACATCAACAACCATGGGAGGACCAACCTACCACCATGTTGGAAAAGCTCAGCAATTACATCAACGACCATGGGAGGACCAACCTACCACCATGTCGGAAAAGTCCGACAATTACATCAACGACCATTGGAGGACCAACCTACCACCATGTCGGAAAAGCCCATGTGCATTTGCGTCTTCCGGACTCATCACTTCCCTTTGGAAGGAACCTCAATTTGAAGTACACCAAGCTTCTCTCTGAAGTATTCAAATTTCACTTTGACCAATGGCTTGGTCAATACATTGGCTATCTGTTCGTTTGTCGCAACATACTTGAGCTTCACTGCTCCTCTCTGCACTATATCCCTGATATAATGGTACTTGCTCAATGTGTTCACAACAAAGGAAATATCTGGTCTCATGTTCGTCAGGTACATCAAAGATCCAATCATCCGACGATACATCGTGGCATCAACCGACTCTGATGAAGCATCACTCAATAGCTTCAGGTTCGATGCCATAGGTGTGGCCATGGCCTTGCAGTCCATTATCTTGAACCTCTTCAGGATCTCTACTGCATACTTCCCTTGTCCAAGGAAGATTCCATCCGCACTCTGCCACACCTCCATGCCTAGAAAATAGTGCATCATACCCAAGTCCTTCATCTCGAACTCGGTAGCAAGCTTCCTCTTCGTGTCAGCAATCAACCCATCCTCACTTGTCACAAACAGATCATCTACATAAAGTAGAAGTATCACTGGGTTCCCTTCCTCAACCTTGTAGTAAAGATTGGAATTCGCTTTACTCTTGGTAAAGCCCAAACTGGTCAGGAAACTATCAATCTTGTTGTACCACGCCCTGGGTTCCTGTTTAATCCATACAAGGCTTTTTTCAATTTGCACACGAGTCTCCTTGTCATGTGTCTCAAATCCGAGTGGATGCTCCACATACACTTCCTCCTCTACTACACCATTCAAGAACGCTGTCTTGACATGCATCTGGTGTACCTTCCACTTCATCACTTTAGCCAGAGCAAGTACTGATCTGATGGAAGTGTATCTGGCTACAGGTGCAAATGTCTCTTCATAATCTATCCCTTCCTTCTGGGAGAAGCCATGTGCCACAAACCTCGCCTTGTCTTTCTCTATGCTACCATCTACAGCATGCTTGATCTTGTAGATCCACTTGGAAGTCACAACAGACTTCCCTACTGGTCTCGGGACCACATCCCAGACATCATTCTTCATGATCGATTGGCACTCCTCGATCATGGCATCCTTCCATTCTTTCTTCTCAGCCGCTTCCTCATAGTTGGAAGGTTCTTTGTCAATGATATCACACAGCAGGGCTACATAACCGGAGAATGGTCTCGGTCTCTTGCTTTCTCTATGCATTCCCTCTAGAGCACCATATCTCTCTGCATCTTGAATTGCTTCTCATACCCATGCTGGTTTCCTCTTGTGAGAATTCTTCTCACGTGGTGGATCTGCAGGTTCCTGTGGGTCTTCCACCTCACGTTCTCCATAATCTTTTGGATTTACTTCAGTCATTGTTGTATCTCGGATCCTGGGTGCTTCTAGTTCTTCAATGTCTTCAACATGTATCTTTCTGGATTTGTGATATGCTGAGTCTTCGTCGAATGTTACATCCCTGCTGATCTCGATCTTCTTGAATCCTGGGAAGTATATTCTGTAAGCCTTCGCGCTTTCACTATATCCCACGAATGTACCCTTCTTTCCTGAAGGTTCTAACTTCGTCCTCTTCTCTTTTGGAATATGTGTGTACACCAGACAACCAAATATTCTGAGATGGTTGACTTCTGGTTTCTCATTGGAGAAGGCTTCTTTTGGTGTCTTGTTGTCAAGTACTCTATGTGGAGTACGATTTTGTACATACACGACTGTCCTTGCAGCTTCTGCGCATAGATGCATAGGAAGATCTTGGTCATGAAGCATTGCCTTGGCTGCTTCCATAATTGTTCTATTCTTCCTTTCTGCAACTCCATTCTGTTGTGGATTATATGGAGTGGTCAACTCCCTCTTAATCCCTGAATCTCTGCATAATTTCTTGGAGTCTTTTGAGGTGAACTCTCTGCCATTGTCTGATCGGAAAATCTTGATTTTCTTTTCTGTGTGGTTTTCAATCAAGGCTTTGAATTCCTTGAACTTACTGAATACTTCATCTTTGCTCTTCAAGAAATATATCCATGTCTTCCTAGAAAAATCATCAATGAAAGAAACATAATATACATACCCACTCAATGAACTGGATGACATCGAATCGCATACATTGGAGTGGATGATTTCCAAGATTCCTTTTGCCTTGCTCTCGCTACTTGGAAATGTCTTCTTTGTATTCTTTCCCTTTGCACAACCTTTGCAAACGTCTTCATGCTTTGCTTGGATTTTTGGAAGACCTTCAACAGGTTTGCTTGCAAGAGGTAGTGCTCTATAGTGCACATGTGCAAGCCTTCTATGCCATAATTCACTAGGCTCCATGGATTCATGGACCAAGGCCTGTTCTGGTTGGCCCTTCAGTTTGTATAACCCTCCCTCTTGCTCTCCAATCACTACTGCATCCTCTATAGTCTTTCCTTTTGGCCACATAAGAACTTGGCCATTTACAAATGCAACTCTCATACCTTTTGCATCCAATGCAGATATGGAGAGAAGGTTCTTCTTTAGTCCTGGTACAAACAAGACATCTTTCATCTTCATAGACTTACCATAGTCTAGCTTATAAGAGGCTTCACCACTTCCTTTTATAGGATACTGGTAGTCATCCCCATAGTCAAGCTTCTTCTTGTGAGCATTCCTCCCATAGCCTACTGAATGTGATGAGCTTCTTCCTAGCACAAATTCCTTGAATGAATGAATCCCATGATCTGGGTAGACCATTCAAGGTGGTCATCACCATTCCTCCACTTTCTATGTCTTCTCCCACAGCTTCAAGTTGTTCTTTTATCTGAGAGACACTTGTAAAGTAAGACTGCATGGTCTCTATATTTTGTATCTTCACATTCTTCAATTGGTTCCGCAATGTCATCTTCTGATTTATATTCTTTCCTTCAAATAGCTTGGTCAAGGAATCAAACATCTCCTTGGGTGTCTTTAGAGATGACACATGTGGTATGAGATGGTCCTTGATAGAATCTGCAATAATCCTCTTGGCCTTGACCAAGTTCTTCTTTTGTAAGGCCTTAGCCTCATCTCCCTCTGGAGTTGGAACCTCTTCATTCACATAGGTGTCCAATTCATTCTCTTCTAGGACAAGCCCAATCCTATACTTCCATGCTCGGAAGTTATCAACCCCTTCAAGCTTATCCTCAAGCTTGGTGTGGTGAGACATCTTTAAAGAGTACTTAAGATTTAGGTCTTACCACTTGATTTGCTGAAATTGGATCTAGTGCTGTCTAGGGTTTGACAGAGAAACCCTAAAAATCCAAACTTGGAATTTCAAACTTCTGTCTGGATAGAAAGATGCACCTTGTTGAGACAAGCAAGCTGGTACACTTGGATTTTGAAAATTCCAAAAATTGACCCCTCAAAAGTGACTTGCGAATTTTGGATCTGCAGTTTCTAGTCCTTTCTGGTTTTTTGGGTTTTTTTGGTCCAAAAGTCAAACTAGGGTTTGACGTATCTCGGGGTTCTACCCAACCAAAAACTTCGATCTTGGTCTCTAAATTTCGATTTTGATGAGGAGAACAATCTTGTGCTGAGAGCACTCCAAAAATCCACTTCAGTCAAAAGCCCTAATTTCCTGCAGCAATGACAGGCCAAAAAATGAAAATGCTCAGAATCCAATTTTGCTTCGACAAAAAGATGCACCTTCCTTAGGAGAGATAACCTAGCCTCCTGCCCTTGATGATCTGTGGAAAGAGACCCAAAAATTAAGAAGCCCCTAGCTTCCGTAGCTGCACAGTGTCTTCTTCTCAGGTTAGCGCTCTGATACCATGTTAGTTTTTCACAATTTAATTCAATATGATCTAGGATCTTATCTGAGAGAATAACATGCACAACAAATCAAACATGAGAGACAAGAGACACAAAGCATTTCACCGGGGAAACCATAAAGGAGAAAACCCCGCAACTTCCTCAGAGATAGAATGAGCAATAATACAAAACCCCAAAACAAAGAGATGTTCTTCAGCAGCTTCCTCCTCCTCCACTTGTGCGAACTTCTCTCTCTCTCACTGATGCGAATTGAGTGAGTGAGTGAATGAGTAAATAGAGAGGAGCACCTTCTCTATTTATACTTTACTTCCACTTGACTTTTTACCCTAACTGGGCCAACTTCTCCTAGGAGAGTTGTTATCACCAATCTTGTAGTTGCACCTACAAATGGATCCAAGGTGGATGGTAGAGGGGATAGGCAACTAAAGTGGTGAACCAAGAGAGCCCTAGTTCCCAAATGGATGGTTGTCACGCCAACCAAGGCACTCTTCGCTTTAGTTATCAAAGCCAAGATAGCAAGGGGGAGACCCAGATCTACTCCCGATAGGAGAGATAAACCCAATCACCATATCAAATCAATCAAATGAAGTACGTAGGGTGATAGGTATGGAATCCTAGAAATAAGGAGTTAGGACCACTGTGGAGGCTTAGGAAAGGTATGCTATGATAGTGAAAGATGACACACAGTGATTCAATGTTTGAGTATGATTCCAGGATTCAAAGCTAGTTTCAAATGGTCAAAATCAACTGGTTCGGGAAACGTGACCCTTAAAACAGGGAAAGTGTCCCAAATCAGAGATCTGACAGTTAGGGCTTTCTAGCCGTGCTTGATGGATGGATATGACAATGTCTAGGTATTCAAGCAGTTAGACAGAGATCAACCACCAAGGAAATCTCACAACCCAGGAAAGTCGTGAGCCTTGGGAGTAGGATCAATGCCTTGGAAAATGGGCCAAATGGATTCGGATGTCCACCAAACTGTAGATCAGGGAGGCCAAGGTGTAAAGCAAGGTGGGTTTTGAAGATCAAGGTCATCCAATGGCTAGATCTTAGTATATCTGATATTCAAAATGCATCACCAAGTGACCCAAGTGGGGCACAACCTTCAAAATGAGGAATGGGGCCCACACTGTGAAAAATCAACAAGGTGAAGCACTAGGGGTAGGTTAATAGGTGAGCAGAGTGTGAATCAAGTGGGATCTCACCTACCTAGGTCTTAGATCTAGCAGAACTCACACAACCAAGAAGTGCGACCTCACTTGGAGAGGCTAAGCTGCCTTCGGAAAGGGGTCAAATGGAGGCCAATCCACACCAAACTATAGATCCGAATTGCCGTGGATGCTATAGAGGTGGGTTTTCAATATCTTGCCCAAAAGCTCACTAGATCTAAGTAGATTTGAAAAATTGTAAAATGAGGGTTTTAACAGTTATTTGCTTATGCCAATGGATTGGGATCAAGAAATAGTAGACAAACCTATGGATCTTACCTAGATATCCTTGTGGATGCCTTGATGATGATGATCTATGCAAACCCGATCAATTTGAGAAGCTTTGGGGTAGTTTTCTATGAAGTCGATTTAGTCCAAGGAAGGCAATGCGCCCTCTCTCCTGCACAACAGACGTCAACCATATCAAATTTGCTGCAAACAAGAGATAACACTAATGCCACAAGAGAAATAACAGAAAGATAACATAGATCACAATGATACTAATGATAACCCCCTGATACAAGCGAATGCAAAGTGGAGCGAGTTGAAGAAGCCTTGCAAAAACGCCCAAGTGAAGTCAGCCTCCTGTCGACAAGACAAAAGTTTCCAAAAAATATAGATCTTACCACAAATTCCAAATGCTAGGATGCAATAGACTTTCCAATCACCATCTAAGAACACCAGATGCAAAGGAGACCCAAGAATTTCCACAAGATTGTTTTTCTATCATCAAGATTCCAAGAGCCAAAGACCCTTTACAATGAGAAGCTCGCTCCTTTAAATAGGATGGAGAGAGACCAAAACCCTAACCACTTTTTGAATGAGTGGCTAAGATTAAATATCAAAGTGATCTAATCAATGGTTGAGATGAGCTCAACATAAAAGTACATGGATCAATATGAAATAATACATCAATGGACCAAATCGTCCTAGTAGAGGGGGTCCCACCAATAGTCAATGAATAAACATAAGATCTAGCTCATGGTGGGTCCAAGGGGTAATTTCTGACACCCTTGGTCAATCCCCATGGCACAATATCCAAAAAATAATACTCTAAGCACCAAATCGTGCCTCTTTGGGAAAGTTGTGAGCCTTAGGAGGCTCCAGAAATCAATATAAAGTGCCAAAAGTGATGGGTGTGGATCCCACTGGAAGCTAAAACTGCTGGAGAAGGTGTGGAATACATCCCACTCATCATCACAAGTCATTCCATGCCAATCCCTTGCCTCAATAGCCCAAATCGAATCCCTCAGTAGCCATTTTCACCATTTCTGATCTGCCTTGGGAAGTGTGAAACTGCCCAAACTGCCTCCTGGAGTGCCTGCGCTGTCAAGGTGAGGCCACCAAGCTCTCTGGGAGGGGGGTAATATGGTAATATCAAGTGGTTGGCCACCCCTTCCATGCACAGTGCCCTAGGTGATCTCATCAAACTTCATCACTGCTCTGACAGGGCCTCTGATAGGCCAACACTGCACTAGGAAAGCCAACTGAGGCTAAAAATCACTGTAACTGCCCGGAACTGAAAACAAACTGTCTCATTGGACTCAGAGAGCCCAAATCCATCTAAGATGTGTACTCATACACCATATAGACCTCTGCATGGTCAAAAATAAATGTCCATCATATCCGGTAGACCAAATAATAATAACCTGTAAAAGTGTTGAAAAGCACAAATCATCATCATAAGCCTGAAACCACTGCATAGAACCACCATGGTGACCTGTACCAGACCATATATCATATCTCTGTATCATCTGAGGTCTACCACCTCATGTCCTGTGGTTGACTTTTGGTCAAACTGGGTTTGAACAAGTCAACATGACCAAAATATAACTCAAGCTATCATCAAATTATTGCAAGTGTCAAAGGTTAATGCAATGCTCTACAATTCATTAAAGTAACCATTATAGCAATAAGTAATCATTTCACTGGCGATCTAAAACCAAATATATAAAGGTCTTCAATATTATTTATGACTCAGACTAGACTTTCAGGACCATACTCACTTCATAGATGTGATCAATTTGCTAGTGAAGGGTGAAGGCTAAAAATAAAATGGCTAGGCCAAGGGATGACTACTAACTTGACATCATGACACTTTGGAAATGGAAAAGGAATACACACTAGTAACATATGTTGGATAAGCAGATAACACGGGGGATGGTAGTGTCTCACAGATGGGTAAGTTGTTCAAAGAGTGCTTATTCAACTTATTCACCATGCCTACTTTTATAAAAGATGATCCAATTTCATTAGGATCCATTGATTTCATTTCATGGCCTTTTTGGCCTACATAATCCTTTGGATCTTAGGTGTGCTGATAAGCACAACTAATTGTAGCTTACATCCAGGGAATGTTCATATACATAAGGTCAGCAATCGTTTAGATATAGAGTTTAAGAACCATTGCTCTTTTGGACCTTTTCATTATACTCTTCAAGGAGTATTTTTAGCTTTTCATTGCTCTTGCTCTTTACTCATGTGTGTTGATAAACACATTCTAGAGTTTACATTTCCATGGGCGAATTTACATAAGTTTCCATAAGTAGTACATGAGCTTTCAGTTTTAGCCAACACATCTTAGGTGACTAGAGGGAGTTCATACTAGTGCCAAACATCGAGACAACCGACCATAATGATTTAGGACTACAATCCAACCAACCATAGGTAAGTTCTGTCGCCAACTTAGAGCCGAGACACAAATAAACAAGGAAGCTCATCCAACACAGAGGCTGTAGCGGGGGAAGGTCCTCCATGCCACTAGTCAAGTAGTAAGTTAGGGTAAATAACAAACTGGTAGGTAATGGATGGATGAAGACAATGAATAATGAGACCAACACTAGCAAGCCAAAGTATGGTGGGAATGATCACCTCTATTCTCCTTAGGGAGGGTAAAACCAATGAGTATAGGTAGTGAGCTTCTGAGTCTGAGTAGGGACAAGAATATATATATAAAAGTACAACCAGGTCCACATATCTATATGATCGCTAGATCATGATACTAAATGCTAAGACATGCTACAAGAATGAATATAAAAGAAATATAACCATAACACCAAAATATACCTGCTGAGTCATATACCTGAATGCACAATATCTGAATCATCATCTGTCCTTTGAAACTGCTGTTGTAACTCTGGGCAATACTGACTGCTATGTATCAATGGCTAAATGGCTACATCGGTCATCTCTCTGAGTATCCTGAAACTCAGTCATGGCATGTGGAATAAAACCGTTGTCGATGTAGTAATCATGATCCATAATAGATGCTCATCTCAGCATCTCAATGCAAGGGAACTGGCTGAAAAGTGTATTGGAATCTGAAAAATAGTGTATGGTAGCCTGACTACTATATATGTGATAACAAGAGTCTAATAACCCCTTACAACTTAACTCAGGGTCGACCCCTCTAGGGGAGTCTAATAACCCTAACAAATATAATAATAACTTTCCTGATTGGAGGAATAAAACCTCTTTGTCGGAAGTACAATGACAAATGAATACAATATAAAATATACAAGTGAATATCTTCCAAAGTTACAAATACATCAACATTTACCAGGACGCCAGGGGTTTCTTAAGACTTACAAGAAGATTAGAGAGAGGTTCTCACGGAAGGGCCTCAAGAATGATGTGATGCAGCATGTGAGGGAGTGCAGTTTGTGCCAACAGAATAAGATTGAGCATACTCACCCAACCGACTTACTACAACCATTACCCATTCCCGAGCAAAAATGGGAAAGCATTTCAATGGATTTTATTACAAGGTTGCCCAAGGTACAATGTAGAGACTGTTTGTACGTAGTGGTGGGCAGGTTGACCAAGTTTGCTCACTTCTTTGCCATTCTTTCCGGCTATTCAACCGCACAGGTAGCCGAGTTGTTTTTCAGAGTGGTATTCAGATTACACGGGTTACCTAAGACCATTGTCAGTGATAGAGACAACAAGTTCACTGGAGCCTTTTGGCAAGAGCTTTTTAGGTTGTGTTGCCGCCTAATACACACCTGGGGGGGATGCGGCAGGAAACCTTCAAGCCGCTCGGTGTGTCCTTGGGGGCAAGTGAGAGTCAAGTGCTGTCACCTGATTACTCGACTCCTCCGTCTAGGCTTACTCCTAGCGAAGCCAAGGGGGGTGGTCCCTAAAAAAATAATCTAAGGCTTTTAATCTACAACAAAAGATAAAAGTCTATTCTAGGAGTTAAAGATGATGAGATGATAAAATATAACAACAAAGCACTGCTTGTGAATTAAATCAAATAGCTAACCCAACATAAGATAAATAAGCATTCACGACATTTATGATTGATACTTAAACACAGAAAAATAAAGACCAGTGCCGAGAATGTAAAAATGCTTGTAAATACTGTTGTGTGGGGTTGCTTGTGTAATCTCAGTGAAAGTATTGCAGTGGCTCGGTTGGTAAATTTTATAGTTATTAAATGAGTAGTTAAGGAGTGGGTTGATTCTTGGTTTGGCCCAAAAGAAAACCTAAACTTCGAACTGAGTGCTCTAGCAACCTTACCAAGTGTCCAACCAGGTGAGGATGAATCCGCTTAAGAACCTGCTGACTCTGTGGATTCAGTCCATGCAACCTCCCGAGTTCTTAGAATTGGATTTTAATGGATTGTCCTATTAACACTAAATACCTTACACCCGTTTCTGATTGAGCCAACTGTTCCGACTAAGCTGCAGTGGTCAAGAGCATACTCCGAGTTTGGGGCGTTGTTCGTTTTATTAAATAGGTATGAGTGGATGATTAATCTACACTAAACCCCAAGCATAAAGCAAGGGGGGTTAATTTTAGGATTAAATTTTAACCACAGAATAATAATTTGAAATAAACACAAAAGCATATAAAATGAAAAAACGGGTCCTTGGAGGATGTTGTGTGCTTGAGTGTGTTATTTAATTACTACTGCTTGAATGAAAACTAATCTAAAACGAAAAAAATAAAAAAAATAAAAAAGGGTGCGAATCTCCCCTGGGGGGATTAGGTTCAGGCGCTGGAATTGCCTGCTGTGCTCTTTTTATTTTTTTGATTACAACTTGGAAACTTAAGAGAAATACTGCTTGCCCTTTATCGTTAGGGAACAAGTCAGTTTACAATGTTTATAATGATGTAAGGGAGGTAAAACTAGCTCCCCGGATGGTTACGGACACCTCCGAATCTCAGACTTTGAGCTTTAAAAAGCTCGGACCTGCTAAAAGACAAAAAAAACCAGCGAACTGAATTAGTCTTAAAAATGCCAAGAAACACTTAAAAAGTGTCTTTGACGTTGCTACAAAAAATTGCAAAAATTTCTAACTTAGCTAGCAACCTAGAACTAAATAAAAATGAAGCTATTAGACTCTTTAGATTGCTACTTGCTTAGATCTATTAATCAAATGAACTTTGAAGCAAGATTTAGATTTAAATAGGACAGTAACCGAGATAGAATAAAAAAATGTGGATCTAGAAAAGTGAACCCATGGGGGTTGAGTGTTTTGAAGAAAGGACAATGGAGTCAAGCTCCCAGATGCACCGATAGGATCGAAACTTGGTTTGTATTTACTGAATGAAGGCACGATCTAACATGTTCGTGGACTTCTCCAGCTTAGGCTACCTGTAAACAACTGCAAACAACTAGCAAGGGGATAAGAGCATATGTGTAGATAATTAAAAGAAAGCAGCGATGCAATGAATTCAAACAAGAAATTACATTACTCTTAGCCTCCTAATATTATCAACATGAATAAGCAAACTATACAGTATTACTTACAGATCTTATAGAAGATAGCTTCCCTTTAAAGACATATAATCCCAACAATACTAGCTATGAAACATAATACAGTATACCTCAGATGTACAAGCATGAAGATCCAACCAAAGACAATCACCAGACTAGCCTCCAAAGCCTTCTTTATTAAACTCAGAAAAATATTACAATACAAATATAAGCAGAGGTTCCACACTTTCCGAACTTTACAATGGAGCCAAGCTCCTCAATATATAGCAAATGGCATGAAGCTAGGGCGCAAAACCCTAAGGAGACAAAGCTCCTAGTTTGTAGAGCAAGCAACCTCATAAGCCAATGGAGAAGCACCATTTTTCTTGGACAAAAACACCTCAAAGAAGAAAATGCCAAATTGATGAGGAAACTGCTCACTTGTGAAGGAGTTCACGCGTGAGGAATGAGGACGAATGGCAGGATGTTTCCATGCTTTATTGGAAAAAAATCCGTTGGTTGCTTTGATGTGCTCATTGGCAGCTAGGGTAGGCGCATATCTAATTAGCAATAAATCTTTCACCCAATGAAACAGAACCGGCAATGAGGAGAAAGTTGCCCACGTGAAGATGGAGGTCGAACTTAATGTTTCCTTGCTGCGTTGGAGTCAACGTTGGGCTGAGTTGTTTTGATTGGAAGTTTAAGATTGGGTGCCACCTCCCAATGAGGTGGGAACCCACAACCTGAAATCATACCATCCAATATCGAAATATGTACATGGCCGTGGCCCACGTGAAGATGGAGGTGAGCACGTGAAGGAGAAACTCTCAATTTGACTTTCAAATACATGCCTTGCCACTTCAGCATCATCGTAATCCTTCATAACTTATAATATATGGTTTTAGAACTTACTTCAACTCCCATCATAATGCTCACGGCCATGTGGAGAAGGCAGGCCCCACGTGAAGATGGAGAAGCCGTACGGTTTTGGTAATAGTACCAATGCTCAACGAACACCATATCACATGCTTCATTGCTTTTAGCATGGTCGCCCACCACATAACATAAGGTTTTTCTTTTTTTTATTTAACTTTATTTGCAAACCATATAATTGATGCCGAGTTGTAATCCTTACGGCCATGAAGGAGGATGACGGCCATGTGAAGTTTGAGTGAATTAATATATTCACATTTTGACTTTCAAACTTAACTTTAATATATGGTTTAGCATTTTCACTTAGTCGCCCATCCAAATTGATTAATGCCATGTCATTTTGGCATGTGACCAATTCCATTTTTTAATTTTTTAATCTTTGGCCAAAGTGCATTTTGTTGCATTTCTGGCATTAAAGTGCCACTTTGTAGCTCTGATAGGCAAAACTGCTCCACGGGGCGTCCTGGTCGCCCAAAATGTAGGAAATCTGGGTACCGGGGTAAAGAGGGTGCTCTGAGCTTGAAAACGAGCATCCCTGCGTCAAATTCCGATTCCGGATAAGACTTTTATCACCTTTTGAAATTTTTTAATTAAACCATTAAAAAATGGTTTAAAAAAGCGGAAAAATATTTTTTCTCGGAATCGACTGAAACTTCAGGGGAACCTAGTACATGACAAAACGATAAAATTCTAGCGCCTAGCATGTTTATACATGTTACAAAATGGGCTCTAATAATCCCCTAAGGCCTAACCCCCACTTTGGGCATTCCAGCTTTGGAGGAGCAGGAGAAAACCTCATCGATTATACTCGGCTAAAGGCAAGGCATAATCGACAAGGGAAAAAACTCCTTGGAATACCTTCTTTGGTTGTCAAGTCCTAGGGAACCGAGTCACTCAAAGACCACCATGCTAGTACGCTTATTACAAACCCCGTGGGGCACAGTCATGTACTACAAAAACTGACAAATGGGCCCTGAAAAGGCCAAACATGGAACTTCTGAACTCTGAAAAAGGCACAAGTAGATGTGCAATACTGGCGGCTCACTGAAGTCCAACTGTAGTGCAACTCAGTTGGTAACAGGTTGGTTGGGACAGAATTGGCTATGAGCACGAGTTATCATCAATAGAGCAACGAACATACATAGATAGTTAACAAGTGGATTGAGGGATACTTGAGGAACTATGTAGCAAGTCAGCAGAGAACATGGATTAAATGGCTACACTTAGGGGAACATTGCTACAATACTACACACCATATGACCATCGGTATGACTCCCTTCAAAGCCTTGTACGGTTATGATGCCTTATCTTTTGCTGATCTGATATTTGGTGATAGTAGGGCTCCAAAAGCCAATGAGTGGATTCAAGAAAGTCATTCTCAAGATACTCAAGGAAAACATACAGGTTGCTCAAAATCAACAAAAGGTATATGCAGATAGACACAGGATTGAGCGCAGTTTTGAGGTAGGGGATCTGGTATACTTACGTCTACAACCCTACACACAATCGTCCTTTAAGAAGAAAGGAGTAGAGAAACTTAAGCCTCGCTTCTATGGTCCTTACAAGATAATCCATAAAGTTGGAGAGGTAGCATATGAGCTCGAATTACCACAAGAAAGCAAGATTCATAACGTGTTCCATGTGTGTAACCTTAAGAAGGCAGTAGGTCAACAGATTGTTACTTTGTCCGAATTGCCCCCCCTTGATTATGAGGGGCAACTAATTTTGGTTCCAGAACGAATCCTAGAGGTTCGAGAAATAAAACTAAAGAACAGGATCATTAGAGAATACTTGGTTCAATGGAAAGAATTGCTTACTTGGGAAGGAGAATAGGTATTACAACACCCAACATTATAGTTGCTTGAGGACAAGCAATTTCGAGTAGGGAGGACTGGAATGTCCTCTTCTGCTTAAAGCACTGAGGACCATCCCGCTAACCTATCTGATTTCCATAGGTTTGAGCGGGCAGCGACATTCAGGGAATTGACTGAGGATTGATGCCATTTACACCATAAGAAGATCTTAAGCATGGTTATTAGATCATCAGTAGTTAAATAAGGGCCATAGGAACTAGGGGCCACCTACATACATGGCATGTGGGCCATATTTCATGTTGCATGCACTGCGAACTCCTTTATTGAGCTTCCATGCACACCGGAAGCACTCCATGCAAGTCAACTGGAAATTAGAAGATAAACCCGACCTAATCATGCAAAAGTTAGGTCAGGTCAGGTGAAAGTTATAAAAGAAAGGTAAAGTGAGTGAGTAAGGCCTGCTTATATGATTATTGAATTGAGAGAGTCGTTTTGGAGAGCTTAGTGAGCCAATTAGGGTTGAGGGCACACCACTCAACCATTCAGTGTATTTTGGCAGTGAAATCTATCTGCCCTAGTCACTATCAGGGTTGGATCATCTAGGTTCAGCATTACTACTATCATCGATAACAATCTTAAGCAGTTTACAGGTTCCAAGCGATATACAGACCAAAGGAATTCACTATCTTTGCAGGGGCACATTATACCAATGAGATATCTTCATATCTCAACACACAAGGCTCCTTTATTTGCATGCTGGCTCCATTCTTCCGAGAGCACCACTATTACCCAATCCCTGGAAGAAGGGCTTCCTATTTGGGCTTCGGAGCAAGTTATCAGCATCTTCCCTTTTCAGAAGACGTCCTCTCTTGCATGGGCGACTTTCGGAGGGCTCACGTTTTATGCCTCAGAGCTGGTGCATGGTGTACATGCATCTTCTATTGTGATCAAAGGGGTATTATAACCCCAGTGCACACCTCCCAGAGCTATTTCCCATCAGTATAGCATCTATACCTCTATATCAAGACTGAAGAGGGTGCATTAATTACAAGGGCACATTCTTGGATGAGGAATACTCCATATCTTGCTCGTTCTCCGGCACAATTCTTGCATGTTGGTCTCACATTGACGTATATCCACTTCTTCATCTGATGGTATGCACATGCATATTTTCTATCCCTATTTTATAGCATTTATGATTATTTGGGTTATTGAGGGGTTGGCAAACCCATGCATCTGCATGCATGCTCATGCAAGCATAGTTCAGTACATGCGTTCATATTTACTTCAAGTATTGAGCCCTAAAGACTACTAGCAAGCAACAGAAACTCCATAAACAGAAAATAATATCAGTTGGAATATTACAGTACAACACTGTACACTTGTCAGTACATTTTGTACGATAGTCGTACTAGCCGCATGAGTCGCAATATAGTAGGCGTGGTCGTATAGGCATATCTGTGGGGAGCATACTCAGTTGTACAGTCTGTATGGACTGTACAACAGTAACGTACAAGTCATACGGTATGGCAGCAGGAAGAAGGGGGTTTTGCTAGGCAGTTTTGCAGAGTGAAGATTTTCTGCTGTAAGTGTATTTTTCTTGGGCCATTTTCCCAGTAAGGGAGCCTTTGTAAGATTGGAAGTTATTTGAATGAAAAGCTGATTTGAAGGGCATAAATTTTGTGCATGTGTTTTTATTGAGTAGATATGATTTCCATTGGTATTGATTTCGCTATTAAAATTTTGTTAATAGATTTCAGCAGAGTATAAATAAATTAGTGAGTTGTAATTTAATTCTTAGGAAGGAAAATCACTAGGAAATGTTTATCTAGAGCTGGAGCCTGGGGTTAGTAAAATTAAGAGTTTTCGAGCTGGTAAAGGTTAGTTCTATATGGAACTAGCCAGTTCCATCACTGTGGAATTGATCATTTTGGATTGAACTGCTTGATTTCCTAAATTGTCACATGGAGGATACATGAGCCCAGCCCACAAAAGCAATTTAGAAAATGAAAAAAATTAATAAAATTGAAAAACCTAAACCCTAAATTTATTATATGTGTACAAAACGGACCAAAAATGGACTCCTCCGGACCCCCTTATATTGGAATGAGACTAAGTCTACTTGCAAAGAATACAAGATAATCCAATAGTATGCACCCTTACTTGCTATATACATGAGAAAACTTTGCATATTTGTGTCTAATGGTTTGGATTCACATGGATGTACATGAATATATTTTTTTATTATTGAAATTTGAATATTTTATGTATTTTTTATTTGATTGGTTTTTGTCTTTGATATTTTTATCAGTTTTGGTTTTTGGGGTTTGTTACAACTTGATTAAGCACTTGGGTGGAAAAGTTTTGATCCACTAGTGCTATCTGGAAGTAAACTTTGGAAGAATGCACAATTGTCACTTTAGTGCTAACTTCCCGCTTTTAGACCAGCTTTTAAGGTTATGGGAGGCTTCCCTATGGGTTGATTGGATGAAGTTTGAAGAGAGCGAAGGGGAGAAGACAACTTAGCTTTAGATTATTAGTGTGTGTTATCAAGTCAATCTTCTCAAAAACATTTAACCATGTAAGATGTTAATTTGCACAGTAGATCAAATACTTGAAAAGGAAAAGCTTAGAGATACAAGATAAAATAAACCATGAACATTTAGCAAGATCAATTATGGAAAAGAAAATTATAGCAAGTAACTCACAAGACTTGAAATGAAAATGTGATTAAGCAAGTGGGTGCATTTGTTATGATAAAGATACTTCCACAAAATGAGATTGCACATGAGACAAGTTATTAAATTAGTGCTTTAAGAGATTAAGAAGATTGGCCCAAGTGAGTCCTTGTTTGTGAGGAAATCTCTGAAGCAAGGAGTCACTCAAGGTTAATTAAAATGAGATTTTCCAGACTTCATGAGGTGATAAGAATCACTTCTCCAAGTGTGGTATTTGGATCTTATAATTTAATGTGCCAATATTTCAAATTAAAGATTCCAAATGGCAATGTCTCATACACCCATGACCCATAAAATAAAAAACACCATCAAGAACTTGTGGAATATAAAGATTCGCAAGATTAGTAAAATGCACAAAAGAATTTTCAGAAATTAAATGATACACTTGGCCAATAGGTGTGTTGGATTGAACATGCATTGTTAAACCATTTAAACCAAATGAATTTTTCAGAATTATTTGCTTGCTGTCCCAATGTTTTTGCAGTAGTAAAATAAAGAAAGAAACTTAGAAAAATTTCAGAATTTACCCATAAATTGATAGCAGAATTTTAAGCAATAAAAATTGAAATTTTTAGATGCTAGGTGGCTTAGAAAATCTCCAGAAATGAAAAGCGATTTGTTGTAGTAAATTCCAGATTTAAAAAATAGCCAATTAAACCACTAAAACCAACAATTAAATTCAGATCTATAGCTTAGAAATTTTAGTGATTTATTCTAGCATAAAACCCTTAAGTAAAGATGTGGAATTAAAGATTAAATAGGGCTGTTTTTATCTTTGTTTTTTCTGCAGTAAAGAAATGTCCCCAAAGCCAAAAATAAAACATAGAAATCTTAAGCCTAGAATTAATATGAAAGTTTACCTTGGTTTGATTTGGTGAAAATCTAGAAATGTTTTTAGCTTTAAGAATTAATTTTGACCTTAAAAAAGTAACAAAGAAAAAGTGAAGATTTTTATGGTTTTTAACTTTTGGTTGAAGAGATGGGAGTGTTGGATTAGTGCCTTCAATTCCTTGGGCTTAAATGGAGTCTTTAGGATACTTCCCCTTGGGCCTTGTTTTTAGGATTCTTCCCTACTTGATCCAATGGAACAAATTTGCTCTTCTATGGGACTACATTCAATAATCTTACAACGTATACATGTTACCTCAAGATTAGAATCCACAAGCTA